>JACCIA010000008.1:3002500-3705000 GCA_018906985.1 Apocrypta bakeri | reverse complement strand
TAGGAGCTGAGCTGAGCTGCTGTGTACAAGAGCTTCTTGTTTGTTAGGCGCGTCGCCGAGTGCGAGAAGAAAAAGATGATTACTGCGCGAGCTTCGTTTATACATTTTCCTCTCTCTCACTCACTCTGTGTAACGAGAGCTCTCTACAGTTTATTTCTACTTACAAGCTCTATACTGTATAAAGTCGCCACACCTCGTCATCGAAGCTTTTCCACATTCTATCTGTGCAGTAAGAAAACGGATTCAATATTCCTGTATAATTGGGAAATGATCTAGAAAATGAATCTATATATATATATATACAGAGAGAGAGAGAGAGAGAAAAGAGAGAGAGAGAGAGAGCAAGAGAAGAGATCTGCCGTTATAACACTCGTATAAGAAAAAAGTCTGCACATATCTGTATAGGGACAAAGGAGAGACGCGCATTAGCGCTTCGTTGGCTCGGAGGCTGGATTTTAATCATCCTCGTCATCGTCGCGTTAGTGACTACTGCGAGCGCTGTAGGGCTTCGTTAGAAGAGTCTTGTAGCACTCGCCATAGCGTCGTTTAGAGCGAGAGCGGCAATTCGCTTTTTGCCAACCTTCGGCTCCTGCAGTGCATTCCTCTAGAGAAAAGAGTAAACTGCTGTTGCTGATACCGAGGTCGGAATCTCCATGCACGACCATCATACATATATACACCTATGCACATACCCTATATATACGAGCACTCGACCATTCGACGTTTTACCAAGTATTACTAAATTATTAAGCATTTATCAATTAAACTCATAATCGCTGAGTAAGTACATTTCGAAAATTATGTCATTATACTTATATACTCGAATCGCTTTATTAGGCGTACGCATGAACTGCATAGATAGATGCGCATATGCCTAGTATATAATATGTCCGCGCGCGGATGCATCTATAAACATAATATTTAATGTACGATATGGCTTGTGTGTCCTGCGCTCGTCATTACCCTGCTATAATTGAGAAGCTTGTAAGCGGCTTATATACACACGCACGTGTATTGGATTTTATTAAAGCAATAATTATCTAGTATACGAGCTCCAGTCATCGTGTCCAAATAAATTTTACTGCCAAATAATTAGGCGCATGTATAAATACCAATTAAAACTTACTTCTATACGGCAGAGAGACGCGGAAATTTGAAAAATTGAATAAATTTACCCTCCGAATGTGTATGTATTTACTGTATATACCTACATAGAACTACGCGGAGAAACAAAGTATAATGAAGGACAAAGTACACGAGATAAACCATCAAAGAGGATAAAAGGAACCTCACGACTCTGTTTCTCTCTCTCTCTCTCTCTCTCTCTCTCTGTAAATAGAAAAACAAAACTGTGTAAGACAAGTCGCCAGGGTATATTATACAGACCGCGCACGCGTCGAAAAAGGAAAGTGAAGGGAGCAAGAAGGAGAGAGAAGACCCGAGAGTAACATCGGAAGGAATTAGAGTGTGCACGGCGCGAGAGCTATAGAAGGAGATAAAAATAACGCTGTACTTGGAGTATAACTCGTGTGCACAGATTGCTATATATACCTGCATAGACTACTTCTGAAAGAGAAAATCTACTTCTCAAGAACTTGTACACCATATGTATCGATACTTTACCTATACTGTATACCTATATGTAAAAGAATCTAATATAGTTCAGTGCATTTCGTTAAAACATTTGTCGTTTCAAAATATCGTAAACATACAGAGAAATTCGACTCGGTCACTCTGTGTGGACGGCGGCGTATAGAAGAGGGGAAAAACTGCGAGTATACACACGCTAGGTAGACACTCGCACATGTACGCACGAGTCAGCGGCACAATTAGCCCATTCACCGGCGCGTCGACGTATACGTTACGTACGCATGTTGAATGCGCATTATATTACTGAATCGTCTTTTTGAATCAAGATATCCAATGAGAAAAAGACCAGGCTTTCTTTTAACGAATAATTCTTGAAACTAAGAATACTGCATTTTTTCACCTACCTATACTCATGACGATGATTTTTTTGTTTCAGGTGAGAGGATCATGTATTATAAAATTCGCTTTCCACGCGTCCGGTAACCAACAGCATAGTGAGTCTAATCTATATAGATACATATACAGTCTTATACCTTCTCCCGATCTAATTGAATCGCCAATACAGCCGATAATCGATCTCTATAGCAAACCCCTGTCCTTCTATAGAGTATAGAGAAAAAAAATAAATTTATATATCAGAAGTTTAAGAAAAAGCAGACAAGCATACATAGACCATTAGAAAGATATACTCCCCGCATTGCAGCGATACGAACAATAATTCACTCACTTCTCCGATACTCCTCTCTCTCACTCTCGCGCGGTGTCTGCGGAGTATATATTATGTACCTATAGTAGACTATACATATCTGGCGCCAGAAACCAGAAGCAGCAGCAGCTGCTGCTGCTGTAACAGCACACACCTTCAATGAATAATACACGAGCCGTCCCTTTTTCTCTCTCTGTCTCTGTCGCACGCGCACACGCATTAATGACCGAGACATACCTGCGAAGCCCGTGACAAATGCAGCCTAGAACGCCACGGCATTAATAACCTCATATGCCGTATATATAACCATATCGCGTCCGCGAAAATCCGCGTGATTTATTCGGCTCTCGAGTTCTCCTTTTTGACAGTGAGCTGCAACGGCAAATTAGGCGTGTACCTAGACGCGCCTGTATGTACAGGTATATACCTATATGTGCATCCTTTATATGAGATTTGATACGACGGCGACATATATATATATATATATATATATATATATATATATATATATATATATATGTACCAGTAATGTTTCTTTTTTAAACTTTTTTAATCTTCTTAATAAGTACGGAAGGCGTAAGAGAAGTGAAAGAATGAGCAATGGAATGTGGGTGAGAGGAGCTGATAGGCGTTAATGTAAATCCACGAAGGAAAGGAGAATTAATCGTTCGTTGAATGCATTAGCGGTGAATTTTTCTGTCGGTGTTAGATGCGGCTTAGAACGCGAGGCAACGGCTGCACCAGATAGAGGCGAGGCTTATTTCATACTAGACTCTATTTCTCTCGCTGGTAGATATCAAATAGTACATTAATAGAGAAATAGAGGCTTTGGTTTTAACGAATCCTTCATTTCTCCAAACTCTTTTCGGACTTTATCTCTATGTCTACTTACGTATACAGTGTAGAAAAGTCGAATAATCCCCGACTGATAAGATGCTATACGCAAAAAGTATCTTTACGGTAAACGATCGTAAAAAAGAGAAAATCCGCATCCTTAATTGAGCGATGAGCTTTCGGACTTCATAGAATTCCAAGTAAATAACTAAAATGCAAATTTTGTTCGCGCAATTTTTTCAAACTGGTTCACGCGACATCTCGCGCACCTGTCGACCGCGTGCAATGCATCGTCGAATAGTTTCTTCACTTCTCGACCGTTATAATCGTGTAACGGAGTAAAGACTATTGTAAGTACGTGCTTTGGTTGACTGATCACTTACGGCCTCGACCCACTGCTACATTTTTCGAGGTTCATTTGTATTGCTTAAACCGATTAATAAATATCCTTTGCACATTCGATATATGTAATTCACTGTCTATGACGTCGTGTGATCTTGCAGCAGCTACATCGATACGACCATTCGAAATTTACAGCATTCTCCCGAAAAATGAGCTCTTAAACCTTCTTTACATAACCAATGCTTATCCATATCCATTTCGTTTCCGTAAATAAATCAGTCTCGAGAGGACTAACAATAATCGTAAACGAATCGCTGATTTAGAGGCTCCGAGGAGTAAATCAGCGAATTAATTGAAAGCTGCAGCTATCTCTCCTGCAAATTGCTTTACACTCAGCGTCTAAAAGCCAACCTGCGCTTGTGCTCACTCAAAACACATATAAACTCGTTCGAATGATTTAACACCCGTTAAATCTTGCATAGAGTGAGACAGAGAGACAGAGATACAGAGAGACAGAGAGACAGAGAGACAGAGAGAGAGAGAGAGAGAGAGAGAATGAACGATGGTGAGAAAGGGAAGGGGGAGGGAGGGGGCGTCGTCGAAACTGCTTCGAAAATCACACACATTTACAAAGTGTATATATTCGGAACTCATTTCCATATGAGTTGCACCCTCCTAGTAGATTTAATTGACACGATCCAGTCTATGTGTATAAGTTACACTCCCGCAGGCAGATTGAATAATTTAATGCGCTTGCGCAACCGCACGAATTGAGCGCTCAATTTGAAATGGAGAAAAGCTGGGGATGGTGAGAATGTTATATAAGCTATAAGTTTAATGTACTGCGATTAAGGTGAAGCTGCTTTGGGAAACTGTTGGATAATGCAATGGCATTTATGATTGGCTTTAACTTTGCAGTCTGCGTAGATGCATCCGTAGTTTTTGATACGGTCTTTTTCGTGCGGCTAAGCTCATAGACGACACGGTAGGAAAAAAGAACGAAAGAAAGCAAAGAGGTAAACGTGATTCTCCTCTCGGACAATAATTGAAATTCCAGAAATTCACAGACACAAAAAGATCGTCGAGGACTTCAGAAATGCCGATCAAGTCAATTGCACAAAATTACGTTTAACGATATCGGCCGTAAATACTTAACGACGCCGCCTTTAACGAACGTTCTATGTGTATATACATACGCGTATATACGCAGGATCGAATTTTCGGAAAAGCCATTATCTCAACCTTCTCCTATTCTTAGATCGAAAGCTCGAGGTTGAGATAAAAAAAGAAGTATCGCGAGAGCTTTTTGCCGTCTATAGCTTCTTTTGTTTCGCGTAATTACACGGCTCATTTGTGGTAATTATGGCCGTGTATATAACTGCATGTTGATTGAGACCGAGCCTTATACACCCCAATCAGAGAAAGGAGTGAGTTGATGCATAAAACCAAGCCGACTGCTGCTGTAATAATGTTGTAAAACGATATATAGAGAGTAGTACGAGAAGTACCATAGTGGTATAATCACAACCATCAGCGATTCGAAAAGAAAAAAAGTAAAAAAACCCTCGCGGAATGCCGAGCAGTGTATAGAGTAATCGTCCTGATGACGTATTACGGTTTCGTGGAAACGTGCGAGCTTTTTCGCATTTTCACTCAGTCATATATATATACACACATAGTCATATATACACACTTATGTCTTTGTACACAAAAGTTTCTCTCTCTCTCTTTCTCTCTCAAGTGGCGGTCCATTTTTAAAGACGCGTCAATCCCGCATGTACATAACTGTACCGAGCACTCGGTCGCAAAGATGAAAATCATCTACGGCAAATGTATGTATGCAGAGACTTTCACTCCATTGGTCGCACATGTCCTTTACCCTCAAGGATGGCTGTCGAAAGAACCTCCTGTTATTGTGCGTGGGCGAAGGGGTCGACACTTATGCAAAGAGCGCATAGTTGGGCAACGTGCGGTGGGCCGCAGAATTTTTTTCTCCTTTCCTCCCCTCCTCCTCCTCCTCCTCCTCCTCCTTCGCTCAGTCAAGTGCCTAAGAGTTTGACAAAGAAGGTTAAGCTATGACTAATTCGATGTGAACCACGACCGAAATGGAATTCGACGATCAGTGAATATGTGTATATAGAGCTGTAGAGAGGAGAAGGGGAACAATTGGATTTATGCACGAGTGTGAGAACGAGCTTTGGGAAAATCCGTACAGCATAACAATAATAAACTACGATTTAAATTAACTTGTGCTGCTGCTGCTGCTGCTGCTGCTGCTGCTGCTGTTACGAGAGTGCAGGTGTGGATCTATCGATATATATCACGAGCTGCTTTTGTTAACAATTAAAAAGGTTGTGCTCACGATTTGTCGAATATAAATCGTTGAATAGAGCCCCCGCAGTGGGACAGTGAGGAGGCAGCTTTTGATTTGACTTTAGCTCATGGCTTATCTCGATACTGAGATCGTTGAATTTCCGATCTGTCGTTGTGATAATGACTTCTTTTACGCGCGACTCATGCACATTATGTACAACTCCGTCTATGTAAGTATGTAACTGCGCTGGAAACAATGTTTGCGCGCGAATTTGAATTGTCTAAACAATTCACGGATACAACAATTCATGCATTTTATAAATCGCGATTGATTATCAAATCAATGACCCGTTACAATGTTTTCTATACACATTCAATATACTTAAATAGAAATTACGTGACAAAATTTATTGTATTCTGATTTAATGAACCTGAAAGAAAGTAAAAATATAGAAACAAAGACACTGTTCGTTACTTACTATATTGTAGCAGCAAATTGCATTATCAAGGTATTGGCACAATGATGTGGGTTGATGCGCAACGCGATGTTAACGATGTATATACCTGAGTATATACCTGAGTGTGTGCATAATATTACGCACTATTAAGTAATTTCATATTTTAAAAGTCCTTAATCATTTTCATCACTAATAGATTCATTTTTCAGAAAATAGTGCATATCGACAGCAATCGTACATAACAACGATGCGAGCGAGCTATCGTAGCTTTCATCAAGTTAAACAGTTGTGGATATGGCGCGGAATTTTTTTCGTCGTTGCTGTGCTATACGTTAGCTCGATATTTGCGATATATTGGATTGGATTTTAAGTAGAAAGTGGAATCAATGTGTATAGCTTATGCCCGAGATGTATATAAAACGAATGTATTGTATATACACTATATACGTGATTTATGGTATAGCTTAGCACCGTGTGTGCTTGGTTATTTATGAAATTTTCCGGAGATATCGTGCGAATTTTAGGCTGACCTATAGTTATACTATTACTCGTGTGAATCGCAGTGATGTAATATCAAAGAGGAAGTTTTGAGGAAAAAAGAAGCCGCTTATTGCATTATTTCATCATCGCGTCATAAACAACACAAACAATTAGCCGAAAGCGTTTTACGAGAAACCCATACATCTTCTTTACTCGAATCGTAAATCACAAACCGAACGATATTGCATTAGCAAAACCGTCCGAAAGAGTTTGCGCAAGAAAAAAGGATAGATATAAAAAAGAAAAATAATAATAAAAAAAAATTTTTAAAATAAAAAAACTAGAAAAGGTTGAGTAAAACTCGTCCCAGGAGACTGTCACATTCCAGCAGTGAACTGTCTATAAATTCAAGATATTTCCTGCGGTAGTGCAGAAAATCGCCCCGTACCTACGCAGAGATTCCTTGCGAGCAAAATCATGGCCCATAAACCGTCTAGCCTACATTCGCCACTATTGCTGCCGCCGCCGCCACCGTCGCCGCCGCCATCGCCTTCTTTTATATATACATGTATATATACATGTACATATACATATACATATCCGCTGTATATAGCCGTTGTGGTATACAGGTAGAGGTATATACATATACAGGCGCGATTACTATTAACGTAGCGATTCAGTCGAAGGGAGGAGAAAAAAAAAATGACCGACGAGCGCGTGCGCCTTAACAGAGGTAGGGAAAAATGAAGGCCTATGAGAGAGGGATAATGAAAGGGTGAGACGGGAGGTAGAGGATGATGAAAGAGAAAACGCGGTAAGAGGACTACTCAAGAGTCGAGCCGCGAGCTGCGAGAAAGTTTCTTTTTTGCCATGTACACATAGCCTAACAGATCTGTGGTGGGAATATTTATTTGAATTTTTACCAGTAACACGATCAAACGCATGGTCGATATTATAAGAGAATAACGATGTAAGCTTGGCGAAGTTGGCGAGAAACTCGAGATAAATCGCGATGAAAGCTAAAAAGTCGGTGTCTTTTGTTCTGAAAGATCGGAAATTCGAAGAGAGTAACAGCCAAAGGTATGCAACTCGAGGTCTATACTTGCATACCTTAGTAAGAGGTCCACACTCGCTCTCCTTCGCGTCCCCCGTCTCTATCTCTGTCTCTCTCACTCTCTACCTCTCCACCTCAACCACTGCAACTCGTCTTTCAGCGGCAGGCCGCAATTTGCCGTAATTATTATATTTATCTTTCTCATTCACTTAAGTCGCTACTCGGCCAATATTTCCCCCCCCCCCCTCTCTCTCTCTCTCTCTCTCTCTCTCTTCTTCTCGCCCGCCTTTTTGGCTGTCTTCTTTAGCTGGAGGCACGCGACTCCGTTGCTCTATCTATCGCGCGCTCTCTCTCTCTCTCTCTCTCTCTGACATTCTTTATAAACTGACGGAAAGAAACCCTGGTTCATATAATTCACCAATTTTACATAACTTTTAATAATAGCTAATACATGTAATATATGCTAATGAGCGAATACTAATAAAATATTAGTATCCTACAACTGTAAAGAAAGGGAATTAGGGAGATTAATTACACAATTATTTTTGTATACCGGATTAAATGACTTACTATAACAGGAAGGAAATGTAACGTATTTTTCAACAATGGTTATTGTATGCCCATCAAATCAACATTTACCATTGTTAAATTAAAAATAGAAAGAAAAATCCAAATTTTGCACTAAATTTTTTTCAGAGTAAGTTATCCTTGGCTTAAAATAATTTTGGGACTTTCTTAATCAAGCAAAATGACGGTCGATATAAAAAAATATTCACTTTTATATTTAACACATTTTATTCTCAAAAAATAATGAGGAGTTTTATAAAAATATTTACAGATCCAAAATGTCCAAAAATTAGTCAATGAATATTCTTCCTTTTTTTCTTGGAATCAAATTTTCAAAAATTATATTTAAAAAATTGAAAATATTATAATCATTTTATGAAGACATTTTCGTTCCTAAAAATTTTACTAAAATTCACAGTTTTTGAAACATATTGTTAACTACTAAATAACTCACGTTCATGTGAAAGATAAAATTTTAATTTTTTTACATCAACTGTTTGAGATGAGCTGTTAATTGAGCGAGTTTACAATAAATGTTTCTATCAGTGATGCCTGGAAATATTGCTCGGTTTGATTTTTTTGTAGGATTCGAATGTATGGTGTCCACAAGAAAAACGAATGACTTTCGATCCTCCTCCTTACATACGGCAGCAATCGCGGCTAATTAATCTCGAATCGGCTCGCGCTTTAGTCGCCGCGTATAGATATAGAGAGTTTTCGCTGCGCTGTCGAGACTCGCGGACGCGATAGAGCATTAGTTAATGACGACGCGATGTCTGAGCGTAGTAGATACTTAACCAACTGTGTATTTTTTTTTTTTTTAATTAGTAATTTATTGCCAATGAAATAAAAATACTCCTATATACTGAAAGCATAAAGACGCGACGACTGAGATGTGGGTAATCAGTGACGAAGCTTCGAGTACAAGTTTATATAATATATATAGTGTTTCAATCTTGTCAATTTCTAAATAAATAACAAACGTGTGAAAATGACGATCTTTATTAGTGATTACGAATGCGCAATACGCTAAGCGAATGATATATAGAAAGGATGATTAATCGAAAATTGCTCATAATAATGAATGAATTCGATTATAAAAAATATTTCGTAATAATCTCTGACCATGTGACGGAATTCATAAAAATAAGCCTAACCCTCCTCCTGCTACTCCGCACGCGAGCGCGCGCGAAAGAGAGAGAGAGAGAGAGAGAGAGAGAATGACGATTTATAGAGAAAATCGGATATAGTCAGCGCACAAGTATGATCTTCAGCATAATCAGTCGTAAGGTGAGACATCGGTAAAAAATTAAGCCGCAGACATTGTTTGAACTCAACGATTACATATATACATATAAATTTCATACGGATCAAGTATAATGATAAAAAAAATCATTGTATACGCTTATGATCGCATAATAAACAAAGCAACTGTACATTTTCTACTTAAAAACATGTTAATATATAATACATATAAACTGATCAACTACATAGACATTCCCATTAAAAGCAGCTGTATAATCTGATAATCCCACTCGCGCGACAGCAATAAATTTCCCCATTACAAAATTACTTGTCAACGACGACTGTCAAGCCTGTGCGTGTGTATATAAGTGTGTATATATACTTATATATAAGTGTAAATAGGGGAGTATACTCATCCCCCGTCGAAAGCAAGGAGAAAATCTGAACATCAGCGAAAATCGCACACGAGAAACGAACTCGCATCGCAGTGAGGTAAGAGTAGTCGATCTCGCGCGCGACCAAAGAAGAGGAAGAATCTGCAGCGCTGTGTAGCAGCAGGAGCAGCAGCAGTAAGAAAGAAGCGCAAGAGAGAAGAAGAACGAGCTCCGAGGAGTAAGAAGTTAAGAGAGAAAGAGAGAAGGAGGGAGCCGGAGGTGATGACCTGCTCAAGGCCACCCGCTCTTAAGCAGCCAGAGAGTAAGAGAGAGAGAGAGGGAGAATTCGCGAGAGACACATATACAATATGTATGTGTGTGTGCGTGCGTGCGCGCATGTGTGTATGTGTGTCTATATATACGTATATATTTATATTGTATATATACTCGCGGTTCTACGTTGGCTTTCTTCCTTGCTCTTATGTATAAATATACTGCAAATGTAGTAAGAAAAAAAAGTAGTAAGAACGTTTGTCAATGTGTCAAAAAACGTTACTTTATAATGCCTATAATACCTGGATATAATTAATTTTATTAGATGTATATTAATAAAATGTATAATTCTAAATGAGAAAGAATGGATATGTGATAAAAATTACTTATAATTATAATGAAATAATGACATTGTTAAATTGCTGGTTAAAGTCCGGTGATGAAGAATACAGAACAGAAAAGTACAGAACTCTCGATCCATAGCCTGGTTTGTCAGTTAGTTTTCAAGTCATTGTGTATCGGACCAGTCAGCGGGGGGCTGTTAAGAATAAATTCAAAGCGATTTCAATGCATAACTGTAAATAATCGGTATCGATATGGCACTCGAGCGTAAAGAGCAATTAGCTACATATCCCTAGCAATATACACAAATATCTAAGTTATTTTTTAATTCTGTGCATTGAATTTTTCAATTTCAATTATACATGTGCATATATCCGAAAAGGTGCAACATGCTCTCAGCTCTCTCGTTAAGCTCTTCTTATCGGTCATGTATAGTCGGCAGCGAATGAGACGCGTCGGGCAAAAATAAACGTCGCGGCTGATTTTGACTTCCTTTTGGGCCTCAGCCCATCGCGCGTCCTACGTGGCCTCACTCGGTAATGACTGCCGAATCCGACTGATTTTTATCTCGTCGAGCGGACCTTTTTCGACGTTGGCGCAGCTCCAGGAATTTCGCGGGGAAATAATTTATGCGGCTTACATAGGTATATCGAGGACGCGCCACCGCCGCTTTTTTGCTCTCCCCAGTACAACGCATCGATTAAAATCCATTGCGTAATTAGTAATGGGAAATTTGACGGGTTTTTTGCCGCGAAGGAATTCCATTTTGGGGGCGAACGTCTACACTTACTTATACTTATTTTACACTAAACGTTGAGCAAATCTTGGATTTCGTGCGGGATAGATATTTATTTCGACGCGTAAACAGAATAATCATGATATACGTTCTGAGAAATAGCGGAAAGTCTCGATCGCCGGATCATGATCGGATGTTCAATAATGAGGGTCAATTGGAGTTAAATAATACGTAGTGCATGTAATAGGATAGCTTATTCCGAGGCAATCGCGTATTTTAGATTCAAGAGAGAAAAATATCGTTTAATTAACGAAATATTTACAATTCAATGCAGAATTCAATTAAGTGCAAGCTCAAGCTCGGTTTGTAAGCAAATTAATTTATGTTCGCGCGACGGTATCTAGCGTATGTAATTGAAATACATATATGTATACAAACCTAAAGCGGCGTCGCGCTATAAACGTCACTTATAGATTTCAGTTTTCCGCTGACTGCGCGACTCGACGTAAAATTCTCTGAAATAGATTGATTTGTCTCACTTAACGAGTCATCGACAGCCGCTTTTATTTAGCCGGTAGTCGTTTCCGCGCACTGATTTTAACTTCTAACGCAGTTGACGTTGAAAATAACAGTTATGACGTTGACATAACTGCCAAAAAATAGATTTTTTTCTTTTTTCTCGTCGACAGCAACGCAGAAGATGAATGGTCATGTTCTCTTAAAATTCAAACGTTAGCCGAAAAAGCCGCAGCAATTGCAAAAACCCTTCTCGAGGTTCGCAAGAAAATTGTTGATATAAATTGTAACTAACAGCGTCTGCCAGTATACGAGATGGAAAGATAAAAAGTACAAAAAATAATCGCATTATTGCTCTGTTGCAGGAGACAAGGAGGAGGAGGAGAAGTCCAAGTCCAACGACGAGAAGGACCCGAGCGTAAGGGAAATCGAGAGGGACTCTGTCGTGGCCGAGGATAAGAAACAGGATACAAGTAAATATCTCTTTCTCCATTCCCTCCTTGGCTTTTTGACGTTTTCAGCTTTTTTTCGTCACCCGACATCACATACATATATCACGATCTTTTTCCACTTACTTTTCAATACAATTAAAATTGTTGAAATTTAGTTGCAATTTTTTCCCAACATTTTGACGAATACTAAAATTAAACTGATTCGATGTGGAGCAGCTGCGCGCTATACGCAAGACTTAGCGAGAGAGAGATATATATATAAGACCGAGAGGGCGAGTCCTGTCGAGGAAGCGCAGACGCAAGAAGTACGCAGCAGGTTGCTCGTACCGATAAAAAAGAAATCGGGAAGAGAGAATCTGCCGCAACAGCAGAACTCCTTTTACGACCTCGCGCACAGCGGCGGCAACTCAGGCGGCTGTACGGCGGCTGTGCGCGGCTGCGCGCGGCTGCGCGCGGCGGTGCAAGGCTTCCCCATTTCGCCCTTTCGCTTATTATTTTAGACACGCCGTCGTGCGCGTATGTACAATCTATATACACGTGAATTTCGCCATGCTACTTTTTTCCCTCCACTGGAGTGGGAATTTCAAAAGTGCGAGCGAGCGAGCGAGTTATTAAAACGAGAGGCGCTTTTTTCGTGGGAGCTACTAGTTGCCGCTGTTGTTTTGAAGATTTAATGACGTTTGCTGCTACCGAGGAGGCGAAAGTGCGCGCGCTTATGTGTGTGGATATGATTATGGGAAAAAAGAGAGAAGAGCGAGCTGAATTATATACATTGTACGAGCGAACGAAGATGACGAAATGCTAAACTTTTTATTCTTCACGCATGTACAATTTTTTTCTTCTTATATGCATAATTCCTGGCTATCAAACTCGAAGGGATAATTCTCGCGTTGCCTTTTTCTTTCATTTTTTACTTGACGTACAGCACACGTGAACAGGAATCGATGAGATACATTTATATGAGAAAAAAAGGATTAAGCGAGCTTTATATCAACCACGTCTTCCGTCACTGACCAGTCTCAAACAAAAGATTCGAAAAACGCTTCAGGCTTATTCTAGCCAATATAATAGATATACATCCATAACCCCGTATATGCACCCGGTCAAGGAACAACGAACGAACTCTCGACTTCTATATCCGGATCTCCGTGTGCAAATATATATGTATAGGAGAGCGCGAGTAAGCGAGCGTCGATTTACAGAGGGCCGCCGCCGCCGGCGGATTTATGACGCAAGAATGTCTTTTACGAGTGTATGTGTGCGTCTGTATACATGTGCACTCGGTGCAACGCTATATACAGTCGAGAAAAACGCGAGCAAACAGCGTAGGGGGATATGTGCAGTTCGACGACAATGAGTGGTTTGGTATATGTATATATATATATATATCTCGATTATATTAAAGAGTCATTTCCGCGTTCTGAGATCTATAGTGTCCGCCTAGGACTACATACATTTTACGCGACATCTTAGTATTTAGAGCTTTTTACTGAAAGAAAAACTTTCGGATCGATTTCACAGTGTAATAGTCAGTCTAGATATTACAGCGGGAACATTTTGGAATTGTTCAACCGATTTCGATCTATATAACACTGGCTAGATTCATAATGAGCCTTCAAATGACTGACATTACGTTGTACCGCCTGTTCGATCTTGAAACAATCGACTTTCATTCTGTAGATTTTTCTCCGAGAATGTATATTACGTACTCTAAATATCCTCATGATTTTCAAATGATCTTTCAAGCACAGTGAAAATCCATCATCCCACACTCGTCGATATATATATATATGTATGTATTATCATAAACGTCTAGGAATGAATGAATTTTACGCAACCGTACATCCCAAAGAAAACGTAAACTCTCACTTCGAAAAGGTATTGTACTTGGACATTGACGATCTATTATATATATATATATGCATATTTTATACCCGCTTGGAATTATTTCTCCGTGTTATAATATAATAATTACACATCTCGCCTTATACAATAACGATCTAACGATGACTACACAGCGCAATGACAAGAGGAGAAAGAAATATTCTTTGAAAGATTGACATCATCGCCGAAATCGTATAACGATGACTAATTGTCAATACGTATACTGTAGTAAGGACGAGCACCGACTACGTCGTTATGTTACACTTGCACCAGCGCCTTCGATTCACAGTTTGTCGTTATATGTATATATTGTGTATATATATACATATACGCGTACATATTCGCATTGCGTGCCAATTAAGCCTAAAGAAAGCGGTTTACGCAACGAGATCTCTCTTTATATACATGTGTGTGCGTGTCCACGCGTGTCCATGCACACACATATTCTATGTGACAATAAGTCCGAAAGATGAATTTGTCTATTTACGTAATTTTTCCACTACTGACGTAGTCAATACAGAGCAAAGTAGAGTAAAACATAGCAGTGCGACGTTGCCTCATGAATATTTGTTTATTGAAATCTAAATCGGGTGCTCTACGTATCTTAATGGAACGTCGCATGTCCACTGTTTGTATATTTCTTTCCGTTTGCTTTCCGTTATTGTGTGCCCCTAAAGCGTTTCAATTGATGACTGCATATTCGTACGGGTATTATAATATGGTTATGTATAGTATTTTTCTAAAAAAGCAATTAGAGTAGAAAAAAGTTCTTTGGAATAAAAAAAGTTGTTCTTAAATAGCTTACACAAGCATCCACAAAACTAAGAGAATGTCCTTGCAAGATTCGTTTGGTTTAAGGGGGCAAGATAACTTTAAGAGCGAGGCTACTTAAAGTTAAAAATATTAATTGGTCATATTGATTCTTTTTATATTTAATACTAAAAAGGATTTGTATTGGTTTAATCATGAATAATTTAATATAAGCTATCATAAAATAATTTTATTTAGATATTTCGAGTAGACGGCTCCTAGCAAATAGCGCGAAAAATTAATGAAAATATACCAATTTTCAGTTTAGAATAACAAAATCCAGGTTTATTTCTTTCGAATGAAAATTATTTATCCGAAAATTCCATTCATCAAAAGTACGAGTGAACGAGAATTGAAAAAAAATTTGTTTGAATGTGCCAATTACATTTGTTTTCGTCCCAAGAACAAAATAAATGCGCAAAAAAGTCTCGTCTCCGCACTCGAGATTCTACGACGTACAATCAAAATAAAAATCTCGAGTGATTACCCTTAGACAGTTTGTCCGGTTCGCTAGCTTAAGTATACTTCTGACATAATATTTCCGCGAATGAGCCTTTGAGGATCTCAAACACACCGCAGGACGCCGTCGCTAGCACATGACCATATGCGCTGCACCAGATATAATACTGATGACTTTGTTGTTGTTTTCTTTTTTTCTTGCTACTCTTATCGCAAAAGGGCCGCTTCTCACTCGGTGTTTGATGCGTATACCGTTACAGTAGGCCAGAGGCAGATAGCGCGATGAGCAAGCGGAGATGAGTCGATCCGCTGATTAAGCTACGCCGTGCATACGATTCAAGAAAATGATTAAAAAAAGCTCGCTTCTTAAATGACTTACGCCTTTTGATGAACAGTAGTGTACTATGTAATTGCTCGTTACGTGTGAAGTAAGCTTTAACTTTTTTTAAAACTATAGCTGTATAGCTGTGAGAAAAAAAAGTGATTTTCAACTGCTACTGCGCACGCTATATTTCACGCTTTTTTCCCTTCTATGCGCACACGCGCTTATAACGTCCCGAGAGCACAAGAGAGAAAGAGGTGGAGAGAGAGAGAGAGTCTCGAGTTGAAGATAGGGACTTAAAAGGATCAGTGCGACCAGGAATGTCGCGTCTTAACGTTACTCCGTTTCCTTTTTTTCTCTTGACTCGAGTCCGCCGGTGCCTCTTATATGTGCCCTTTTTGCATTTCAAGACCGTTTAAAGCGAGCGGAAGCGTTTTAAGTTAACGACCCTACGGGAGTGAAAGAGCGAGCGAGAGAGAGAGAGAGAGAGAGAGAGAGAGAGAGAGAGAGAAAGAGGGAGAGGGAGAGACTAAGAGAGGACTTTGTAAATAAATTCTACTGTGTTGACTTATGCAATTTGGGCGGCCGCTTTTTCCATTGGCTAATGGGAATTTATGTAATTATACGTTATTATTATATATTATCGGTATGACGTGTTAGAAATGAATGCTTTTACAAAGAATTATACGTGCGATGTACGTGGGACAGTTTTTTTAATTGAAACGCGCTTTATTTGCAGTCGGATTTTTCACAATATCGATGAAAAGCGATAAGACAAGAACGGAGAGATATTACTTAATGTTCGATCGCGTCACATACACTCGTATGTAGGCGTTTTTTTCTCTTTAAAAACCTTCCCACGTGTGTGGGTGTCATTGTTATGTCAACGATATGC
Organism: Apocrypta bakeri; assembly: GCA_018906985.1. Taxonomy (NCBI): domain Eukaryota; kingdom Metazoa; phylum Arthropoda; class Insecta; order Hymenoptera; family Pteromalidae; genus Apocrypta; species Apocrypta bakeri. The sequence continues at coordinate 3,688,348 of JACCIA010000008.1, read as the reverse complement.
AGGGGTTGTTTACGAGCTAAACGTCAGCATATGTCGGATTTTTATTGTTGCAACGCGAGCTTCTTGGAATAAACGCGAATGTACTTATAGGTGTATACAAGTCAACGTAATTAGCACGAGACCGATGTATTTCTGCTTTTGAAATGTAATGGGCGCGGAGATCAGCGCGCGCGAAAATGTTTTCTCGATATCCTTATAGAAGATAGCGTCGGGGAGTTTGGGGAAGGAAAAGGGGAACCGAGAGATAAATAAGTTAAACGCGTAATTGAAAATCGTAATCGTCGAGCAATTATTTTTCGCGAGAGATCGGAGATAAATGCAAACGTAATTGCCGATTTCGTCTTTTCACGTAGGATGGCGTTGTCTTAATCACGAGAGTTACCCAATGCACAGATCGTAAATTAAAATCCTCAAACTTTCTCACCTCGCGATAAGACCAAGACTCGCAGCAGAATCTGTCTGCATCAGATGTATCTCGATCGGGACACTCCTCTGTCTTTTATCAATTTCACTCGGATCGTGTACGAAGACAGCCCGCATTTCGTACGTGTATAGTGCCATGTGCCATATGCCATATGGTACATATAGCTATACCAAAGACCAGATAGACCTATATAGGACATGAAAGGATTTTATATTGGTTAGAGAGTTCGTTACACGTCTGGCGTAAGATCCATTTGCACCTACAAAATTTCAATTGCGGTCAATTTATAACGAGTTTCACTCGAGAGTGCGCGCGTGTATATAGATATATGCATGCATGCATAATTTCATATACATAGTATATAGCAATAAAGTATAAAGAATCTTCACGCGCAGAGGCCTATATTTTATTGGCTGAAAGCAATTATCGCGCGAGTGTTTAGCCAGCGCTCGATCATATTTCCGTTTGTATATTAAGGTGAGCACGAAAGAGCTAATGCTAACAAACTGCGCTTGAGCGCAATTGCGCAAGTTCGCCATGGCTTATTCCTGCGCGTCGTATAGGCGCACGAATGTGGCAGTTGCTCGACTATAAGGCTCGTTTAATCCTTATAAATCTCAAACAGGCGGTATGCTAGTTCATCGCACAATTTAATGTGAGTAATTAAAAGGAGTAAAAAAAGAAAGATGAATAAAGAGCGATGGTCCATATAGGTATTATAAGTATATATATTTGCGTGTTCGCCGTAGCAAACCGATCCTCCATATCAGCCGACAATCGCGTGCACGAGCAGTCTTTCCTTTTCTTCCTATATATAAATGTGTATGTGCATGTACGTGTGCACTTATATAGGTATATATACATTGTATGTACACCTCGATCGACTAGCAGCAATTAGCGCTCTGTAAGTTCGCCGAACCGTGGCAATTACCTTGGGTGCTATGTATATGTATATAAATTGTCGGCGCGTCGTTACAGGTACGTCACGCATTCATAATGCCCGCGGAAAGGGATGACAATAAGTTTTTCCGCAAGTTCATTCCAATGTTAATGTTGACTGGTTTTTACATGCTTATAGTGCGTTGCGAGCATGAGCGAGCATAGCGTCGTAATTGATCGTTCGAAAATAAAGCTATTTTCGATGCGTGAGCGAATGCAAAGCTTCCAGTAATTGCTTGGCTCTTTCCACTTGTATTTGCGAATAAAAATCCGTTGAAATTCAATCGTTGTTAATTATTGCTTATTGACCCACTGAACGGACGATAATAGAAAAGTATAAAACTCGATGCGTATAGATCGCTCTAGATTTTACGCTGTCTCGCTCGCGAATTAACGAACATGAATCGCGCAATTAAAAAACGCGAAAGCCTAACGTAAACTGCGCGTATCGTATTGTGAAATAAAAAAACAAATTTCTCAAGACAAACGATAATTTATATACCGCGTATGCATCGCTCGCTTCAAATCTCCTCATAAATTTCAACCGACTATTCTTGCAACCCTATCCACCTCCTCCTTCTTCTCGCAACGCGATCTCCCCGTGCCGATAACCTCCTCGTCCGACAAAAATCTGATCCATAATAGAATGCAAACGCAAAGTAAAGACAACAAGGCGAAGGATGCGCAAGGTCGTTCTCCGGGAAAATTCGCGACTGCGAGGAGGATATCGGGAGAGCAGGATCGCTCGGGGATGCTATTAATTATTATTTTTATCTAACTTGCCATACCTTCTATTACCGGCTCTCTCCTGGAATCTCGATCGTCGGATGGATGTTGCAGTTTTTTCAAAACGAATAAACTTCAATGATAAGCGCTGATTTTTCATTCAAATCGACTGTTTTTATTATTCAATTCGCACAAACGAATACTTCCTTCTACAAATACTCCGAAATCTGCTATTTTTCAACAAAATTATTATTTTATATTTTTCTTAACTTTTCATACTATCCCGTTAGAAGCAAGTTCGTTAAGATAATTAAGTTTTCAGCTCAAAATGGTTATTTTTTCACTATATCGTGAAAATATAAGAATATTTAAGAAACAGGAGATTTATTCCCGAAAAATATTGATTTATTATACATAGGAACAGCAAGTACGAATGTGGTAAGTGCAATATCTAATCTCTAGAAAAAGCATACGGTGGAGTACTTTCGTAATAATTCACGGTTATGTGGCTTATCGTTCCTTCTCGACATTTAAAAATATTCTATCTGAGCAACGGCAGCGGCAGCGGCAGCGGCAGCAGCAGCGGCAGCAGCAGTGCACTAGTATTACAGGGTACAAAGAACGAAAGCATCTCTGTGGCTTTCTCCTCTGCAGCACGTATATCGTTATATTGAGCAACAGGTCGGCTGGACTGGAAAAGACTTTTTTCTTCCGTATACACGAGACCCGGTCGGTCGATCCGTTTTCTGTTCTCCGTAAAGCGTATAGTAGCCGCGATTCGATCGGCAATTAGCGTCAATTGTGTTCTACACCTGTCCTTTGTTGGCCTGTCGGTACGGCTATCTTTTCGAGAAAAGCCATCAAACTATATACATAGTAGCGCATGCATGTATATTGTATATTGTACGTAATAGTCGCGCCTGCTTTTGTTCTTATTCTATAATACACACTCTCGAGATGATTTTCACTTGTCGATAAAGAGCAACTGGAAATTCTCCTGCGATTCTTCGAAGTTTCGAGTATATTATATAGACTGCAACGATTTGAATTTATTTCCATTCCTAGGAAAGTTGAATAGAAAATTCCAGACCGTTTTTCCACGGCGAGAGCAACCGCGAACCGTCGGTCCTCCAAAAGGAAAGCTCGCTGCTCCCTCGTCGTCTAAGTTGAAATCTAAGTCCAATCCCAAGTCTAAGTCTAAGTCTAGGTCTAAGTCTGAGTCTGAGTCTGAGACTTAGGCTAAGTCGTCCTCACGAATATCCTCGCATTCTGCACGATCTTTGACTGCTAATGCGCATAGGGTTCACGCTTCTTACTTTCTAGCCGCTTATCATAAAACTCTCGTTGCACATTTGCATGGATGACTTTCATGCTCGTGATCTTTTCCAACCCGTGCGAACCCGTAAGAGTCGGTAACAGCTATAGATATATATGCGCTCGCGTTCTGCAAGGCTGACAAATTGAAATGTGGCGCCGGAGAAAGCATATGTGTGAGCAACTATTTCTATTTCCTACGCTGTTCGCTCCTGGAGTTAAGTCATTTTTTCTGTCAAAAGGATACACGTTGATTAAAACGTGAAACATGTTCTGGAAGATGCTTGAAAAATCATTAATTCATATTGAATGCGTTCGTTTATCAGTACTTTCGGGCGATCCCGATTTATAATATTGTTCGAGCATAAAAAACAATAAATTTTTGTAAACTCACTTTTATTTTCATTTATAGAGCAAAAACTATCGAAACGATCGAAAGATCGAAAAAATAAATCCACGAAAACGTAGCGAGGGAAAATTTACAGCCGACTGTTACGCGCGAAGGCAGAATCTCAGGCGAAGCGAGCGCGCACGAGCACATAGCCGAAAAAACGAGCGCGACAATAATAAGTAACGAAATTTACCGTGGGCCGTAAATAACCGCGCCCTTTTTACTCTTAAAACTCGCTTTATCACCGCCTTCGCCTTCGCTTTCGCGAAAATACGCTTGTCCGTCCGGCAATTTTAGGTGACGCGCCTTATATCGACGCGTCACGCGTCACGCGTCACGCGTCATGTGTCAAGCATCGCTCGTCGCTCAGTCGTCGTTTCAACATTTTCAAGGTCGCCACTGTACAGCCCACGCGCTATTCGAGTAAAGTTCAAGGTTACACCCTGCTGTTAACCAATGCTCTCTCTTACGAGATACGACACTGCACACGAGGTTAACGCTTCGCGTCAATTTGTCGAGGGAGACGAGGCGACTGATTGTCTCAAAAGGTTAAAGTGACTGACGCTTGGAACTATTGAGATGATGCGTTTTAGATCGGCTTTTTACGACCGCCAACTCATTGTTCCTCTACGTTTGTACGTAGAAAGAGATATTCAACGATCATCGAAGGTTTTTTGTTTCAACGATTTCTCTCCACGTATAATGTAATTGAATTTCGAATTAGATAACACGAGGTGAAAAAGCGATCGTCGCACTAACTGTACATATATTATACATAAAACTCGAATCTTTGCTTCGATCTTTGGAGAGGAAAAAAAAGATGACACTCACGCTCGGCAAACACCGAAATCCACTATAGCCTCGGGATTCCACGTATCGCTAGGAAGAACCGAATCATCTCGGCGTAGCGGATCCCAGGCGACGAAAAAATCTAGATAGCGAGAACAAAAGCCACACGACGCATCGATATCCCCTTTCTCTCCTCTATGTGCTTATAAAGGTGTATATTGTACACTACAGTGCTCTGGTACGAAGCGTACGTGCACGCAGAGAGATTAGGGCCAAATTACTCGAGGCGCGCGAGGGCTGATCGTTGCAAGTAGCAGCCTGATGCACCGACGCTGATTCCTGGAGCATCGAGGAGTACTCGATTGGACGCGAAGTCGAGAAAGCTCTTCTCCGATGCCGCGAGGCGTCGATCAATGGCTTTCAGCAGAATTCAGCGGAAATGAGCGGTTACTTTCCGCGACTGACGAACGAGCGCCAAGAGGAAAGAGCATGTGCTCTTGCAGAAGAATAAAGACGATGAGCTCCCCCAAGAGCGAGAAGTAAATAAATCGACGCTACGGGCTAATATTTATATAGGAGCGACGAAATTTCGAAGTCTGCATATGGATTTGTAGAAGATAGTCTTCTACGAGCTGCCCTGCTACTTGTGCTACATAACTGCGTGATCATCAAGAGATCTATAAGAGATCTACAAGAGATCTACAAGAGATCTATAAGAATACATACCGGTGTGCGTGCAAACGCGAAATGAAAATTCGTCCAGCCCCCATAAAGTCTCTCCGGGGCAACAAAAGAAGCGAAGCAAATGCATAAATGCCCACACCCGAGTATAAATTCACGCACGTACGCGCATACGTCTGTACTCGCATAGCGGAGAGTATGGAGTATAGGGGGTGGGAAGTTGCATAAATCGCGGCTGCAAAAACCGACGCCCACTGCAGCACCGGTAGCCTCCCGATCTGCATTCCACAAATTCACTGCCGTCGCGCGAAATATGGACGGCGATTATCATCGCAAGCGCGAGATACCCCCTTTTTCGATATTTACGATCAGCCTTGCTACGCCGCGCGTACCGAGACCGAAAGTGTGCCGGATAAACGTCTGCAGGCACGTACCGTATATGTATACGATGTATCTCTATACATTCGCGCGTGTAGAGATGGCCACTGACGATAACGACCGACGGATCGACGCTGACGACCTTTCCATTTCGTTCATTGGGGATGACATTTTTCGAATCTCGTCGATAGAGCAATGGGCGGAGGGGGAGGGGGTCTGCCCCGTGCCTGCGTACGTCGGGGACATTTTATAGGGTTGCCGCAGGTATTATACGATATTCTTCGGTGGCTATCGAGACAACCAGGCCACGCCGAGTGTTTATCGAACTGCTCGACCGTTTGTTCTCGCTTTAACTGATGAAAGGGAAATCGTTTTCGAGAAACTCGCTTTAAAAGCCTTTTTCCAATTTTTCTCTACTAGACAGTAATCATACTATGAGCGAAATTTCTGTCGCTCTTCGGCTCTTCTGTTCTCCTTCGGTGCATTGCAGTAGCATCGCGCGAACCAGCCTCAGACAGAAAGCGGCATATTATTAGAAGAGAATACATAAGAAGCAAGAAGAAAATAAAAAAGACGACAACCTCCCCCTAACAATGAGCCAATCATTCACCAAGACCAACGATAAATCCAAACCGCGAACAGCGAACTCTCAACTCTCAGTCTCTGCATATTAGCCTCTCTTTCACAGCGCCTCTTCTGCAGCAACAGCAGCCGTAGCATAAGTGAAAATTTCTCTCTCTCTCTCTCTCTCGTCTTGAATCATATTTCAGCGGCCGTCCGCATACCTACACACCGCATATAAAACCCGCCTCTGCAACGTATTTGACTTGCATGACTCGCTTGTATATCGCTGCTGTATACCTATATATGAACAGAAGAGTACTGTGCGCAAACTCGTTCATATTTTCGTGGGCCTCCGCGAAAAACGTGAGCGTCGTGAATCCGTTCTAAACTTGAACTTGCGTTCTCCCCGTGGGAGCCGAGAGAGTTCATACAATGTACATCATATGCATGTAGCATTTGTGCTAACAAATGCTAAACTAAACGTGCGGTTTAAATAAAGTGTGAATATGCATATTTTTTTGTCTAAAATTAAACAGATTTCAATGAAGCTGCTCTCTGGCAATGTTTTCACACAGAATAAATAAAAAAAAATCGCTGATACTCTGTAGAAATGTGAAATAATTTGCACTTCAGAATCATCAATTATTGACATTTTTTTATAAATTATTTATAATTTATAAAAAAAATTATGATTTAAAATAAATTAGATTCACCATATCTCGATCACCATAGATTTTTTATTAAATAAATTATGTTTACTTCTTGGCATTGGAAAATTGGAAATATTCACAAATTTTGTATATACATCGTTCTGTCTTTTACAATAGTAAATGTTCATTATTTGAGATTTAAACAGAATACACATCTCATATACCTATGGTAGAAAGAAAAGTAGCCAGAGGCTGTATGTCGTGCTTTGAATGCGTCGCGCGATTTCAATCGCGAATTCTTTGCTCTATGAGAGACTGGCTGGAACGATTATGGTCGATGATTCGGCCATTAACATGTGTGTGCTCTTATATGCGTATACGCGTTATTGCTTATTAGCGATTTTCGATAAAATCCTGGCGCCGAGGCGCCATAGAAATTTTTACCTCTCCATACGTATGCGCGTATGAAGAAAAGAAGTAAAAACCGCAACGTTGCGAGATGATAAAAATACGACGACGGGGAGGAGTCGAGCGGTCTGTTTTCCATTGGATTATTATAGGAGCGAGAGATTTCTATTTGAGATTGACGTACTGCTGCTGCTGGTTTATATTTATTTACGAGGTTTTGGGAGTGAATTTCCTAGATATCGGATTCGGATCGACACAGTTGAAATTATTCGAAAGAAACGCTACATTAAAAGCTGAAAAAATATCGCTCGATCGCACACAAAGCAATTGTCCATGCGATATCGAATTAGGCTATCCAGAGCTACTTGTTTTTATATTACGACTTGTGCAACGATTCTTCGTCTTTTATACAAGCACATACATATTTATGTACGCTTTCAAGTGTTTCTCTGAATGATTACTAAATAAAGCCCGCGATGTATAATCGCTCGCCTCGATCCGACATGTATACATAATATTATATAGCCGAATTATCTCACAATTAGATAAACGTTTATACATAATATGTATAATTATATTTACACTACACACGTGTACCTTAAACATGAGTTTCGCTGCACCCTTGAATTTGGTAACAATACCACACGATCCCAAGTAAGTATTTCGATAGCGACGATTCTTTATGATTTCATTCGAACGCGACAGCACAGATTTTTCCACCTATTGTCTAGTGATTCATTAATTTATCGCAAGTACATTAATAAGCTTAGCAGCGACTCTTCTTAAAACTCCATTAAATTAATCTCTCTCTCTCACTCACTCTCTCTCTCTCTCTCTGGCTCTGGCTCTGGCTCTCTCAAAATACTTCCTTTGGCGTAGCCGCAATGCCGAGAGGAAACAACGCGCCAATCTATAATTAAATAGCTATTACAATCAATTACAATTAAACGCGTCGGCGCAAAGTGAGCAGAATTAATTCGCTACGCGCAGCAATTATATCCGGGGGATATGGCTGTTTGTACGTGTGTGTGTGTGTGTGTGTGTGTGGGTGTGTGTGTATGCTCGCGCGAATAGCATATAGTAGCGGCTTTTCGTCGACCAGAGAAGATATTTTCTGCCTCGAGACTTGTAATTGCACCCTCGGAGTAGGCTATTCGGAGCTTGCGCCGTCGTTGACAAGTCAGTTGAACATAAATTTTCGCAGTATTCTTTTTTCATTTATTTTTCACTCACAGCTTTAAAGAGGGAATAGGATGAATATCCGGTGCTCGAAGCGAAGGGTAACGATTTTTCGACGTGAAAAGCGTTTTGAAGATGAGCTTTGGGTCGTTTTACTAAAATGAGATGATATACGAACTATCCCAGACTTTATATAGGAACTGGATTGTTCGCTCTCGAGGTAGAATCATTAATTTCGTGGGGAAAATTGTACGTTTCGAAAATTGAAAACAATTATATGCGCAAAACGTATTCTGACCTGACAAAAGCTCGATAACAGGGTACGGCTGCTAGCCTGCCCCGTAATCGATTTATGGTGAAAAAAATGAAGTTTACAGTCTCGTGACCATCTCCGTACACGCCCTGTCTCTTAACACGCCTTTGCACGTGCGCGCGCGCTATACGTTTCGCTTGCATCGAAACAATCGTCAATCATATCCGATGCGTGTTTCGCGATATTTTGCAAATTACATGCATACATTATTATTGTTAATATTATAATAGAAACGAATCTCCATTTAACCACGATAGCGCGCGCATGTAGGTTAATTAAAAGAAATGAAATATCTACATCAAGCAGCACACTGTATAAAGAGTCGAGGCGCGTGATTCTACTGCTGCCGTAAATCTTACGAGCCTCTCGCAAGTAAGAAAGCAGCAGATAACGCACTAGAGTAAACGTTTAAGGCCTCGATCGGCATGAGCATTCGCGTAATAGCTCTGAAATCGGAAACATTCGAGCTTCTTTCGTGCTATATTTTTAAACTCGAAAAATTTCCAGCGATTACAAATTATTTACAACCGAACAACGTGCATTGTATACGTTTTGAAAGCGCAAATTATTGAATGTATTTTACGTGTAGGTATATAAAGGAGTATACATTATGTAGAGCGAGAAAGATAGCGCCTAATGCAAGATCGCTTTACCTCAAATAAGTATACCTGTGTAATATCTGTGCATGTATGTGGATATTGTAAATGTATAAACGGAAAATAAAATCTCGCTAAGACGAGATAAGGCATCGGAGAAAAACCGCCACATTATCAGCTCTAAGCTCGTATTCAGAATGTGGAAACGATTACTGATGTATATAGCCGAGTCTATACCTCAATTGGGCGACGAATCTGAACGATGCGCACAACGGATAGCGGCCACTTTTCATAAATTATCATATATTTGCACGCATGAAAAAAGGAGAAACTTTGCATAACGATGGGAAAACAATCTAAAAGAAATATTCCGATCTCACGAAGATACAGAAAAATCGACTAATTAGTTGCGAATATTATATATATAGTGTGCCTAGTATATATAGTGTGCGACATATTTACATTAAAATAATCATTTTAAACATAGAATTTAAAAAATACAACAATGTTCATGCAAGATTCTTTTGTTTCGAAAGGATTCGCATTGTTTCAAACCCGATTCATTTACTCAAAGTCATTACCAAATGGAAATTCTTTCATTTTATTATTTATAACTTTTTTAAATTATATACATCTTTTTAAAACATTATTAATTTACGTTCAATGCATTGCTACTAACATTATACTATTTTTAAGTTAATTTTTTAATAATCACTTTTCGCAAGAGGTTAACATATACATATGCTGGCAGTTAATATATTGCAGAAACAATTAAATACAAATAGTAATCAAAGAATTATTCTACCGTTCCATATATTATCCAATCCAATAACATTCGTTTCGATTAAACAAAAACTGTTATAATTTAACTTCATTCCTTTTGCGTTTTTTATTAATCTCCTCTTAAGGGGACATACTCTACAGTCGGCAAATAACCTTTAAGCGCGAGACTATCTAAAATAAGAAATTTATTTAATTATATGAATTGTATTCTTTACATACTCAATACTGAAGTTGTTGATTGTTTTACAGCTTAATTTAAGCTTTTTTAAGGACCTCTAAGTCTCTCTTCGATGAGCTCTTATAGTAAAACATTGAATCAATGAACCAATTGAACTGAAAATTGGCATGAATACTCTTTGATACATTCTTTGTAGTATGAATGGTGGAATTGTTTCGGCTAAATTTGTCCATTAATTTATTTGTATTCTTGCGCAAAGTGAATTTTCAACAATCTACTATGAATGGCCAACGAGAGTTAATTAAAAATTCAATGAAAGGTACACAAAGTGCACAACAATGGAACTTGAGTAGTTGGATTTGGAATTGTACGCAGCCTCGGGCTTAAATCAAACGGGTTTAACCAAAAAGACATTGCATTTACCTGAAAAGTATCATATCATTCAATGTATACGATTGAATTATCGGAGAAACAAGCAAGTTCCCGTTTCATCCTACGTATAAATGTACCCGTGGCAATTAACGATCGTTAGCCTTAGAGACTGAAGAATCGCGTGAAGATAAAATGCGATTGTTTCGTGGCGCGTAAATCTCCGCGCAGATCGATTAGCTATTTTAGAGTAAGAAAAAGGCGAATGGGATAGCAACTAAACGACGATAGGCTTTGCAGCTGTTCGCTCGGGCTTTAACCTGAACTGCACGCGCGCCAGAACACGGAACCCCGTTAAGTTGAGACTTTTTCGTCAGCGACGCTTCAAAGTGCGAGGATAGCTCTAGTTTTACGCTTGAAGATGCTTCGACGAATTGCGAACGATGTGAAAGGTACGCTCGAGTAATAAGATAAACAGAGAACAATTTTCTCGTCACTATTTTTCTCATATTCGGCTGAGGCGAAACTCGACCAGGAAGTCCGCGTGTTTTTTCGCCGGAACAGCGCGCTGCTGGGGATTGCTTTCTTCTTGGAGATCGTGGGGATCATCGAACGTTTTAGTTCGGATTAAAGGCGATAGATCGTTTGTTCCTTATTCGCGCTTTTTATGGGGAACTGCTCAAATTAAATAAAAAATTAAATAATTTTTTATCATTTTCAACGTTTATCTCAGACTTACCTCCTTAACTGATGATACTTCGATTTCCGAGGAGAAAACGGCAAACTCAAAAAGACCAAAAAAACAATTAATAATGAAAAACCAATCCACGATCAATAATGATCGTTATTAGCTTTTCAGTATATATAATAGTATACACTGTACATTAGTACAGTATACTCTTTCTCTCGGCCGCCAACTTAAAATGTTGGAAAAAGATTAATTCGTCACATTGACTCTTCGTCTCTGAGTTATGAATTTTACCAAGTAAACGAAGAATCAAGTGTGAGTACGTTTACACGTGCTCTTTGCATAATTCGCACATAAGGAAAACAATAAAATAGTCGTTTAATAAATTGTTTCGCTTATACGTGACCGCGCCGAGAAGAAATAAAGCTTCATCGCGCGCGCGCTGTACAATTGTTCCTAATAACTATTCCGCGCACAAGTAATTGTACAGTAGTTTGAGTTCGCGTGGAGCGTCCGGTGAATAAAAACATATTTTTTTCTCGCGATGGAACATCATTGAAGATCACATTATGGATGTGCAAGTATAAATTGAACCATTACCTTCTTATATTTTTCCTTCTTTACTGTGCAGCGAAGCTCACTGATTTTGCAGCGAATGATAACATGTACAGTGTACACTGCAGAAAGCAACTCTCTAAATCTAAAAGAGTGAAAATTGTGTAAATAAGTGAAATAATATACTAAATGAAAAAAATTCAAATAATTTCTTACGAATTTTGGTGTTTTTTAAGCGGAATTGCCATCACAGTCAGTGAAATTAATTTTTTTAATCGCCGTTCAGCCAGTAACAATAATTTATTCTCATATATATTTTCTAAATTTGATACAGTGAAAGTTTCACGGATTTTGCTAGTGGCCCGACTTTGCACTTCAAAAAAACACTGAAATAATGAACTTCGAAATGGTGTATTTTAACTGTACCTTTCATATTCTGTTTGTGTCCACTATCACTCGATGAACTTTTGAAGTACAGAGTACAATGGATAATTTAAAATTTGGTAAAAATTTGCTGTTTTAACCTGTGATTTTTTATTGCCTAGAATACACGATTTTAGAGTCTTACTGTTTATACTAGTGATTTTAAAAAGTAAATAAGTTCTGAATCGTAATTGAATTCGACAATCTTTCCAAATAAATGAATAATTAAAGATTTCGCATAAATAATTGTAGGCGTACTATCCTTAGTTAAATAGTGGATATTTTCATAAGAGAATTGAAAAATAGAAAGCGAATATTCATGAATGATATCGAAAAAGAACTTCTTCCAATTATGCTTAATAATAAATATTTACTGTGATTCAGAAGAGATAACAAATACACCATGAAGAATAATGAATTTTTGACTATTTGACATTTTATAGGGAGAAAATTGTAAGTAAATTACTGTGATAGATTGTCTTGCTTTATGTGTACATAGCACACGAGTGTAATGAACGAATATATATGAATTGTCGAGAGCGCAAGAGGCACGCAATAAAAATCGAAATGTCGTTGAATAAATCTTGACTTGGAAAATAAGAAAAAAAAGCTCGGGATCGTAAAAAGCTCGCTTCCTCGAATAAGAATGTTATGGTGTCTGCACATCAGTTGAAAAAGAGAGAAGCATGGCTCAAATACCGAAAGCAAGGCAGTAGCATGAATATTTTTTCTCGAGCACTCCTGCGAATGAGTTGTTCGAATAAAGCGGTATATACATCGGCGGAATTAATGGAATTATAATAAACGTCGATTTTTACCGGATCTTAAAGCGGAAAATTTGTTTGTTAAAAAGGTCGCGGATTTGCTCGTGATGATCTTTTAATGCTACTAAATTAATGAATCATATATATCTCAGAGACTGGTATAATAATTATGCAACGCGAGTTAATTCGCAAGGACTTTCGTCTTTTATACTACTCGTTTATAACTAATAATTGAACAGCTAATTATGTCGCAATAAATAATATTATATATATATATATGTATATATAAGCTTTTATGAAATTAATAAAGAAATTAGTCAAGTTAAAAGCCTAGAATAATTCGCTTTAAAAACCTCTCTTACTCATTGAGTAAGGAGAATGGGGAGTCCGAAAACTAAATAACCACGACTTGCACATCAGCTTCCGAACAAATAAGCAAATATACCAGAACAATATTTTTTCTCCCCACGCACAAAGCGAATGCGAAAAAAATACAAGCCAAAGAAAACGTTGCCGTGTCTCTTTCTTGAAGTTCACGACGCGCGTATAAACGTCAGGCGTTTCGCCAAAAAAATATATGGTATATATACACTCGTAAATCGCAGACGACCCGAACGATTATTATGCCGTGCACCGGATGAATAACTGCTCATTTGCCTTTGATTTAGCGCTGCAGTGACTCCGGGGCGCCGTCGCCAAAATATCGGGCATATTCCAGAAGCTTCGGAGATTGAGACCTCGCGAGGAAGAACTACATGGCTTGTGTCTCTTGTAAGCTTGTCAGTTCGCCAGATAAATGGCCTAACTGTATTTGGAGCTTCGGTGCGCTCTTTTCGATTTTTGAGACCATCGATTATCTTACATTCGTTTTATTTTACATTCGTATTGCCCTACACTGAAAGGAATCGTATTTTTCAGCTAAATGGAAATCTTCCCTTTCCTCTATAACTCAATATTATTCTACAAAAAGTTTATTCATTTTTTGTTAATATCGCCCGGCCCAATTAGCCTGCAACTGCTCAAATTGTTTCTACGATAGTGATGATGCGTTGTTAGATTGCCATTTATTTGCTCTACTAATTCACTACTATTCAAATTTGATTCTACTGTAAGAAATATTAAATAAAGAGAATAATTTCCACTCGGTAACGACTTCGAGGAAGTGATGTCTTTCTCTTCGGGTAGTTTTTTCTAAAACTATAAAATTGAAATGAGAAATGAGAAGTAACGTTAAATAATTATACAAACGAATATATAGGAATTAATGGAATCGTACAAATAATTCGTCAAACACATATTTGAATACGCTCTTTCAGTACATAATAACCGCAGGAACTTTCGCTTTTTTAAGTCCGTAAGAGTACCGAGAAGTGCTTTACGTCACCAAAAATACACTCGAACAACACCGTCAGTGCCGTCCCTTCGAATACTCGATCGAAGCCAGAAAATAATATCGAGTAGGGAAGGAAACGCATATCGGTTATAGGTTGTTCCACGAAAACAGTATAAGATAAAAAAGGTGTCGCAGCGAGAAACCGGATGCGAAGATTACCATCGAGGGTCGAATGCGAAAATCATCGTCTCTGCAACGCAACAGTAGCCGGATGTAAAGTAGTTCGAGTGTATAGACGCACACCGGAACTCTCGCTTCTATAAATATAGAAGTGCCGCGACTCAGTGGCAGACGGCGTGAGAGATACGACGAGGCTTCCTTAGCTTTAAAGCCACATGTCTGTTTTTAAAAATAATTTATTATCTCGACTAGAGAGAAAGTAAAATTAACTTTTAAGATTCTCGAATTTTATTAATATAACTTCAGTCACGCATCTATTTTATTGATCATACGTACTCGAGACTGATAACATCCTTCCCGAATGTACACAAGTGTATTTCCGGAATGAAATGATGCTTTCGCCACTTAAAGGAACATTTTTTCACTAAATTCTTTGGGTTCAAAAAGAAAATCAGTGTTATGTTAAAGTTATGCATTAACTTTTCCTAATGATATTTCAAAGTTTGTAACCAAAAATCTCAAGTTATTTCAAAACGAAACTTTTTTTCTTAAAACCATATTAACAACGATATTGAATAAGATCTATCATTCAAACGTCGAATAATGTTATTCCCATGTTATTTGAATTTAATTTTTTGTAATAAAAACAACTTTTTTTTATTCCCAGACTCATTACGCATATAAATATAGTAATAAACTAATAAAATACAATTCTATAGCCAAAATGACAAGAAAAACACCATTCAAAGATCAAGATTATTTTTTATTGTTCAGAACAATTTCATATTTATAATGTTCTGTTCTTATTTTTGTTTCTCCAGACGCGGTAAATGTTAGGATGGACAGCTGTGGAGGCGGCGGTCAGCGCCTACCCCCAGACGGGGACGAATTTCCCGCAGCCTATCAAGAATTCATCAATCCCGAGCATCAGCATCAGCATCAGCAACAGCATCAGCAGCAGCAGCATCAGCATCAGCATCAGCAGCAGCAGCAACAACAACAGCAACAGCAACAGCAGCAGCAATACCAGTTCGTAACGACGCGCGAGACCATGGCAGCTAACGGCGACTTGGACCGCGGCGAAACTACGAGCAATGGTTTCGTGCAGCAACACGTTTCGAAGAAAAACACGGCTGCACTGTTGATCGACACGGTAGACGGTAGCAGCAGGAAATTGCTCAGCAACTACGTGCTATACGGAACGCAGAAGACGGAAATCGCGGGGTATTACTCAAAGGATCTCGAGTCAGAGGCCAACGCACCACCGCCCCCGCTTCCTCTCACCGGACCACCGAAGCTCGACGCCAAACAAGACAAGAAATTTTCAAGCTCGAGTGGCGATCTCTGGCGACAGGACAACAGATCAGAAGCCTCTGTCAAGGACAAGATCGCCATGTTCTCCTCACAGAGTAGTTTAGAAAATCCTCTCTTCCCCGCGACTCCGGTCTCCTCGCCGGCGAAGAGACTGTCTAAACACAAGTCCTCGGATGACGTGTTCGCCGAGGAGAAGCGCTCGGCTATGCGCGAGCGAACCCAAAGTTCCTTCGACCTGACGGTGCAGCAGCAGTCACCCAGTTTGCCTCAGACGTCTCCGCCCGCCAGTCCGTTGGGCTACTCCTACAACGGCTACCTGAATCAAAAGTCACCGACGACGACGAGCAGTACCGAATCTTCGAAGAGTACGAGCCCGTTGCACTCTTACTCCGGTAGTTATGTCAACGGCTCTAACAAGAGTTTTGACGGTACGCTGGCCACTTCGCCCAGTAAAGTGCAATCAAACGGACTGACCAGGGCCACTAGTTTCTCGGGATCGACGACTACGCCATACAGTTACGAGAGACTTCAGATGTCCAGTGAACTGTTAGCTGACCAAAATGGCTTAGGCCCTGCTCCGGCAGTCATCGCGCGTACGAACTCACTCGCGTCGACCTTCAAAAAACCCAGTGACGAGATGAGAAAGAGCAGCTTAAACCAGTTGATCGAGCAGAGGAGGAAAGGAATCTCGAAACTCAGAGGATTGGTCATTCCAGAAAAGGATGCACTACCGCTAGATCAACCCATCATAGATTTGCCAGAGATCAAGTCTCGGGATTCCATTTTGAACAATCAGGTGAGAATGCGGATGATCTGAGCCGTTTAACTATTCAGAATTATTATATAAAATTAGAAAACTGATTTTCTATTGCAGGTGCCACGAGCCAACATTCAGGACAAGTGGGGCTCTCAGAATTCCTTAGCTAGCAACGCAAGCACCGTTAGCTCCTCTCTCAGGACTAGTAGCAGCTTCAAGATGCCGGCGCCAAAGATTCTCTCCAACTACTCTCCAGCTTTCAAACGCAAGAGTCTCTCTGTCTACGGTAGCAACGGCCAATCAAATTATAATAACAACAGTCAGACTTCAAGTCCCTTGATCAACGGCACGAAGTCCCCTAACAACAGCAACAGTAGTAGTAGTAGCCGCAGCAGCAGTAACACTAACAACAACAACAACAGTAGCAACAACAACAACAACCATTTGGCCAGTCCAGCCTCGGATGCACCCAAGAGTCTCGAGAGTATCTGTAGTCCAACTCGCAGCGACTACAGTTTTGATTTTGTTTCGTCTGGTCCTTCACCCGACGGAGGAAATCCTCCAAATTCCAGACTACAGATTCACAGCAATAAGCAATTGAGTAATTGTCAGCGCAAACTGGGCAGCCGCACCGAGTACGACGACTCGGACAATGACTCTGCAGTGAGCAGCTCTCAAAGCAGCATATCACGGGGTTTCAGTCCTCCCATGTCACCTGTACCTTCCGATAGGTCCACCATCTCATCTTCCGAGCGTTCATACCTATCTTCCGATAACAGCTACCCTCAGCAACGTCCTCACCAGCTGATTCTCGAGGATGGAAGCAAGAACGGTGGCGAAACGAAATCTGAAACTTTTTACAATAGTTCAAGAGCCAATCTCGTAAGCGATGAAAAGAAACCTCAGCAACAGCAATTGTTGGTTACGCAAACTATGATACCGCAGCGCCAAGTGTTAAAACATTCGAGTAGCACTGAAACCCCTTCGAGCAACTCCGTCGTATCGCAGACCGAATCCTTATCTAGACGTGTACTCAAGGCTCAGAGCGTCGAGGCGATCAACCGCAAGAACATCCTGGCGAGCGCCAGATGCCGAAGCGGACGCGACCTCAATGGATCCCCTCTTATTCAACGCAAGTTTTCCGCTGAAGAGGAAGCGGCCGCCGCCGCTGAAGCTGCGAACGGAAAATTCGTAAGCGCACACAGGCTGACCAATGGAGAAGAGGACGGCGCGAAACCGCAGGTTAAGATGGCTTATATCGAGATTACGGAAAACGTTATTGCTGAAGATGGTGGAAAGGACGAAGTGGAGACACCGCAACAACAACCAAGATTGCCGGCCAAACGGAGCGTCATCACACAAATCAAGAATCTGCCTATACGTGAGTATACCGTGCATTAAAGCTATGCGAGGCCAGAGCGAAACCCAAAGAGCGAAACAGAATCAAATGTCGATTCTAAGTGAGATTTCAGCTCAAGGCGAAAAATGCATTAATTAAAGGGAGAAGACACCTCCCGACGATTCAAAAATTATAATTTGAAATATTTATAAAATGTAAATAGGATTTACTTTGATCGGGCTTTTATCAACTATATAAACAATACTTCTCTTGCCTTACGCCGTGCAGATCAACTCGAACGTCGCACAATCACTTTTACTCATTTCCCTCATGCCTTGATTTAATTTTGATGGAATCGAAACACTGATCTTATTGCCCCCTGCATCGTTGCGTTCACTGCTACTATAAAAAATTCATAGAAATAAAGATATTATAGAACAAAGATGCACATTAAAGTAAGGAAAAAGTGAGTCGGGCTTGTACAATTTGAGTACTAATTTTGCTGATGTGAGTACTAATTTTTCCTCCAACTCTGATGAACAAACAGCATCCACGCGGTCGCCCAAGCCGGATCTCCTAGAGCCATCGAACGACATGAAATCGTGGGTCCGTGCAGAGATGCGAAGTCTGACGACGAGCAACGCAAGCATGACTCTAGCACTGAACGATCCAAGTCCAAGGAGTTCAATGGAACCAGAGACGAAACCCAGAACTAATCGCTCGGCAAAAGTCTCATCGCTCGACGATCGCAACGATCTTCTCACAGTATTAACGACCAAAAGCAGATCAAGGTAAAATCCTAATGAAATTCGGCAAAAAACATCGTTAAGAGTGAAAAAAAGAAAGAAAAAAACACTGCTTTCCTTATTTCAGATCGGCTATTCACGTGATCGAGGACAGTAGTAGTTACGGCAAGCTGAAGAGCCAAATGAGCCTAGAGGACATTCTCGCGGTGAGCAGCGGCAACTTGGCCTCCGTTCCAATGCAGTCACCCAAGCTTCTTCCGCGAAGTCAGAGCGTCAACTGCGAGTCCAACAGTAGGAAAGCTCCTATTGCTCCACCGTTCGTTAAAACCTCTAACGATGACTCCTGGACAGCCGAAGACAAAATCTCTCCGACGAAGATTCCCTCGTTGAGAAACAAACAGCAGGAGATGCACGAGACAACCGAAGGAGCAAAGTCTCCGACCAGCAACTACTCCAAAATCCCAACCTCAAGGAACCTGGGAAGGAGAAGCGCCAGCGTTACCGACATGAAAAAAGTATTTGAGAGAACCGAGGCGAACTCCAGTGGCATCTCCTCTCCGGGCAGTCAATCGGTAAGTATACCATAACACGTGCCACTGAGTCGTTAACGAACTGTCCGCGAGGCTGTTACGCAATGTTTGAAAATGGAAAAAAAAAAGAAAAAATAAATTGAAAGCAACTGATAATAATAGAAATGTTATATAACAGCAGATAAGCAGCGGTAACAGCACGGCAACGCATAATCGCTTTCCGAGTCTCGACAGCAGCGTAGAGGATAGCATCCGGCCCGAGATCGATCAGGAACGTTTCAACGGCGAACAGTTCGGCAGCATTAGCTCACTCGCGAGCAGTACCAGCCTCATATCGCAGCAGGAGCTCGCTCAACTGGTCGAAGAAGCCAACCTGGAGGAGCCGAGAGGTGAGATCGATCAACCCGTTCTCTTCTTCTCCTTCTTCGTCTCCTTGTTCTTCTCCTTGTCCTTCTCCTTGTTCTTCTCCTTCTTCGAGCTTCGATCGCTCAAAGCGATTTTCAAATATAATGTGTAGTTACTGCTTTTTCGCAGAATCCTGCAGATTTTTTGTATTTCGCTTTTGTTTCTCTGTTTGTCTCAGCTTTACGGCATGACAAGCGCGTACTTAGAGTTCTTCTGCGGAGCGTCTGCAATTAAGAATGTTTGATAGGATTTTGAAGGATTTTTTACGATATAGCGAGTGGTTTACGATCCGGTAGTAAAATCGTTTCGAGAACAGACAGATATCGGTTGCCTTCTAACAGTATTCTCTTTAATGGGATTTAAATTTCGGCGCGAGACAATGATGCGTAATGATGAGACTTTTTATATACGTGGCAGTCTTTCTCTCTCTCTCTCTCTCTCTCTCTCTCTCTGTCTATTGTCTATCCAGCTCTTTTACTCGTATGATTTACGAAGATAAATGAACACGGCTTTTGTCTCGATGTTTCAGGGGGCCACGATGTCGTGGTGGTGCTCCTTCACAAGGAGAATCCAACGGGCAGCGTAGGCATAACTCTAGCCGGTGGAGTGGACTGCGAGGCGAAGGAGATAACTATTCATCGGGTATTGGCGCACTCGATCGCCGATCGGGACGGCAGCGTTCAACGAGGCGACCGCATCCTCAGCATAAACGGTAGGAGTATGCGCGGAGTTACTCACCGCGAGAGTCTTGCAGTGCTGAAGCAGCCCAGATCCGAAATCGTACTCGTCGTCTCGAGGGCCAAGCTCGACGACGCTGCTAACAACAGGTTGAGAAACAGGACCGAGAGCGTCGAAACCATCGTCGAGGGTAAGTTTCGGTATACACCTCGGTCTACACCTCGGTCTACACCTCGGTCTATATTAGGATGAAAAATATCAGTACAGGCTTTTTTACGATTATTTTAATTTCCAAACACCGAATTATTCGCGGTATCTCGGTGGTGTACTCCTGTACGTCCGCAACACAGTCATTGTATCGTTTTATATCGTTTATACGATTGCAGGTTACGAGACAAACGGAGCGATGGAGAACACAGCGTGGGGTCCAGCCCTCGTGGTGCCCATGTACAAGGACGGCGCGGGCTTGGGATTCAGTCTCGAGGGCGGACGCGACAGTCCACTTGGTGACCGGCCGCTCTTGATTAAGAAGATATTCACTGGTGAGTATCGATCGTTTATCGATTGCATCTGTGCGTCTGTGCATCTGTGCATCTGTGCATCTGTGCGTTTGAATTGAAAATTTTGCATCGGCTATTGTTATTGTTCAGGAGGTGCCGCCGAGAAAACAGCCGCACTGAGGCCGGGTGATCAACTCCTCGAGGTCAACAAACGAGACGTGAGCAGAATGTCGAGGATCGAAGCTTGGTCCCTGATGAAGAAGCTTGCCGACGGGGAAGTGAACCTCCTAGTCAGACATCCCGCCACCAAGTCATCGTGAATCACATCCCGGCCTATCTCTACATCGCTATATATACACACACTTTATATATATATATATATATATATATAGTCAAATCCTTCTCCTCCTCAATTTTCAACGAGGCAGTCGTCGATGCGTAGCTTTATTATGCGACGATGATTCGCAGTGCCGAACGATCGTGGCTATATAATATAGAAATCCGAGGCTCGATAAACGATGATAAATGATTGAACTTAAAGGAGACAAGAAAGGAAACAATATCTTCGACTCGATCGGCGCGTTTGTGTGTACGCGCAGTAATAATAAACACATTATAAGCTTATATATACATATATACATGTATATGTATACACCTATACACGTATAACAAAGTACTTCTTTTTTCTCTCTTTAAGAATCGCACGTTCCTTGATAACGAGCAGAAATTGTACACATACAACCTTTCTTTCAGATATATGTAGATATATTTGATTGGAGATGATTTAACGAGAAAGAAAGATATATAATTTATAAATGTACCGTATACATCGCGTCGTGTTTCTTCTATGTTTCGACAACTCGCCAACACGACGCGCTTCCCTTTGTGTGCCTTTGACAATATCGTACAATCATCATTACTATAAATACTTACATATTGTTTTTATGACATATAACATTATTTTAGACGAATAATTAATGTGCTTTTTACGATTACGTTACGGTTATAATAGTACGTAGCTCGTAGTCCTTTTGCATCTTCGCCATATTACGAATTTTAAGCGAATGTAGTATATTATATTTCGTAGCGAAAACACGATACAATCTAATAGCATAATGAATAAACAAACAAGTGCTGGCAGTGCAATACATCATAATAACGTTTATAAATATACACACATATGTATGTATATATGTATGTATGTATATATATATATATATATATATATATATATATATATGCATATATTTATATTCTAAAATTAAGATATAGATCGAAAAAAACAAGAGACGTAGAAGGCTCGTTTCTACGTCGATATACTTGTGTCCTCGCAGTGTGGAGAGTATTTTTTCCAGATACTCGTGGAAAGGTATGACGAGTCCATTTTTCATTTTCTAATAATCGGTTACGTAAAAAAACCTGTCTGAAACTATTTAAACGTTTGTTTTTAACCAATTGAATTTAACGCGAGGATCACGATCCGCAAACGAATGGCAATTATTCTTGACGAACATTGATGAGAATGAATTAATGGAGCTTGTTCGAAAAGTAAAGGAAAATAAATGAATAATAATGACTCTCCCTACTAATGTATTGCTATTAATATATAGCATGACTTTCTGTACATAGTTAGAGAAAAAAACAATTCGCAATTGTACGTAAAATGTATGTGTGTAAAGTGTGACTGTTCAAAGTAAATAGCCTGGAGTTCGAAAGAAATAACGTACAACGTGTACCGAGAGCCAGAATATAGTTAATATAAAAATGTTGATAGTATTAGAAATTATATTATTATTGGATTATTTAAATTAAAAAAAGTCTGTTTAGTGTTTTTAATTTGCTTGTTTTGTTGAAAATCGTGCTGTGATAAATGTGTATGAATGGATTAATTATTCAACGTGACCTTTAACGATTTCACCGTTGACTTCCATAAATAACCCGTTAGTTGATTGATTTATTCTATGATCTAACAATAATATGTAAGTTGCGATTTATATCATGTATACTATTATTATTGCGCTCGGTGTCAAACTGGCATGTCTGCTTTATTCTACGCTAATTGTTTTCTACATGTTGTTGATTTGTGAAACAAAATACTTTTCAGATGTAGCCTCTGGTAACAATAAATTACATTATATTCAACTTCATTTACCATGATTTTCCTTTTCGATAACTTGTATCCAAATTATTTGTATAACCAAATGTTGAATAATCTAATATATTTTTTATTATTAAGTAAAATTCTATGTACACAATGCATTTTCAATGCGGGAATAACTATCACTCATTAATACCAATATGTTGGCTGTTGAACACGGTCTTCTTTTATATTCATTTTCTTCATTAAATCCATTTCAAAAGTTGCTAATGTTGGCTAAATGCGATAAAGTTAATGTGTAAATAATTTGTTGATCGCTAATTTAATATTATGAAACTACAAAAATTAAATACAGGCTTACTTTAAATGTTAGCTCCTCGACATTTTTTTTTGTAGTATCTTTATCGCCTTCCACATAAGCTCCAGGATTTTTGTAGTCGATAGTTTCATTATGCGATGGAGGGATTGGAATAATTCTTCCAGTCCTAAGGGATACTCGAACTTTTTCACCTTCGTCTGTATACCTCCATTCAATTACAGCGGGTTTTCTGAAAACAACTCAAGAGTACAACTAAATCTCAATTAATAAATTATCAGAATCTCTGAAATTATTACTCACAAATCTAAAGGATCTACGTGCAAAATGTCTTCCGTAACTAACAATGGCATTTCCTTACGCATTGGCATGCCAGGGAAATCTTTAGTTTTTCCAACCATTTCCATGACTGTATTCAAACCTTCTACAATAACCCAATTCTTTTCTTGATAGATTACTTTGACAATACCTTGTTTACCCTTGTCAGGACCTGTCATGATTTCTACCTGGAAAAATTATAATGCTATATATACTTTCTGTCACTTTAACCATAGTCTTTTCATCGAGTGTCAATCACATACTCTATCACCACGGAAAAACGACCAATCTTTAATTGGCTGCACATGTTCGGTCTTGGGTAACGTCCAAGCAGGATTCTCCAACTTAAATTCATTTGTCCACGGCCGATTCAAGCCAATATAGAATTTCTTACGCTGATGTGTTTTGGGAAGATATTTTGGCCAACCAGGAGTTTTCCAATATATCTAGAGAAAATATGTAATAATAATTGAATCTAAAGAATTAAAAATGAATTTATGTAAACTACTACTACTATACCTGTTCCATCTTTCTTTTAATGAAGCTATCCGGCAAATTAGCATATCTCTTTGAATGTTCACCGATTAATTTTAAAACATTGAACCTCATTTTTGCTCGTTAAATAAACTTGAAGACTATTATTTTAACCTCCTCATACCACCACGACACACAATGCGACTTTTGTAAGTCCCAAGCAAGAGCAGCAGTAGATAAATTTAATGGGAAGGTGCAAGCGGTACCATCTGTAGTACAATTTCGTTACTGCGAAAAGTAAAGGTCATGTGATCAGCGCGCGGTGTTGCCAAAGTTTTCAAAAATTTTAATTACTTTTCCTCTGGCCATCGTATATTCGTACAATCGTGCCAAGCTCCCACGTACACACATGCACTCACGCATACAAAGAATAGGAATAAAATTGATCCGTTTTTGAAAATTATGCCTCCAACGAGTGCGACAGATTCATCTCCAGAGCTATCCTTAGAGCTGCAAAAATCATCATTCAACAGGTTAAAACCGCCTTTCTTTGCTCTTAACGGATTACAGAAAATTCTTTGCGTCTGCAGTGAAAGTAAATAAATTTTTCGACGTGAATTCGAACGTGATAGAACCGATAGAACCTCGGAAATTTGAAAATCATTGGGGGGTGTGTTCGTGAGTGCGCATTCGGCGCGGCGCGATTTAGACAATCTCCATCTGACTGGGCAACAAACTGACGAAAAATCGTTCTTTCAATAGGCCAAAAGATCGATGAGAATTTCAGCGAAAAAAGAAAAAAAGAAAAAAAGAAAAAAAGAAAAAAAGAAAAAAAGGAAAAAAGGAAAAAAAAGGAGAAAGAAAAATTTCTCGAAAATTCCAGTGTTTTACGTTGGTCAGCTCAGTCACGGCGCAATTCTATGTGGTAAAAGAAAAAGAAAAAAAGAAAGAAATGAACCCCCGCCAGTAAATTTGGACTTCTCTTCCGGTTGTGAGTTTGCATGCCGAAAGCGAGTAAGAAAAGATCTCTCGCAAAATTTCCTTGACCTCCAAGAGTAAGAGAGACTGTAATATCCCCAACCGCAGCTCATACTTATATACATATATCCTAACGGAAACGCTCAACAAGTCGCTCGTGGGGGAATCCAACGTGGCAACGTCGCGATTTGGCATTTTTCGAACGCTCGACGCCGCAGAAGCGTCTCTTCTCTCTCTTTCTACTCGCATAGCAGTGCGAGAGTGCAAGAAAGACAGAGCTAAGAACGCTGAGCTCGTTGCGGCAGCGCCATATTACACGTTCGCTCGACTCGGGCTCTGCCATTGTATCCAGCGAAGCCGTTGAGTTCAAGTCGCTCGACGTCGAGAATGGAATCTACGTTAGGCAGAAGCGCGCAAGAGGAGATGGACCGTCGACGAGCCGAGGAGTACCAGATGCAGTTGTACGGACTACACTCCAGAACCGTTTTTGCTTTGAGTAAGAGCAACTTTACATCGGCAAGCGCTAAGAAAGTTAGAGAGAGACGCTCTTTCGTGTAAGTCTTTCGTCGTTCTCTCTCTCTCTCTCTCTCTCTCTCTCTCTCTTTCCCTCTTTTAATTTAAAACGTTATTTCGCTTCTTTTTATTCATTAGTATTCTTGTACTGTCTTATATCGTCTTAACTGACGATTCGATTAATTAAGAATAATAATTTAGTAAATATCTTTTTTCGCGTTAGCGGTAACTTCTTTGTTCGTGGCGTGCGCTGCCCTTTTCATTCTTTCTCTCTCTCTCTCTCTCTCTCTTCTCCAGCGCGAGCGCGCGATCTCGACCGTTTTCCTCTCCGACCAACTGTCTTTCTCTCTTCACTTCACTCTTTTTCCTCTTCCCCTACTGCTGTGCCTGTGTATGTATACTCGTACATATTTTGTTGCCGTTATCTTTGTTTTGACGAGTTTCGGGCGTCGAGCGAGTGTGCTCTGGTTTCATGTAGACTTTCTTAAAATCATGACTAGAGTTCACACTCGTCCAGCGCCTGGGACATTTTCTGCGGATTTTCGTGCGAAAGTCGGAGGCCAATGACACGCGAATCGAAGACGATTTTGTTAATTTTATTTTCTATCCTCTTTAAAATAATATCATCTATTTTCTCTCTTCAATATTGCGTTATATATGATTTTTGTTAGTGTACGCTTGATTTTTGCAGTCGATTTTATCGAGATGCTTGTTTTGCGATAATTTTTTTCCCGTTAGCTGGAAGACGTTGACTGTGAGAGCCAAGAGTGCAGCAATTTAATTATGTGATTCGTATGATTTTTAATGTTCTACGTATGTTTATTGTTTTATATTTATTTTGTATACAACTATGATATCTGAATAAACGACTATACGATCGTAAACTAATTCTTTATTTTCAATATATATATATATATACACTTATAACTTATTTGTACGCAGACTCTTGTAAATTATACGAATAACATACTTTAGTGTCATTCAACTGATATTTTATAATAAAAGTAATATTTTTCTTTAAAAGTAGTATGTTGTTGTGTAAAACAAGAAATCACGCATGCAGTTTACTAGAAATTTTTTATTAAATTGAACCTTCATTGTTTGTAAATATTTCAATAATGAAATTGAATCCTATTTATAATAAAATATATAAATTGTGTTATTTTAAGAACGAATTTAATGTGTACTGAATTTTACTTGTACTAAAATAAAAATACAGATTATATAAACCATTGTTTTTTTGCTATTATTTTAGTTAACCAGAAGATAAATGAAAACATAGAAAGCTGTTGCAAAAAGATTTATTCTTCCATTGAAAAAAAATATAAACTAGATGCAAAAGGCACAGACACTTTAAAAGACAATATAAATAAACTAAGGAAGGCTTACCAATACAATTCACAGCCATGTTTGACTGCATTAGAGGTATTGCTATGTTTTTCAAATCATATTATTCATCGACGTTATTCATAAGCAGCTTAAAAACTAATTTGGACAAATTAATTTAAGACTTAATATAATTGTAATTTGAAATAATATTTCACTGCAATATTGTTTGTCCCCAATGCAATTCAATATAAATTTATTTTGCAGAGTGTTGTCAATAAATTTGTTTCGGTACCGAACAATGTTTTATTGAATGAAGATAAAAGTCAAATAAAGCAATACACTAATAATGAACTTCAAAATTTAGAAGCAAGGTTAGAAATTCTACAACAAAAAGCTAAAAGGGTAAATATTTTTTTAATTACCCGAGTAACTTGTTTTCAATCATTAATCTAAATATTATTGCTGTTTGTGCAGGTGACAGTATTCAATGCAGCATTGAAAGAAGAAGTAACAGTAACAGAAAAATTAAAGGAGTCTGAAGAAACAGCAAAAAAATTATGTGACATAATAGAAAAAGGACTAGCTGCAAAAAAATTAAGCAACAAAACTTTGCGTGCAATAGAACATTCTGAAGCACTTTCCGAATCGTTAGATGCACTGAGACCACCAACAAAGAAAGATATTTATAATCCAAAAATAAATGAAAGCGATTTAGAGCAAATTATTCTGTAAATTATCAAGTATAAAACATAAAAACTATTAGTATTTATACCAAATATTTTATTTTTTTATATATTAATATTATTGCCAATGTGATATTGATTAAACTGTTCGTAACTTAATTGTTTAAGGATATTTTGTGTTAGTATATTTTTATACTTTTCTATTAATAAATACAATTTTTACATATAATAAGTATTTTTTATCCGTCTTTAAATAATTAACATTATATACTTGTATTAACTAGTATTTAAAAAATTTACCTGTTGATAACTATCGTTTGAATTTATTCAGAACTTATTGTTTGGGAACATCTTTATAGTTGCAATTAGAAGTGTGTGTTTGTGTAGAGTTTACGTGTACATATACGTGTATAAATATGATATATAGTGCGTAAATGTAACCGTTAAAATTAAAATTGTCGTAAAAACATGTCCAATAGTCCAATGTCCTAAAAAAACGCGCGTTGGCGCGTTTACGCGGTAAGAAAATGACCGTCACGTTCTTGAACACACCCATTTTTCAAATTCAAATTCGTCAGTCGAACGCTTGCACTGCACAGCGAGCTAAAAAAGCCTAGTTCGAGAATTCTACGAATTGAAGCGCCGCAAACTGCCGCTGAATTCGTCGAGTTACTCGTTACCGATTTTTTCGCGCTAACAGTCATTGTTTGTCGCGAGGCCTACATCGACGTACGGATTTTAACACAGTTGCATTTTTAAGCTTTTCTCCGCAAATATATTTATTTATACGCATTAATTCTTTACTTTTAAATGAGTTTTTAGTACTCTTTGAAAAATATACATTTCTAGATAAAATTTTTTATGCAATTTAGTTGGACATTTTTTATTTTCGCGACATTTAAACGACGAGCGCTTGCCTTATCGTAGATTTCTTCTTTTACAAGGTTGGTAAAATTATTCAAATTTTTTTCTTACTCATTATTATCAAAAGATTTCGAAGGTATAACATTCGATTGTTGTAAGATTCGATAATCAAAATTTAAATTTTCTTGAGAAACATTGCTGTAACGTACTTTCGAATGTTTCGTTATCTCGTAAACAATAAGTGTTTTAGTTATAAATGAGGTAAATTAAAACTAAAACACTTGCCTCATATTTCAATGTGATTTGGAATTTTATAGACAATCCCAGCTATAAAAATGACTGAAAGTCGAAGAGGCAGTGCTTCAACAATAGCGAGCACGACATCTGATTCATCAACTGTTTCAAGTGATTGTCAAGTAACAATCAGATTATTGGATTTAATGCATAAAACTGACTATGAGCTTGTACAAGAAAATGGACAAAGAAGATTGACAGCACCAGAACTTTCCAAAGATCACAGAGAGCGCATTAAAGGCTCTGAAGTTTTTCTAGGAAGACTTCCAAGAAACTGTTATGAAGACGAATTAATGCCAGTTGTTGAAAGAGCTGGAAGACTATTGGAACTTCGACTGATGCTTGACTTTTCTGGTAATACGCGTGGTTATGCCTTTGCACTTTACCCAGATGCAAAAACTGCCCGGAAAGCTTGCATGGTACAATTGACAGCTAATATTTGATATCTTTTCATGTTTTAAAATATTGTTAAGTTTTCACTTTTTTATTAAAGCTGCTTGATGGTTATGAAATAAGACCAGGACATCCAATTGGGGCTGTTAAATCTGTTGACAATTGCAGACTATTTTTCGGGGGAGTACCAAAACATAAGACAAAGGAGGAATTCATGGAAGAATTAAGCAAACTTATGGATGGTATTGTTGACATCTACTTATATCCAAATGCCCAAGATAAATCTCTTAACAGAGGTGAATACTCTTTTTATTTTGTAATTTCTTATTGTAGCTAATATAATTTCACAAATAAGTAGAAATGTATTGGTTCCTCAGGATTTATATTTGTGGAGTTCAAAGACCACAGATCTGCAGCAATGGCACGAAGAAAGCTGATCCCTGGAAGAGTTCTTCTGTGGGATCACGAAGTTGCTGTGGACTGGGCTGATCCAGAACCCGGAGAACCAGTTGATGAGGATATTATGGAAAATGTTAATAATACTTATTGGATTAATAACGATATTACCTTCTTCCAAGTACAAAATTTTATTTAATTCTTTATTCTTGTAGGTTTCAGCACTTTTTGTGAGAAATCTTTCAATAGATATACATCAGCAACGAATTAGGGATATTTTTCAAAAAGCTACAAATATTCCTATCCTGAAACTGAAGAAAATTAATCACTTTGCATTTGTTCACTATGAAACCCGAGAATTAGCTGAAAAAGTTATGCAAATTCTAAACCGTAAGTTATTTGTTTTTTATTTAAAGAAAATTATTTCATTTCAGTTAGTTTAATTAAATTTATTTTGCTTCATAAAAAAAACTCTTTTAGAACCTGGTGGTATAGCTGACTTAGAGCAGTGGGAAATACGCTGGGCAAAACCAATTGGTCCTATTAAACAAGCAGAAAGACAACGTTGCATTAATGAAGCTGTTGCGCAGTCTAAATATCTTAAGGATTTGAAAAGAAAAAAAATTATTAAGAATAGTAACTTAAGTGAACAAAATGTACAGACATTACAATATAATGAAGAAGCTTTAGACTTACAATATGTGACTATTTTAACTGATTTTGTGGCTAAGACATTGCAAGGTATGTGTTCGTTTGAATGTTTAATAAACTTTGAACCACCAGGATTCTTTCACAAGGTATGTGCTTTTAAAATATTATTTTATACTTTTTGCAGAAACAAAGTAATCTAGACGTTTAATACATAAATATGAATATTTGATTTATAGATAACAGTCTTCAAAGAAAATATATTAATTTTTGAAGATTTTGGTACCATTCAACCAACTAAACAACAATCCTTAAATTGTGCAGTTTCAATGGTTTACCAGAAATTAAAATCTGCATATGAGTATCATGTATATCGTAAGTATTTACAAGTAGTTTTCTACTTGTACAAAGCATCTACAAATGTCAGTCGAATTAAAATAAAAATTTATTTCCAGAAATGTACAGAACTCCAATAGTTAACGACATTTCTACACAAATGTTGAATTTGAATGTGAATGCAGATAGGCCCAATAAGCAATTAAGTAATATTTACAAAATGTAATATATCTTCAAGATAATCAAAAATATTTTATATTTTTTACTGGATATTTTTATGTCGTTTACTACAATTGCTTTTAGGAAAATTATTAGAAAACATACAGAAGATGATATATCACAAGCCCAACTTTAAAAACAGATAATTTTGATCAAACTTATGATGTTGAGACTACGTATTGAATGGAGGAATGCAGTTAATTTTAAAAGTATGACTAGAATATAGAAGCGTCGATATTGTACCGATTTTGATTGATTTAATTCAATAGTTAAGAAACCCAAAATTACACATAAATTAGTCCATGAAGATTCGCATAGTACTATAAAATAAATCAGAGGTGAACTGTTCAAAACATATACTAAAACTTTAGAGATGTGAATATATAAAAAAATGAATGAAAATTTTATGTAGCAACAATTAATTGCTTATGCAAATAATTATCTAATTTCTATAAACGTTGATAATTAATTTATATTATTATTTTCTCTATAAGGATTTCTTTCTATTTTTACTTAATAATTTACATAAAATCGGAATGTTTAAATTAGATCTGAAAAAAAAATAAATTTGATACTCAAGTTTTTAAATTCTTATACTAAATATTAAAATATTAGTCTCTAGATTGTTAGGTTTTTCCTCAATAATTATTAAAGAAGATTAACAGCATAAAAATAATATGCTATACACGTAAATATTGAATTTTAAATAATACGATTGCTTTAACATATAAATATACAAGACAACGTTTTTTAAAACAGTCAAAATTTGTTAAAGTGCTAAAGTTTTATGTATATCGTTAGTTTAAAAATTTAGCGAATATTTTTGCTTTTTAACAATAAATGTTAATATTAGAATACTGAATCAAAGAAAAAACATTTTAAATATAATTTTGTTGTTAATATAAATATTTATCGTTTATAATTTTTAAAAATTTTTTTAATGAAAATGTTTAACCGCTAGAGAGATATAATTGTTATTTGTGTACGCTAGTATATCGAAAACATGTGCAACTGAATCATTGTAAGAAATTACTTGTTTAGTTCTTGTAATTTTTTTGTGTACTATATACATTTAAGACATAGGTAAAATAAATTATTGAAGATTTGAATCAAGGTTTTATTTATTATCGTAATAAAAATAGTTGTGTAAAAATGATTAAATTAAAGTATTGAGATACGTAGTAATAGTCCTATTACTAGTATGTAACTCAATTGCAAATGATAATAAGCTGCACGGTACCTGTTGGCGACACTGTCGTCAAATTTTACAATGTCTGGATCATAAATGTCTAGACTCTAGACGATTTTAGCGATGTCTACGGAGCCGGTCTCGAGTTCTCGACTTAATATTAGACCGCAGGGACGAAATATATATAATACAGCTTAGAAAGCCCGTTTGAAATCATTCATTTTTGCACTTCCGTGACGGAAGGACCTACTGTCTTTGGTAAATTTGAACGTTCTTCTATCCAAGCAAGATGTATATTTATGTTACATTACTACTGCCCCTATTTCTTTTTACTCTTGGTAAGTTTTATTCATTTAAGAAATGTCTTATTAACGTATCAATGGTCCCAATTTTCAATATGTATAAATATTATATCGTTTTTATAACTTTTATCTAAAATTGAATTAATAATTGAAAATTATGTTCTATTCTTTTACAGATACAGTAGAAACCCGTGATGTCGAATACGCGTATTGCGAGAGCTATAATCAGCTGACGTGCAAAGACGAGAATAAAGAAAACTGTGTTGTGCGACAAGAATGCGGACCCAAGGGACCAGAGACTCACAATCATTGTTTTACTCTATGGGAGTTTAACACTAATAGTGGAAAATCTAAAGTTCATATGAAAGGCTGCTTTTTGAACAACAAAGATTGTTACGAAAAATCTCACTGCGTGCAAAGAAATAAAGATGAAACAAACCAGCTGTTCTTTTGTTGCTGTAATGGTGATATGTGCAACCAAAATGTTACGTATGAGCGAATGCTGAAACAACATAACGAGGAACAAGTTTTCATCAATGGTATATTTATTTACTTAATCTCTTATCCACCATTTATTATGTATACTAATTTTTTCATATTTCTTTTCTGCTTTTATTATTAAAGATGTGAAGAATGAAAAGAAATTTGCGACAGCTGATCAACATATATTTTCTATTATTTTGGCTGCATCCCTGTTTATCTTCGTGGTGACAATTCCATTCTTCTCGTGGTGTTTCCGTCACCGAAAGGATAGCTACGATAACGAAGTACGTTTTGTATAATAATATACATTAAATATCATATCTACATCGGTTTTAATATTACAAACTAACAAATGTCGGTTGTTATAGTTGTCTAAACTCGAAATGGGTGTTAAAAATTATGCGAGTCCAAGCCATTCCGAATGTAATTTTGAAATTAAGGGCATTGAATCTGTTGATGTGTCGACCGAGCTGATGGAGAAGAAAGCATTGGGCCGTTTTGGAGGCGCCGTCTGGAAGGCTCGTCGTAACGACGAGACCATCGCCGTAAAGATTTTCCCTCTCAGAGACAAGGAGTCCTGGAAAACTGAGCTCGAGGTCTTTCAGTTGCCTCAAATGAATCACGAAAACATTCTTAAATTTATTGGTTCTCGGCGTTGTGGACAAGATCTGGACGCCGAATTTTGGCTGCTCATGGCTTACCAAGAGAGAGGATCTCTCAGGGAATATTTGGCGGCAAACAGTGTTACGTGGGGTGAAATGCATAAAATTGCATTATCTGTTGCAAGGTAGGATGACTATTCACTATACACTATGTTAATTATTATTTCATTTCATTCGAGAGATTATAATAATTATTTTGTTTGTACTACACAGGGGACTGAATCATCTGCACAGCGAAATAGCCGCTACAGCAGAAATCTTTGGCTATAAACCTACAATCGCTCATAGAGATTTTAAATCCAAGAACGTTCTTCTAACTGCCGATATGCGCGCTTGCATTGCCGATTTCGGTTTAGCACTAATCTTCCAGACACCCGAAGGTACGTGCGGTAAGCAGCACGGGCGTGTCGGTACTGTTCGCTACATGGCACCGGAACTCCTAGACGGCGCCATCAATTTTACAAAAAAATCCTTCCTTGCAATCGACATGTACGCATGCGGTCTCGTTCTATGGGAACTTGCTTCTCGCTGCGTTTTTCAAGAGGTAATTTTTAATACAATCTTTTATTTTCTGTACAATTTTATTTTTTTAACAACAAACTTATTTAACTAAACAAATCTATTTTTAGGAATTGCCAGTTAAGGAATATAAATTGCCTTTTGAAAAAGAAGTCGGCATGCAACCTACACTAGAAGACATGATAAAATGCGTTTCGGAAAATAAATATAGGCCTTATATTCCTGAAACCTGGAAAAATCATAAAGTAAGCGTAAACTACTTTTAAGAGATTTTATTTTTAAGCGTCATCTAATTTCGTGTAACTAACGAATAATTTGGTTTTAGGGACTATCGACAATTTGCGACACGATAGAAGAGTGTTGGGACCACGATGCGGAAGCACGAATTTCAGCATCCTGTGTGTTAGACCGAATTTCTTTACTAGAAAATGTGGTATAGTTACGTTAAATTTGTTTATCTATATTTAAGCTAAATTAATAACTCGATAACTTAAAGTATATTTAAAATATATTTAGATTTGTTATAAATGTACCTTATAATTTAAAAATTGTAAATAAACCAAGTATACAAAATTTAAGAAAAATGATTCTCTTTTTATTTAAATTTTACAGTCATTTATAAGTATCTTTTTTGTTAGAAAGGATACGTAAGGCATTAATAATTTACATAAATGTGTAAATAACGTATTGTGATTTGTTAGATAGAAATAATCAACTTACTATATTTATAAAAGTATACATTCATTAATGCCAGTAATGTAAACACTCTTTTATAGACTGTAGAAATAAGAAAAGATTTTTATAAATTTATTTCGTAATATCTATATAATTTGTACTATACACTGACAATACCAATTTTGAATTATTTTAAACCTGTATCATAAGTTAATATTAAAAGTATTTGACGGTTTCCATCTATTTAAAACGCAAATTTATTAAATCTTCTCATGAAGACATAAAATGACAAATGATCAAGAGACAGTCGTCTGATTACAAGCACTTATTGCGCAGAAGTTCGAAAAGTCTTTTTCCAATTTCCAAGTTTTCCGTCTGTGCTCTTTTCCTCAGTACCGTTGTAGTACTAGCACTAGAGCACTATTCGATTCGGTGAATCGCGATCTAACAGCACTACACCAGTAGTACATCAAAATATAAATATATAATATGTACCATTGTATAGCAGTTAGGCACACGCGATTAAGACAGTACACAACTGCGGAAACTATATCTATAATGTATATACTAGACTACTAGTGAACAGTATAATACAAGGTACACAACTACACAAGCTGCGCAACACAGCAGTAGAGAGATATATATATAGAGAGAGAGCAGTATTCCTGATTCCTGCGTAGACTTTGACGGGACGTCGGAAGTACGGGATACAGGAGAGGAAGCACGCATGCGAAAAAGAAAAGTTGCACTCATTGCAAAACATTAATAATCAGGATGTGCCCATTATTATCCGTCATCGCCTTCTGCAGTGGACAAGTCAGTCGTCTAGATCACTTCGCTTCGTGATATACGTACTCTTGATTGACGGTCGTCGCATCTATTTATCGATAATCGACGAAAATCACCTAACCTCCGATTCTGCATGACATATAATTTGAAGTCGTATGCATATGTATATAGTATATGTATATAGTCACAAGCGTCTACTGTCTACGTAGTTGCTACAAGTTCGGGATCTCAACGAAGTGTTTATCCGCAGCGACACAACATCTGTGATAAGAAAAGTCATTCCCCAAGGTATTTTCCTTTTTTCTTCATCACCCTCGATAAGCAAGTAACAAATATTGAGAGTGTAACCAGAGGCTAGAATGTACGCTTAACAATAAAGGTGAGTTTCTGTGTAAGACGAACTTTTATTCAAATTCTGATGTGTACTTTATTTTTGGAGAGGCTCATCAGCTGTTAGGTGTAAACATAAGATTAGTTTGACAGTTTGAGTCTATGATGTGACAAATGTTTTTGTTTTTATAAGGACAAACAAGATGTTGTTTGAAAAGTAACTGGATAGCAAGAGAATAACAGTGTGTTTAGGTCCTTTATTAGTTTGACTGCTGACTCGAGAATTGGTAAACCGATTGTACTTGCTTTGAGTTTGTTCGGTTAATTTTTTCATTTCATCCTAGAATCTACATTTACAAATATTTACTCTGAAATTTTCCTCAAACTAAGCATAACTTTTGCAGAATCATACACCTAACTTTTAACATATTTGATTAATAAGAAATTTCTCTGTGTTTATAGGCTTTTATAAAAGTCTACATTTAGTATAATTCAAAATGAATTACGAGGTAAATAGACTGCAAACTTTTGTGGACTGGCCAGCTAACTGTCCTATCAGTGTTGGAAGGATAGCCAAGGCAGGCTTTTATTATACAGGACAGGCGTTGATAGCCCAATGCTTTCTATGTGGCACTACAGTCTCAGAGTGGAACTTTGGAGATCAAGCAATGGCTCTTCATAGACTGGCTAATCCAGAATGTCCATTTGTTTTGGATCCTATTGCTACTTGCAATGTGCCACTTATAATTACAGCTGATGATTCAATGCAGTCTAATTCTATTGACAATAATCATAATGAAAATACAGCTCTAAGTGATTGGAGAATATCACAATCAGAAGATGCCATAACGGATCTAACGACATATTCTCACAGATTAAACACATTCAGAAACTGGCCCATTCCCGCAATAGTTTCACCAGAAAGACTGGCCAGATCTGGATTTTATTATCTCCAACAAGCTGATATGGTAAACTTTTTTTTAATTAATTAATTTTTGAAATTCAATTTTAAACTTTCTTATAAAAACACGATCATCTTGTTTTTACAGGTTGAATGTGCTTACTGTCAAGGTGTTGTATTAAAATGGGAACCTGGAGATGATCCTGATCGAGAGCACAGGATACATTTTCCTAACTGTGATTTTTATCTGAGAGATGAAGCAGCTTATGGTAATAATTCTTTCTTTAAATTATCTTTTATACAAATTTAAAAATCATCTATTATTTTTGGTTAACTACTTAATACGATCATTAATCAAAGAAATGGTTTTGCACTAACCTTGCTAATATAAATGTGCAGTAAAGTGCATATGAGCATGTGTGAGCATAAGCCAAATTTGTTGATATTTAGCCAACTATATTGATCACTCTAAATTTAATCGCATTGCCAATGTCAATAAGCAAGGTAAATTTTAGTTGCATACGTCTGCATAAATCATCAATACTAATCACTTCATTCGTTAGAAGTTCTTTTTACTGTACACTGAATGGGTTCAGGTACTATAATTAAATTGTGAGATTTTTTAAAATATTTTATTTGAAGAAAAAACTAACTGTGGTTATTTTATTTTCATAAAAGAGCAATGATTATACATAATTAATTAATATAAATGAAAAGAAGAAATAGTTTATTTTTTGACTAATTAACATAACACTGAAATTTCAAAGATTTAATTCCTTTTACTATGTTAATAAATAATAGTTATTAATACAGACATATCAGCTGAAAAAGTGGAGTTAGGCAATGTCAAGTTAATGCCTGGTACGACCTCAAACTTCACAGAGTTAGGAATACAGCATCACTCAGCGCCAAGGCAACCAAAACATGCTACGTATGATGGCAGATTACGTACTTTTCAAGGATGGCCAAGCAACTTACGACAGACTCCAGAAATGTTGGCAGATGCTGGATTTTATTATGTTGGTACGTTTTGAAATTCAATGAAAACTTGATCTTTAAAGTATGCAAGTCAATAAAAATTTTAAAATTAATTCAACATATTTATAACTCGATATAGGGACACATGATCAAGTTAGATGTTTTCATTGTGATGGTGGTTTAAGAAATTGGGAAGAAACAGATGATGCTTGGATAGAACATGCTAAATGGTTTCCTAAATGTGGATATGTTGCCTTAGTAAGAGGGCAAGACTTCATAAAACAGTGCATAGAACACAGACCACCTTTAGATCCTGCAGTTAGTAATCATTTTTTAATTTTTTGTTAATTTGCAATGTTATGAATTTTATATAATTTACTCTTTTAGATATTAGGAAATGTCCCTGATGAGAGTACAGAAGTATCAGCAGCAACCCCATCCGTGTCTCCAGCAGTTGAACATACATATTTACCATTACGACAGATTACAGATACAGAATTGGAGATACTTCTTGACTCACCACCAGCTGTGGTTAGTTATTCTACTACATTTATTTGATACTATTACCATTTTAAATTTCAAATAACAGATAAATAATCAAACCTTTTGTTATACCGGTGTTAGACGGCACTTGAAATTGGTTTGCATGTGGGTAGAGTAAAAATGGCATTAAAAAAACGAATGGAACAAACAGGTCTACCATATGCAACTGCTGATGAACTCATTGAAGATGCTACGCAAATACAATTAAGAGAAGAAGATAATATGTACGTAAAAATAAACTTAATTTATACATTGATTTATTAAATTTATTTATCATATGCAGGGCTAGCAGGAGGACACCTGACTCTCCATCATCAGAGCTAACTTATTTGTTAAATGAAATCATAACTGCTGAGGCTGCAAGTAGCTCGAATTCTCCGACTGAAAATATGCTTAGTAAGAAAACAGAGCAAATTAATATTCCTAGAAGGAGAAGACGGCCACCACATGAGGTCGAATCAGAAACTCAAACCGATGCTGATGAACAAACAGTTAATGCTGAAAAAACTGGTAAACTTGTCATTTTAAGTCTTACATATTATTATGAATTACAAAAACTGAGAGAAATCCTTTGTCGTACAGTTGCTTTAGAAGAGGAAAATCGAAAATTAAAAGAAGCTCGACAATGCAAAATTTGTATGGATAGAGAGGTCGCCGTTGTTTTTCTGCCTTGTGGTCATCTATCGACTTGCGTCTTCTGTGCACCCTCTCTTACACACTGCCCGATGTGCAGACAAGATATACGAGCTACTGTTCGCACATTTTTGGCTTAAGACAACGAAATGGCATTGGCAATGTAGATTACAGTCTATATTTACGTCCATTGAATTGATTTATCATAATTTTTGGTGAGTTACAATATTTGGATTTTTATATGTTGGATCAAATTATCTGAAATTATATACGTAAGTTAAAAAGTAATTTTTGTCATACACTACTCCTAATTAAAAAAGTTTAGTTTTTTGAATTTTGATAGTGTGCGATAGAAGCTATCTAAAAGTTGAAAGTTAAGTCATGAAATATCAAAAATATTGAAATATGTTATGTCTTACAATCATTACAACTGCTTCACTTTTAAGATTCTCCAAGCAAAATAACATGAACATTTAATCATTAAGAACTTGATCTATAAAATTTTAATTCTACAATATTTTATTTAAATACCATTATATTATTCAAATACATTTTCAAAATTCAAAATTATTTTTAAACTTGTTAAAGAATGTATAGATTTAAAAATGAAAGAGCAATATTAAGAAACTACTATAAATTATAGTTTCTTAACTGAAATTAAGACATTCACTAGATTTATTGGGTCTGAGCTTATATTGTATTAAATCATTAAAATATTAACGCACTTGACAATATTTTTTAAGTTTTACACGAAGAAACATTAACAAATATTTATATATTGTCTTTTTTTGAATATATAGAATTATAAATAATTATACAATTATTGTAAAATATTTATTTAGTGCAATTAAAACAATCGATTGTAATATAAGAAGAATATTAAAGCCAAACTTCAGCTAGACTGAATTCATAATATTTTTAAGATATTACTGTTTTGTACAGAAGATTTTTTTAGATGGAATTACGTAATATTTTAGTATTTTTAATTTTAAAAAAGTACAAAGAAAAATAGAAGATTTTAATTTTATTATATTGCTTTAATTAAGAATTCAGGGCATGATTTTACAACGTCTCTAGATTTAATATTAATAAATTAACTTATGAAACGTTGATCCGTTTTGAAGAAAAAAGTATACTATAACAATTACATTATGCAATATTATTTTTTTACGTTTTAAATATAAAAACATGAGTGATTGAACGTTCCTGCAAGTAATACGTATATTTTTAAACCACGCAAGTTTGATGGTGTAAGTTCCCACGCTTAAAAAAAATCGTGATAAGATATGTGACTTTACAAGGCTTGATCTTAGGTATAATGTCCAACTCGTGATGTGAGATTCCTTGTTAAAAGTTTAGCACGTCGCATAAGAGTAAAGTTATAGCAAAAATCTAATTAGTTTTTAGTGAAGAGAGTTTACTTTGTTAATTGAGTAATACGAGGTGTAACTTTAGAAAATGTATATTTATATGTATTTCTATTATAAATACATGAAAATAAAAAAGTGGTTTAGTGTATATATAAGTTATATTTCATAGTAAATGCAAACCTCGATGAGCTAATTATTTTTGTGAGACTATTCATTACTTTGTTGATTATGTATACACGTGTATAATTATATACGTAAAGTTATTTGAACACCGATCCAAATATATGATCTGTACAAGATAAAACTGATGTGTAATTTATTCTACGATTTTCTGCCAATTTCCTATTTTTTGCTAGAAAATCATTTTTCATGCATCAAACTAATTTATCATCTGGGAATTAAAAACTTGTTAATGTTCAAAGACGTATCAAATAAAAAATCAAGTAGCCTTAGACCTAATAATGATAATAATTGTTCTAGGTCTTGATATAATAAATAGAACAAAACCAACGCATAATATATACGCGTATCTTGCACCTGTTAAAAAGTGCGTTTGATATAGATTTAAGTAAATGATGAAACATCGTGTGCAGGGCTGCGTGAAATAACAGGTGTTTGACTGTGAGAACTTGAGCGATAGAAAAAATCACTATACTTGTGCTGCTTACGTCATTTTTCTACTACTATTTGTTGTTAGTAACACTTTCGTTCTTTTTCGTATTTTCTTAATTTACTTTTTATAAATAACTTTTATAAATTAATCGTTGGTTTTCAGTATTTGTTATCTATTTTTGTGCGTTGCTTTTGTGAAAAATCGTATACTACTGCTAATTTCTGAATTTGATAAGATATGCCCAATCACAATAAAAATTTGTAACAATATTATAATATTGCAAATATTGAGATAGAAATTGCAAGGCATACTAAAGGAAATCTACAGTCATATCATGTACTAGAAGATGTTTTTTGATCAATAAGCTGGCTTGTCTTATGAGAGAAACTATTAATATACGTGGAAGTTGAATTGTTAATTGCAAAAAGATGTACGTTATTTTATATGTATGCCAGTATAAGTAGATAAAAGTTTTATACGAAGCTTAGCCAGACGGAACTTGAATAAGAGCACTTCTCGGAACGCATAGTTGAGTCAAAGTGATGTTAAAACTTACGTTTTTCGTTATATTTTGAAATAATAAATGACGCAAAGATCATGAGACGTTTTTGATAACTTGCATAACAATATATTTAAACGAAATGAATTTTTTCAAAAACTACGTTGTGGAATAATACATTTATTATTGCAAAAGTTTTTTTATCCCATTTCTACACATTTTATTAACAGATTCGTTTAATTTACACGAAATGTAAATTAGGATATTTTTCGTTGACAATAGGCGCTAGACGGAAGCTAAGTATGTTCGTCAGATGGAAGCTCTACCGCCAAAAGACTCTTTACGATAACATCTATATTTAACCTTTAACACGTTGGTATTTCCGGTCATGCCCTTCTTCGACCAGTATGTGCGCCCGAAATTTTGTGCATAGCCCAGCTTAACCGAACTGAAATTTGGCCTTGATGCATTAAATTCGCTTTATCCACCGTATCAATCATGTTATTAACGAAATATACAGATAAATGTAAAAATAAGACGAGATAAATACTTTCATTTCTAGGATTGAATTTCATTGGAAAATATCTGACGTAAGAAATTATTGCGCAGTACGAAATAAATGTATAGCTTGCGCCTAAAACGATCCAAGCGCTTTCATCCAATTGTTATTTTGCGTCGCAATATAGAGAAGCTCGTATCGCGTGCATTATACTTATATTATACTTATTTATATATATACTGTCGTAAGAGGAAATGAAGGTATTTGAGACGAAAAAATGATAGCACACCTAATTTTCCCACTTCGTAAAAGTTATTCGATTCGAAAATGGGAGGAGCTCGATGATCCTGTAATAGAAAATCCGAGGTCATAAATTTTGTCAAAATGGCGAGTAGCGGCAATGCAGCGTCTGAAACTACAAAGGGAAAACGAGCGAGAAAGAGTATCCAGATTGTATCCGTTCTCCCCTCGATATGCGTGTCCTTACAGGATTGTACGAATAAAGAAATTGCCGAAATGGGGATATATGCGTATATATAGATAATTAGATATAGACGCAAGGGTAGACGTCTATGTGACTGTATATATGCATACGTATATCTATAGAGGGATTCAAGGCTGGCTCGCAACCCCTGGAAAAACCGGCAGTAATCGTAGCTTGAGACTTTGCTCCTATTATATTTGGTCTTTGACTATTGCGGGATTTCGTCACGAGATATATACCGAACTGCGACGCTTTTCAATGCTCACCTTGCTGTAAAATAACATACTGATACAATGTAAATCTTTGTAATAGCGAATTTGCATTTAAACCCCGCAATATAATAGCCAAAGATTTGGTGCTCTCAAAATAGCCTGCTCTACCATTTACATCGATGAAATTTTCAGAAAGCTTCAAGAACTTCCCCTATGTGTGTGCATGTGCCCGCGTGCATAGGACTGTATGCGTATGGTATAGGTATATACATATACCATATACATACACCTATACACCTCGAACTTACACGTCTCGATCGATCGCGTGTTACTCCGGTGGAAATCCACATACAAACACGCGCACACACACATATACGTGTATGTGTATACTCGGTCTAGGTATTCTCTCAGCTACCCTTAGGAGAAAATCCGCCCTTCCAACTCTCGCGTCTCCTTCTACCCCCGTTGCGTGTAACCTCCGCCTCCTCATCCCTTCCTCTCGCTTGCGAGGTGTGTAACGATCCGCTTCGGAGAAACTACCTACCTTACTGATGCACCTCGGGGAATATTCCTTTTTTCTTTATTTTGAAAAAAGCCTGCTACGTCGCGATCGTGGCATAGGTCAGATATGGGCTGATGCAATCGAACCAAGCTTCCATCGTAATTTCTCGACAATACATGCGTTTTCATTGTTTTCGGTTATGCTTATTACAGAGTGTCCCGTGAATTTACGCATTAACTCACAAGTTTACAAAGAAATATTTATTCATTCTCGAAGATTACAAATTCATGGACGATTTGAATGTCTATAAAGATTGACGTTGGTCCTGAATTCCTCGAATTTAACAGGCGTTTCTTGCATTTGTATACGGACCGTGCTCTTATTGCATTCTTCCTTGCAGTTTCCACAACTTCGGTATAGCTTCTTATCTCTTTCTCTATTTGTTTCGTCTTAAATCTCCCTTGTCGTTCTTCTATTTCTTTCATTTTCTTCTTCTGGCATTCCTCTTCCTGTCCTTCTCATTCTTCGTCCTCTAGTTCTTTATTTTCTTCTGTGTACGCGTCTTTTTCTTAATTTATTCAGACACCGCACATTTCAACCGTAATTTCGAGTTTATTACCGGTCCCGTTGAAACTAATTTTCTCCTACCAATTGATACGCGAGAAAAATTAGTATAAATTCAAGTAACAATCTAATCATTGCATTTATTTCAATGGAAGAATGTACGTTTTATTTTATCCAGAAATAAAAATAATTTACCTCTAAGGTTGTCAATTGACAAAAGCACTTAACTTTGCTAGATTTTAGAACTTTTTTAATCAAAATAATATTTATACAAAGAATTATAGAAACAATAATATAAAGGTTACGATTGCACATCGAGTGTACATCGCTTATTTTGATTACGTGTCTATATAGCTCAAAATAAAAATAACAAAATGATTGATGTTGAACTGATGAAAAAGAAGAATAAAAGTAAATAAAAATAAAAGCTGACTTGTACTGTCTTCCCTCGCTATCGGTTGGCATTCGCGGAAGTCGTGAACCTTTACCCCTCCACAGGCTACGTTGCACTTTCTCTCCCTCTTCACTTCCCTCTCGTGCACACACACGCACACACACGCACACACACGCACACACACACATACACGTATAGATTACCCTCCCTTTGGCCCTACGCTGCAGATATTCGTATGCGGTAGTCGCTGCTGTAACTGGCGCGAGTATCTATCATCATCCCCACTCCGGGATACCTCCCCTCTAGTCCAGGGGGTTACATCCCCTTTTTCCAGGGCTCGCTACATGCCCCACCGCTACAGCAGCTCCACTCAGATAAAGCATCAGCCCTTATGCGAAGGACGAGCCCTTTCAGCTGGCAGTTTTGCGTCGATACTCGTCGACGACGACTACTAACTATACTACCGATGTTGTTCCTATAACTTGCAATTCTATTATTCGCTACGCAAGCGCTTTTTTCGAAACTTCGCATCACGATTACTTGTGTGCGACTCGCGAGGCATATCGCCGTCTCATGTCAATTCAATTTCGGCGGCAGCTTTTTTTCCTCTATCGATAGCTGTAATAACGATTTTTCCTGCTGCCACG
Organism: Apocrypta bakeri; assembly: GCA_018906985.1. Taxonomy (NCBI): domain Eukaryota; kingdom Metazoa; phylum Arthropoda; class Insecta; order Hymenoptera; family Pteromalidae; genus Apocrypta; species Apocrypta bakeri. The sequence continues at coordinate 3,643,807 of JACCIA010000008.1, read as the reverse complement.
CGATGTTACGCAAGAGAGAAAACCGAGGGTAGCAACAGCGCACGACTCGGAAGATAATCCATTCGCTTCGAAATGTAAGACGAGAAAGTTGTGTGCATGTCTTATTGTCGAGTGATCCTTCGAGTGCTAAAAGTGAGCAGGATATAAAATAGTAGTTTCTATATATACAAGCGTATACGTAACATTCACAAAGACGGAAGCAACTCTACAATATACTCATATGCATTAAGAGTGCGAAATTTACTACCGATTGCCGAAGCTTCTCTGTCTTTAATAATTACTCCAACTGCGAGAAGAGTAACTACTAAGCTTATTTATATTATATATATATATATATATATATATATATATATATATATCATCGCGTCCGTGTCTCTAGACTCTAGAGCGGAATATAAACAAAAACAAAAGTGTGACGGTGTATGACGGTCCCTTTCGCCTCAGCGACACGGCGGTCGGCGACAACGACAAGCGACAAGGCAAAACACAACACAAGTAGTGTGAGAGAGAGAGAGCCGGATTCTCTCATGCTCACATCTCACATCTCGCATCCGTGATCCGTATAGACGATATATAGTAATATAGTGCAGCTCTTGTGTACCAATACACGCACACACCTACAGCGCCATTCGCTCGACTACGGCCGCGACGCGATCTACTCCCTTTTGTACAGCTCTATTTTTCGTAGACGCTCCGCGGCACAGTCGCGTCTCCGTTTCTCCTCGTGAAATGTGAAATTTAGCCTCCCGACTCAGCGAGGTTATTCTTTTTTTTTTTCTATATTTTATTTTCATCGCTGTTTCGCTTATTTTGATCCGTCCTTTCGTTATCATCCGTCTGTCTCCTCTCTCTTGGAGTTTTGTTTTGGAGTCTGCGCGCCGCCACCGTCGTGTCTCGGATCTTTGTTTTTTTCGTTTCGTACATTCGTACCGAAGACCGAACGACCGAAGAGCCCGTCGCGCGTGTGTTGTATAGTCGGTAGTGTATAGCGCTATGTGTGCTGTGTGAGTGTGTGTGTGCATGGGAGAAAGCGGCGCGCGCTAAATTTGAGGTTACTTGCCAGACGGAAAACCTGGAAATTTATTTCGGAACAGACTCAAGCGAGTTTATGGCAAGAAGAGGGACGTGAAAAATCGAGAAGAGAAGAGGAAAGTTTCAAAGTTCTATTGCATGTATATATACACACACATATATACGCATATGGGACGTATATCGCATGAGATCATTTTCGTAACGAGAGCCGCACGCACGAAGATTTATTGATTGATCGAGTTTCCGTTGGCAGCTGTTCCGACATACAAAAGACACGTACGGTACATATATTTTCTTCTATTACAGTAGTACTAGAAACTTTATAGATTGATTTCCGGCTTATCTATTAAATTACTGATAAACCTGCGTAGTTTTAACGTTATGTTCTAGATATGAATGTTTATTTTTTTATTTATGTGCACCTGTACAATTTTAATTATACTTTTTTCAATTATACATCATATCAATGAAATTCACTTCAAAATAAACATCAAAATAATTCATATAATTAATGCAGTGCTTCTAAAATAATTGCTAACATTGGGTAATGTTCACCAAACGATTGCAGTCTATTATTTACGTTTATTCGTGAAAAAGTCAAATATTGCTTCTCAATAACAATTCAAGATAGACTGACGTGTACTTACGATTAAAATCAATTGGCAACAACCTTACATAACGAAGCCGGTATACTTACGGTCTTCTGCGAGTACGCGACGGACATGAAAAATTATTGCATGAAAAAGCAACAACTGAATTTTTAATAACTTTAAATACATATGTGCATGTCAATTCGATAATTCTGCTTAGGTCACTAGCAGTACTACTATTATACACATAGTTCGTTACATATGGAAGCACAGGATGGAAGAATACGAAATTCAAATTATCTATATATAATTCAATACCGTACATAATAGACGGTATCGACTGCGAGAATGCATATTGTGCTGATACTTCATAGAAATTCAAATATCAATTGAAACTACATTCAATTATAATGCATCATCTTCTTCTTGTTGTATAAAATTGTAAATGAGTCGAGTGCCCAACTTGAAAGAGAAAACAAGAGAAAGGTAAATAATGCCAAAGTCCTGAAGATCAAAAGCATTAATTGAGTCTCGTCCAAAAGACAAAGTCTCGATACGTGTAGGGGCTTAATGGAAATTCACGAACTCATGAATTTTTCGGACATCGTTTGAGTCGGTGCACAACGGCACACGCACCGAAGAAACAGGAAAGACCAGCCGGAAAGTCCTCTATATGCATCCGTGCACACGAAGCCGATATGTACGCATTTCACAGTCGAATGTATATTGTATATACATATGTGTTGTACATACGGCATTACGGCTAGAGTTATACCTATAGTCGACGTCGAAGTAAAAAAGAGCCGCAGTGGCTCCGCCTCGCACATGTTTCGTAAACGAGGCGATAAGATAAGAGCAGCACAAAGTTTTATAATTATCTCGAGTCAATATCACGTTTTTTTTTTCTAAACTCGACATTATAAGCCCTTTAATTGTTAGGCGTTATTGTTTTTGTGGCCGCATGTCGTACGTAATCCATGCTCTAAACGTCTCTATATATTCATACATGGGTGATTCTCTGAAAGATTGATACAATTTTTATTTTATATTTCATACCACTTTTAGTAAGGAATGTAGATTTAAAATTTCCTTGAGAATATTAATAGTTACTTTTCCAGAAATGTAAACAAACTTTTTGTCGTGTACGTTAACTAGGTATTTTAATCATAATACGAGGAAATTCGTACAAATAGTCAATAAAGGTTTTTTCTTCAATTCTGCATGCTTGGCATCGATTTTTTTTAAATTTTGAAGTTTCAGCGTTTTATTTGAAAAGTTTAGCAAATTTAAAAAAAACTTCCTTTTATATTCTCTATGAAAGATGTTTCCCTAAAGAGCTACAAATTATCAAAAATAGGCATTACATGCATACAAAATACTGAAAATGTGCGAGTTCTAACTTTCTTGAACTTGAAATCGATTTGTGAAAAAATCTACAAAATTTTACGAAGCTGGATACAATGTTAACGAAAAGTTTAAAATTATTTAGAAGAAAAAAAAAATATTTTGATCATTCAATGGATCGAAGAATTTCCCACTATAATAAGTAAGATTAGTATTGTGCTTTCGTTCGAGTATCATTTTTAGCGACAGAAAATGTAGCAGTGTATACGTATATCTATATAATGTATATTTATAGGGTATCGGGTTCGATCATCGATGACATCAATGGCGCCAGCTTGGCGCTAAATTTGAAAAACATGATGTTTTGATGCAGTAGCGAGGTCGCTTGAAGCTATTTTTATACTTTTAAAGTTTTCAAGCTTGTTCTAATTAGTTGAAAGCTTAGGTAAAGTGTATATTTCACTTCCTTCTTAAAATTTCGAATACATTAAAATAGTACTTTTATTATAGTTATATTAGCATAATTACGTATATCTTGTAGCGTATTGAAAATGCCGAATCACTTGAAACAATATCATTAGGGCAACGGGAAGCTCGTTATAAAATCGTAAGATAACACGTAAAATTCCAAACACGCAACATCTATCCTTTGTTTATAGCGAGGAAAACTTGTGAAATTATACCACGATGATAAACACGTAGAGAATTGATTAAGTTCAATAACTATTTACTTTTAATGATTCATGAATGAAGCGGAATTTGTTACCATTACAAATCATTCAGCATGACACATGAATAAATCGCAAGCTCCGAATCACCTTTGAGTAACTAAATAAAAATTTAGTTAACTAAATAAAAGTAACTAGACTATTTTGAGTCTGAACTTTGGTCTTACTCTCCCAGACACAGATATCTATATCCAACTCTAATTTTTCTTCCGCGCGTTCATTGTCCTCTGGCGCGAAATTCAAACAAGTCCAGAAGTCAGCGACTCGTGCACGCGCGCTTCTTAAAATAATAACAAGAATGAGAAAGAAAAAAATGAAAGAGAGAGAGAAAGGAGGGAACAATCGTAGCATGACGTAGTCCCTCTTCCTGTCCCACCTAAGCCCAATGCCATATACAAAGAACACACACGGGCCTTTGTACGATATATACGCGCTTTCATTTACGTCTCTCTGCACGACGGCATCGTTCTCCTTCTACATTATACTCTCTTCCTGTTCGCGCTCTCTTCCGCAGCCGCGACATTCCCTATCCACTTTCTCGCTCACACCCTCACACCCACACCTTTATATGTAGGTATATATAGATATACGCACACACACGCGCGCACACACACACCATATCGGTCATGAAAGAATCGTTTCAGTTAGGCCCTGAAACCGAAACGCGAGCATAAAGTGGCGAGGTTGTAAAGTCATTGTGGATTATCCCTAAAATCTTCACTCTGATGATCGTGTTTTTACAAAATTTCAACCGGATGACGGAATTCTCTGTAGGTCGCCTATAGGATGACTGATTCAATGATGACGCAATGGGAGAATTGTTGGCATGGCCGAAAAATCGTGCTCAAATTCTGAGTCACATAAGTGGACTGAAAAAAGGTTTGCGAAATTATAAAAAGTGAATTTTCTTTAAAAATTAGTATTTTTTAAAGAAGAAAATATTGATTTGAAACTAATTATTTTGAATAATTAGTTACTTATACAAAGATCAAATAAATATTAAGTATTTCTAAATTTGCAATAATTATTATAGCATATACATACGTGCTGCTAGTAAATCATTGTTTTTAATTTTCTCATTGATTTAGAAAAACGTTATTTGAAATAAATATTTGATTCTAAACTATAGAGTCAACTATATTCATTTATATTTTAACAATTTTTTCTTTCAATGCGTATTGCTTAGAGATTCTGCGATTTTTTCTCTCTGCATTTTAAGACGCCCCGCATGCACGAACGACAAGGTTTACTCTCTTGTAATGGATATTCTAAGTAAAGTGAAGCCCCTTTGGGCGGCGGCACTTTTTCGCAGTTGTTAGCAGGTCTTCTATCTCTCTTATTCTGGATGCGAGGTTTTCAAGAGAACAACGTTTGTTCTGCATCGCAATTTTTCTCATATCCTAGACATAGCAATAGTGTTTCATTTTAGAAAAAGATATAGGTATACGCTTATCCGATTTAGAGAGTTATGAGCGCCGTTCGTTTGAAATTGCCTGTAATTGGGACAACAAAATATTTTTTATTGTTATTGACGATTTTATCAACTACAATATCGTTTTATTAGTAATAAAGCTAAAAACTAATGAAGTTACGAAAAGCTAAGTTTGGGAACTGGCAAATTAGTCAAAAAATACTAACACTCGTTATATCGAGTATTTCATAACCTTATTTTAAGTTACCGACAGAGCAGTTCATTAGCTGTATACCAACTGTTGTTGTATACTTGTTGCTGAAGGCATTAATAATCCATTCAATCATTTGTAACGACATATAAAATAACACGATTTTTTATCAATAAAAATTAATCAAGTTATTTCCCTTACTAGGTCAATAAATAGATGCTTCTCTATTGGGCTGTTCAAATTTCTATTAATATTATAAAGCCATTCAATTAGCTGCTACGAATTCTCAGGAAATGTGTACAGAATAAAACAAGAACGTGTACATGTGTTGAAACAGTAACGTCAAAATATTTTTTACAAATTTGTAATCTCGTATACGAGCTCATTTTGCTAAAGTACACGGCAAATAGAAAACCTTTTTATCTTCAGAAAAAATTATCTTACTTTGTACTACGAAACTATCTGCTTCAATTGAAGTGCCTAGAATGACACAATCAGTAAAAATTCTTATCTGCTGCTCCGCCGTTAAAGAATCCTTAAAAGTCAGTGTATTTTTTAAAAGGTACTTCATCGATCGTTAACCACTAATAATGTACTATTCAAGGAATAAAGTTAAATTAATTTCGTTGAAAAAAAAACCTGGTCTCGAATATAAAAAATTGATTTATTCTCTTCCTCAGTAATCGGAGAGAGCAGTTATTTCTTAGAACTTTTTATTCTTATGTAAATTCCCGAAGGACGTAAGAATAAAAATAGAAAAGTGATAGTCGGTAACATAGGAAACATCAGTTCGATGTTGAAGTTAAGCAACCAGAAACAGCACACTGAACGTGACTGTGAGTTTCTGACTTTCTATAGGCTTCTTCTGCAATGAAAACTTGCCATCTACGAAGTAAAGCAGAAAATAAAACTTTGCTATATAATTGTAGAGTTGTTTTTAAAAATGTGCCCACTTTGAGCTCGCTTATAATCGGCAAATCGAGTTTAATGCAATAAATTCTTGACGACTCTATTACAGCGCTTTGCAAAAATGCATTCCTCGCGAAATATGTAACGTTGACTGTCATCAAGTGAGCTCATTAGACTTCTTCTCTGTCGACTCTTATATAGCAATATTATACCTACGGGAGGTATATATATATATATATACTTAAAACTATGACAGAATTCTCCTCACGCGTGTTGTAAGCGTGAGCAACGGCTACAGCAGCAGACTTTTCTATCGCATTCTCTTATGTACTTACATACTTTTCTCTGTCTCTTTCCAACTGGCTCTCCGCGTTGGCATGGCGAACGCACTGTTGCCAGCTCAGCACGATCCTACCGAGCCTGAGCCTCTGTCTCCGTGTGTATATGTACCTATGTAAAAAAGCAATTGTGAAAGTTGAGAGAGAGAGAGAGAGAGAGTGAGAGAGAGAAAGAGGGACGAGGCTCGTGCGGGGGCTGCAATGAATGTTCAAGATTTTCCTCTTGTACACGAATCTTTCCACGATATGAAAAAAAATCCGCGATTGATCTACAAATAAAACGTCTGCTGTGGGAAAGGCTTAAAAACGTTGAAAGTACGCTGCTCACGCGCTCTCCTCCGCATTTCTGGAAGTAGATCGGTAAATGCACGCTTACTGCTTTGGTAGTATTCAAACCCGATCTGTACATAGATCGCAAGCGATTTTCGATTTGAATGCATCATTGTCTTATGTTGCTATGAAACAGCTTGGTATCCATTGCAAAACGACGTTAAATCGCGCTTTCGCAGGAGATCGAGAACGCGCCTCGGCAAAATGGACGAACGACAGAGAGAGAGAGAGAGAGAGAGAGAGAGAGAGAGAGAGAGAGAGAGAGAGGGGCAAACACGCGCTCTCATGGCTGGCTCTGACCGCGTTCCAGGCCGTCTCCTTTGTGAACCTCTCGTCGCGTCTTTCTCGCGAGGAAGAAGGTACTTTATTCGGCCACTTTATTCGGCCACATTATTCAGTACATGGCATCTTTTTTTATCTAGAACTTGGGAATCCAAACGATATACCGATACACCGTGAAATTTTGATTCAATTGAATGCAAAGCGGAAAAGATACTTTTTCGAGGTATCGAAGCTTTACACATACGTTTATACTCGCGTGGGAAGTTTCCCCAGATGGGGTTTCCACTTTCCAGTCGCACGGAATCGAGAATCCAGCGTGGATTATTTAGAGCCGACCGAGGAGGTCCATTGAAGGCGGATCGGAATTTCTCAAAAAAAGGCCTATAGGACGTCTCAGGGTGTTACTGCTGCGGTTTATCTTGTGTCAAGATATGCTGTGGGAAAGTTCCTCAATTTCCGCAGACAAAAAATATAACATTCATTGCTGTTATTCGATCCGATAGATGTTGCTGCAAATAATAATTCATTTAAGTACATACATCTATTTCTACGTTCCAGATATGCGTGCGTATATTGTTCTGATAAAGGCGTTTTTCAGATAACTCACGTTCTTTCACGATGACAAAAACGTAACTATAATATCTCATTCGAAATATCTACTTCGCAGCGCACTCGATCCGCTTGCGGTCGAAAATATTATTATTGAACGTTTAGAGGTCTCCGATGAAATGTACTAACAAATTTTGAACTTGTGCGCATCCGCGCACGACCTTGCTGTAGCTATGCAAACGCGCACTGGTTTTTCAAATTTCCTCTCAGCTGTGTAACATTAATATAAGGTCGGTTGTAAAATGTAACTTTCAAATTCGTGTTTGTTGTTCAATTTAGTTTCCGACGGATACGCGGTTGTACGCGTTAGTCTTGATAAATAATTTCAGATATTACAGTTGGAATTTTAACGTTGGTTACGATAGTGCCGAGAACTCAACCGAAATAATACATTCGAAACGAATAAATACTGCGTTATAAAAATATTCTTCAAAATAAACGATAAACAATAAAAAAATGCCGTGTCTAAATGATAATCTCACGAGTTTCCGTTTGGTTTATTTGTACAAAGCGGAGAAATGATTATTTTCCAAACCTTTTCCTTTTGTTGATGTACAGAGAAATGAATAATCATTCTGAATGACGCCATGTATTTTACAGACTATTGTTAACCTATCATTGATATTGCTCTTTTTATCCTAGTACATGTTTGCTTATACATCGAGTTTTAATAGGTTCAAATAATTTCTTGCGTTTTTCATTTAAAATACTTTTTCGAATACTTGCTGTATTGAAATGTTCTCGCGAAGTATTTATCATCGTGAGCGAAAATAAAGTTTCGATTCTGCAAAGAAGTTAGTCATCGCGTGGATAAGTGGTCCTTGTTGACAAGTTGGGCCATTCCGTCATAGGTATATTCGATTCGAAAATGAAAAAGAATAAAAAACATCGATATTAATGATCGATGCAAGAATGTTCGTTTTACAAAAGGAAGGTGCGCGCGTATACTTAGAAAGCCAAGCTTCCAGTTACTTCATAGCAGCTCTCTTGGATCCAGTGTACAGGGTTCTCACGTGATACAGTCCCTCTCTTTCCCTCGCAGGATAACCAGCATCAGCTCCGCGCAAAGAGAGAAAAGAGCACGTACTCTCGTGTACACTTACGTAGCCGTAGGCAATGAAACAGGCACGAAAGAGAAAGAGCAGACCTCGTGAACGGCGCTTGAACCACGAGAAAGGCTGCTGCTATACAGGCTCGTTGTGTAAAAGTGTGCATTCCGGAAAGAGAGGAGAGGAATGGAATCTCATCCAAGTAGTGGGGAGACGACGCGGTGGCCGCGGGACTGTAACCGTGCTCGCTTATCCTGGCCACGAGCTGCTGCTCTTGCCACTTCATGTGCTGCTATGTTGAACCTTATGTCTCAAGAATGAAACATTATTTTTGAATTATTAAATTCAATCCCTCTATCTGTTTGTATTGTTGCCAATATTATTCATTGATCCTTATTTTAAAGTCATTTGTCCTCGTTACACGACTTATTAATAAAGAGAGATTTACGGTCGGAATGTTTAGCTTTGGAAATGGCACTTTATTTTTAATTCACCAAAATATGATATTCGATATTAAGGTATTTGAAAATAATGTTTTGCATCGAGTAGCTTTTAATATAAGAAATTTGAATAATCGAAAGCGAGAGCTATTTTATGAAAGAATGGTTGTTTGAATGAATGCTGGAATGCCAACTCGCGCATCCACTCCCGGTCCACTCGTAGATAGTGCAGAACATAACCCCGAAAAAGTAGTATTTTATTACTGAAACGGCTTAAAGAAGAGACAATTGTTGGGCTACCTCGCGACAATTACACATTGATATAGATTTGCTGAAGAGGTTTCTTAATGGTGAAGTAGTGGTGGAATCGCCACAGAACAGTAATAGACTTTAAGTACAGCGACCGACAAGGACGGTTTGCTCTTTCCCTCTCTCTCTCTCTCTCTCTTAAGCATTACACATCGTCGCCCATCGGCTACGAAGCGATTCCCACGAATAGCAGATAGCACGAAAGGCAAGCGCTCGACCTAACATAGGCGCCGCTCTGGTGCGGTGTTGCTGCTGCGGCGACTCGGCAACACTGTAGCTTCGGCCTGCTTTTCTCTCCTTACGGCTCGGCGTTCGTTGTATCGTGCTCGAGCTCGCAGTTTCGATGGTCACTGCGGCCAAGTCGTTTGTCGGCTGAGATCAGGAGCGCGCAGGGCATGTGGTGTGCCTGAGGAGGAGAAGGAGGAGGAAATTCGGGATAGTGTAACACGGGTCTTCTGTGTGCCATGAAAAAGTGCGATCAACACGCGTGACCTTACTGATTTGCGGGTGTGAACGCGTGTTCTCCCTCTTTTTTTGTTCCTTCTCTTTTTCGTCTTCTCTTATTGAACGAATTTGTTTGACTCTTTGTTTCGTTATTATCGTAATCACGCCGAATTTTGGACTTTCGACCGTAAAGGACTTGCTTCCGTGAGATTACGAGGAAAGGAAGAAAGGACGCCGGAATCACTTAGTTCTTTTTTTCGTTCGACCAATCCTCCAACACGCTTGTTCTACACCCGACAATGATGAAGACCATGTTCATAGTACGTACCCATATGCATTGATAAATACAGTATTGAATTTTGGGAGTGTTCCTTTCGATTAATAATAAGCTAATATGTCTATCAAAGTCTATCTGTTTGTATGTATCTGTACCTATATGTGTAGGCGCTTTCGCGTTTGCGCTTTAGTGTAACTTACAGCATTGATTTACAGCGCGATGTAGCTGCTGGCCTGATGTCAGCCTTTCAGACTATCATTTCCCCTTCCTCGACAACCCCAGCAGCTTTTGCGTTTATTTCCCTCTCTCTTTCTTTCCCTCTCTTTCATATATCTCTCTCTTTCTCTCTCTCTCTCTCTCTCTCTCTCTCTCTCTTTATTTCTGTCTCTGTCTCTCAGTATAGTGATCAAACAGTCGACGGCCTTTATTTTTTTTAATTTTCCCGTCTATTATAAGGTATGCTGCTGCTTTTTTTGTCGACGCCGACGAGTGGGGCAGAGGTCGTCGTGGAGGCGATTTTAACGTAGTCTGGCTTTTATTGACGTGGGAGCTCGAATTTCGGAACAATTGTAACGAGTCTCATTTGGATTTATTGAATTTTTCAATTCTCGTGAGAATAATGGCTGTCCATGAATCTATTTGCGCAATATCTCCAAGAACGATAAAAAATTCAATATATCAACAATTTATAATTAATTGGAATTATAAAACATTCGATTAGTCATTTGGATGTGTTGATGAAAAAGAGTCAAAATTCGTAAAGTTGATGATCTCGAATGCACGGATAATAGCTTTGTTTACATTTGACACGCGCAAAATATATAGCAGCTAGATTCGCCGATGCCAATGTTGCGCGCGCTCGTTGACCGTCTGCCCCTAAAGGTCGTTGCACAACGGTGTCTTGCTTTGCCTGTGTCTGCCGACATACGCTGTTGTGGATCTCTCAGTCTGACCGACGTGAACGGAGGTCTGCACTTATGTGTGTGTGCGTGTGCGTGTCTTTTAGTCACGCCTGACTCGGGCGATTCTCTCATCTCTCTCATTGGCTGGCATTGAAAGACTTTTAATTTGTTAATTAAGACTTGGATGGAAAAATGGTTTTTCATTTTCCAGACATCATCTGCTCCTTCCTGCAATACGTATAAAGTTCCGGTACGTATACCGGGGAGCTATTCGCTTTAAAGAGAGCATGCAGCTGTGCACATAATGCTTTTATTTGAACTTTTCACAGAGATAGGGTACAAATATTACGTTTTTTCGTTCGAAGAATTCGGACTGTCTCGCGTTAAAATTCCAATAGTTTACAAAAAGCTTTCGAGGTGATTGATTTGAGAATAAACGTATTTTTTGATCGATTATAGTGACTTATTTTATCTCGTTTAGTTCGGAAACAGAGAATGCGCGTATTACTCGGTAAATGTAAAAAGTTATTCCGGTAATCGTATGTCAGAGACTGTTGTCCGGCTGTGAAGACCGCCTGGTAACCGCCTGCGCCTGCATGCCAGCCGCACGATGCTCATTGGTCGCTTCTCTCGTTTGCGCTCTAGCATGATCGGGGCTTCCGCCTGCGTCGATCGAATAACCCAATATTTATCAGACGAAGCATGGTCTGGAAAAATAATTTCTCCGCTAGAAATAAAAAATTGAAATTTTTCATCTAAACGAGCTAAATTCGTAGTGCTTTTGTAATGAATGGCTCGATAGATTCCATCAACTCCATGTGCTCGATAAAAATCGCGAGTAAATTTTTCGATAAGTTTGTAGAAACAATATGGTACGTTTATACAAGAGTCGGCTTTGTATCTATGTTTCCAGTCACAAAGTCCAACAGAGCTGTAGCACAGCGACGTAGCTCAATCAACTCTCTCGTGGATAGGCGTCCTTGCCTTTTCGAACGTTCGCTATAAGACATAGCTATAGCATATTCTCGGCATGTCCTCGAGGTTGCGTGTTTTCCCGAGCTTGGGCCCCCCTTTTTTCCTCTCGCTGTGTTTATGTATACATGTACAGAGAGTGGAAAAATACGCAGGAGCGATAAACACAATGTGTGTTCAAGTATGAATTATGCGTGAGCACGAAGAGTTTTCTTGTTACACTGATTACGGCCTATTGTTCATGATGAATGAAAGAAAGAGAAAGATGTAGCATGCAGTAATAAGTAGCTTCTAACTTATTAAACTTTCCAATAGATGTTTTGTGCGTAAAATTCAGTGAAACGTACATTTAAAGCCGAAATGAAAATAGTCATTGTGTCGTGACCATTTCAAATTCAAACTTTCCTCAACGCAAGACTCTTCCTACACGATTTCCGAGCACGAAGAGAAGCAGAGAGGAAAAAAAACTAGTCGACGCGTTTTTTTACCAATCGACATTGTCTAATTAACAAAAGTCGAGTTGCGGATAAAAGTTTTATTGTTCAGAACTGAACAGTCAAGTTTATATACTCTACAGTCTGTTGCTGCAGCACATACGTACAACAATCGAACTTTGAACGTTTGAATTACTCAGCAAATCAAACTGATATAGCCTGTATTTAGCTTTCTCGCGCGCCTGTTGTACAAAGACAACGAGTGAAAGAAAAAAAATATCGAGTCACTTTCGCGAGTACTGGCAATAAATACATGTTTATAAGTTTCACGGAAGAGCGATTAATAATTAAATAAAACCCCTTATTTAAGCGTGAAATTTCGTACGATCAAAAACAAGAAAATGAATTTATGCTAACAATGCATTATACAGTAATCGTTCAGCTAGATTATCGAGGAAATCGTCGATCGATTCAAATGAAGCGTGACACGATCGACTTGGAACTTTATCCATTTGAAAAATGGAGAAAATACATTCATAATTACTCATGGCAATAAGAACTGTTTTGCAGTGTGTTTCCTGAAAAAGCCAACGCATTCGTGCGATAACATTATAATCACTATCGTTGTTCGCGTAAGGCTAGCTTGGGTACTTATGTTTCAGACCTATTGAATTTCGAGAATTATTCTTAGCATCGCATATTGCAAAAGCAAAAGTCAACGTGGTCGTATTTCCTATCGAACGACGTCGAATAGCGATTTTAAAAACACCAATCCCGACTGCAGATCTCTAACTTACCGACTGGAGCAAAATCACTCTTAATATGGTATCGCTGCGGTTGTAATAACGATTCGTCAACGTCATTATATAAAAAGAATATAAAAAGAAAAAATAAAGGGAGTATCTACGGATAATGATTCTTGCCGAAAATTTCCACGATAAACAAAATTAAAGTCTCGGAGGCAGTGTGTGCAATGAGTCACCTGACTCATTGCACGCTCTTCCAAAACAAAGTTCCTTCGTGGAAGTTTGGAATAATATGTAAGCTAAGGATCTTCAAGAGGCTTCGACGGATTAAACGTTTCTATACCTATATTATAAAAGAACTTATGGAAACGACAGCGATCCACCGAAACAGATGACCTTCGAGGCATAGCAGGAGGGAAACGCTAGTGGAATAAAAAGGAGAAAAAAGCTCGATGCCGGCCGCGCTCTCTCGCTCTAGGGATATATCACTCGCTGCAAACGAGCTTAAAATTTATATGTAGCAACGAATGCGTGGGTCTTGTCAAGGCTCTGTAAAAGGACATCATGCGGCTACGGTGTTATTATGCACATGCAGTTACTAATTTTAGCTTCTTTCCTTAACCAATGAGAGATGACATGCGGAGGAGTATGAATTGCTAATTTTTTTTACTTGTGAATGCATTTGGAACACGTTAACTTTTTCTGTAGGCTTATCTTCGAAGCTACTACGATAAAAGTACGCCATGCCAATTTACAAAACGAATCGTTAAGAAAACGTGTCATATCGTTGTTAGTTTAATGAAATTTAATGAGGATGTCGTCAGATGTTGAAACGGCCTTCGCCTTAATGAACATTTGTAGTTACATCCCAAAGTGTCGCAAGTCACGTAATGGTTGCTCTTTGTTTAATAATTTTTTACTCCAAATAACAATGCCACAATTTAACAGGAAGAAAATCCATTCATTATACAAGTAAAAAAAGGACTTTTTACTTTTTATGTAATCCCGTACATGAGTTTTCAAATAGTATTGCGTTCTATAGATGTGTATCTCATATAGAAGGAGTTTTACGTAACCTACGATTTTTCTTCTATCAATAACATAAACCTGCGTCATCATCTAAATAATCAATAGTTTCACTCTACGAACGACTCTATGGAACAATATACCGGCGATAACTCAAAGTTCAGCAACTAAAAGCACAAGCTTGAATGTTCCATAAGAATGATCAAATTTATTCAAATGAACAAGAACAAGAAAACGAACAAATCTACAAATAAACATCTACTAGTACCTCTTTAAGAAATCAGTTCAAGGTATCGTCCTACGCACTAAGTATTACCCTTTTTTGCGCTAAGTTACGACGGATGATATCATTAGCAGTATAGTAGGCGGAAGACTCGATGCATTTAAAAACACACGTTTACCTTATCGGATTGGGGAAAAAGGAAAAAGGAAAAAGGAAAAAGGAAAAAGGAAAAAGGAAAAAGGAAAAATGAAAAAGGAAATAAGAAAATAGGAAAAAGAAAAAAGAACGACAACCAATCGTGGCGCCACCGCCATAAAGATGAGAAGTGCGTCGCGTCCCTACTCCGCTCTACAGGCGGCAGCTGCTGCACCTAGATCCAAAGCGGCTGTGTGTCTCTCTTTCGGCTCAGTCTAGCGCGAGAGACTAAACGTGTAAGCGTAAATGTGGTGGTGTGGTCGTCTCTCAGTTCGACGTAATATTACGTGAGAAGAGGTTCGAGAGACATGCGACTTAGGAAAAGACTTCGATTTCGAGGTACCGACAGCCTTGACACTATTACGGTGCGTGAGTAAATGCGGCGTGGTGTTTGTTTACATTTCGGATGTCGCTTGTGATTTTACCATATTCAAATTTTATACTATTCTGTCGCGCATCTATTGCTCTTTTTATTTCATTGAGATTCGATACGTTAATAGTATTGAGGACATTAAATTGGGATTAGTTTTGAAATATTTACTCTGGTTAGAAAAAATAGTGGAAGTATTATTGTTGAATAGTTATTTGAAAGAATTTTTCATGATCTTTGAAAAATAGTTATATAAAGCTTGCAGGGTGTGGCTTCAATGTTGCACCTAAAAATAGTGATTCAGTGTTACTCATCTAGATCTAATCACTCTGAAATTGTACGAAGCAAACCTAGTATGACATAATCCACTATGCCTATTCTTACACGGCAAATGGTTCTTTTCTATTTAACAGTTTATATAAGACAAGGTCGGTTTAGTTTTTATTTTAATTAGTAACATTTTTATGTATTGTCCTGTAATTTAATAATACAGTTATGTCATTTTTGTAGAGAATGACCAGTCACATAATGACATTTTTTTTAAATAAATGGACAAATAGAAATAGTCATCTATAAGCAATCTATAGTTTTATTCTTTTTAATCCAACAATTTATTGTGATAAATGCAAACAATCATATCTGCGTATGATTGTCTGCTTATGCCTGATTCTCTAGTATCTTGTTGGAAACTGAAACTCTCAGTATCAATCAATAATCATAATTAGTTACATTAAAGTACATAATGTTACTCTTTAATGGTTTTTTTAATGATAAGAATTTTATTTTTCACCTTGCTTTTAAGGTGAAAGGCCCTTGAAAGGGAATCTGATTGACCTCATAACCATACGTACATTGAATTTATGCTTATAATTGCTTATTTTCTAATTGCAGACAAATCCAATCAGTGACCTGCACAGGTCAGAGAATAAGATGGCTGGATTGCTGGATCGTAGGGACAACTCGTTTATGTCCCACCTGAAATTTATGCCAAATCTAACCCCAAGAGCACCAACGCCACCTCAGCCTGATGGCAATGAGGTAGACGATGCTGGTAGCATGGACTACAGGTAAATTAAAATGAAACTTGAAATAATGCAAAAGAGGAAAAATAAAAAAGTTACAAGACTAATTTTAAAAAAATTCCTTAAACAGGTTTGAAGAAGTAAGGTTGCAAAGTTTTGAGAACTGGCCGTCAGAGCATGTGCGGCCAGCGGACCTGGCAGCTGCAGGCTTTTACTTCACCAAACAAATTGATAGGGTGCGTTGCTTCGAATGCTCCACAGAAATCTGTCGTTGGGAACAAGGAGACGACCCAATGGTAGAGCACCAGCGTTGGGGTGGTCGTTGTCGTTTTATTCGAAAATTGCCCTGCGGTAACGTGCCTATCGGTGCCGATGCCAATTTAATTCCTGCACCTCGTCCACGCAGCCGTGATGTTTGCGGACCGTACAGACTAGATTATAGACTAGGAGCCGAAGCTGACACTCATGCTTCGTGTAGTGGAACCAGGCACAGTAGGCAAGCTCAAGGCGAAGAACAACCCCTTCCTTCAGCGGCTAGACTTGGCAGTATGGGTATTGGCATTCCCAGGAGACCAGACTTCCCTGACTATGCTAGCTACGAAGCAAGACTGCTGACCTTCAGCGATTGGCCGGCGAATCGCGTTTCCCAGACGAAAGAACAGCTTGCGGATGCTGGATTCTTCTACACTGGCACTGGTGACCAGACTACTTGCTATCACTGTGGTGGTGGACTGAAAAACTGGGAACCCGAGGATGATCCATGGGTTCAGCACGCTAAGTGGTTCGACACCTGCTTCTATGTTAGACTGGTCAAGGGTCAGGAGTTTATTAACAACGTCAGTGGAAAACACGTGACACCACTGTCAGAGGAGGTAAGAATTTCTCTTATTCATGTCATATTCTACAGAAATTAACAAATTTCATGAAAATATTTTTAATTGAATTTTTTTTCTGATATTGCAGGAGAGAATGTCACTTCCGAGCTGTATCAAGCAAGTAGAAAAACAACCTGCAAAGAAATTAGAAAGTGAGGACGAACCACAACAGCCACAGCCACAGACCCAGCAGAATCAACAAAGCGAAGTAAATGAAAGTACACCTGGACCCAGCAGCACAGCGTGCCCAGTCCCCATGCCGCGAAATAGCGCTGAATCGCAAGCAGAGTTAACACCAGTTGCATCAGTTCCAATGGTAAATGGAAGCTGCGTAGCTAGCAGCAGTAATAGTGTAATCGAAGACAAACATCAGCAACCAAGTGAGAAAAAGTCGATCGATGATGCGCGGGTCTGCAAAATCTGTTATAACGAGGAGCTGGGAGTGGTGTTTCTCCCGTGCGGTCATATGGTCGCTTGCGTAAAGTGTGCTCCAGGAATGACAACGTGCGCTGTTTGTCGTGAACCCGTAGCTATGACCGTGCGCGCCTTCTTCTCCTAGTGTGTCAGCAAATCACTAAGGGATGCAGAAAACAATCCTTCTGTTGATGGAGGATCATTCAACTTTCACTTAGGGTCGCTGTACCCAAAAGACACTCAATTCAATAGAATGTTGAAGGCAGCGGTGAAACGACTGACGTTCGCCGAGGCTGATTGACATGACTCATGCGCCTCATATCATTTAAACTATAAACATAAAAGTGACGAACATTTCATCAAAATTTTAAACTTATTTTTATATTCTGTTGGTCGTGTTTGCGTTGTGTATTTTTTGTTTCAACAAACGTAGCTCCAATGCGTTTCGTACGAAAATAAATCGAGATAATCGATGGAGCCCTGACAGGCTTTCATCGTCGAATGACAAGTTCGTTAAAATTGTATATTAAACAATATACACCTAATGATTAAATACTGATTTATATCTTAAGGGGAGTAAATGTTTACGCTTGATGTATAATATAACTTGATATATAATATACTATGATCTCGATCACTTTTCATTCGAAACGCACATTACATAAAAGAGAGCAAATATTTTTCTTCGTTCAATCTCGATACAAATAATTCTAGTACAGGCTCTTTTATTCTGTATTAAACAATCGAGGATGAAGAATAAAATTTCTTGTTGTTTTTAAACTATTTGTGGCGTAATAATTGGAAATATATTCTTTGCATTTGTGTTTATAGTTGTCAGTGATTGTTTAAAATGGATGAGAGGATGTGTTGCGATCGACGCATGCAGTCTAGTCACTTCAGTATTAATTTATAAATTATGGTTTATAAATTGAAATGAAAGTTTTGAAACAAAATACATTAACGGTTTTTTTAAACTAAATAATGCAAAAAATTGTTTTTATACCGTATAAAAATTTTTAAATTTTACAAAGTTATAAGATGATTTACGGTATCTCAATCTGCGGATACAAATTTTAATCAGAATTTCAAAGGATCTCTTTCTATTAAAAGTACATACAGAAATGACATTAACACCAATCTGTCAACTAAACAGTGTTTAGTTTTATATTTCTAAATAGTTTTAGATTTAGATTAAAATAGGAAATATTATAAATTTCTTGTATGTAAATTTTATAGATTATAGTTTTCAAATTAAAAAATGATATTAATGAAGAACGTATAATTTACGAGCATTTAATTTTGTTTAACTATGAAAAGTCAAGTTAATATGGCCAAAACAAAGTGTGCTAGAAGCATTGAAATACAAAAAACGAAACAATCAATATTTAATAAAATTTTTACACTTTATATTCAAAAAGTAGTATTAATACATTTAAAATATGTAAATCGATGTTAAAGAATCGATTTGTACAAATTCTAAGAAGACCATAGACGTACCGTCTTTAAGGATCTATTAGGATGTATGAATAAAATGTTTTTATTTTTCAATTTATTTTTATATTAAATTTTTGTTCATCCATTTCAGAATGTATCTCTATGGTTTTCACTAATAAACATTTTATATGTATTGAAAATAAAATAATATAATTAAAACATTATTCTTTTTCTAAACTACGTTTTTGTTCAATGCACTAAAAAATATCGATGTTTAAAAGAGCACTAATTTAAATTTTCACTCAAATTGCACAGGAATTCTAACGTCATAAATCATTGTAAATAAATCAAATCACAATTCATCAAAGAAACTAGAACATTTCTCTATAAAATTAGGAAACTCCTGCGTACAAAAACTAATGATTTTCTACAGAAATTGAGAAGCTAAAAATGTGATTTAGAAGACACAAACCTAATTTAAGCGATCTATATTCAATGCAATAGTTTTAGGAATATATGTTTAATCAAAGAAGGTTTAAATTAAGTATAATTCACAGATATTTTATAGACAAAAATCATTTCATTATTTAACATTAATAATGAGTGTTTTGAATCGAAGTTTGCTTCATAAATTTGAATGAATATGTGTAAAAGAATAAAATTACAATTGGCTTCAAACCACCAAAAGTATAAAGATATAATTCGTATCTGTTGTTGACGTTTAGAAGAAAAGTCATTATTATGTATAGCTATTTAAAAAGAAGAAAGCTCATCAGTTTCATGTACATAATTTAATGTGATAAGTTAAAATCTGTAATTATATTTAAAACTAAGCACTAGAAATAAAAAACAATGTTAAATATTAAGTAATCTTTTACTGGAGGAACCTGCAAATATTTCAAGTGCTCACAACTTCCACGTTCTACGTAAAATTTATTCGGTAGTTAGAAAAGGAAGAAAAAAAAACATCGTCTCAATGAAATTCTCCAATCCACACCTGCGCCTAGAATAAAATCGAGCTCGAATAATAAAATTACACTCGGCGCGCGCGTCCAGCAGCTGGGGCGCGTGGCAACAAAGGTGCCAGGTGAACGCCCCAGTGCAGAGGGAGAGGAGATGCAAGCTGTGCTGCATTCCGAGCCTTTCCTCCTCTCTCCTGTATTCTTTCTCTTCTTTTCTTCTCATCTTTATAATGTAGCCTGTGTGTGTGCGCGCGCGCGCGCGCGCGGTCGTCAAACCGGTATGTACAAGCAGAGGTACGACCTGCCGTTGCTGTTGCATCCTTTCGGGTACGCGCTCGAGGGATGATACTCGTGAAGGATGCTTTTCTGTCAAATGAGCCTTCCACTTTCGATGTGCGTAACAACAAATCCAATAGTACTACAAAGCTAAAGTATATTAATAAACGTTATCTAATAAGCTTTACCAACGGAGCACCTTACCATCCTGTACAGAAATATTATTTTTATTCATTTTCTCTTTGGCTACGGCTTCGTGGATTTTCAAGATTCAAATCTCAAATCATTTCAATTCGGTAGTTCAAAATGCCATAGAATTTATCGAATTTATCGAATCAAGTCAAGCTGTAGTCAAGCTCGTATCTTTGCACTTGATGATAGCAAGAAGGTAGGTAGTAGCTTTTGTTAAATAATGTATATTAATGCACTTTCCAGAAAAACTGTCAACAAAGTCGAGCCTTATAATAATATTATATTTTTCTTACAGACATTGAAAGTTCAGAAAAGGAATAAATATAAAACCCCCTTGAAAAAATTGAAAAATTACATAGGATAACATTTCTTCACAGTTATACTCTCTCTCTCTCTCTCTCTCTCTCTCGCTCGCTCTGCCTCACACACACACACACACACACATACAGACTCTCTCCACCTACCGACCCTTTTTTCCTTCTCCAATCTCAGCCTCCAGCAATCGCGTTCTCGTTTTTCCATCTGCATTCCATTGCATGTGCACCCATACAGATCGCGTACACTGTGTACAGTATATGCATTGGAAGAGCTCAAAGTCGACGTTCGAGGGAAAGGAGTGACGAAGCTCGCTCACGCGTTCCATTCATGATCGCGAGAATGGATTCTTTGAGAATGACCGCCGCGGGAAAAATTCTAAGTCTATACGAGTACTTGACTCCGTTTTTATCCGCGTACTTCGGATGCCAGCCAGTTTTTTTTTTTTTTTTTTTTTTTTTTTTTTTACCTTTCCGAAGCCACTCTACAAGTACTTACACGAGGAATCTGCTTGCGGGAATCGGTTCTTCGTTCTCGCTCCCTCATATCGGGGTGTGGAAAATGCGGCTCTTTCATAACGTTACTTTATATGCATAATATTGAATAAATATTTCAAGGAATCTATTTATCATAAAATTCCTTTTTTCAAACAAGATAATGTTTTGATTACGAAAAAGAGTATTTATTTCAATGAAATATGTAACCACGTAATAAACACTTTTTTTATTTGCACTGCAAAAAAAATGTTATGAATAA
Source organism: Apocrypta bakeri (assembly GCA_018906985.1). Classification (NCBI taxonomy): domain Eukaryota; kingdom Metazoa; phylum Arthropoda; class Insecta; order Hymenoptera; family Pteromalidae; genus Apocrypta; species Apocrypta bakeri. The sequence continues at coordinate 3,622,390 of JACCIA010000008.1, read as the reverse complement.
CGAATTAGAGTATCAATAAAGATTTGATTAATGTACAAATGACTTTAAATAAAACGTATAATTGTCTATTAAAATAAATTTATATCCTTATGGATTTGATCGAAGTTTAAATGTACATTCGTATAATTACTCAGAGATGTAGAATTTTTTCGAATAAAACAATTTTTTTTTCAATCTCCACACACGCTTCGTGTATGCGAACGTAGCCTTTCGCTGTACGCGTTGATTTTATTGCGGTAAGTAAGAGCCGAGAAAAAAGCAAGAATATGCGTATTCTTGCGATACTCGCACACAGATTACTATTCAACGTACTTTTGATTCATAGAATAAACAGTTATCGCTGTGATTCAGGTATAATTTAAAATCCCTCGCGTATCTTTTGCCTTGGGCATAAAACAAAGCGATGGCACAAAAGAGAGGAAAAAGAAAATAAGAAAAACAAAAATCGTTTCCTATTCGAAGGCGTCTTTCTCGTCCTTTCTCCAAAGCACAAAGGCAGTTAAAAACTCTGCTAAGCGCGTATATCTAGGAATCCTAGGCGTGTGTCCTAACACAGTTCTTGTCCACGCACGCGTCTTTTCTCTACTTTTCTCTATTAAAAAAACATGCGCAACGTCCCCCTCCTTCTTGTTACGGTAACACGAAGATCGCGCGCAGCACACAAAGGGTCCGGATCTGAGAGAATGAAAAAAAAATCTCTTCATTGATTATACATTATCTCGTTGTATAAGTGAAGTACGCGAGACGCGTGCGCTCCTCGCGCATATGCTGTACCTTTTTTATAAGGTGCGACAATGACTGGGGTCACTGGGGACCCGGGGAGAGAGAAAAGAAAAGTGCGCATCTACACGTGGCACGGATGGCCTCCAAAGCAGAAAGCTGGCTTTAGCCACAGGAAATTTCAGCGAGTACTTGGCCAGACTGAGAAGAGAAAAAAAGCGAGCTATGCGTAGGAATGGGAGGAATCACATTGAGCAACTCCTGGTACGGTTTTAGGTATATCTACATGTCTAATTACGCTTACAGACGTTCACACGTGTCACTCTCTCTCTCTCTCTCTCTCTCTCTCAAAATATATTCGTACAATTTTTTATTAATTGATATGCTTCATTTTTCTGATCAATCGTTACTTCGAAGAATTTTATGAAAATTTTGTGAACGCTCAAAATTTAAAATTGTTAACATTTTTGTTCGGTTAGAATAATATAAAAAATGTATCATCTTCCAGAGAAGCATTCATCATTAATAACATTCATAAACTTTAATTAGTAACAATGACTCGATTTATTAAATTTCTGCCTAAAACGTTATTCTTGGTGGTTTCAGTAAATCTAGTCACAATCGCGACAGAAAAATTCGGGCCAGCCGTACTTTTACGTTTAACTAATTATATGTTTTCTGTTTAGATATATGTATTATGCGATGTACATCTAACCGGGATATGTTTTAAATTATTATTTTTCGAAAATCGTGTTTTTTTGTTTGAATCATTTTTTCTCGTAATTGATGTCGCTTTCGAAAGATGAATTAATGTAGCCGAAAAGGCATAAAGGTATAAATATAAAGGCATAATAGCAGGGCAAAAGCTTGAAAATACGATTGACTTGAATTTTTCTTTTTTAAGTCAATAACTAACGAAACTATACTCCATGAAAGTATACGAAGAGCTAATGAATAACACTTGATCACTTCGATCATAACATGAATATGAATAATAGAGTGAAAATAAATTGTTGTAATGAAAATTTATTAGTTCTTCGCCACAGAATTAAGTAAATTATTTATATTTATTTGTAAATGATTTTTTTTATTTTTGCAAATTGTATATTATCAAATATTTATTTTTAATGAAATTTTAAACAACAATCTTATGATAATTATCAAATGATTTGACAATTTTGTTTTGTTTTTCCACGTACATATAATTATAACATTTTTTTTAGATTTCTATTAGATTTATCGAGCCTCTTTTCTGTTTGCATTCAAGATCTAACAGGCGGCATCTGGTGGATCTCCATCGCGAGTACATCAACGCCATATTGAATTTGAGATGATTTAATGCAAAGTTTGCAATGCAGCACGACTGCACGATGAATATTTCTTTTTATTATTGTAGCAGAGCAGATTGAAACTTTGTATTTTTAGAAAAATGTAAACATTCTACAGACTTTGTAGTTATCTTTTGCAAATATAATGCAAGGCCATACCTTATGTACACTTAAAAGGTTATAAATGGAGAAATTCGAGGTAATTATATTATTCGATTAGTTATTTGATTACTAAACTGCTAAGGTATACCTGTATTCGGTATTTATTTTAATCTCTGAAATCTTTGAAGCAATTGTTAAAATGTGGATTTTACAGGAATTACGCACGCTTCGCGTGCTACATCTTCCTCCCGAAGTATCGGACGAGCGGAGAGATGAATTATTTAAACAACAGTATGGTGCTGTAAAAACGAAAACCATAAGAAAGTCCAAAAAGTATTCTATGACGTTTGTTGAATTTCCAACTTATCAAAATGCAGTTGATGCTTGCCATCAATTGCATCAGTTGCTGGTACAGGACCGTATGCTTTCAGTTGAATTTGCAAAGAAAAATATATTAGAAGATGACAAAGAGAACACAAGTACATGTAAAATAGAATCGTCTACTTCTGAAACTGATGAAGATGCTCTCAAGAGGAAGTACTATCAAGAATTTGTGAAAAAATGGAACAGCTGGGCTCCTTATGACCTTATAACTCAACCAGTACCACCTCATATCAAGTACAAATATCCAAAGCCAACAACCGAAACACTTCTTAGGGTTGCGATGCAAATGATAAAAGTGCCTGCTCTATATACACAGGTAGTATAAAAATTAACTATTTTTTATATGCAATTTGATAGTTATTTAAAAATGTTATTATTTAGGTTCTACATTTGATGAATAAAATGAACATACCACCTCCATTTAAGGAATTAGAAGAAGAATTCCCCAGTATTAAGGAAGTTTACGATATTGAAAATTATCCAGATTTATTTGGTTTTAAATCAGGTCCTTCCGAGAATCCTGCAAATGGTAAAACATTTTGATTTACTATTTTATGAATTTATGAATTTCAATTACATTTTAACAAATGTAAATAATTTTTAGTGTATGTTGAATCCCAATCAACAATGGAAGACATTGAAGAAGAATCCGAAGAAGAATCTGAAATTGAATCAGATAAAGAGCTTGGTGATACCTTACTAAATGTTATCCCAATCAAGCGAAAATTACCTTATCCAAAGAAACGCATAAAAATACCAAAATTCGTCAATCCCTTAAAGCAGCCTCTAGCAGTACCTAGTCAAAAATTAAGACGCAAAGAAGTATTTGAAGTAAGGACTTCAAATCCTCTTGAACGTAAAATAATTGTAAAACCAGTTGAACTAACAAGCAAAGTCCTCAAAATAGTAAGTGAAGGAGAGGAAATTGTGCAGCCCGATTTTTCATCAATGCCATCTGAAGTTGAAGGTTTTGGTCTCATTCTTCCCAGTAATAGAAATGAGCAAGAAGCTGAGAAAGCAGAATCTAAACCAACATTTATCACCACAGAACAGTTACATGATAATAGAATATCTATTAATGGTAAACTTATATATGTTTTTAGATAATCATTGTAATTCAAATAAGATTTAAAACCGTTTTTACTTCTCTCTTCTTTATAATTTTTAGATAGAGCAGTTCTTACTGTTTTCAAAAATTATCAATCTGGAATACCGTCTTGTCGACTGTACATCAAAAATTTGGCGAAGCAAGTTGAGGAAAGTGATTTACATTTCATTTATCGACGATATATTTTACAAAAATCACAAGACGCTGAATCTGAGTATGCATTTTTTTTAATAGTTTATCTCAAATAATTTTTATATAAAATATTTACAAATATTTTATATTTTAGATACAATATACGACTTATGCAAGAAGGAAGAATGAAAGGCCAAGCATTCATAACACTGCCTAATATTGCTCAGGCACAATTAGCTCTAGAGGAAACAAATGGTTACATTTTGAAAGATAAGCCAATGGTGGTACAATTTTCGAAAATTTCAAAAAATTAATTACTTTTTAATCAACGTTTGTGTTTGTAAATATTGTAAAAATAAATATTTTACTTTTTGTTAATAATAAGCATAAGAAAATCAACAATATTTTGTATATTATCCAACTCAAAGAAATTTATCGAAATGTAAATTATTTAAAATTGTCAAAATTAAATTTGATAAATTAACTTATTGGCTTTAATATTTATATTCTAAGAACTTCTTAGCAAGCAATAGAAATATGCAAATACTCTATTTATTATTAAAAATGACGTTTATTTTCTTTAGTACAGTATACTACGATACTATGATTTCAATAAGTGGTAAATATCTCAAGAGGCATTGCAGTAATACATTTTCACACCATTGTGATGATTTATTAGCAAAAAAAAATATAAATAAAGTCTAATTTAAATATGGTCTAGTTCCGTTTGAACACCAATATATTCGGATGAATCAAATGGTTTATTGCCACAAATTATATTTCTCTTGAGAACAATAGATCTTGTATCTGAACATATGGGACATCGCGTTGCTTTAATCAATACTATTTTACAATGTTTATGGCGCCAATAACGACAGTTATCTTTAAATACAAAATCAGTCTGCATTATATTAAGATCGTTTCCAAGACCTTCACATACTTGCATTTTATCAAAAATATGTAAAATGCTAAGCAACTTCTTAGTGTTATCTAGAATCTTTGGGAGTATTGTTCCATTAATGTTCACAGCTAAACCATGAACTGAATAATTCATTTTCGCACCTTTGTCAATGATAAGACTTTTTTTCATCACAGATATTAAAGTATTGTTTTCCTGTATAACATGATGATTGAAAAACACAATATATCTATCTTTTGTTTCATTTGTGAATTCTGTTACAGACCATGATTTGGGAGTTATTAAGTATCGATAATTTTCTAGTAGATTTGCATATACATCTGAATCATTATCTTTATAGAGTATATTTTTTATATTGCTTAGAAAGTTTGCATCACTTTCCTCTTTTTGGATTTCTAAAAAAATTTCTGTGTAATAATTATATAAAATATATTTTAAAAAAATCAAGTATTTTCTTACCTTTTTTGAGTGGATAATCTAATTTGGTTGGACTACATTTTACATTTGGAGTAGTTGGAACGTTATATTTTTTAACTAAAAAAATTCTACATTATCATTCATTTTCTTAACTAGAAATTTATGTAATTTATTATTGATTTACCCATTGATTTAGCAGTAGCAGGTTTCATAGTATCAGTTAGATACGGAGCTTTTGCCATTAACGTTTTTGATTTGGAAATTAATTCAGATTTATGAGTTACTATTTGAGTCAACGAACTTTTACCTACTTTTTGGAAGTCAGAACTGTGCATAGGTAAAGATTGTCTATATACTTTGGAAATGCTGAGCTCAATTTTTTCCGAAGAACAGTCATTTGATCGCTTTTTACATACAAAAATATTGCGTTTAATATTAGAACATTCTGGAGTGGGAAAAATTTGCTGTAAAATATATGCATCATCTAATAAAATATCAAATTTTCATTAAAAAAAAAAATAATAAAGTACTCATCCTACTTTAATAACTGATGTTTTCGATACATTCAAAGCTGTTTTAGTGGGAAATAGATTCTTTGCAACAGAAATATGTGGTGCTTTAAATGAGTCATTTGCTTTTATAATATTCTAAAAGAAACACAAAATTTTCATCTTGATGATTTTATGTATTTGACGCATTGAAATTAATTTAAGTTTATTACTTGACCAATGGTGACTTTGCTTGATGAATTACGTTTTATCCATTTTTCAATAATGAGTTTATTTTCAAAGTCTTCATCAGATTCAGTACCTTTACGTTTTAGGAGCATTACTATAATGATGATTTATTGTAAGCAGTACATATAAGGTATGTTTGTTAAAAGTTAACTATTTGTCTTCGATGTTGATAAATCATTTTATATTCTTCTAATAAATTCAAGATTATCTAAACAATTCTTTATGATTTATTTGTTCACAATATTGTTTACATAATATAAAGCTAAACAAAATCAAATTTCGTCATAATTAAAATATTACAAGTAGTACGTTTTTTTATTACAGACACATTTTAATATGTCTAAATTATGCTATGCACTTATTTTAAGTAAATAATATGCAGAAAACGTATTGAAGATGTAATTACATCTCTCTAGTCTAGTATCTTAAGACGAATATCAGCAACATTATATTCAACTAACCTGTAAAATATAAACATGATCTTTCTTAACAAAACTTATCCTAATTGATTGAAAACAGAAACATTCTTATAACTTCAAATTTGACCTTACAAAGCAATGACAAACATTTATGGATACATATTTAGAATTTATGCTCTCTGTATGTTGCGCGTGTATGATTTTGCCTGCACATACTGTATATTCTCTCTATCGAATGGTGATGTGAAGACTTCGGTCATATCAGCTGATTCATTTGAATTTGTATTAATCTCGTTGCAATGTCATTGCGCGTTCAATATTAAAAATCTTGATCGTTCGTACATATATATATATATTAATAAACAAGTTATTTTACTTCTGTTAATCCGATAGATTTAGTGTATTTTTACAAATTATAAATTGAGCGCGCTTTTGATATTTTTAACTTACATCTTGAGTTACGTAGTTCACCTTTTACTCACTCGGCAATAATTATAAATGTTATGACGATTTCCTTATTTTATTTGTAAATAATCTAACGAATATTAAAGCGAATTAACGATATATTCAATAATATTAAGTAACGTTTGTTCTAATTATATATCATATATGCATATCAGATCAGAATACATAGAAAAGTTAATTTCTATAATTTGCCAGCTACGTATTTCACTCACGTAGACTAGAGCGATTAAAGACGAGATTTGAAAATGTTATATAAGTTTCTTATTTTTGGTATCTTTTACAATTGTAACGATTAAGTTACGATTAATAAGCCAAAAATGAAAACATTCTTTGCAAGTTAAAACAGTAGTTTTAGAAATAATAAAAAAATATAGTTTCAATAAAAATTACAACTTTGAATTTTGTTTAAATAAAACATATCTAATTTTGGTTTAGAGTGTATTATTGTAGCCACATTCCAAATATAAAAGACAATTGCAAGTACAATAATAGTAGTTTGAAAGATCGATTCCAACTATTCGAATCCCGAGATCCCGACCCCGACCCCGACATAATGTTTATCAACCGTGTATTACCAGGTATTACCTCGCCCTTAGTTCGTTTAGTATCCGTTCGATGCCAGCGATCGTCCAGCAACGCCGCTCAATGCATCGAACTCGTTTCGAATATTTTGTTTTCGGTAATCTCATAATAAATACGTATAAACACGAATTATAATAGTTGCACTGTTGTATATCGTTGGCACTGACACGTAAGCAGGAGCGAAGGAGAGAGAGAGAGAGAGAGAGAGAGAGAGAGAGAGAGAGAGAGAGAGAGTGAGAAGGGGAGAGAGAGAAAGCTGCTTGGAGAAATACACTGATACACACACAGTGTCCCACACAACCACAGACACACTTATATTATATTATCGTGTATACTGTAGAGAAGCGACGCTCGCCGCGTTAAGTCAAGTCAAGCTACACGCAATCGTATATAGTCAGTATAGCAGTACTCAGTCGTCCGTCGACCAAGGAAAGAGGAGGCTCTCGTGCTGTGGATAGTCTTGTTCTCGGGTCTAGTCCTCAAGTCATTTCAAGGAAATTTGTCAGGATGGAGGTAAGCGCGCTGCTACAACACACGCAGTACGCGATACCGGTAGGTCTGGTACTCGTCTGTGCTGTCCTCGTCTTCGTATTCGGTTTCAAGAAGGCTGAGCAACCGCCCTTCGGACACTTCTCGACACTCACCGATGCCGAGCGCAAGGCGCAGTCCAAGAAGAAGTCCAAGTCGAAAGAAAAGGTTAGTCTATCGATGACTTTTTTTTCTATTTTTTCGGAGAAATGTTCCTTCATTAATTACCCGATTTTGTCATATTTCATTATCTTTGAGACGAGCTCGATTGCGCTCTTCTAGGTTAGTCGGAACATTTTTATGGATGATCGATAGGCTACGTGTGCATTAGATACAGACACACAGGTCAATTACCAAGACCGCTTGTTACACACCGCTCTGTGTACATCAGGTTATACAGAGGAAACACTTTCGGAATTACAGGACATTGATTGTTGTCGTGGACGCGCGGCGCTTTTCGACTTTTTCTTACGTTGAGGTTATATTATCAAAGGTCTGTTCAGATCCATATGTGACTCGGCGCTTTTTCATTCAATCACGCGCTCGCGCTGTTTATGTCCTCTTTTCGCTTTTCAGTTCGCGGTTTCCTTCCATATGTAATTCTAACGAATATCCAGATTTTAATTCATGTCATTTAAATCCCGCAGCAGATCGTTCGAAATGCCTGACCAAAGTGTCTCTTCGCTTTAGAGTGCATTGAGTTCTAAATTCTATGCAGAGACGCGAACTCCTCTTCCAGGAGAAACCTGTTTTCGTGTTCTGGTGTTCGCGTTTACGAGAGTGGCGCAGGACCCGTTTTTCTCGTACTATCTCCTTCTTTCTCCTACTCCAGAGGTGCATACTTACAAAAGGCAATTGATCAATATGGCTATAATATATTGCTTAAGATTCATTTTAACCAACGAAAGCTGTATTTCAATTGGATAATTGTACTTGTGTAAATAAGGTCGATTTTTTTCGCGCACTGCGTAAGAATTGCAACGCTTCTTTCCCGAGGACAGCCATATGGTGCAAGCTTTGTGTCGTACGCAGATTATACCTAAGTACTTATGCGGGGATCTCTGTCGTCGCCACGTCTACACACAAGCGAGTATGCGACTGCTGCTTCCAATTCCAATGCTTGTCCCACTCTTGAGTCTTTCTTTAGGTACTTATCTGTCCGGACGTATGGCCGCAGGTGCTGCGTCAATTCTAAGATTTACGAATTCGGAAAGAAAATATGCACTCAATTGTAAAGGAGGTTATTTATAAACAATACTTGTGCAATTTCATGCGTATTCTCGCTCTGCGCGATGTATTCTCTTTTACACACTTTCGATTTGTCGAAAAATATTTGTAAATATCCGTAATAAGTAGGAGTTAGCGCGTATTGACGTCTTCCTTCTGCAGTGTATCTCTTTGAACACTGCAATGACTGATCAGCTGTAATTGCTTTTCTTATTTGTGGCTCTTTTAATTGACTCTTAACGCGAATTCTCGTCATCGGTTGAAAAAAACGAATTTTGAATTGACATTTTCATTATTATACTTATTATACTTAGTTGCAAATTTGTCTCGCTAACTTTTCAGTAATTATAAGATCAATAATTGTTATCAATGCAACATTTCACTCTGTCAGTAGTGATTGTTGACTCTTTAGCTATATTTTCTTACCAAAGTTTTAAATATAGATTACATGTGAATATGGACTTATTTTTATGTTATACATTTCAATTTTTAATGCCTTTCATTCTCTTCCTTTTGTAACAATGTAACTATTTTAAGGTGCATAGCATTGGTTTTTTTCTAAGAACATAATAGTTCAATGCTGGACTTTGCGCAAATGGGAAGCTTCCAATTTTCAGTTATATATAACCAAGCTATTTTTGTTGATTTCAGCGGGCAGCCAATGGGCAGGTAACAAGTGAAAAAGCAAGTCCTTCTAAGAAATCAACCTCTGCTAAGTTAGAATCAGCAGCTAAAAAATCCAATAAATCTGATGATGTTGATGGAAAGCTGAAGGAGCGCAAGCAAGATGATAACAAAATATCTAATAAGAAGGATGCCAAGTCTGGTAAGGAAAATAAAGTGGAGCAAGCGAAGAACAAGAAAAATCTAAAAAATCTATTGCAAGAGAAACCAGTTGATTATGATGAGGGTATTTATTATTGATTTTTATTTATTTCAATATAAATGAATAAAAAGATAATTAACCTTATCGTATTTTCTTTAGGCGATTGGGAACAAGCTTATTCACGAAAAGACAAGTTAAAGAAGAAACGAGAAGAAGAGACACCATCGAAGAAATCAAAGAAATCAAAGAAAGCTGAATTGATTATTGATGCTGTTAATAATAAAGACCAGGAGAAACCAGAAATCAAAGATAAAATTGCAAAAGAAACTGAGAACAAGGAACTAAAAGAAAAAGACAACAAGGATGTGGTGTTAACTCCAATTGTCAACAAGGAAACAGAGAAGGAAGTTGATAAAGTTGAAGTACCAATTAAGGTATGCTTTAAATAGATACTAGCTTGGATACATTTCGATTTTTAAATTTAATGCAAAACATTTTAACTAATGTGTTTATGAATATTCTTCCAATATTTAGCAATCGCCAAAGGTAGAGAAAGTTGAGGAAAAAAAATCTGGCAAGGGTAAGAAAGCTAAGAAAAATTCAGAAGCTGATAATGTAAAATCAGTCCCTGAAGCGCCAAAACAAGATAAAAAAGCTACTGAGCCTACAGTTGAAAAGAAGGCTATTGAGACTCCAAAAATTGAACCGGTTGAACTTATTGCAAATGAGACAAATGAGCCAAAGGCTACTGCTGCATTTGATGAACTCGGAGGTACATTATATTCCATTTTTTTGGTTTACAATAACTTTTTCTTTTAAATAATACTAAAAAAAGTTGACGATATAACTATGATTTCACAAATTTTTTAATTTACATATTGTGATATTTGCATAGATGTCTGGAAAGAGGCAAAAGCTCCAAAGAAAAGCAAAAAGAAGACTCGCAAGGACAATTGAAGTGGACAAAGCTGTTGAAGCAAAGTTCCTTGAACTTAGGGATATCAAGTGAGAAGTCCATTTCATATACCCCTTGTAAATAAAAGGAAAAAATAGAAAACATTAAAATGGTGACGACCAAGCTATAAAAATCGAATGCTACCTTACTAGGTTTCTAGTTGGGAAGATGCATATGCATCTATATTATAAAGTTTTCAAAATGTAGCTTTTGCATTATTAGCTTGGACCGCATTAATATCTTGTTAACGATTCCAGTCGTTAGTAGTAAGAACGCACGTTCTAGATTCCTTCGATTTTTTAAACTACAAATAATTTGAATATGCTACTAAATGAGCAGAAAATGAGACTTAAATTTGTAGAACTATACAATCAACAGTGCAAAATTATTTTATTAGATATTTTGTGCTAATTACGATTCAATGGAAGAGTTGAGTTTTGGAAAATATTGTAGCAGATTGGGAACAATAGTCTGTGGCTTTTATAATATTTAATAAGTAGGAAGTGTATAAAGTGCATATTAATTAAAATTTTTTATTTAAATTTTCCATAAAAAAATGTTTGTTGTATTGTCCTTAAAAACATGTATTGTAAGTCAGATAACTCGTCAGATCATCCCTTAGGCTTTTTTTAAATCAATTTTCAAAAGCAAAGTAAAGTTTGAAAATGATTCATTGAAATGCTTACAAGTAAATATATTCTATATCGTTATTCGAATCAAAATTAAATAAGAAAATTCCTAATGTTATCCTATAAGCTATATTATTTTTAGCGATATTTTAAATTCTCTAGATCATGAATAGTACATCGATAAATTGCAAATCTAGAATATCTAACTTAATTATCGATGAATATTATTATATTTTATTGTTATTATGGAAGTTGAATAGTTGAGATATAATTAATAAGTTAGTGTGATCGTCATACCAATAGATACACGCGTACTTTTTTTAAGAATTCAATTTTCCATAGAATCACGTGATCTATGATATCTTATGATATTTAAGAAATTAAACATTTATATTAATTTAGGAATTTTCCTTTGTAACTCATGAAATTTAATTTAAAAAAACAATCGAAAAATATAGTTATTGCGATGAAAAACAATTCAATGAATTCATGAATACAGCACCCATGGTGCATTTTTAATTATTTAAATAAGTTCGAAAATTATATTTGTTAAATTACATAAAAATTCTTCTCATTAATTGATATACATTGAAACCGATTTTGAAGGATTTTTGTTTTTCTGTACAAAATATGAATAATTGTTTAATGTATATTTGGTATAGATAATACAACTACAAAAATGCCAAGGATATCTGGAAACAAAAATACACGTATAGTATAGTTACTTTTTATATTATAGTGAAATATGTTATAAATCAGTCGGTAAGAAGTACATGTCTGTGAATAGCAATATTTATAGAACGAAAGAATATTTCCTCCGTTAAAACAACACTATTCGATTGTACTTAAAGATAAGAGCAAACAAATTAATACAGGGCTTGTTCAAAAATATTTATGGCTTTCAAGAACAATAGACAAATAATATCTGCAGAGGCTGTACGTAGCGGTGATCTTGAGTGTACGATATTTTTGTATATTCATTCATATGAAATATTTTATTATAAATGCTACTGAAATTGTAATTCGAGATCTTGATTCATAAAGGTGGGACACAAAACGTGGGAGGATGAAATTACTCGTCTGTGCGAAGTAATAAATGACATTGTATATTAGTAGAAAACATTCATATTTTGAATAATTACATCACAATTGTACATAGTGAAATGTGCATTGTATCTTGGGCAATATAATAGATGGGGTATTATGTACAATGAGCTGAATCAGAGATGGTTGCCCGATTTCAATGTATAGCTACATGTAAAGTGCTAAAAAATACAAGCTAATGTTGCTTCAACAAACATATTGCAGTAATTGTAAATATGTATATTAAAGCAGAAAACACATCCATTAACGGAAGACTGTCTGAAGCTATGGTAGTTGTCCGATGAGACTGACATTCCATTACTTATCTTCTTCAAATAGAAGCGAGAAGTTCAAAAAGTTCAAGTTATTAAAAGAAATAAGAAATCATTGGCCTCCCATAGTTTTCCATTATACACGGATTTTTCAGACTAATTCCAATTTAATTATGAAAATTTGTGTAATATCACGAAATTCTATTGGACGACGCATACAATGTACAAAAATAATAATATGGAAACCTGTTATTGAGCGACTTTTAAAATATATAACTTAATAAATTTTTAATATAATTTGAGACCACCGCGATTTTAAAGTAAAACAATTTATATACGTTCACAATGAAACATTGTTTCTTCCATAAAAATTGCATTCAAACTTATCGTAAATACAATAATTTTTTTCGATGTTCTTACTTTTGTACGAATGCAAAGTTGAATTTATATCTTGCATTATTTTTGCTAATGTAATTAATCATTGATATGATTAATGTAGGTCAAAAGCTATGTATCTGCGCGAAGCTTATAGACCTCTTGAATATAAGCCTGATTAGAAATAAAAATGTAAAAACGTTGCTGTGCAACTTTTCGTCGCCGGGCTTATACGTATGTAATCATTTTTCTATTACAATGTTCATAATTTTTCGTCGTTATAAAGGCTTCTTAATGTAAGTAATATCGAATTAAAAATGAAAAAAATGCTTAAAAATATGATGTATATGTGTATGTCTCATGATATATCTATATTAAAAAAAAATTATTGCTGGGTAATTGTTAATTTAGTGTATTGTAGAATTTCAAGTGAATAACCATTAGACAGCCGTTAATTAGCCGTTTAAGGTAAAATGCAGCATTAATTGTCTAATCAAAGAGAAAATCCAAAAGGAATTAATGGTAATTGCAATGCAGATGCTCAAGCATATTATGTGAGGTATTCTAATATCATGGCAAGGACTAGATAAGAAGCGAAAGACAGATTAATAAAGCGATTAATAAAGACTATATTTTTCCAGCATTTAACATGTTATCTACTGTTTTATTTATACGTATATCATTGTATATACCGGTTTTTGATGTATTTGAATTTGGTACATTTGCAACTGGGAATTACAACTGTTTAGATTATCTCTAGACTAATATGTATTTTACTTATATGTTTTGTTGGATAAAAATATGATTCTTTGAAATTACTTAAAAAAAATTTATTGTTTATTTTTATTTTTATACACTTACTTATTAACTAGTATCTGTATATTATTTTCGAAATCGGTTTTCGGCTTTTGGCTTTCGGAGCGGAGGACCAAACCGACCAAAGCGATGTCCAGTGTGTAACATGGAACGCGATTACACGAACTCGGTGTGTTGCAGTGTGTAAGACCAGGTAAGACGGTGTATGTATAAAGCAGAGCAGACTAGCAGAGTCAGTGGAGCCGCTTGCCGCTTGCCGCTTACCGCTTGTCGCTATTATATATATATCTAGTGGACGGTGGACTGCTAGCGACAGAGCCGCTGAGCCGTGAACCGAATGATCGAATCAGCTGATCCGTAGCTGTCAAACATAAAACTTAAATACTTTATATTTTCAGTAGCAGAATACTTCAGAGAAAATAAGGAAATGACAGATAAGGATTATACACCGCTAAGTGCAGCATGCGTTAAATCGTTGAACGATAAAATGTATGAGAAGCGCAAAGCTGCTGCACTTGAAATTGAAAAGTAAGGTTAAAAACAACCTAGTTTGTTTACATTCTACTCTATTAATTATTATTTTAAGCATTGGTCTTTTATTAATTTAATGTATTCGTTATCGTTTTAAAGAATGGTCAAGCAATTTGCTGCGCATAATAACACTATTCAGATAAAACGATTGTTGAAAATACTGGGCCAAGATTTTGTTTTATCGCAGAATCCGCACTCTAGAAAAGGAGGTCTTATTGGATTAGCTGCAATAGCTGTTGGACTGGGCAGTGCAAATACTGGAAAATATACAGAAGATCTTATTCATCCAATTTTAGCCTGCTTCTCGGATGCTGACTCTAGAGTGAGATACTATGCTTGCGAAAGCCTTTACAATGTTGTTAAGGTAGCAAGAGGTGCTGTTTTACCACATTTTACTGATATTTTTGGAGTATTGAGTAAGTTGGCTTGTGATACTGAGCAAAGCGTAAAGAATGCTACTGAATTGCTGGATAGGTTGATGAAGGTTATTTTATTTTAAATTTAATGTTAAAAGTACTCTTTATAAAAAGTCATTTATGAAATTTACTCATTTTTAAATATTCCAGGATATTGTCACGGAAAGTGGATTGTTTGATTTGGTATCATTTGTACCAATAATTAGGGAAAGAATCTATACCAAAAATTCTTTTGCACGACAATTTATAATATCATGGATATCTGTATTAGATGCAGTACCAGATATTGATATGGTCATTTTTTTACCAGACTTCCTAGATGGCTTGTTTAAAATTCTTGAAGACCCTATTCCTGAGATAAAAAAGTCTGCTGATACAGTATTTGCCGAATTTCTTCAAAGTATTAAAGAAAATCCAAGCAGAGTGGATTTTGCAGGAATGATGAATATATTAATTTTGCATGCTCAAAGTCCAGATGAAATTCTTCAACTGACAGCGATCATGTGGATAGATGAATTTGTTCGTTTATCAGGACCTCAACTTTTGCCTTACACATCCAGTATATTTACAGCTATTTTACCTTGCTTATCTTATGATGGTGATACACGGAAGACAATAAAAGATACCGCTTCTCGAGTAAATAATAGTCTGTTGAAATTGTTAATTTCAAAAAATGAAGGCATTTCAGCTGCTGACAATTTTGATCTTGCCAGCATTATTGAAGTTTTAACAAAGCACTTGATGCTACAACAAATACCTGTACAAACGAAGGTTGCTGTACTTAAATGGATTTACCATTTGTTTACAAATTTGCCTGATAAAATGCATTTGCATATTGAAGAGCTGTTTCCAGTGTTGATGAAGGTTTTAAGTGACAACTCTGAAGAAGTAGTTCAACAGACCCTAGTAGTTATGGCTGAGTTAATTGGTACCAAAACTTTAGATGGTGGAGAAAATAAATATTTCACAAAGTTTATGGTGAATTTATTGAGGCTATTTTCAGCCGATCGTCATCTTTTAGAAGACCGAGGAGCATTTATCATAAGAGAGCTGTGTGTATTATTGAATTCGGAAAAAATTTTTAAGGTTCTTGCAGACATTTTATTAGAGGAACAAAATTTAAAGTTTTCTTGCATAATGGTACAAACTTTAAATACGATCTTATTAACAAGTTCAGAATTATTTGAATTGCGCAATAAATTGAAGGATATGAAGACTGATGTAAGAAGCTTAGAAAATTTTTAGATAATTTACTTTAAAATATTTTTATAATATGAATGCATTATTTTTATTTAGGAAAGCGTTGAAGTATTTCTTGGTCTATACAAATCATGGTGTCATAATCCTGTGGCTACAGTCGCTTTATGTTTACTTACCCAAAATTATGACCACGCCTGTGATCTTGTGAAAGCATTGTATCCTTTTCATTTAATATTTTAAATTGCATTTTTTTCATTCTGCTTGTAAAGTAAGTACATACCTTTTTCTTAACTACTTCCATTGCAGTGGAAATATTGAAGTAACTGTGGAATTTCTCATAGAAATTGATAAATTGATACAGTTGGTAGAATCGCCTATTTTCACATGTAATTAGTCTCTTTTCTAAAAGCTTTATTTTTTAGTTGAGTTAAATTAAATTTCAATAAAATTCTTAATTATTTTCAGATTTACGATTGGAACTTCTTGAAATTGAAAGAAATGACTCATTAGTTCGAACCTTATATGGTCTTTTGATGATCCTACCACAGAGTGAAGCTTTTTCCTTATTGCTTCGTAGATTATCAGCTATTCCTCCAAATTCCAAGAGTAGACCAATTTTAAAAACAGAATGCAGTAAAAAGGAAATAGTAGCATTTAATTCAAAGAGAAATGAGATCAATTTTAAAGAACTCTTTGAATATTTTATCGACATTCAGGATAAACATAAAGATCAGAAGCATAAACAGAGACAAATTTTACTAACGAATACACAAGAACTTACACATTCCGATATTTGATAAATGAATTAAATTTTTTATTATTTTCAATGTGAACACTATATCATAGTGAAATTGTGATTTTTATACAGGTTTGTTCTTTAATCAACAGATAAAATAACAATAATTTTTTCTATTGTTACGTATGTATTTTATGTTTCAGTCTTTTCCAAAAAGCAAACAGGCTTTTGGTTTCTTAATATTATTTTTACTTTACAAAAAATATATATTAATGTTTTGTAAAAGTATATATGTACATACACCCTTGGATATAATACAAGTTAATTTCTATCCATTATACAGAAAGATATTTTTATTGCGTGATAAAATATCGCTATTAATTGTTCATCAAATAAATTTGAATTGTTTATTCTACTTGATCTACTCTATATTTGTTTTTTACATGTTCTAAAGATTTCTTAATTTTAATACTTTATGATAAAATTTTAAAACGTAATTATATTGCATTTTCCATAACTATATAATCTGTACTTTTAGGACCCGTCTTATTTTAAATGCAATCACAATCAACTTCAAACGCTATTCACAAAGATTTTAACCAACAGCTAATTGCCAGTTGCTAACATTTGTAAATTTTCTGTCGAAGGGGATTTCGATTTTGTTGTCTCATCTAATACAAATCTACTTAAATCGTCCACAAGTTTGTTATTATTATAAAGAATAAATAAAATTTGCTCTTGTACAGAACAAATTTGCTTCCATTTGCTCTCCTCCATGACAGCTCGATGCTTTCTCCGTTCATCAACTTCATTTTGGGATTTGCTTGAGCCTTGACCCAATTGTTTGCCCATCATTGGTAGCCAAGTATCCATCATTCTGCAGATTAGATCATAGCGTTCTTTACTCTCTTGGGACAGGTGAAGAGAAAATGTTTCAAGAACTCGGTCATAGTTGTCCATATCCTTGTCCAGGATCTGAGTTTGTAAGAAGACTGTTTGAGCCATTTTGTACCAGTCAGCTAAACAATCTGATCGTTGAGTTATTGCTGGAATTACTTGCTTTTCTAGAAGTTCTTTCATATGACGACCAGTTTCAGTTACCTAAATAAGTAAAATTACATTATATAATAATTTGCAGTTGAAAATTGTAATCAATATGGAAGTATGATGAACACCTTAATTCGCTCCAAAACATGGAACTGCTCATCATTGTATGTAAGACTGCGAGTTGCTCGATCTCGTAATAGATGTTGCCAGCCATCCCTGAGACGATCAACTAATGTAGATGCCCTTTGACTCGCTTTACCAGACCATGGGCACCAAGGGTCACGGGTATTCGTATCCCATTCACTTTTTAAACAATTTTCTTTTACATACCTATAATAGAGAGATATTGATTTAGTTATTATTATACGAAAAGAATTTAAGAAAAGAATTTATTTTAAACCTTTGATGAAGCTGAGTTATTGCTGGTGCGAGTTCTCCAAATAGTTCTTTACTTTTAGAATCCAATTCTTTCTTCCAACATTTCACCTCAAATGATGATAATGTTGTACTCAAAGTAGATGATGACAAAGTCATATTTGTGGACCCCATGGATGAGACAGTGGCTGACCCTTGATTTGTGCGAATATTAACAAATGCTTGCTTTGCTATGGTTTCTCCTCTTTCTACAGCAATTGTTAAGTCTTCTATTGCTTTTGTAAAATCCTTTGCTCTTTGACACTTCTCTAAAGCTTTGATCAACTCTGCAGTTAAATAGCCAACAAATGCCTTAACTGCATCCTGCGAAAGTTTGCTACATCTTGCTATTTTGTCTATCCTTCTTTTGCACTCATGTCCGACTGAACAGGCAGATTTTGCTTGACTAGCATCTGTTTCTACTGACACTAAGTTGGAAAATACTGGAAATTTTGGAAGCTCGGTTTCTGCTGGTATTACTACATTGTTGTTCTCTCTTGAATACAGAAATAAAGGTTCATCTATGGAAGTGAGTGGATAGCCTCGTCCTGGAGTCGATTCTTCTATGAGTTCTAGCATTGGAACTTGACCTTTCAAAAGTATTTGAGATCTAGGTGGAATATTAGTTTGATCTTGAACATGTGCTTGAAATGCTGCAAATCTTTCATCATCAGGATGCAGATAAATTTTGATTAAGTTTCCCCCGTGTACATCAAAAATATTAATTGCTGGTCTTCTGCAAAGAGTATCGGTTACTCTTGAGAAAAAACGTTCAAAACTCCAAATTTTCTGTTGATCTACTTCTAGTAATCCGGCTAGCAATGGAGTTACATATCTTTTCAGACCAGTACTCAACCTACAACTGCCTGGCAATTCTCTACTCCAATCTATTGGTCCATTCTCAGATGTCTGAGCACCAGCTATTACACCCGATGCTTTTTTTGTTGTTATATAAAACATAGTTTCTCTGTTTCTACGACCTCCATACGGTCTAAAAGGTAATTGACCAGTTGCCACATGATACAACGTAACACCTATAGACCAAAGATCTACGGTTGCACCAAAACTTTTTCCTACAGGCTTTCTGAGAACTGCTCTTTCGTACATATCAGGATGAAGATACTCTTCTGTGCCATAAAGAGAGACAAATTGTTGATCTTCTTGTAGTTCTCTAGCAGCTCCAAAGTCGGTAAGCTTGTAAATAGTGCTACCATCATCAGCTATGAATTTCATTATATTTCCAGGCTTCAGATCTCTATGGACTAAATTGTTATCTCTTAAATGTTTCATGCCTGCTGATAA
This sequence comes from Apocrypta bakeri, assembly GCA_018906985.1. Taxonomy (NCBI): domain Eukaryota; kingdom Metazoa; phylum Arthropoda; class Insecta; order Hymenoptera; family Pteromalidae; genus Apocrypta; species Apocrypta bakeri. The sequence continues at coordinate 3,602,720 of JACCIA010000008.1, read as the reverse complement.
GTGCTCCAAAACTAATAAGAACTCTTCTTCTGCTAATCCATAAGTATTTTCAGGATCATCTAGAATATTAAATAAGCTACCCCCAGTGCACAATTCCATAACTATAACTTTTCCTCGTCCATCCTGTTCTTCTTCAATTGCTAGCAATTTAACAATGTTTTCATGTTTAACTTTACGCAGAACTTCGAATTCTCTCATCTGTACATCATGAGGTCTCATGTGACTAACTTGATTAAAAGTCTTAACGGCAACAGGTTCACCATTATTTTTATTTACTCCTTGAAACACAGCGCCGGTTGCACCTTTACCCAGTACACTTGTTGTGCACCAAACGTAATTGGCAGATCCACGTAGAAAAGACATGATTTTGCTTAACACTATGCAATAAAATTAATCAATATTAACATTTCACCTTTTAAATATTATTTAATATTCATTTCACGATAGTGCTAAAGTATAAGTAGCTTACAAAATTGATTTTAAAAATATCAATGTTCGCTTTTCTGTCCTAATAATTAAACAATAGTAAATTGTTCATTTAGATTGTTGATTTTCGAGTGGCCAAGTACTGTTTACCTGAAATGAAATCAAGCAGAAAAATGAAAAGGCCTTAGGCCCCCAATAATCTAACTATTGAATTTTTGTTAGTCGACATTCGATGTATATTGTGTTTGTCATTCTGTAACGTCGTGTACAGTTAGATGTTATGTGTTAGGTTAGGTAGCGCGCAATTGTGCTGTCAAAATTCCGAAGAATGTTCGAATTATGCAGTGTAGAGGTTGTACCTGGTTGTACCAGAGGTTGTACGTTGTAGATATATACATTTTATGTATATATACAATTACATAATACAAATAGTTACAATTTACAATGTCATACACTCGTAAAGATCATCAAAGCTTATGTCCTACTTTTAGTACTACACCAGATCGAGAAGTAATAATGAGTATTATTATAATAAATCATCATATATCCATGACGTCAAAACCGCCTAATAGCAGCTAATAGTGATAATATAAAACAATGAAACAGTGGATAAAGTACTGCTAAAGAAAAATGCACTCTGTTATATATTCATATTACTCGTGGAAACCAAATTTATCTGTAGTGTTAGAAATGCGTTTTATTATTTATTTAAGTCCATAATTTTTTTTTTCGTATAATAATACCGTAGTTCAGATGATTAATATTAAAAAAATGTATACGTTAAACATATCTTTTATCAAAAAGAAGAAAATATAAACTTGAATTAAAAGCAATATTTTTACCTTAAGCATTATTTATTTTGAAGTAAGATTATTCTCAATAGTCTTATAACGAAATTAGCAAATTATTTTTATCGGTGTAGTATTTTCAACGTGTATCATGTGATCGGCTGAGTTATTTTCGCAGCAACCTCGGCAAATCTTCGTAATCATCATCATCGGGAACTGTTCGATTTATTTGATAAAAAAATTTAAATTTCGCGCTCTTATTAGCATTATAGAAACGTCACAATACTGCGAGAAGCGAGAAACGAGATCGAAAGCCCGAAAGGCGATACGCAAAACTCGCGAAACCGCGAAAGGAAAGGCGAAACCGAAAGTTGTAACGCTCGTCAGAAATTCAGCTACTTCGCGTCACCGCGTCCAATACCTCTGCGCTTTATGTGTACAGTCGGTGTATAAGTATCCTTGCAAAGAAAAAAAGCAACAACAGTTTGTGGCTTCGTGCTGCGTGCATCTGGTCGACGTTTTCTGCGCAGCACTGCGACTATACCTAGAGTATAGACGACGGATAATATACGGCGGTCGCGCATGGAGCGCTCTTCAGCTCGAGTTCAACTTAAGTGTCTCTTGTTCGTGCACTGGCTCTATACTACTATATAGAGATAAGATATATATGCGTGTATATAGGTATACGATGGTCTATAATACACTCATCGGTTCAGTATCCGCGAAGAGAAGGACGGACTAGTGTGGTGGCGCGACGGAGAAGGACGTAGTAAACATCAAAGGAGATTCGCGATAGCAGCAACCACAGCAGCAACCACAGCAGCAACAACAGCCGTGCAAGCGAGAAAGAGAGAGAAAGTCGCGCTCGCGCGAGTCTCTGCACTCGGTACAGTGGACTCTTTCTCCCTCTCTCTGTTTCGGCTCTACGAGTTCTTCCTCTATACAGCTACATATATAGCTGAGCTGTCTGTCTTCTTGCGTGCGACGCGGAAAGACTCGAATGAGCCTCTATCGTTGTTGTCAAAGAAGTGCTCCAGTGTGCCAAGTGTGAGTCGACGGCGGCGTTAGCAGCTCGCGCTTTCCCATCGACGCTCAGGACTCTGGTTTACTCGAGAGAACGGGACGATTCTACGCTCATTGGAGTCGCTAGTGGAACGACGGCGCGTTACGGATGACGACGACGAGATGGACGAGCCTGCTGCAGCTTCGGGTACGCTTTTTATCATTCAACTCGTTGTCTTGAGTACGCGTAATTGTCATATCTATTTTACAAGTAGTAACAACAATCTTATATATAGCTCTTGTGGCTTTGCTCATTGTTTTACTGATTTTCATTTGTTTTCAACCTCTAAGTACTGAGATAATATACTTGGCGATGATCTAGTGATGCAGGAGATGTGCTCGTTCTTGTTATTTTTTGTAATCTGGAGATCTACCCGTCTTTTTTGCTCCAAAGTACGTGGGTGTCAGAATCTTCACAAAATTTCATCTGTGCTCCGATTCTGCAGCTTGGATGTCCTTTCACGTGTTTTGTATTTCTGAATAATGTTTGTTTTTATAGAGTATATTATAGTTGTACAACTGTATTACCTTGTTACAACAAGATACATCTTGTTCACACAATTGTATGTAGAAAATACCATGTAAGTTTTTTTAAGCATTGGTAGTATATCGTTTTTATATTTTAAAATTACCAGGAGAGACATAAAAAACATGATAAATTTAGACAATGATGTACTTATACTTGAAAGTTGATATGACAAATAAAAACAATAACTGCAATATTTAATAAATCCTGTAAGTACTGTTTACTCCTATGTGCGGACTTATTATTTTGCAGACCCTGGTGGTGGTGGTGGGAGCAGCGGTGATAATGAAGACAAGGATGCATCAGCTTGTGCTGGCTGTCTTAATGGTATCGATGAGGATGAATTTATTCAAGCACTTGGTCAAGAATGGCATGTTGACTGTTTTCGGTATGGATATGTAAATTTTTAATAAATAATTTAATTATATAATAAATTATAAAGTCAATTGTTTAAATATAAATATAAAAATTTACAGATGCTCTGCATGCGATGCAGCACTTTCATCATGGTATTTTGAAAAGGATGGACTGCTATTTTGTAAAGACGATTACTGGGCAGCTTATGGTGAAGCCTGTCAAGGTTGTGGCCATGTCATTACTGGACCCGTTATGCTAGCTGGAGATCACAAATTTCATCCAGAATGCTTCGCATGTAATTCCTGTGGAACTTTCATTGGGGATGGGGAAAGCTATGCTCTTGTCGAGAGATCAAAGTTGTATTGTGGTGTTTGCTACAAACGACAAATGCAACCTCTCAATAAAACAGCAAATTATCCATTTATCAGAAAACCACATAGCATAAGACTGGTAGAGATCCCTCCAAGTACGAATAGCCAAGAAAAACAGCGAGGAATTAGACTGACATTAGATAGTACACCCAGTCCAAGAAGCTGTGGTAGTGCATTATTTCGGATCTCTGAGTAAGCAAAATATGAAAAATCGTTCTTGTTTCAAAAAATTTAAAACCCAATATTAGGTATACTAAAGATAACAACTACTGACAAGTAATTATAATACAAATTGTAATCCAATTTGAAAATACGAGATCATTTTTATTGAGATTTTGTTAGAAGTTCAGATAAATAAAATTTATTTTCTTTCAATCTTTTACAATTTGTATGACATTCAGTAGATGCTAGATTAGAAATTTATTCCAATACAAAAAAAGTTATGTAAAGAGACAATGCTGTGAATCGTTAACATAAAGAAGTAATCAAACTGATACCAATTATATAATAGTTAACTTTTGCTTTAATTTACATGCATGACAAGCATTGAGACAAATAAATACAATAAATAATGATTAAATTTGTAATGTAGTATAAATTCAAGGCTTGTAATAACTCCCAACTAAAATGCAGGTTATTAAGAAATGTTCGTGGAAAGATCTGTAAGCTGGTGGCCTCTATGACGGAGGTTCTCTTTAGGCTATGCTGCCACTTCTCTAATTATAGGTACTACCAATAATAAATCAATAATGAGCACATGTAATTTGTTATATAAACGCTACTTTATATATACACATACATGCAAAGACATTGCAAATATTTTGCCTTGAAATACTAGATAGTGCAATTTATCAATGCTCTTTTCTGTTGCATACAATGTCAAGGACTTTCTTTAAAACGCATGTTTGTGTTTTTTATACGTTTCCTTTATTGAAAATTTTCTCAAATATTAATTTGTGAAAAACTCGACCTTTTCTACAAATTTTCCGTGCTTTTATAGAAAGTGCAAGAACTTTTGAGAAAATAAAACTTATATGTGATTCTTGAAGCTCATGAGAATGCAAAAAAAATTAACATATTTGGTGATGGTTTCAGTAACTTTTTATTGTTATTTTATTTAGAAAATTAGGCAATATTAATGAACAGCAAAGAAGATGCCAACAGCTCAAGCATTTGCTCAGTGTTGCTTCTGTAACAATGGGGAAACAATAATAAAATTCAAGAAATTTGAGTGATCTTTTTAAAAAATGCATGTTTTACTTAATTTGAAAAAAAATTAACGATTATATGTTTATCATTGTCGGCAAATCAGTATTAACATTTAAAATTATGATTTTAGACTTAATATGTCCAGTGATCTGATGTCTCTACACATCGGTGATCGAATACTTGAAGTTAACGGCACACCTGTCAAAGATCAGCCCATTGAAAGCATTGAAAATCTTATAAGATATTCTGACACAGTTCTTCAGGTGAATATGAATTGTTGAAAAACTGTACTCTTAATCGATTACGTATACACGTAATGTAATAACAATTATTTTTAGCTGACGATAGAGCACGATCCGGACGCAGTATCACGTCGACCAACCTTCTCGACAGCTCACTCATCAATTATATCGCGGACGTCGAGTCCAAAAACGAGTCCTGAGAGCAAAGAGAGATTATTTAAGCGACGTGATGAAGGCTACATCAGCGGAACTAGGAGTAGGCAGTTGAAGAGGACCAAGGATCCGAAGCAGAAAGAGCGCAGCAGTTCGATGTCCCGACTGCTTGACGGGTAAGAAGTTTATTTGTAATCGCTGATTTGGCACGATTGGGTAGGTGCATACATTGACAGGAAGTTGACTAACTTCCGAGAATATTTTAAGCAATATTTGATATTTATAATTTGTGCTATAGATACTCTTAATTAGAAACAGAAACTGCATTTAAATATGATCTACTTTTGTTTTTTATAAATAAATAATTATTACAGTTTGCTATATTTAATTTTTATTGAAGTCTTTCTACCTAGAATCGTATTGGAGTTACTAATGTTATGTAGGTCATAAACTATTTTTATTATCGTGACTTATCGATTATTGATGTTTATATTTTAGAGCATCACCAACGAATCCAGCGTGTGACCTGAGTCGAACCAGATCTTTTCGAGTCGAGCCAAAGAACCAGAGGATATTTCGGGCCAGTGACCTCGTAAAAGGTGAATTATTGGGGAAGGGATTTTTTGGGCAAGTCTACAAAGTCACTCACAGAGACACGAACGAGGTGATGGTGCTGAAGGAGCTGTATAGGGTAGATGAAGAAGCACAAAAGAACTTTTTGAAAGAAGTGGCGGTACTTCGTTCGCTTCATCATAATAACGTTCTAAGATTCATCGGCGTTCTTTACAAGGATAAGAAGTTGCACCTTGTGACTGAGTTTATATCGGGAGGTACACTTCGAGCTCTGCTTCACGATACCAGTGAAATTTTGCCTTGGGAGCAACGGACTTCTTTTGCTAAAGATATTGCTGCTGGTATGGCTTACCTTCATTCTATGAATATTATTCATAGAGATTTGAATTCTCACAATTGTTTGGTGCGGGAGGATAAGACCGTGGTTGTAGCTGACTTTGGTTTGGCAAGGATTATACAGAACGGAAATGCATCTGATAAACATGGTTCTGGTAAGCGATCTCGATATAATGTTTTATTAAGATTCCCAAGTATAACTATGGTACACCTTGTTTACAATATTAATTACTTCAAAGGTAAATACACGAGACGGTCAGATGGAGAAGTAAGAACATCTCGGAAGGAACGTAAGAAACGATACACCGTAGTTGGTAACCCGTACTGGATGGCACCTGAAATGATGAAGGGCAATAAGTACGACGAAAAGGTAGACATTTTCAGCTTTGGCATTGTTATGTGCGAAATAATTGGACGCGTACAAGCCGATCCAGACTATCTGCCGCGTTCCTCAGATTTCGGTCTCAACAAAAAAGCTTTCAAGGACAAATTTTGTGCTAATTGCCCTGAGTGCTTTTATACGGTAGCTTTTCTTTGTTGCGATTTGAATCCCGACAAAAGGCCACCTTTCGAAGTAATGGAAGTATGGCTAGAAGGCCTGGCTATGCATTTGTCTGTTGATGTCCCATTACCATCGGATCTGGAAGGGGACATTAAAAACTATGCAGGACCAAGTCCAAGTAGTAGCGAGTCTACGACGCCAGATGTGCTGAGTCCGCACTTAAAAACTATTACCGAAGGACAGGTAAGAATAAATTATTTTTAAGTGTATTAAAATCGAATGAAATTAATTTGCAATTCTTCAGGTGCACCGGGAAAAAAGACGAGCAAGTGGCTGCGACGATAGTACACTTGAGTCGGACTTTTACAGAGAGAATAGCGAGTGTAAAGAGAATGTTGAGGTGCCAGCAAAAAACTCTAAACAGACAGAATCATCTCCGGTAGATAAAGAAAAACGATATTCTAGACAGAATAGCAAATCAAAGGATTGCAGCGCTGATACGGCGAGTAATAAATCGTTGAGGACGTATTCAAGACAAAGTAGTAAAAGTAGTACATGCAGCGAGGATGCAGCTACGACAGAACGTAAACGAGGTGCTAATTCAGTTCGGGGAAATCTGGTAAGTTGAATAATATTATTATAAAATGACGAATAGTTTAATAATTTTAATTGAATAATTATTATGATAAACTCTTACTAAATTTATATTTTCATAGCAAGTAGCACTGGATAAATACGTTTTAGAAAAGCATCCAAGCATTGAAAAAATAAAATACGTTGGACAAGCCGACAGTCCCTGCATAGTTCCTACCTCGCCTTCGAATCTTAATGGCAACGAATCTAAACGATCCTCCTATAGAGTCAATCGTTCACGTACAAATAGCAAGAAATCTCTTGATGACTCTCCCACGTCTGACAGTACGAGTGCGAACACGAAAGCTGATAACGGAAAATTGAACATCGTAGGCGTTTACTTACGCCAATTTGGCAAATCCATTTTATTAGACAAAGAAAATACGTCTACAGAATCGCAAGGGAATAAAAATTCATATAGTATCAACAGCGATGCAGAGCCTAAGTGCAGGACATCAAATACGTCATCGTCTGCACCTCTTAGGCGAACGAAAATTTCACCGACAAAAGAATCACCGTGTAAGAGTGCTTTCAGTAGTGATATGCCAGAAGTAAGCAAACCCGCTATCGAAGATTCTCCTAAGCGAAAACAGAAATCGAAGGCGAAAGAATTTCAACAACCTATAGTATCTAAAAAAAGTAATAATAAGCGAAGTAGTAGGAGACGAGGTAAATCTGACCTTGGCTACGTTGAGAGCTTTTCTTTTGATGATTCAAAGGATTCAAAGGAAGAGCTTCAAGATAAAGACAATAACAAAGAGGAAAATAAAGAAGATGAGAACTCAAGGTATATTGAAAATGAACTGCTGCTCGATGTCAGCTCGGATTCTTTTTCCGATTTCTACGACGATTATTACAAAAACAAAGCAGTTGATCGTCAAGATAGCTTTGGTTCTGATAGTGCTGTTGGTACAATGAAGAGTGATTTTTTTGCCGATATTGATCTCGCGAAAATCAGGGATGGATCTTCGGCGTTATTGCAGGAGCTGTGCCGTACACCCGACAAGTGTCGTCCTACATCTCCTAATCGCGCTGCTTCACCATTCGAAAGCACGGCCCTTTAAATGCGTAAACAGGCGTGATTTTCTATGATTTTCAATAGCTCAAGTTAAGATAGTGACTTAGGGTGGATAGCTTTTCTTTCTAAAACGCGTGGATGTGTTTTGAAAAAAATAACGCACATAAGATGAAAAAAATAATTTTCAATGTAATACGTCTGATCCCTGGCGAATCCAATTGGTTTAGAGAGTAACTTAAATGGAAATAGAATATGAATAATCTAACTGCATAAATATACATGAGAAATATTAGCTGGATAGACATAGATGCTACTTATGCAGTTTTTTTATTGTTCATTGTTTTGATAAGAAATGCAATAATATTATAAGACTGGATAGATTTGGAATTGAAAGTCCACTTCGTAAGCGAATAAAAATAAAACTTTTGTACCGGATGAATAAATAAATTATGCACTTAGTGAATAATATCAGATAATATTTTCTTTTTGCCAGGGAACATAATATCTTTGTTAGAGATGTTTTTATACAATGTTTAATCTGCATAGTGAAAGGAAAATTCGTAATGCAATTGAATTTTTGGAAACGATGTATATCGATATTTTATAGCTATTAATTAAAAATTTAAGTAATGATTCAAGTACTTTGAGGAAAATCTGATTATAATGATATAACAACTAAAATATTAAACATTCTACGAATATTTCAAACACATCTATGCATAAAAAGAATTTATGAAATTCTGGATTTATTTTATACATCTGCTGCACGCACATCAAAAGAATATTACGTAATGATCGGTTGCGTTATGTGATAAAATTGTTCTTTTATTTTTCTTTCTAGAATATTATGTGCATTCTTAAAAGGACTTGATAGATAAGTAATTTTCTATTCTCGTCTTTATACTCAAATATAATATTAACTAGATTGATATTCTTAACTGAGAATTCTTGTAATTACTTTTATACTAACGCAACCGTTCCATAAATTATACTTTCCTTTAGTCGATCGTAAGCTTAAGTTTTAATGTCCTTTTGATGTATCCAAACTAACAATTCAAGTATTTATAGTTACTTTTTAAATATTGCCTAAACTTGATCCGAATCGATATTAATATTTTATATTTCGAATTATTATTTAAAATAGAAGATCACGTTTACGTCGTTGTTATATCACTGTTTCATTTTTATAAAATTTTTACTGACAAACGTTCCTTGTGTGGGCACGTTTTTCTAATCAGTATTATAGCGAATCTCGCTTATCGAATATATTCAAAGTATACCACTCGAAGACAATGCTATTTTGTATGGATAGGGAAGAACTAAAAATATTCATGAATGTATCTCGAAATCATTTAACACATTCCATAATTGCACAGACATGATTACATATTACGATTACTGATGATAATTGCATAAATTTATATTTGTTATTTTTCACCTCGGTGATAAAGGCGATATAACATCTTCATCAATAGAAATTTAGTATAAAACTTTCTATGTAGTAAAATAATAAAAAGACTCAACTTTTATTCTAAATTCGTTAATAAAGAAAGTAAATAAAGATAATCGTGTCTGTTCAAATTATATAAAATACGCTGTCATATGCGTTTATTAAATGAAATCATTCCAAGTATGTAGTAAAGAATATTCCGGTTGCTTGCCAAGTTGGTCGTATACTAGATTGCAGAATGTAAAGCAAAGACCAGCAAATTATTAATAATATAAATAATACCGTTTTCCTAAGTACATACAAGGTGTCTTACAAAAAGATTGTAGAGGGATAACATTTAGATTTTCGCACACTTTTCCTTTATTTTTCACGCCTATGTACTATTTTATTTGACGGAGAGTATATTTGGTTTTCTCGTAGGCGAAAGTCTATTTTCAATAATGAGAACTAATAATGCTAAAAATGGATAAGTGTATTTTACAAAAAAATTGAAAAATTATTTTTTATTATAAATTGTAATACTTCGTATAGATGAGATATGATTGCACAATCATTTAATTTATACAAAAAGCAACTATATGGGCTTAAATTCTTATAAATACTAGGAGTAATATACTAAATCCTGATGCTATGTGTGAGTGTACATATCAGTAAATCTGATATACAAATGTATTTGTATTATACTACTAATTAAAATATTCGATTCATTTGAATCAATTGTTCATGGCATTTATGCGCGCAATGAGATTAATCGTAGAAAATCATACGTACTTTCTTAATAATAAAATTATAAATATCTTAGAATGTTTATTTTGTAAACATCGCATACACTCAGATAAAGAAAATGATAAATATTGTATTATATCTTACTTAGACAATGAATATTTACTGAGAATAATCAATTATACTCTCCATCATTGTAGTCTGTCTAATGGGACCGATTCGGTATATAGTTGTGATGACACAATATGCACAATAACGAAACAGCGTATTTTATTGACTACTTATATGAATCTTGAAATCGTTGTCGTTTTTGAAAATTGTCATGTCAGTGAAACCGTTGTTATTGGTAGTGAAAATGAATATGCATGGGATTGAATTGTACAGAACCCTTCGAAATGTACATAGTTTTGTATATATATTCGGAAATTTGTTAACGTGTTCGATAAACGGTACATTATCAAATCTCGGGAAAGCATCTATTCGGATTCTTTCACGTTGACTTTATATAAAGATTTAATATCTAGAGTTTCTGTAATATTATTGTTGCTATACTTAAATTATGATTTATCAGGTACAGAGATTTGCATAACAGAATAATGAACCTGGTGTATTATTTAAAAAAAAAGATAAACAATTTATATATTTTTGTAGCAAATGCGTGTAAAGTTCTCGAAATATCTCATACAGTATTTAAAACCCTATCGCAGTCTCTTTAATATTTTATTTAATAAATACATTGACAGTTACTTTTTTATATGAAGTTATGCAAATTTCTAATTAGATTAGTCCTATGTACATCGAATGCTGGATAATTATATCATTAGATTTTATAAGATTCATCGAATTTATTAATAATTTCTCAAGCAGTGCCTTTATTTTAACGATTATAGGATACTTGATGACCCGATGATTGCCCGAGTGTGTCATTTACGTTTGACGACATGTCATCTGTTTTCAATGCAATATGTAAAGAACATTGATAGCTGTCTAATTTTTACCTTTTCCTTCAAAGTTAATGTTTTATAAGATGTAAAATCCAGTATTTAGATCAAGCAATTTACGCTGTTGCAAATGTATATTATACTTTTCCGAGAGTGTATCTAAAACAGTATACAAATGGGTTTTTCTAACTCTTACATCGTACTATCATATTTTTTATAGTTCATTAATATATAATAATATGATTATGTAATAAAATGCACATGTATTTTCAATCGTTCTTCAATTTCTTTCTAATGTTTTTCGACACATTTTCAACGGAATAATGAATTATTTTTAAGAAAATTATACTTTTTTACAAAATAGATTTCGGTTCTTTTTGTAGCGCTTACCGAACGATTCCACGAGTTTGAATTACCCGCGTTGAGTAAGAGTTCCGTTGTAATTCTCGTCGTTGATCGATGTTAGTCGTACTGCTCCGAGATGGCGACACTGCGGTCAGTATCTACTAGCAGTGTGTATGTATATAATAGCTGGAAAACTCGTCGGCTTCGATGATCGCGAATTCCTTATTATTCTCATAGTTCTTCTGGAAGGGAAATACTACAAGATTCTTGTCTAGTACATGTAATTTACAAAAGTGCTGGTTTCTAAATCTTTGGAATAAAGAGCTCGAAGCAAACGTTTACGGTGACAATGTGACGTAGCTACGAATATAGCTATATGCATACGCAGCTTATGGCTTTTTTTTCTTTGCCTCTCGCTATTTTCTCTCGGAGCCTCCGACAGTCTCGGCCGATTTATCGAAGATTCCGATAAGAGCATTTGGCATCTTGCAAAGATGTGAATTCGGAGAGATCTGGACGCAAATCGCACATACCGACATACACGTATGTAGTATAAATGCGTATGCCATGTACTGACAAAAGAACGCGAAAGTAACGAGGTTTTTTGAAAATCCGAACGGATTTTCCGTCAACATTTCTGTCTTTTTTTGTTGCAGATGGTCCGACGGTCCTTTGCCATCGCCAGGAATCGGAGCGGAAAGCAATAATAAAATAGCTGCTGAGTTATGTATAGCGATTTTCGGATTTTCGACTTTTGACGAACGTCGAGCGACGTTTTCGAGAATTCGGTTCCGCGCGGCGTTTTTCTCTCTCTCGAAAAAAGAAACAGTTCTACGGTTTATGAAATGCGCGTACGAGAGGTAGTTATACAGTTACGTTATACAGGTATGTATGGGTGCGCGCGTGTACATAGCATCTAAATCCCGCTTTCTCCTCTCTTCACCCTCGCGGTGGCTTTATTATCATTTTATTCGTTGGCGGCGTCGTTACTTTTCTCTCGGCGACGCGAGAGAGCTACTCCCGCGATTTCCTTCCTCTCGCGGAGGTTCCGCGCGCGATGCTGAATTTAAGGCTTCCGTCGACATCGGCCCAGCCATAAATTTCCACACTACATGCACTCTGCTCTTATTTCTTCGTCCTTCTTTCTCTCTCAAGCTCGCGTTAGGTTACCGCGGCATTTTCCGGCTTTTCTTTCCTCGAACGGAAGCTGCTTGGCTGCTTTATTCTCGCGACTCTTTTTTTTTTTTTTTTTTTTTTGTCAAGAGTCGTTGTGTGCTTTGACTTTTTTTAGCAGAAGTAAATTGGATTCTCCTCTGTTTCAGAAGACGCCGGAGAAAATAGAAGGATAAAGCAGGTTGGTGACTCTTTTTACGGAGAAAAAGCAAGGTTATTCAGGATCGTAGATTTTTTTTCACCTTTTTTATGATTCTCGATACTACTGTTGCATTTACAACAGTATTAACAACAGTAGTATCGATGGCGCTATATTTCCTTTTCTAGTTGTAAATGCAATATTTCTTGTAAATAGTTCATTCTGAAAATGTGCGTACACTGTACACTTGTACGGTATACGCACATTTTCATTCATAAGACTGTATAGCGAAAACGTTCATTTTTACTTAAGGAGCTAAAAACTGCGACTGAACACCTAAATGTTACATGTCGATTTAAAAAAAAACTACTTCATACGAGGCTCTGAAATTTTGCGGACATATTTATTCTTCGAGTAATTGACAAACTTGGCTGTTTTAAAAGAACATTTTAAGCACAATTTAGTGAAAAAATGGTTGAGTTCGTGAAGCTGAAAACCCCGTGGCAAGCTAATAAAAATGCGGAAATAAAAGATTTACAATAGTGGGGACTATTGTCTTGTCTATTGTCTGCGTTGTCTTTCTTCTGCGTGACCGATAAGAATTCAACCCAAGCTGGAACCCTTGTGATAAGAGTTTTTACGCTCAGTACAATGTAAGCCAGTCATGAATAAACTCATGTATTCTAAGCAAATATATATTTATATAATTTTTTTGTGTCACTATAATTGCATCAATTATAAAGTCAAATTCAACGATAAAAGTACCTTCACGCCGAAGACTACAATAGATATTTCTCAAGCACATTGAAAGCAGGGAAGCGTGGCAAAAAAAATGTCTTCCACGATTCCGTATTTTCCCGTAGTTCACCCCGCATAGCGCCAAAAAGTCCAAGCCTCGTTTATGCATGTTTAAATATTCCTTATTATTCTGCACTCTTCTGTGAGACTAAATTTGCAATCTCGATCGCGCCAGCAGAAAATCACGGATAAAAAACGAAAAGCTTCCCCAAAGATCGAGAGGAACTCTCTCGTATTTATACGTATACATACTATCTCTACTTCTTGCCGCAGCGCAGTGTCGTGTACGCGGTTCTATCGCGATAGTACCATTATGTGGATTCGTGATTTGCATATTTCAGAAAGTGCGCTGCTGCTGTTGCGTCGCTGCTCCTGCACAGGAAAGCATAAACAACTCGGGGTCGGCTCGTGGAACTGCCACTGCTGTAAAGTGTTGTGTGCATATACCGGGAGATGAAGAAAGATGAGTTACACGCGCTGAGATTTTACAAATGCCGTGTATACTCTATAATTCGCCTCTGGCTGTATATGCAGTTTGTTGATTTTACACGAAGCATGCAAAGAGGGCGGTAATAACCGATACACGCTACATTTTCCAGATTCAACAAATTTTTCTTTCGCTCGAGGAACGATTTCAAATGCAAAACAATATTTATACTGATTCCGATAATGATCAAATCTTGTAGATACTTCTCAAAAGAAGAACCTCGAGCTATTGATTAAATTAAAGAAGGTAGTGGTTTCTGAATGAAAGCGAAAAGTTTATTCGACGAACTTTAATGTCAAAAAGTTATAATAGTAAAATATATTACATTGAATTTCTTTTACTTAATAATATTGATTTATTTTTCTTCGATTTTGCAAGCGCAGACAATTGCAGAGAGAAGTCATTTCTTCGAAGATCTAGAAAAGATTCGATCACGATGTTCTACATTTCCTTGGCCGATTTCGAGAAATTCAATACGTGATAGAATGAAATCTCTCGAAAATCGTCACCCTCACGAATCTCATCTCATTTCCTATCCACTCGAAAACGAGGATGACTTCCCGTGCATTACAATCGGAAATCCTTTGAAAACATGCGGCGGTAATAATCTCCGAAATCTCGACGACTACCGAAAAAGGAGCTATATATATAGCTGGTGGGCCATGGGCTAAGCAGTGATTACGTATTCACTCCGCACCTGCTACTGTATTTTTTATTCTTGTTGTTTTCTTCGTTTTTACTCGTATTATAATAAAAAATAAGGATTTCGAGTTCGGGATCTGTGTTGTTTCAGTGCTCGTTAGTTATCGGTGACAATCCTGATGATGCGCAGCCGCTAGTCGCTACGTATAATGAATACGCCGCAATTCCGAAATTTCAAAGAGAGGGAGATCTCGACGAGTTTAGCGATATGTACGTGTGTATGATATTTTTGGGACTCGCTTTAGGAGTATTTTGGAAGGCAAAACACGCGTTAGAGCGAAAGAGGCTGCGCCCGCTCTCTCGGACTTTCCTGCTTGGAATATAATTTAACCAGAATTGCGAGAATGGCTCTTTGGGTGGAAGATAGAGAGAGAGAGAGATTTCAATTTTTCGGGTATATCCGTAAGCTTGTAAGGCATTCTTTCAATGATAGCTGAGGGACAATGCAAATTAATCATAGTCATTTTCATGCGCTTCTTATATAGCTTTATTGCTTTTAGCAGAGAATTGTACATTACGTTTTTATTGAATCAATAATAGTAATACTCGTTTGACTTACTTAATAATTAAATGGAAATATGTACTATCTTATTCTAGAAAACTTTAAATCTAAAAAACTGGCATTTGAATGAAAACTTTTTCAAAATAACATGTTACGTATTTCATGTATTTGTATTTCTTCATTATTATATAATTTAAAACGTCGAATTCTTTTTTTTCTCGAAGAAGAAGAAGAAGAAGATCATTAATATGAGCTTTGACTAAGATCGTGAAATGTAGGTTTAATAATTGGTTCCCCATTGATTAAGAAAAACGAAAAGATGAGGTTGAAAAAGAGGCAAGGTAGTAAAGGTATAATTAAAGTTACATCACAATTGTTTTCCAGTTCAGAAATCACTCATTTGTAGCATAATCGTAAACAGCTATTTGGTAAGCTCAGTCCCTTGACGAGGTGTTAGTAAACGTTATAACGCTTTTTGGACGTTCAATCAATTTTAATTTTCTTTCTAACAATTCTACAAAGTCATCCTTTAATCTTCAGCTAAAATAGTCGAGTGACGGTTTTTCTCTAGGGACTATAATAAAGAGATGCGTTACGAGAAATAATAAAAATCAGCGTAGCATTCGACGCAGCTTAATCTCTCAAAACAATCTGTCTTTCAAAAGCAAGCTAAGATTCAGAAAATACGGTAAAGTAAAGAAACCGAAAAGCACGTTCCGTTAATCGCACGACGATCGGTCTCGAAGACGCTCGCGCTTCTTCTCCTCATTACAGATTCCTTGTACGTGCGCGAACTCATCGGCTCCCGTTTTTTTATCTTTATATCTGTCTGTTTCTCTTTCTCACTTTATTGTACTTGACATATACTGAGCGCTTTATTTCTTGTTTAGCTTTTGACAATTTTCGGCAAAGGGTGGTAACTTCACATTGCCCTTAACTGAAAGCGCTTCGGAAAATTCAAATATTTTATTGCTTATACATACACATTTTATTAATGAATGTCTACATATACATATGCCATGTACAATAGTGTAAATCTTCAAATAGTTATATAGAAGTAAAACAAAGAAATAAACTTAAAACGTATATTTTTAACTCGAGATATATTTATACATAAGTATAAGAAAACAATGCTAAACATTATGAGAAGCATTGATTATTTATAAAAATTCACGTATTGTTTTCTAAAATTTCAAACTGACGTTATAGATGCAGTAAATTAACTGCAGTTAATCCATGGACAAAACGAAACACCTTTAATTAAGGCTTTACGACTGAAGCATTTAAATTCAACTAAAGAACGAATTAAAGTGAAATTTACATTTTTAATGCATAAAATAATTATTAAAAATCTAACTTATTAAAGTTGTAAATGTACTTTTACTTATTAATCCAACTTATTAAGTTTCATATATTAAACTGCTACTGTACCTTCGATTTTTAACTTTTAAATTTGTCTTACAATCAATTTAGCTCAATTTATCTATCGGTTGTTTTATAATTGTGAAAGGATGTGATGAGTTAAACATCATAATTACCAAAAGTACAAGAGTTTCAAAAAGACTGCACTTAATAAAAATTCCACAAATTTACTTTTTGATTATATCAAACTGTATGTGTAACTGCGAAATGAAAATAATTTTAGAAACCTTATTATTTTTGCAGAGATTTTCAATAAATTAACTTTCTTTTAAATAATTCAAGCGGTGTCTTATACGTTGAAGTCTGTAATTTATGTTATGCTATATTTACTAAGTTATGTTTTAATTAGATGTTTTAAAAAATGATTAAATTTAGAAATATTCGATTATACCATGCTTTAGAAAATACTCTATGAAATAATATAATTAACATAAACTAAAACATTTGACGCGCTTAATACTCGAATTTATAAGTTTTGCATTGTTCCGTTGATAATTGCTGTGCCAAGAACAGTTAAAAGTATAGTGATTCGGTCAAGTATTGTGTATATTATTTCTCGCTGATACGTTTCCATCACGATCGGGTACTAGTTACACGAGTTAATCGCATTAAAATGCGAGTGTAACAAATTGTGAACAATTATTGAATAGTTGAATATTCGGCTGTTCGAGACAATTAAAGGAAACATTAACGATACATTGTCAAGGTACATGTGAAAGACTCACTCAGTTAAGAAAAGAAAGTTTTGGAAAACAAAGCAATTCTAGAAAATGATACCACAGCGCAGTCGCATTTTTCTTCTCCTCCCATCCGAGCAATCCCAGTTGGCTTCCCCGTAAGAGATGTCGCTCTGATCCAGCTACTGCAGATACTCCTGCTGTACATCTCAACCACACAGGTATATCGTACATCCATAAGCGACCAGTCTAATCTAGCGTAATATCTTATTCTTCACAGTGCAGCATTCTGTATGAAGGTGAAAAGCCCTTGAATCTGTGTTTCTCGACGGAAAAAGTTGTTGTTATAGATAGCGGCATTCGTCCTTCTCTCTTTTCGAGTAAGAGCCGAAAAAGTCGGGACACGTTTCAGTTGGCGGTGCTTTGTAAGCCGGTTTGGTACAAAGGGCCGCTATCCGCAAGATCAGTGTCTGTGCTACTAGGCTCAGGTGACACGGTTGTGCTTCTCTCTCTCTCTCTCTCTCTCTCTCTCTCTCTCTCACTTGAAGATCTGTTCTTTTTCTATCCAGTCACATGTCGTGAGCTCTATGGCATGGCGTGAGCGGACGACCTTTTCTGCTCGATGTAGGTTCTCTTTCTGTCGCGTTATAGGTTACCGCTACGATGACAGCAAATATTTACAGCATGGCTGAACCAATGCTCATTTCTATCCAGCTGTTTGCGCGTATCGATCGGAGACGGAAAGTCGCGTTGTTTATGGGACTTATGGGAGGTACTGTAGAATCGGTAATTGATGAAAGTGTATCCCTCCGGCAATTGCTTATAGGACATAGCTATTAAAGGGTAAAAAATGATGATATTTTTACGACAAATCAAATTCTTATGGGATCAAGCTCACTTTTCAACAACTGTATCATAGAAATGTAGGCTATAGTCACCCAATACTCGGTACTGAAAATGTTTTATCATGGGTACACAGTGAATAATTCTAAAAGCTAAAGCTTTAGCATCTGCTCGGCCAACCCATCTGAAAGCGAATCTAGTTGAAAAAAGCCGGCTATTACGATCAAGGTTTCTTATCCCAGTTGTTTTAATTGTGTCAAGTCGCATGTAACATATCCCTTTTCGCCATAGCTGCGGTCTTGTATATAATGCGAAACATGGGTGAATATACAACAGTTTGTTTGAGCCATCTAGGTATAGTCGACGAAAGGGCCCTGAAATCAAAGGACCCTGAAAGAGACAGAAGAGAGCAGGAGTAAGTTTCATGACCCCCCGCCGGGGTATCGGTTACGTTTAAAACCGCATTTAAGGGCTCTAAGCCTCAAAAGACGTAGTCCTTAAGGAGCGAGAGAGAGAGAGAGAGAGAGAGAGAGAGAGAGAGAGAGAGACAGGACAGAAAGGGGAGGGGAGACTTTATCCCGGCAGCTTCTTCTTCTTCTTCTGGGCCGACTCGAGGATGGCGCCAAGGAGATCGGTATCTTAGCTCGCGTGGAGCCTGATGACGTCGAGAGAAACCGGCGCTTGTATATATACCTATACACGTACATGGTGAAATGAGCCAGAAAAGGAGTAGAGACTGTGCAGAGTTTCAGGACGCATAAACGGAGAAAGAGAGAGGGAGACTGAGAGACAGAGGCTGGACTGAATAATTAATTTATAGTCCACGTATATGCTGCAGTGTTCGGACAGGATAGCCTGTGGCATCGAAGGATCATCCGAATTTATGTAGGAGTTGTTCTCGCGACTCGACGACATCGTGATTTATAGTTGGTATAACATACTTGTGAGCTTTATGGATGAGACGAAGCTAAGTTGCGCCGCGAACTTTCTATAATAGTTGGCCGAGATATTTTTGAACAGTCGACTTTTCGCCACGGGATGCAATCTCACGTATAATCTTGTCCGAAATTATCAATAAGTTGCCGGTGAAATCTTACGCTCTCTGTATACCGTTATCAAAAAGCCCACTAAAGCTGCATCACGTGTTTAATTCAAATCGATGAATCTCTCAGGCCTCTCTCTCTCTCTCTCTCTCTCTTTTAGTTTATATGTATACAAATATAATATAGTTCAGCTAAACTCTTGGATCGACGATAGCATCTGATTCCCGAATCAGCTGAACCGTTGCTCGGACCAACCTACCGATAGAGATAGAGAAAGACAAGCAGCCATCCAGGGCACAACTGTCTCTGGCGATCTTTTTCCCATGGAGCTGAGGTTGCTGCTGCTGGGCAGCGAAAGAAATCGCCATCTGTTATATGTACCTATTATAGTTATCGGCTATGGCGCGTGCGTCGACCTTCGACTATTTATGTAAGCCAAATATACCTGTGTTTGTACGTCTTTGTATAATGTATAAAGTTGCTGTATTGCCTTTGTCGAATGTGCATGTAATATACATATACCATAGGTATATATATATATATATTTAGCAGTTGATCAGTTTTACATCATACACGCGAGCGTTGTTCTTCCAAGTTAGTGTTTGCTCTTTGGTTCCTGGGCTGAAGCTGCGTGTGTGGCTTTAGATGATAACGATCTCGAGTATTCGTGAACAAGCTTCCATCAACTGATTGGTCCATTTCACCTACACACCTACACACACACACACACACACACACATATATATATAAATACAGAAATAGTCGCAGTCGAAACTGCTTATTTCTTCTGTGAACGTAATTTTTTTAAGTAAGTCTAGCGATACATTTCTAGCGACATTGATCGCTATATATATATAGCAGTAAAATGCGTGCAATACCGCATAGTCTCAGGAATAATTCAGCAGCAAATCAAGTTCGAGCGAACCGTTAATACGACCATTTAATATAAAAATTCTCTCGCAGCGCTAGCGCTATTACCCACTATCCGTTGTGGGGTATATAGGAATACGAGCTGTATAGCGAGGGGTAGCTTTCCGGATCGACTTCAGCATCGTCTAGTGCTAGTGGTTGGGTTAAAGTTATGTTATGACCAGCCATAAACGAAATGAGAAAACTGTCCGGCAGCGGTGGCCGTGCTGAAAAATCTCTGCGGAATACAAATGCTTGATTTGACTCGGTCGCGCTAGCTCCTTTTGTGCCGGAGCACGCTCTTCTTCTGTGGAAGAGAGAAAGAGTGAGGAGAAGACAGAGAAAGACAGACAGAGACCGAGAGATTATGATAAGGGAGAAAGCGAGCGCAAACCCGTAAACTGCATATGCTATTCGCGACGTTTTATGCTCGTCGAAAAGAGCCGATAGTAAAAGTCGTGGGATAAGAAAAAAAATACAGAAAAAAGGGGGAGGAGTAGTGGTTTTGCCGATAGTCGTGCGGATGTGTGGGAGCGGTATTTTACAATGCAACGGATGGAAAGCTTTCGCTGGAATTTGGGTTATTTTTCATTGAATCTCTTGGAGAATCGTAAATTTTCGGCTGATGGTGGCGCGCTGCGTCGATCGTAAAAGCATCGAAGAACTGCGACTGCTTTTGTTCGATTAAGATTTCGGCTATGTATTTTTCTCGGGAAATTTATCATTTTTTCAACTGGTTAACTCACGTCGAGTCTTAGTTTTTGCGAAATGAAACGTCCGATCGGATTAAAAAATCATTCCATTGGGTGAATTATCGTTCGCTGATCGGTCTCTGATAAAGCGCGTATCCCTGCTCGAAATTTTATTGCAAATTCAATCGCGAACGAATTCAGCCTTTAAAAACTTGTACAATAATCTATCAATCATATCTATGTTCGTGCGCGTGAGTCAGACCGCGCAAAACACACACGGAGACGCGGAGTCGAGAGAGAGAGAGAGAGAGAGAGAGAGAAAAAATCGCTCCTTCGTTTGCCACATTGTTTTATCTCATCGCACACATCAAAAACACATTAAAGACCGTAGCATCAGGTACGCGCGCGGGTTCGCATTCCACGGCAAGTGCCATACCGACTAGACGTATACACAGGGTACTTTCCCACGGCATCGACATATGTGACGTCCGCGAGTCTCGACACCTCTGCTAAAATTCCGCGAAAGAATTTTTCTCTCCTTTTAACCATCTTATATCCTATACGCGTGTATTGGTACTACATACATGTAGATATACACGCGCGCACTCATCGCGCACGAAATTAAGAAGCAATCGATGAGGCGACGGTGGCGGCGAAGGCCGGTTTGCGCGTTAAATAGCCTGGCGGTGACTCTTTGGAGGCATGTCGCGCGCCGTGGGGCGCCAGCGCCAACAAAAGTGCCGACTTATTTATAAGGATCCGCGACGACGGCGGCGGCGGCGGCAGCGGCAGCGACAGCAGCAGCAGCAGCAGCGACGGTTCAACTTGTATGTATACGAGCGCGAGGGACTATCTCGATTCTCGCCGCGGTTTTTATGTCTAGGGACATGAAACGTTCGATGGAATGCGATGCGCTTGAAAGTGTATTAATTAGGCTCGTTGCTTTCTGGATAATGTAGTCAAGTAAGGAAGTCAGCGCAAAGGATTGCAAATTTGAATCGATCCTGCCTCCTTCTCGAAACTCACCCTATTCCAATCACTCGCCCTGAGCCGCAGCTCGAGTCACTTATTAGCCGTGTCTCGGAGTGAAAAAAGAGCCAACATAGGAAGAAGGAGAAAACGAAAGCAGATGGATCGCGGCTGCATTATGTTAATATACGGTTTCTACTCAGCCAGCTCGCTCGTTCTAGCTAGACTTATCCCCCTTAACCATATGTTTCCGTTGCTCGTTACGTTACACTGGCCTAGCTCCACGAGTCTTCTAACAACAGTAGTTTTAATCGCATTAGCGCACCCGTCGCGCACGTCAAAATAGCCAGGCCTCTCGATCATATACCTCTCCGTCACGGAGTAACTTTCAAAAATTCGACGCGGTTGTTAGCGCGAGTACCGTTGATGACGCGTGTGTATAGTAGTCCATCTCTGTGCGTCTGCTTTCTCCGATTCTCACTTTTTTCTCAATATTTCATTATAATACGTATGGCCACGTCGGTGCACTTGTAAAAAAGATGATTAAGTATTTGCAATTTCCGAATGAAAGTTACAATATTCGAATATTCCGAATAATATAGAAAAAAGCCTTGATCAGGTATTGGTTGCGCGCGGCTGCGCGCGGCTGCGCGAAATGAAAGTATACATCCGCAGCGACACATATGCACGCGGCAGTTCGTCCGCATTTTTCTCTCTCTCTCTCTCTCTCTCGTGGGGCGCAAAAAATGTATATAGCATGCAAGGCATAGGTAGCCGTGGAATTTCCGTTTACTGCTCGTCGCACAGACACATCGCTACTCCACATATGACAAACGAAGACTGCAGGAATGCACAATATTGTCGGCAGTCTGTCACATTCGACTCGGTGCGACCCCATGAATTCTCCTCTCTCTCTCTCTCTTTCACTTGGATCGGGTACTTTTATTACGCCTCTATGTGTGTATGTGTGTTTTCGTCTCTCTCTCTCTCTCTCTTGCGACGATATCAGAGTGCAATAAAGCATCCTGCGGCCGGAATCGTTCAGAGATTTGTAACCGCGGTATTAATCTTTCTGAATTTATGGGGGGAAGATTTGTTCGTGAATGTAGCTGGTCACTGCGCGACGCGCATTCCCGATAAAGTACGCTTTTTCCGGATCGCTGCTATATGCTATATCTCCTTGGAGTTCTATTTTTCTTCGGTTCTAATTGTGGCAGTAGATTTTTCGGGAGATGGCTCGGGTATTCAGAGAATCTTTTCATTATTTTACAAAATACACCATCGTGTGGCATGGCAATTTGAAATGGTAAAAAGTTACTTTTTCACACAATTAATATTATACAAAACACTATGTAAAATTAAAAAAATCAAAATACTGCAATACCATAGTTATTAATACTCGGTATTGAAATACGATTTAAAATTGCATTCACCAAATGCACGCATGCTATATAACAATTTTAATTAAAATGAATTAAATAAAGGCTTTTATTCTTTAATACATTAAGTATTACATCGAGAATGGGAAGAGTTCTTGCGCTCATTATAGTGTCGATAATTGTGTAGTATCGGTGACTCCTGTATCACTCAATACTGACATTAAATTCAACTATTCTCGTGTACCAACATTATTTTATTTTATTTTATTATTATTGAATAAGGACAAAATCATCAATGGAGAGAAATTCTATGATGAAATTACAATCATAAAATGCGTTAATTGAAAAAGTCAGTATTGATTAGAGAATAGTTATAATATACACTATTTAAAGTAATGAAAATATATATTATAATACTACTTAAAGAAATTGAAATAAAACAATATATAAGTATATTATATTTATAATAATATTGTATGGTACCGAGTGAAATTTTGTTTTATAGCAAAACGAAGTAATAATAAATAATCTTCATTAGTGGCAAGAGAAAAAAATCGCCTTAGAGGATTTATATTCATTGTGAATTTAGCGGATACTTTTCGTCTCAAAAAGTATTCTTTACTTGCAGTTTTTGAGATAAAAATAAATATTTCTATGATATAAAATTATTCCCTAGAAAAATGTTACGTCAACTTATTGCAGTTTTTAAGTACATAACATGTATTTAAATTAATTTCAAGAGGATCATTTCTTTCGGTGCGTTATTTTGATGCACTTCACGAATAGTCAATATATACTATACATAAAATAATGAAATGTAATGATATCTTAATTGTTCGTAATTATGAATAGTAAAAAATGACTTTATTATTCAAATACAAAGAATAAATATTGGATATCGAGCAGAAAACTTTCTCATATGAATTCCCGAAAAATATGATATAATTGTTTATTAACGCAGAGAGTTCGCGTATACGTGATATCGCGTATGCGCATTACACAGGCATAACGCAAGCACTCAGTTGGGGAATCTCTACCGCGTGGGCGTGCTGCTGCTCTTCCTCCGTAGAGCCGAGCTGGAAGCAAGAGAGAAGAACTAGCAGTCCTCTGGGGCGCAGACGGGCAACCGGTGATTATGCTGTCGACACTATAGACATGCGAGAGAGAGGGAGAGAGAGAAAACAGTTGGTTTATAGTTGACTAGATATAGTTGACTGGCAAGGATGAGACACGAAATGAGGAGAGCGTTGATTAATTGATTCGATCGGTCATCAGAACTCCTAGTGTAAATAATATATTATACGGCTTCTGATGGAATCGTTAGGTTTCGCGATCGCGTCGACTGTGTTATCTGCTTGAAGCTAAAATCAGAATATAATCCCGAAAAAAAATACGTCGGCAAAAGCAGACAAGCAAACAGGCAGGACAGAAGTGTCGACTCTAGCCTCGTCGCGCTCCCTCCTCGGTACACTTGCGGGCGGTCGGCGCGCATATAACGAGCGCCATTGCAACCCAGGCTTGTCGTGTCTCTCTTCTCGCCAGGCGAATATGCTGCACACATCGCTGCGCTAAAATCATTGCTTCGCGAAGAGAGCCGCCGCTGCTGTTGCTGCACGAGGTTTACCGGGGGCGTGGCAGCTCCCTGGTGGTCTCTCCGCCACTGGCGTAGGATTATACGGCGATTCTCTCTCTCTCTCTCTCTCTCTCTCTCTCTCTCTCTCTCTCTCTCTCTCTCTCTTTCTCTGAAGTTCTGCAGTTACGGCAGCAACGACGGCGATATAACGAGAGTCTCGTGCCTCGTGCCTCGCTTTCTTTCGGCTCAAAGTTTTTTGCTCGATTTCGCCGGGTTATGCTTCTCTTGTCTACATGTACGCATGAGAAGTACTTTTTTCAAAACTTACCGCAGAATCTTTCGCTTCTATCTTATTGCTATAGTTTTTCTCCAGCGCATTGCCGATTTTATTTCGATAGACACTTAGTGCGAATTACACTTTTGCTACAGGTAAAATGCGATTATATATACATTGTTTCTCGCGATAATCTAGAGTGTGTTATTGCCTAACATATAACACAGAGACACACACACACACACACATATATATATACTTATTGTATTAAGAAAAGCACGTAACGCACCTGCGCGCGTTGCGTAAATAACTATGAGCTCCGTCCGGGATCATGAATTTTATGGCATGATTTATATCGATAAAACTGCGCACGCATTAACCAGCGACTCGGCGTATTAAGAGCCTTTTTCCTTTGTGAAATTTTTCGCTGCACCAATACTGTTGCTGCTGTAGCAGGTGTAACCGCGTGTAGCTCGTAAAAATCAGTGGTTCGTTTTCTCTTCCGCGTTCCGCTAATGCAAAATCGGCAAAAAATCGTCCTTTCCACGCGCTTGCATATATGCGCATATATGACACCAATAATAGCAGGCACTACTAAACGTAAGCGTTGTACATTTATACGCCATGCGGGCTTCATCTTTCGGACCAGCCAATAAACTTATATTCAGATATCGGCTCTGACGTATATAATATTGCATGATAATCCCGGGCTACTCGCATTCTCATTAAATGTTTTATGAGCTACTCTGTGGATGTTGAGAAATTGCAATTGTTCGCTTAATCAGAGTGATCGACCAAATTTCACGCATATGGCTGGCAAAGCGATTGTATCAAATTATTTAAAAAAATTATAGTTTATATATTTTATATAAGATAAGTAACAAATTCGTCCTGTAAGTTTGATTATTTTGAATAAACATAGCTGTAGAAGTAAAAAATTTCACAAACAACATTAATCTATACAACATACACTTATGAACTGCACAAGCTTATGTCACCTTTGCTCTTTGAATAATCGATCCCTACATATCGCAAATAATCTGATCTTCACGTGTACGCG
Organism: Apocrypta bakeri; assembly: GCA_018906985.1. Taxonomy (NCBI): domain Eukaryota; kingdom Metazoa; phylum Arthropoda; class Insecta; order Hymenoptera; family Pteromalidae; genus Apocrypta; species Apocrypta bakeri. Next base: position 3,576,423 of record JACCIA010000008.1, on the reverse strand, counting down.
TTGGGGCATTTATTTCACTTGAAAAATCGTAAAATGCAAATGAAGCTTGGCCCTCGCAACGATTGGCAAATTACGAAACGCTCTTGTTTTAAAAAGGAGCTACGGAGTGAGAGGGGGAGGAGGGAGAGAAGGAGGGAGGGGGAGAGAAAGGGGGAGGAGGAAACGAGCGGAGTCAGCCAAGGTGGTCGGGATAATTTCGCGCAGGCCCTAAAAACGACCAGCTCGAACTCTCGCTTCACCGGTGAGGTTATTGAGGAGGAGGAGGAGGAGGAAGAGGAGGAGGAGGAAGAAGATGATGACGCTGGAGCCGGATGATGAGCGAGGGCTATACGGAAAAGAGCTTGAATGAATGAGAGTCACGTATCTGGCCGTCGCTCTCTGAGAGCTTACGGATTCTTAAGCTTACTTCTCTGATTCGTCGGTTTATTTCTTATACACGTGATAAAGTCATTTTCAATTGTGAATTCAATGGGTTTTTCGCTGTAGAATCAAGAAATTTATCTCTTATGTATACAAAAAAGTAGATAATGTCTTGAAAGTCGAGTGATAAAATGAGGAAGGACGGAGAGGGTCCGTCGGCGAGAAAGGAGCGGACGATTCAGAAAAGAAATTTGGTTGTAGGACATAAAATGCGTTGATTATACGTTAGGTTCCTCGACAGCGGATGTATTCCACTCCACCGTATAGCTTTTATTTGCGCCTCGTTTTGTAACGCCACTGCTGTCGGAGACAGTGTTATTTTCGATTGCCCTCCTCCGCGCGTTTTTTTTTCTCTCCACACGAGGCGAAGAAATAATCGATTTTTCGGCTGGTCACCGGCTGCTGCTGCCGCCGTTGCTGCTGCTGCTGCTTATCACCTGTTTCTCGTCCCTTTGGTTATAGTTACGTATGGAACGCCGATTTTTCGGCTCGCACACGACGTGCTTGGTAATGGGATAGGATTTATGATATCTGTGGTGCAGGTAGTCGAGAAGATGCCGCCAAGGTGTATATTAGCTTGTGTATATTATATCGATGAGAAATCGAACATTGAATTGCTTCATTATCACTGGTTGCCGATGTGTCAGTTGCCAAGCGATGCTTTATTTCTTATTCCTTTTTTACGTTTTGCTCAGTGATTTTCCTCGGTAGGTTTGTAATTAATCGCCGAGTTATTTACGATGTTCGTTTGCGAGACGCGGAATTTGGAATTCCGAATTTCTACTCAAGGTGAGCTCATCTGCTTCTTAACGATGATTTATTTCTGATAGAAATGGCAAATTATTGGATTTCATGCTTCTTTCCTTTTCTCTCGCTCTCTTTCTTCCTTATGTTACTCGCATCGTCCGAATAAAACAATTGAATTAAAAGTTGAATAAAATTTTTGTTAAATCTTATTTAAATAGATGTATTAAAAAATCGATGAAACTATGGAACTGAATTGATTAAAATTTATGAAAAATAAGGACTTTCAATACGCGCTATATATTTTTTATATAAATCAGGTGAAGAAATTTAGGAATCTTTAGAAAAATGGATTTTCTTGAGGACGATTCTCCCTCTTAATTAAAAGCTAATAAGAAATTATTTCCTTCGAAAAATTAAATTTGTCTAATAAAATTATTTCGAACCCTCTGCATTAAATAAATATTAGCATTTTTAATGCATTTAATATGAAAATGATTTGACATTTGCTCAAGTCGCCAATGCTTCAATAATCAGACTACAATTTTTCACATCGCGCGATAAACTGATGCACGACACTTTTTCGTAACGAGCTCGCGCGTGTGAGCTGCGGAACTTGTGATTCCTCGACTCTTGCGTGCGAGAACCTTTCGCTTTACTTTATTTGGTTTATAGGCCAGCAACAACCAGTTCCTCGCGCGCGATGATTGAGTCGTCGTTCTTCGAGCCGCGGTTGATTGATCCGATCATTGCATGTTCGGACACGTCGCTGCCCGCCATGTAATAATATCGCCATAGTTCTCTGTGTTTAAACTATTAAGTGCTTTTTTTATCCAGATGAAGTTAGTGTGATTTATATACGCGTTGGCGTTTAGAGACTCTGCACACTTTACGTATACGTGTGTGGTCTTTTGCGTTTCTTTGTCGGTGCTGACGCGTACTATTAATTCACGGAGATAAAGTAATTCAGCTGGCTATCCTCTCTGGATATCCTCTCTGGCTATCGTAATTAAAGCCTCGAATGCGCTTGTCTTTTTATTATTATTTTAATATTATATGTAATTTTGAGCATGACCAGCGCTTTTATCCCTTAGCTTCGCAATAGCCCATTGTTAATATAAGCATTATATTATATAATACGATGGATGTTTATAATAGCGGAGAGTTGCGATTGAATTATAAAAAATAAAGGACGCGATTTAAGAGTCATTGTTAAAAAATTAGATGCGCACAGCTGCGTTTCTCTTCGCATACGAGTGGCTCCAGGCTGGTTTGCGTAAATAAGACGTCGTGCGAGTCATTATAAAGCATAATCACGCAGAATGTTGAACAATTTTACGATCACCGTCAGAGAAAGACGGAGAGTAGAGGGGTGTGTGTCGGGAGACAGATAGAGAGAGAGAGAGAGGAGGCTGAGGCGTCCGTATAAAAGCAAAATATGCGTTTCTACACCTGCACTACATGGTATATAAACTAAGGCTTGATCACATAATGAGGCGAACGCTCGCTTTGAACGATTTCGCTTTGCAGGTTAACGATGTCTGCCGCTGCGACTTGCATGTTTCTTATATCCATTATCCCGTTAATTATACCCGTTAAAAAGTTCAGAATCATCTGAAATAAGTTTAATAAATTCGATACGATTTCACGCGCGTATACAGAATTTGACTATACTCTAATGCTGAACGTTCGAAACTTACGCTTATATTACGCTTACGAGAGTATACGAAGAGATAAGGTAAAATTGCACAAGGTAAATTCCAAGCACGAAATGTTCCACGCTATGGTGTACATTGAGGAATCTCTCTTCTCGAGAAGGCGAGCTCATCATAGCAGGCCCCCCAAAAGAAAGTGTGATACACTTCTCCCTTTACCCGTCCTCACTTGCTACACCTTCATTCACGAAGCCAGTGTTCCCACACGCATAGCCGAAGATTATACGAGCCTTGCCCGAGGCTCCGGATGCAGCAGCCTCCGTTTGCTCGGTCTCCCTCGTACTCGCGCATACACATACACGGGCACACACACCTACGCGTACACGTACACGTACACAGAGACGCATACATAGACACACACACACAGACACTCGTGCGCAGACGCACGCACACACGTCGAGGATGGATTAAAAATAAATAAAAGGCAATAAGTGCGGGCCGCGTGCGCCAGCCGCGAAACCCGTCATTACGCGAGGCGGGCCCACCTTGTTAGCCAGCTCCGCGAGAGATCTCTTCTCTTTCTTTCTCGAAGCTATACGCGCGAGACGGCTCACACTATATATACACGTCTGCTGATGCTCCCGACGCGATGTTTCGCAGCTCCACCGCAGCGTTTTCTTTCTCTTTCGAATGTGTGGTCAACTGGTCAAGTGCTCATGTATATATATATATATATATATATATATATATATTATGTTCCTGTGTAGACTTACGTAGCTTTCGGTGCATATATCCTGCAAATACTTGTACACACGCCGCCACATAACGGTGATGCGTGATATTGGTTTTTGAAAATCGAGACGCGATGTAAGTCTCGATCGAACACAATATCTGAATCAACAAGATGCGAATCCATCAGAATGATCTACGAGAATATAAAGAAGTACATAGAAGCGAGAGAAGGAAGAAGGAGGAGCAACTCGTATAAGCATATAAGTATATACAAGAAGAACAAGAGGTAGAAAAGAATATAAAGAGGAGGTCGGGCGCGCCGGGGCATATAGTCTCCTGGCGCCTGCGCCGTTAAAATTGCCCGAAATTCCGGGAATTCTTACCTTCCTTTCTCATACTTCAACATATCATCTCATTCTTTCTCTCTCTCTCTCTCTCTATCTCTCTCTCTCTCTCTTACTAGCACGCGCGCCCTGGTATACGTTCTCTTCAACGCCGCAAATTGCTTATTCCATCGTGTGCAGTCGTCGCGAGCGGAGAGTTATTTACGAGGCTACCGCTCGTTATCATCGGATAGTCTAATTCGGAGCATCGGATCCACATTCTATGTGTATATCTATAGCATCAAAACATTTCGTTTTTTAACATCGAGGTGTGGCTTAATTTTCAAGCCCGACTCGTCTCCTTAATTGACCTGACGATGATGAGGACTGCTTCTGGCCTCCGCAGCCCCTCTCTCTCTCTCTCGTGCGACTCTTTTATATGCGTCCGTATATATATGTATATAATACAGAAACTGCTCCTCCTTCATCAGGTGTGGGCTACGGTTGTTGGTTTACGGCGAAGGTTAATATGATGGCTCGTTTCTGTGATCCACTGTAGCAGCTCGCGGACACGCCGTCGGTGTCTATGTGCAGACGTGAGAACTCCATTATTCGGGACGCGTGTGATGCGAGGAAACAGCGATAAGTGAGCGATGATTATTGCCCACGGCTGTATGCTTGTCCGTTTATTTCTCATGATTGCGAATCGGCTATTCTCAGTTGATAGTTTTAAGTAAACGTAAAAAAGGAAGAACATTTTTATTTTCCTCTCTATATGTAATATTTATAAACGCAGTAATATCCCCATGAGACCATGATCATGTTCTCTCTGAGCATCGTGAGTTTCGTCTCCAATATGTGCATTTTCTACACACACACACACACATATACACACACGTGTATATATATAGCATTTATATTCCCGCGTATGTATCAATAAATATATATATTTATATGTATGTGTATATATTCTCAAGGGTGGTCGGAAAGACGTGTAGGAGTGTTGCGCAGCAGTCGTCGCATCGGTAATGGCTAATAGCCGCGTAATTGAACAAAGCAGCCGCAAATTGGACCACCGTGCTCGTGGGGTCGTCAAGGGTCGAGAAGCTGCTATCGCTCATATTTGCATCTGCGTGCTTACGCAAGACTCGTCATGTGCAACGGGCAGAATGGAAGCTCGTTTAATCGAGGATTATTGGCTTCACGTGCTCTCGTTCTTACAATCGAACGCGTTTTCTCTTCAGAATCGTTCTCTAACAACAATGGACCAGCGACCTAGCGACCAGCGAGCTAATACTGTACCAGTACTAACTTACTGTCAGCACTATTGTAAATCGGTATTTGCCAAGTGTTTAACCAAGACTGGAATGATAAGAATGGGCCGTATTAAATGGTCAGGAAACTAGTTTACGACTAAGAATAATGTCAAAAGAATATCCTAGTCAACTTGCTATAAAAATGCGTAAAATATACCGATTAAAAACGAGGAATTTACGATTAGTTTCAGCCAAACATGAAATGGTGTATGTAAAAGTTGTTTTATATATCAGAATAGACTAATGATATTTTAATAGTACAACGTGACCCTAGTAGGATTTGCCGGTACTGGAACAGCGGTCAGTATTGGTTGGGTATCGGGATGATAAGATCAGGCCAGAGTAAGAGAGCCAGAGAAAAACTGTACTGGTCCAATGCTGGCACAGTACTGGGCCAATGGTCAATTCCTACCAGGGAATGTGCATATTTTGATGAAATATATTGGAAGACCTTTGTAGCGCTTTATAGTCTAACTTTCGGAAACTATTAGGTGTTATGTCGTTATTGTTTAGACTCCGTTGGGAAACCGTTTGTTCATATTATATCAAAAAATACTTTTCAAGATAAGGGCAATTGACGATTTGCAAGATAATATTATTTCGGAGTATATTAATGATGGAAATCACGAAAATGATGTTTAAGACAACGTTGATAAATGCATTTTTGAATCCAGCGTCCAAACCTAACGTTTCACGAGAGCTCTTGACAAATGCTAATATGAATAATGGCTATAGTAAGCTGATACTTAAATGATGGCATGATACATGTAAAAACAATATTTACATACAATTTTTGTAAGATAGAGCTGAAGTAGTTGAAGGGTTCAGTTTTGGCATACAATATTGAATTTCTTCACAGTTTTAACATTGATTGGAATCTAGCAAGCCAGTACTGGCCAGAAACATTGCTGCGATTCTAGCGTATTCCATGTTCTCTAGTTTTTATCATCGCGGAATCGTACCACGGTTTTACCAGTACTGGTAACCAACATGCTGTCTGGAGAGATGTGGGCATAGACTGACTGGTGAGATTTATGCATCTATATATAAGAAGGTCAACCCGTTGGTAATGTCGCAAACTCGTTGTACCGCAAAACGTTTTCGTTAGTTCCTAATTTCCAAGTTTTTCCTGCAATTACCGCGTAGAATTGTCAGTTCTATCTCCGTCGAGGGCATAATTTCACTTGCGTAATTAGCAACTTTGTTTCTAAAAAGTCAAAAAATGTAAAATTGAGACTTTGAAGGAGTTACATAGTTGCACTAACCGCTCAGTCAAATGCTGTTTAATTGATGATTGTGCAGATGTGCACGGATAAAGCTGCTCAGCGTTGCGGTTTCATCGCGTACTTTTTTTCTAGCGTAGCAAACCTTTCTGGGTCGTCCATTACACATCGTGCAGAGCTCTTTTGTTTGCCAGTTCGACATTGTTAGCCAGTTTGACAGTTTCACATTCTGGAAGAAATATTTTTTTCAAAATCAATCGAAAATCTTTGAAGTAACAATAATTCGAGCTATGTCAACTATATTCGGACGTTGAGGATCTTTAAGTCCCGTAAACAAGCCTCATTAACGCGGCTTGGGCTTTTGCTTCATTGCAGTCTTATAGGTGTGGGTGGAGCAGAGTCTCCACCTTATCTCACTTGGGAAAATGATTTATCGCGCTCGAATAAAGAGAATAGACGCGAGATTCTTTGCTAATTGAGCGTACCCGAAGATTGGACGCGTTGCGCGTGGGCGGCGAGAAAACCTAAGGCTAGCTCCCCGATGGGGAAGGACAGGTTTGGATGCCAACACCCACGTGAGCACCAGAGTATTTTTCTTCGCCGATGCAATAGCTTAATTAAAAGTATTTAAAAGTATACGCCTTCGCTGCTTGTTTAGGCCAATATTTTGTGCGTGTCATCAAGTTGTAATGTATAAAATGAACGTATGGTACTTTTCATATACGTTAAATGATCACCGCGATAGGAGCGCTGAATGTTCTTTCCTGCGCTGCTTGCTGCCTGCTTACTAATTATTAGCTGGTTATGTGCCTCGACGATCGTAAGATAGCGAATCTTCTTCACGGGAAACAGGTACGCCGTTTTCTTAATTGAGTGTTTAAGGCGATCTTGTCGGCGATCGATCCGGCAGCGAGTATGTCATTATGTCGAATAATTGATGATTCATTTACTTGTGTCGCACTACAATTATATCTATTCTATAGTGATAGATCGCAAGAGTGAGTTATTGTTTTCAGATCAACGCTCTTTCAAATGCGAAATACAGAGAAAAATTGGACAAACTGAAAGCTATCTGTCAGGGCTATTACGTGCAGCATATGAAAGCATTTCCACTCGACTCGACTCCAGCGGTGGTGCACCGTAGTGCGCGAGTTTAAAAAAGATTCTCCGCGTATGAGATTGGCATCTTATCTGCGCGTAAAAACAATAAAGGCGGTTCATTGTTCGCTCGTTTTTTTCACCATATACATTTCGCGCGCGCGCGCGTGTGTGCGCGTAACACATGTACTTTTGACACGCTCCTCGCTAAGAGAGGATGTATGGTTACAAGTGCGTGGTGGTGCGCACGAGCGAGCGGAGGATAAAGCCTTCGCCGTGCGATTGAGAGATAATGAGCCGCGCGTACAACGGAGAGAGAGAGAGAGAAAGAAATAGCAGCTACTGTCTTTACTTCAATTTAATGGGTGCAAAACGAGCGAGAAAGGAAACCTTCCTTTACCCAGCTGAGGAGGGGGGCTATTATGCGTTTTCTTTCGAAGATATACTGATAGTAATCGATTCTTTTATTCGGGATCGTTGTTATTCTTCTTGGCAGTCAATTCGTTTTGCGTAGATAAGGATCGTACGTAGTGAACATGAAAGAGATGAGAGAGGAAGAGATGTCTAGAGTTCTGACGAGAAAACAACATTTTTTTACGGTGAATTGTTTCTATTGAAATGTCTATATATTGTCATGTCTAGTTCAGTCATAATACGTTATATATACATCCCATAGAGATAGAGTTGTTCTAGAGATTGCTAATTATTTACTGCTGATAATTTCTCGTCAATGGTGTACATCCACTGTATCCGTATGGCTAACGAGCAAGAATGAAGATATAATTAAGACGCTTGTGAACGTCTGTGGATTTTCTTATAATATATCGCTCGCGAATAATAATTGTGATTAATAAGACGTTTATACATTTTACTACCGGTCTTACGCGAAAACAAAATGCGACTTTGATTTGACCATAGAATCCCGACGCTAACTACTTACCGTAAAAGGCTTTCTACTCTAACAGAGCTTCATTTAACCCGCGGTAAATTTTATTTTAATGTGCACACTGCGGATATAATTATATGATTTGAACAAAATCTATTAAACGAAACTCGTAAATACTCTTCCACGCATACGATATATAATATATAATATAGCACTCTTGCGAGTGTATTAACAACAGTAGCAACCTTCAAAACAATGATACGGGCGCAGAATATCATATAATAGCTACGGCAAGCACACGCTATTGCCGATTCTCGCGGCAGATACAATGAATGCCGCTCTACTCCTCGTTCCTATCCTTTGGAACATCGTGTGGCGCATAGATACCAACGAGTCGTCTACGAGATCAGATCGGCAATTACATATGGACATCTCACAAACGCACAAACGCATAAACGCTTCAACGGACAAGCTTCGCAAATGCTTTATTTGCGCAGATAGCAATCGAATGTGTGCCCCTTAGTGATGTTTAATTAACTCGTGGGCTATATGCGGAGAGAGAAGGATCGTTTGCGCGGGGTTGAAAGGGAGTTTATGTCTTATGAGAGACACGGAATAATGGCGTTGGCGCGATAATTCATGACTATTTTTCAACGGAGATAAAGTAGCATTTCCTTTGTCTCACATGGTGCAAATGTTATTGAGGGGGCTTTACACTTATTCTCAAAAGATTATTTAACAAATACATTATTTAATCAAATTTACCAGAACATGATGTTATTATTCCAACAATTAATAGCTTGATGGTTTGTTATATTGAAGTGTATTTTATTAATGTGTCGCTATATACTTATATTTTTAACAAATCTCATCAGAATGAAAAAAGTATTATATTATATATTATATCGTTCTGCTATGTTTTTCATTTACGTTATTATATATATGATACACTTTCAATTCAATAGACCGAAACCGCATAATAATAATGTGAGCTTTAAATCGTAAAAGCCATCAAGCTGCTTAAGCAGTAGCTCACGCAAGAGTAAAAATTTAAAAACAAAATGTTTACACAGGATGATAATATTAACTTCTAAAAAAGAAAATTTTGTTTTGCATTAATATTAAATTTTATATTACGGACATTCGATCTTCAGGGTGGAAATAAATAAATAAACCCACCTTAACATGTAGGATCCAAAATGGGGTTAGATCTTTATAGTCGTTGCTGCACACAGTCGAGCTGATGAATTTTGTGTTTTCTATATAACTTCGATGGCACGGTATAGTGGGACTTCTAAAACAAAACCAATAACAAAAAAGGCCTCCGATCGGAGCAGCGGAATGCATGTAATAACTAATAGTATAATGTGTATGCACGAGAGATTGGCTATGATAAAAAAATATAAACATAAAAAACAGAGTCAATGGCATCAGTTAATTATAATACATATGTGAGCAAATTTACGTTCGATTGGGAAAAACGAAGCATAGCTAAGGATTGAAGATTTTTTTTGCGAGGGACCCTATTTTTCAAATATCTGAGTTTAACTGTATTTTGTCTAACTCAACCCAAACAGAATACAAACAATTTTTTTGCTGATTAAATAACTTTCCTCTTTTTTTTAATTATTATGTAAACACGAACATGAATCTCGTTCTCAGACATTTTTAATCAAGATGCATTCTGCGATGGTCCTTTTTACTGAAACTTTAGTTGATATTTTTCCAATTCATTATTTTTTATAAATACATATTATAAATCATTAATTATTTATTATATACCCTGGTAGAAAAAATAATCAACCATTCACATCGAGCGATCAACACACAGTTTAGTCAGTCGTTTAAGAAACCTTTCATTAAAATAACCGCTATTTTCGCCACGTTATAGACGATCGGTTGATCAAATGTAATAGTTTTTAATATAATACACGTTACAGCTTATTATTTTATAAACAATTACAGTTATATTAATCAACAATAATCTGCAGTAAAGTAAGGAATTCAGTAATATCTACGGATTAAAACTGATTGTTAGCATTGTATTTTTATAGTTTTAGGAAATATGTTGTTATTGTTACGTTGGTTGTGTTGTCGATATTAATAATCAAAACAAAAACTAGGTTAGTAGCAGATTCTGTTCTGACTTGTAATGCGCACGCTTCACTACTTTTGCGATAATGCGATGCAGTTTGGACGTTTGTCTAATATAAGCTATTAAATAAAATAAAATTTATGAAAAAGGAACAGCAAGTCTATGTTTTACCGTTCAATTAATACAAAGCCCCATTCATTTATATAATGAGTGTAAATTTTATTGGTGTATTAAATTAGTTGTAATAAATATCAATTTCAATGCCGATTAATCATTGTTATGCGGTTGCTGAGCGGTTGATCAAAATAGTTGACTAAACAAATTATCAATGGATGACTGAGCTGAATTTCACGAAAATGCATAGTTAATTAAACATAGTAAAATGCCAATATATGTCAAAGTTTGCATACCAATTCTGGCATTTTGTGCCTATTGGAAGGAACTTTTGTTGCAAAGTAAATTAAATTTTACAAATAAAATATTTTGAAATCTGTAGATGTCGCTCATAGCAATCTCCTAAATCATAGAAATATTGAAATACAGTGCCAAAGAATAGTTTAAAAATATTTCGAGGAAAAAAATTTCTTCCAGTGGTCTATATATCAGAGATAAGATAAATATTAATCTGAGTGCGAAAAGTTGATGTTCACTGCAGTATATTATATGTATTTTTGGAATTTGCTTAACGACGCTTGAATATGAAATTTTAAAGCGCGATTTCTCCGAAGTTAATATTCTCTCAAAGAATCTCTCACAATGAATCTCATGCAGCTATACAATACTTGGCATTGGCAGACCGACTAAAAGGAACGACCCCTTTCCATTGAAAAAAGTGAAAATTCTCGCTATTTTGATAGCGAAGAGGCGTAAAGCTTACCGACTTCATCGGCATTCAGCGCGAATACGTGACGCTTTGGAAGTAAGCGAAATCATAGCCGCATATGTATATAGTCCACATGTATATCCAACGCATTAGTTTTCACATGGCATAGCTCGCTGTTGCCAAATTCGAGAAAACAATCCGAAGCCGCGCGTCGGCATCCGATCAAACGCACGTCTCGCCTACGCAGACGACATCGCTTGGCGCGGAAAAATGCGCAGCGCGCGTGATGAGCATCTGACCGATTGCATTATGCGTGTCTATGTTTCTCGAGGAGTCTACAAACTCGTGGGACGTGTGCGTTGCGGCGGCGTTTTTATTGGCTAAGGAGCGCCGCAAAGGCTCGTTAGCGAGATACGTGCTATCGTATGATTCACCTAAGAATTTTTCATTTTTCTACGCGTTATTTTCATCGTTCACAAGGCGCGCATTTTAACAGGGATTTTGTTTTACCTTGACTTATATTACTCAATTGTCTCCTGCGATCTTTATAAAATGACTATGTAATAAATTTCATTCTTTCTATTTAATTTTCTGATTTAGTCCTACCATTTCTTACGCGCCTACTTTTTGATGAGAATATAAGATGCTTTTTTCATATTTATTTATAATAGAATAAATTACATATACATCGTTACGTGTATGAAGTAATGCGACAAGAGGGGAAGATCGCGATCAACAGTCGCGACTGTTATGGTGCCGTGCTGTCGTATTATGGTGAAATAGAGACAACTGCTTTACCGACCAAAACGCAAGGGAAAAGCAAGTATGCTTTGGTGTTACGTAACACTTTGTATTTATTGACTTCCAAACGATTTTCTCCCAAAAATTGGATGTTCATAAAAGATGAGTTCATACAAAATCATCAACATGCTCAAGCTGTAGCTTACGCCAATGCCGAAACTGAAACGAAAACCCTGTTTGTAGGTAAGGTGATAAGATTAACTTACGGTAGGACTTAGGTAGGTAAGTTTAGGAAAGGAATGAGTGCAAAGTCCTCTTCATTATAAAGATTTCATTATTAACTTTGAGAAAATTAATCGTCTGCAATTTTATTATAAAATATTATAATATATATTTAAATATGTTGCATATAACTAATGTACATAGATTATACTATAAGACGCGAAGAGCTACTGTTAATCGATTGCATACATAATGAATAGAGTTGGCGTTTAGGGAACCGTTTAATATTTGTTCTCAATATGCTTCACTTAAAATATTCGACACTTAGAATTTATGTATCTATCGAAAGATCAAGATTCACATATAATAGAATCGTTTAGCTTTAGCATATAAAACAAGAAAGCCTAAAAATATCGTAGTAATCGGCCTCAGGCCTCTGAAATATCATCGATCAACTCTGCATACATACAAATGCCCCGCCCCTTTCTCTCTTTCTTTATTATAACGACAGCCGCTCTCAAATCATCCGATTATTCCGTATATCGAAATATCCGATTGTCTATACATACAGACACAGTGCAGGAACGAAAGAAATGGAGGAACAGTCGCCGTGCACAATGCTATAGTTTGCCAGAGAAAGTGAGACGACGATCGGTGCATTATGTGCAGGTACACAGTAGTGGGCAGGAACGAAGAAGCAAAACGTGCACACATGAAAAGCCTCGTTGCCGCGCTCATGTATTGATGGTGGGAGTAACAGCTTGTATACGCGGGTCTACCGTATCGCTATACTCACCTGTCCCAATGGAAATTTGGATTTATGCGCGGCTCGATGCGTGGGGCCCAGTCTGCGACTATCTTCCGAGTAAGCGATTATTTATGTTCGCGAGTCTGTACGCAAGCTGGGAAGATTTTTACAACTTCCTTTCTATACGTACATTAACTCTCTCTCTCTCTCTCTCTCTCTCTCTCTCTCTCTCTCTCTCTCTCTCTTTCTGTTCTTTACAAATACATATATATATGTATATGTGTGCGTGTATCTGTAAAGAACATGTATTTTCTTTGAATATTACCGCGAAACTGGGTAGAAAAGGTAAAACCCGTGATTATTGATAAGAATAGGGAAAAGCACATGTTATATATAATCACTAATGTGATTTTTATGATTGGGAAGTACAAAACATTAACTAGTGTATTTTATGTAGTTGTTATCTAGTGTAAAAAGAGGAATTAGCACTGAGAGATGAATAAACTTAAATGTCATATTTTCTTTATAAGTAAGGCGTATATTATAATTATTAAACTTGCAGAACATACTCATTTTGTTTGTTATCAACTTACATTTTATTAAAAACATCTTTCTAAGGTAGAGAATCACTGCAGGTCTGGTTTTCACCTATTTTTAAATTACTTTATATAATTACTCTGATTATCACGTACAAGAAAATTCAGTGTATATCTTCACTTGTACTACATTTGGGCCAAATATATTAATTTTTATGCATTATTTTTGAAAATATTTTTGACACGTATAATGATGACAGATGATCGATAAAAATTTTTTTTTCTAGTAGATAATTTTCATCTTGTCTTTGACACTGTTATCTACTCTTATGTAACTTTTAGATTTTGATAAACCCTTTTCAAGTTATAGAAAGGTAAACTCGAAATGTACAGCATATTTTTGTGTTTTTACCTATGTTCAATAATCTGTATCTTTTCATCAAGAAAGTATTATTCGTTAAAAAGAAGAGAAATTTTTTTTGTAAAATTTTATCGTCGTATAAATAAATCACGATTAATTTATAAATCTAAATTAATTTTTAATAAATAAAATTAATTTTCATTAACAATTTCTTTATAGAGAGAAACTCAGATGTTTATTTATGCAATTAGTGATTGCATTTTCTAAGGACTTAGAAAATGTAATTTTCTACATATAAAGTGTTTCGAAGTTATTGCAATTATATTATTTGACAAGTTTAATTGTGAGAGCACTGTTTTCTGAAATTATGGCTTTCGCATTATTTATGAAAAAAATAGTATTCGTTGAAGAGTTTTACAAGTATATAAACATGGCAGTGAACGCTTGTAGCCGCCATTTCCATTTACGACGAGCATCATGACGTTGAGATCGTGGGTGGCTAACCCCTGCAGGACTAACTCATGATTACGGGTTCGAGGATGATGATTCTAATGAAGATTGCAAAGAGAAAATGCGAGGGATTTAATAACCGTGATCGTGTATTAGACGTCGTCGGTGCACGAGTGAGATATCAGTGATAATACGCAAAAGCGAAGTTGGCAGCTAACTTTCTCTCTCTCTCTCTCTCTCTATGTCTCGGGGCATCTTCCACTCGTGAATCATAATCTGTATGCAAGCATCAGTATAGTGCGCAGTAGCCTCGGGTCACTGTACATAATATAACGTTACTTCTTCGAAAACGAATGGTTGTGCAGAGCAAACCAACCTGTTTATACAATGCAGTCTTCACTCCGTTATAACTGACCATTCACTCGTCGCTATATATTTCATTGCGAATCTCTATATCAGTGACGATAATTTCATAATCATCGGCAGACTAAATACAAGCTGCGAATACATATGCTTTTCATGTCTCTCTTTCCGGTTATCTGCGTGGACGATAGACCAACCCCTCGCCTAAGAGATGAGTTTGCTCTGTTCAGAGTTGCAGCTTCGCCGGGGAAATGGCTGGACTCTGTGAATACATATACCCACACGGATCGGTCAGTGAGATGCGGAGGATGGGGGCTAGGTTCGTTAGTCGATTGAGTTAGATTCTCTCTCTCTCTCCTGTGGTCAGCACTGATTAGAACAAACGGAGCGGCCTACGCGACTCGCTTTCGTGAGAGGCTTCGCGACGTATAGGTATGCAGACTCTCGTATTTGTATCGATATACACACACACACACACACACACACAAATATATATATAAATGTAGCGTATATAAACGAATATATATACGATGGATAGGTTTCTCTCTATCCATGTGTACGGTAGGAATCAGAGCTGCTCCGGGCTCTTCGCATTTCGTTTCGCCTCGACGGATTATACAGGTGTGCGCAAGTGAGTCCGACTCTCTGTGTGGACGTGACGCGAATGCGAACAGTTTCCATCTCTCTCTCTCTCTCTCTCTCTGACTCTCTGTCCGGTGAACTGCTAGCGCTGTAATTGACGCGATACATTCTATGAGTTTGCGCTCGGCAAATGCCAGTGAGCCGCGGGCTACTTGCTTTTGCGCCGCACGCGTTGCCCCTTTGCGCTCTATGAATGGACACAGAGAGCAACTCTCTCTCTCTTTCTCTCTTTCCCTGAGCGTCGCTATTGTTACTGCTGTTGCCGTTCTTCTAGTTGTTGTTGTAGTTATTTGTTGTTTTCTGCCTTTTTCGAGGCGAGCTTTGCGTGGTTCTACGACTTTGGAAGATGTGCGTCACGTTGGTCGTATAGCTTTGTTACGAACATGGTTGACTGTCGTTTAGTGGCTTCGACGGATTTCTTGCACGCGAGCGTATTTGTTTTGGCCGCTAGCGTCGCCGCATTTCTATCATCGATAAGCTCAGTCGTTGCAATTGAGATTTTCAATTTTGTTTATAGCTATGAAAGTTGAAATTACTCAAGAAGAGTGAATTTTCAGAAATAAGCAATGCTTAACTTCGTTGCTCTCTTAGGTATAATTCCTATTGATTCTAATCTAAGTAACAAAATTAATTACAGCTTAACATTTAAGAGTTTTTATATTTGCTAATACTTATAACGTAAATGTATTTTTAAATATTTTCTAACCGATAATAACGAGTGTATTTTGAATTTTATTTATTGAATTTTAAAATGACAAGTGAAAAATAAGTGATAAATGACTCACCTGAGATTCTAATGAGAAATAGTAGTACGCGTATATGATTTTGTTGTAACTCTAGTTTTCTAGTAACATACTAAATAAATTATGTTTTAAGATTCAGAGTGAAAATTCCTCTAAACTTTTGAGTTAAAAATTCTCACTCTCAAAGTTAACAATATCTCTAAATGCTTCCATTAGAATCAATAGTGGAAATGTCACTATTCAATCGAACATAGAGCGTAGTGACCGTAGAACAAACAGTTCAAATGTTTAATTGTGTACAATATTTTATGCACAAAGGTCCCTCAACGGATGCCCGATTATCTTATTCCAGATTTGACTTCATTTTATGAGCTTTTACACGGATCAGAATCTCAACTAGCCAATCTGTATGTCTCAGAGAGCTAGGCTCTTCGATTTGGACGAAGGCGCCCTCGTCACCCTTTTTCTCTTATCAAGCCAGGGGCCTGACTCTTTTTACTTTTACTAGTTATCGAAGAAATTGCTTTAATTAAAACGGTTGATCATGCTCTTGAAAATATTTCTAGCAAAGTATCTTCGTAATTGCGATGAAAGACACCTGTGTTTCGCGTATAAATGCATTTCGAGTAAATGTCATTAGTTCTGTTAATTTTGTTGATTTTGCAGTTCGTCTTATTTTCATAACAACAATAATAGAGTTTAATACAGTTTTGTATATTTATTTATCAAACCATAATTATGCTTCTGACAAAACTAGATTGTTGAATTTTAAGCTAATTTATACAGTATTATAATGAATAAGATTTTGCTTTCTCCAAGAGAAAGTATTATATAAGTATGACGTTTGATTAGGGTAAAAAATAGAAATTCGACATCCCTCGTAGACTATTGCTGATCGAAAGCTGGGCCAACACTTGCAGTACTGGTCCAGTACTGGGCCGTTCTTCAATTCGGTTTATTCTTCCCCTCGAGAAAACCACTTTTTACGCAACAATATAGTGACTATTCTGTTTCGCACGCATGTAGCCATTTTTATTTTTAAAATATTTCTGTTATCGGTAATCTCAATGTTAAATGGTATATTTTAAAAATCTTTTGTAAATATCTTATCAATTATGCAGTAGGTTATTAATTTGCATCTCAATATTTTTAGCCACCCTCAAAGTTTCATACTTAGTATTAAAAGTATACATATGTGCACTTTAAAATTTTCAACGAAATGCTTTATACATTAAAAAATACACACACATATATGGAAAAATAAAGATAACAAGTAAATTGAAAAAATTGTCTTAAACTGCATAGTAACAGTATATTGCATTTTAGGAAATATTGCCCAACGATATATGATTCGATTTATTGAACTATATCCAACAGTTACCCAAGCCTTGCAGAATTCGAACCAACAAAAAAATGTCTGCACAACAGCACTGGGTATCAAAAACAAAGTGAAACGAAAAAAGTCTATCAAAGAGAAATTTGCGGACGCGCGAGAGTAGGCTTCGAATTCTCCGTCTCATTCACTCGCGAGCGCGTTTTAATGTTCACTAGAATAAGCGGCGCTTTGCTCTCTAGTTTTCATTCATACCCAGTCGTCGTTGACCTCGACCATATAAGTAAACGAATATTATACGCTGAGCGTACGTACAGAGAGAGAATTTTCATGCATCCATACGTTGTTTGCTCTGGAGATAGGTCCCTTTATTTTTTCTGTACGAGTCAATTTATAAGTAGTTTATCCTTCTCCTGTTTATTGTCGTCATAAAGGATGAATTTTCATATTTATTTTTTTTCGTTCAATTAAATTTACCGAAGTAAAATCAACACATTGCTCGCAGTTAAAAATATGCGTTGTCTATATTTTTATCGAGTTTGTGATCATACCAAATATTGATATAAATACAATCATAATCGTTCAAAATTTAAGAGCGAAAATTATAAAATTATACTTAGAAAAAGGAAGAAATAGTTAACTTAACTATATAGGGTTAAGCACTTTGTCCGAGCTATTAGAGTGAGTAATTACTATTATAGTAAAAAATATAGACAGTCTGACACATTTTCAAATTGTTTTCTCTCTAATAAATATATATGTTATTTACAAATGAAAGGAACGTTTTATATAGATACAATTGAAAGTGGGAATATTTTTCATAAAAAAAAATAAATATTACTCCATTTTTCATTTCTTCAGTTCGAAGCTTTTCTTTAAGTTCCATAATAAAAAATCACTTAGAAAATTTCGCCGTCTACAAGAACATACAGTGGTGAAATAACATTTGAACCGAATATTAAAGCGAAAACTTAACCAAGTAATAATTTAACCGTATGTTACAAGCATTGTATAAGAAAGTGATCAGACGCATTATCCGTTTATTTGAATGCATCATCGGTTCCACACGTACATACACAAGCGAATCCATCGATATTCAAAGTTCGTAATCAGCTCACGGCATCAAGAACCTCTATAGTTTCGATGGTCGTTGTCGTCGTTGTAGTCGCAATAAAACCGGCGGCTGCGGCGACTCGGCCTCCCAGAGACAATGCTACACGCGAGCGCGCATATGCAAAGCGAGAGCATAAGCCACCCACTCTCCCATGGACGGACAAAGCTCGAATACGGTAGCTCGGCAGGGAATTATCAAAACGCAATTTATCTGCCGATTGCCTCCATCTCTCTCTCTCTCTCTCTCTCTCTCTCTGTCGTTTGGTTCGGCCGACGAGTCTTTCGGTCTAGCTATATATACATATATATACATATACCGGAATGAAAGGGGAAAGAGAGAGAGAGAGAGAGAGAGAGAGAGAGGCCACCCAACTAGCCGACGTCGTCCTTATTTCAGGCGGAATTCGGTCGAGCGGCCCGCCTGCAAGCACACGACGGCGCCTCTCCGCTCCTCCTACCTTGCTCGATATTCAAACTAATAAATTACGCGCGGCTGCTGTTGCTGCTGGTCCCTATTCCTTCTCTTTCATCGCTTCTCATCCTCTCTATCTCGTGATGGTACCTGCGCGTGTACCTTGTATATATACATCGGGGCGATCACGAGCCTATTATGAATCATCTAAAACAATGGAATGCAGACGAACGCGGCGCCTACGGGATCGAACGTTTCGAAGCGCGTTATTCAACTTAGCAAGAGCATATACGTTAGTTATAGTATGTAATGACGACTGAGGTTCGATCTTAAGACGGAAAGCAACGGTTGCTCTTCTTCTCAGAACAGCTCTCCTCTGTGAGATCTGAATATTCGGATGACCTGCTTTAGCGCGAGAGTTAGATAATTGATATTCCGATGCGTGGCCAAATGCTGAATAGACGTAGCTACATATATCTCTATAGCTTATAGAATCGGAAATAATGATGGATTGTGAGCAAAGCCATGTACTGCTTACGAGTAGTTTTTTACTTCTATTGGGAATACTGTCTTGGAATTAAGGGCAATGACGATTGCAAGTAGATCGATTTTGCTGATTGGATTTTCTTATTCGAAGATCTGTGAAATTGAAATTTTGTCCAGAGATTATTATGTCCACAAACATTGTACCGACACTGCACTTCCATCTGCATTACCAGCTGGAATTTCAAGGAATTAATTACATTTCTTACAATCGGCTATTGCCGCACTCGAAGCTTAGTTGAGATTTGTTTGCTTTCTTTTAACCAATATCAGTCAACCAATAGTGCCTGGCAAATTTGTCTACTCTTCGTCCCCAACTTAAAATGTAACAGCAGATGCGCACAATTCTCTCGTTCGAAGTCTAACAATAAAGCTGATAAACTTCTCGATGCAAAAGTCAAAATAGCATTACCCGCGACGCAATCTATAGTTTGACGAATAAATAAGGAAATAAATGACGCGCAACATCTCGAACAATATGTCCCACACTTTTCTCTCTTTCTCTCACCCACGCTCTCGCGATCCTAAAAGCCCCTGACCCGCCTATAAAACTCCAATATCCCATCGAAAGAGCCAAGTGCACAACCTTCCATCTCGTCCACCCCTAAAGTAGATTAATCGAACACGACTCGCAGACAGTATCTGTACAAAAGCCGGAAGCAACGCAACGGAATGACGCAACGCCGTAGCCGTAAATCAAGGATGCTTCCCCCGCGGCGATGCAGGAATCGTCCCTTCCGAGCGTGACCATGTTGGTCGACAATGACTGCTGTGCGACCACCCCCGCGAGTTTTTCTGCTACCCCCCGCTCACAAGTCGTTAGCTTTTCTCTAGCTCTCTCTCTCTCTCTCTCTCTCTCTCTCTCTCTCTCTCTCTCTCGAGTACCTACAATGTACGTAGAAAGCTGACCCTGAAAAGCATAACGTTGCACACGCGTGTCCATTTTTCAGTACTCTTGACGTATTGTTGATACTGCGATCATTAATGAGAAGGAGGATGATGGGCTCGTTACAGCTCCATTCGGGTTCCTGCTGACCGACATTTGGCTCTAACGAGTGGCTGCTTCGATTTACCACGCGCCAACATTTTTTCCGATTACCTATGAGGACTGCCCAGCTTTTCCTTTTTCTAATGTTTCATAATTGGGCCGATGTTTATGGAGAATATGGGTATTCGATCGAGGGGGTAGTCTCGGGCTATTTGCCTGCTGTTAAGCATATTTTCCTCTTTTTCACATGTGTTTCTTCAACTTTAATGAGAAGATCGTTTCAATCGATTGGCAGAGACTTGAGGAGTATGCCTGAGTTATACGTTGAAAATAGTACTAAACGATTTGATCATCTAGGTAATTATATACTTCGAATTTTTTACACTTTAAAAACTCTGGATTCTCCTCTCGGTTACTTCTCAAAAATAAATATTCTTTTAATTAATTTTTAAATAAGAGATCTTATAAGATATATATATATATATATATATATATATATATATATACAAGTAATATAATAATAGCAAATCACGCATAAGTAATTTAACAATTAAAAGGAAACTTATTTCAAAAAAGTACGTCAGCAACTCGTGGTTTTACGGGAATAGTCTAATTTACAGGATATTTTATCCATAAATTGGTGAAAATCCAACAAATACAGGAGTGGATAATATTTTGATATTATCACTTCAGAAACACTATACGCTCTTCTTCATCGTGCTAAGATCAAATATAGTAAAATCATAACTGTACTAGCTCGAGTTGTCTTTTTTCTGTGAGCGATAGATCATTTTGTGTTATTTGCATCATTCAACTCATACTTACCTCTATAATAGACTGAGATTGATCGAACGATTTGACTTTGAACATCGTTAGATACGTTTATCTAAAGAGGTACATCGCATACTTTTTGTTGTATATCTATCTTTAATAAAAGAGAAAGAATACGCGCGCGAATCACCCCACGCGTAAAAATATACGGAAATACATCGAGTCGATATCCCAAAATATAGAACATATTGCATAATAAAAGACTCGTGGGCCATAGGTACGGAAGAGGGTATATTGTACGTTTATAGAAGTTGAAACACAGTATAGTACAGAGCGCGCGTATAGAAGAGCAAAAGACCGGGTAGTAGCGTCAGTTGGGGAGCAGGCATTCACAGAGTAGTATCATTATTTCCATTGAACAGTGGCAAGTTGGGCAAGCTTTTGCGGTGATAAATGAAAGGCGCGGAAATTTAAATCAGAATGGCCCGGATACCAGGCAATATGTTCGAAATTTCATTGTTCGCGAAACTTTGGATTCCTAGCGGCGCGCGCGCGCGCGCGCACGAGTAAACAAAGCTCTTTTGACCGACTGTTTGCGAATCAACAAGTTATACGGATATAGTTATTTGCTTGATACTTCGTTTTATGGAATAAAAAAATATATATATACATATATGCATATCAGGTTATATGCGCAATGAACGTGTGGCAATACGTTCAAAGGTAAAAAAAGAAGAGCCAAAATTTTTTCCCATTCAATAGTGTCTATACTCGGTGGAATAGCTCACATTGGAAACGTTTACAGCTCGATTGCATGGATTGGATGTATTGTAAAAATGGATTTTCTTTTTTTACCTATGATTTATACGAATGTTTCGTTCAATGAGCAGAATATGAATAACGATCGGATTGTTTTGTTTTAAGATTAAACCGTAGTACAAGAATCATCGTACATCCTCTGAGACGAGAAATCGTTACTG
Source organism: Apocrypta bakeri (assembly GCA_018906985.1). Lineage (NCBI taxonomy): Eukaryota > Metazoa > Arthropoda > Insecta > Hymenoptera > Pteromalidae > Apocrypta > Apocrypta bakeri. The sequence goes on along the minus strand of JACCIA010000008.1, from coordinate 3,554,162 downwards.
AATTTTATGTACTTTATTATGTACCGATATTTTATGTTTAATAAAGAAAATGTACCATTGTTGAGTTGAAAATTGAATCGAATATATGATATGTATTATATATGTATATGCCTGTACGTAATTACCCACCCCTATCGGATGCATGGAAGCAAGCCATATACGTCCTCGAGGGCTTTTTTCATCCGGTACTGCGGCCATCGAGTAGTGCGTCCGGCGCTCGTAAAGAAAAACCTGCAGACTCTCTTGCAATATCTCGAGCCGACGATCGTGCTTTGCACCGCAAAAAAAGAGTCCGCGACACGGCCAGTTTAATTCGATATTTCAGTGGCGCGACGCGGGGTAAAAACGTCCACGGGAAAGCCTCGAGGCTTTTACTCTCTTTCTCTCCCTCAGCTTTGCTTTTCTTCTCTTTACTCGAGACGCTTTTTGTTCGGGAGAACGACGGGCTAATGAATCGACGATTTACGAGTTTCACGGCTCGTGGTGTGGCCTCTGAACCGTAGAGCAAAGTGCGTAGGTAGATATAACGAATGCACGTGCGAGTTCTCGTTTAATGTAATGCCGCAGTCTTTTGCTTTCTTTTTACTCTTTTTTCTTCCGAACGAGCGGTTAATGCATTGTATTATGTACGCAAAGGGGTGACTTTGGGGAATGGGGATACCCTTAAAAATTTTTTCTTTATTTACATCCAGTTTCGGGGCTTTTGCGCGTCTTAGTCTAATTTAACATTTTTCATTATGAATCTGCATTATCAAATCACTAACTCATTTCTATACACATATATACAAAATCAAGTTAACGACGTTTACTGTATCATTTTAAATGTTAATTAAACATTACAATTTTAAATAGTTTTAACATTAGGATATACATTTTTATCCATGGTTGAAGTGATTTGATGAAACCATGAAATAGAAATTGCACTCTCCGCAAGTTCCAAAATAAATCAATGGGCCGATTAAGTTTAAACTTGAATAATATGTATAAAAATGATTTAAACTCAAAAACTATTTTTTCAACCAATTGTTAAAAAAATTATTACATCTTATAATGACAAATTTCTTCTCACTATTCAACTTAGAATCCCTTCATTCGTACGAAAAGAAGGAAGTATTACAAACATGATTTAGCTGAAATCATTGTCCAGTTTTTGAAATGTTGCGAACGGTAGAATGTCCATGAGTTTTATAATATAATCGATGACATAGCCATTAGCAGTTTTCGCATGCCTACAATACTGCCTCTATGATATGCAGAAATTCTATTCTTGTGCACAACGTAGTAGAATATCGCAGCTTTTTGAAAAAATGGAATCCGAGCAGAAGCAAAACGAAAAGCCACGATAGCTCCTTTCGCACGCAAGGAAAGAAAGGGCCGATTCCGTGTCTACTAGTTCCGTTCACACATTCCCGCGTACAACAAGCGACTGCATCCCTTTCCGCTCGTCACTTTGCAGCGCATCCGCACAGTAGCTCCTCGAGAAATCAACACAGCGTCAAGTCTCAAACTCCTTGGAACGAACGTTGGAAAAAAATAACGATATTAAAGTCACGAAGCGAATCACGCACGTAACCGCCGCCTTCTTACATAATACGCATTATTATGTGAAGAAGCGCGTGCGCGGGCACTGGAAGCGCGAAGAAGAAAATAATAACGATGCTATGGTCAAAAAAAGGAAGGGAAACGAACGGGGGGACAGGAGGATAAAAGGGAGTGTGGGGGTTCGGGTATACTCTCCGTAGCGTGAAAGCCACCGCCGGCAAGCTCGTCTATTCAGACGATTTCCTTCCTGTCGCGCGAGCGTTTCGGACAATAATATAATATCGGAGAGTAACAGGAAAGTCGATTGCGAGTGGACGCAATCTTTCCTGACGATAGTTATACCGCAATATCCTTCCGCTCGACAAGAATTTTTGCCGATTTTTTCAACGTTAACGGGCTTTGGGGTTTTATTGATTTTTTGTGGAAAGCAAAGGGTGCGCATTGTTAGTTGAATTTGTAATGACGAGCTGGTAGTTTGGGTCATCGTATTTTTAACTGTGTTTTTTGAAGTAACAGTTGCTTCAATCAGTTGAACTTTGACGGGAGAAGACACCTTTAAAATACAAATTACTAAATTCAAAATTTTAAATCTTTATAATAATGCAGTTATAATTTACATTTATTCTTATAACAGTAGATAGTGCTTCCTAGAATATGAGGCGTCTGGCTCTTCTATAAGTCCCTTAGATAGCTAGTTACAATAGGGAATAGAATATTCACTTACCGTAGGATTAAAAAGCTATCTTTTTAACCCATTATTAACAACGATTAACACATTATATTATATTAAATTTTTTCTTAAGCACTTCGACTTCGAAACACTCATTCAAGTAATAATAATGTACATTTATATATTTGGATTTCACGATGGATCAAGTTGATAAATACTAATGAAACCTAATGATATACGATGAATATGTATAATGATGTAGAGAGGACGTACAATGATGTATTCGATAAATTAATTTATGAGATGATTATAAAAAATACGCGAAGACAAATTTCATGTGTCTGGTTTTCAGATGCTCGCAAGATTTATATAAGGTATTCTTATAAATCTTGTCAACATATCAAAATCTAAGTCACCAAACTTATTGTTATGTCCACTAAATATACAAATTAATCATGTATATTATCCTTATTTGGTTAATACGTATTATCTTTATTATGTATACTCTGATATACCAATGCACCGTACTCACATGAGCATTTTAAATATGGTCGGACTATATTACAGCTTTGTAATAAGTATTGTATTAATTTTTGGATTTAATTAATTATTTTATTGAATTTATAAGAAAAGTTGACTGCCTCTGGAATAAATTATCTTTAACAGATAGTTTTATACTGTTAAAAGAGGTATGTCTATGAATCATTTCGTATACAGAGTCTAGTTCTCGTTTTGGAAAATTTTGAGATTTAACTTGACAAACTGAATTTTGAAAGCGCATTAATAAGTCTTAAAAAGTATTTTGCTTTAAAAATTTCGACAATTTAATACAAGAGTTAGGTGTTTTTGTGTTTTTAATGAATGAAGGTCGTTTACTTTCCGTTTAAATAAAGCAATCCGGTATGATATATATGTAATTCGATTATCAATATAATTATGTTTCATAAAGAAGATAATTGTTTATGTTAATTACGCAATTGCTGTTAGTGTAAAGTTGAATATTATAAAGTTGAATATAGCCCATATATTGTAATTCTTTTGTATTCTTGTTGTATTCTTGTTGTATTCTTTAGTCTATGTATGTTATACTTATTTTCGCCCTGAACTATGAATGTTTGTAAAAAAAGTTACAATATTACAAAGTTAAACATTTTTTTTAAAACATAATAATAGTTTATGTTATAACCATAATAACTGTATATATACAATTTTCTTTTAAATTTGGCTTCGGCGTAGGCTACAGCTTGCACAGCTTGATGCATTTTTAAGATTCAGAAAAGCTCAAATGATATTATTTCTATGCCATTTTGGGTTATCTAAATCATAATATAATAAAATCATAATATAAAATTTGTTGTTACAAAAAATGAAAGTCCATGGAAGAAATAACTATAAACAGCCCTTAAGTGATTCCCCGCAAACTAGTCTGTTTACGATACATAAATTAACCGAATTAACGCTATAGTAAGATGCAGACATTTCCATCATATTTATGTTCCATAATACAGTGCGCGCAGTCGCTTGACTTTTGCGAAACCGCAAAACGCCATACTGCGTGCCTTGGCTGCAACGTCGTCTGCTTCAAACGTCACGCGATCACTTCGCCGGTATAACTTCACGACTACCAGATGTCCTCTACGTATGTACGTTATATACATGTGTATAAATATATACACAATATAATGACTCGGAGTACACTCGAGGTGGCGGCCACAGATATCCGGCTTAACGGGAATGATCTAATGACTCTCTGTGAATTTCTGGTTTGAACGGATACACATTTTCTTATTTCCGCTCGCGGTTCTTCTTTGATTTGCACATTGGGGTTCGATTTTGGCGCCTTATGTTCAAATTAAAAGAATCTTGTCTCTTCGCGACCGATGAGAGTATGTTCTTCGGAAATTTTTTCCCACCAACTACTGCACCCTACTTACTGCAAGTGTATATATGTATAAAGTTTAAGCCATGTTGTGTGCATGCTACAAATGAAAAAATATAACAATAGTCTTAAGCACGCGAAACCTTCAATGATCGCGACACTTAACAAGTCGAGCCACGCTCTTCACGTGGATTATATGAATATGTGTGTACATTTTAGATGTGTACATTTTAGATGTGTACATTTGATCATTGGAAGAGAGACACTGCACTCGTGAAAATCAGCATTGTCCTCGACTCGAAAGGCCATCGAGGAACCTATAGGAGCGCGTCGTTGCAGTTGAGAACGCTTTGATATCGCGCAGCGAGCCGTGTATTCTAATGGCGAAGCAGTAGCTCTACGGAAAAGGGGAAACCTGCGGAGGTTCCGCCCACCGCACGACGATGACGACGACAACGACTTCAAATCAGAAACTTCGTTATGTCGTTGCATCCTTTTGCTTTGCATGCGGTAGTCGCCGCGCGAGTACGTGAGTGCACTACTGCGAGCAGCCAAGATCAAGGCTAGGAGATACATAATTAGAGAGCATAAGAGAGACGTTTCGAAGAGGGAAGGATCGACGGTTCATTTTCAGCTCTGGATCGAGATTCTTACATTATTTAAGCGCACATTGAATATTCTTTTGACAAAACGCGCTTAGATGCAGAGAATGCCTCGAGCTAAAAGTTCACGTCTGCAGTTATATATTACACGCGTGTTATACGCATGAAGTGAAAAGTCCCTAGAAAAGGGCAAAGTATAAGGGACGAGCGTAGCTCAACATCCGGCGCCGCTCGTAAATAACATTTCAAAGGCTCTGAGCACGACAAAGCGTATCTTTCACTGCTTCACTCTCTGCCTCTCTCTTTTTAAAGCTTTTCGTTGCAGTCGATTGCTGCTGCAGTGGTCACCACCTGCGTTTCGCGACGACATGCACGACACGCGGCGCCGGCGTTACGTTTTTCGAGAAAGAGCAAAAAAATTTCAAAGGAAGCTTAAATTATCTGTTCAACAGGGTATTAATAATAAAGAAGTTGGTTTAGTCGATTATTATCATTTTATCCTATGAATGTCAAAGAAGTTTCATAAGTGGCAACGATTTGTCATGAAAATTGCCTTTGATAAGTCCATTTCTTCACGACAGCCAGTGCCGATCCAAGCGATAAAAATGAAAATTTAGCGCGTGTTTCTTGGTAGTAAGTCCACTGACTGATATTAGCGTGAAATTCTGCATAAAGAACACCTCGTTCCTCTGCCATCGCGTGATTTAAACGACAGGAATTATCGAGATATGACTTTTAAAAAAACGCCATTATCTTCAGCCAACCCCTTTCAATACTTCATTTTAAATTTTAATATTTAGTTTGTCTTTGCTTGTGCTTCAAACCTCTAAGAAATAACTCTGGTAAAGATTTTTTTTTTTATTTTAAACACTATCAAATGATCAATTTATATTTTGTTATGGATTGTGTAGATGCGCACAGTTATGTGAACACTTCGATGATAGAATGACTTAATTGAATAGAAGCTTTATCCAATCATTTTTATAAAATTTAAGGGTATACAAAAGTGATTCTAAGGAGTTTACAAATTATAAATTAATTTTTTCCGATTGTTCCATTGTTTAAAAAAAATCATTTTTAATCGTAGCATACATTTGGAATTGAATTGCAATACACTTGAACAATTTGCGTATTCGACGAAGAAACTTCTTCCCTTACAAGTAATTATTTTATGCAATTATTCCAACGTTTCATGAGACTATAATAAGTCGCGAGGCATATAAAAAACTCTAACGTTTTATGGAGTCCAATAATAGAAAAAAAGTAATAAAACTTATCGTATAAAAAAGTATACATTAAACGATCTAATTTTAAATTTGGTAACGAAAGAAGAAAAAATTGTAGGCGTTCAGCGCCGACGGTAGAAATAAGCAATCCATCCAAGAACGCACAGGTGCTAATGACGGGTCTTGGAATCGAATTCAGCTTCAGCCTTATTGAATTCCTGAAAAAGCCAGATCAACAATTTCAAAGCGATACTTTACTTTCTTATCCAACTGCGCTCGAGCCATTAATTTAACACAGCGAATCAGTGCATTACTCTCAAAGTTCGTCAACTTTTTAGCCTCGTTCGAGTTGACTTCTCCCCTCGATGCTCGTATCGGATCCCGTGTAAAAAGCCGTTGTGAATACAAACTTCCCAAGCATAATGAGAAAAAGCACGACGAGAGATCGCCGACGGTCATCTTGCGTGTTGTAAGGATACAATGGACCCATGCATTTTGTCTAATTGAATCCGACCGAAAGAGTCCAGCTGCAGTAGAGAAGAGGAAGATCGTGGGAGCGGTGACGAGGTTCTTCTTCTTCTTCGTCTTCTTCTTCTTCTTCTTCTTCTGGGACGTCTGTCCCAGATCGCCGTTGCTTCTGAACGAAAAGTCACTGATCTGAATGAATGAATGAAATAAAGTCGGTTTTCGAATGAACGCTGAGCTTTTACATGGGAGTCGTTCCAAGTCGACATCGACTTGGATCGATTTGACATTCAATGAATTGGAGGCGTTTGATCTGTGCATGATTAATAGTTATTTTACAGACACACCATATATATAATCCTATCGTTAGCGAGGTTAAAAACTTCTGGATTTTTTTAGATTGACATTTCCATCGTTATGAATTGCCGTTAACAATATCCACCTTGTTAGATGAATTAAAAAAAAATCCTTATACTTGCCTAGTTACGGATGATCGTTTCCTTTTTTTGATTTTTTGATACAAGCGACTGTAAAAGGTGGCAGACGAAAACGATGATACCCCGTTTTTCTTCAGTTTAGTTGTTGCGGTGAAAAATTAAACGTCCAAAGAATATATATATATACTACTTGTATATGTTATTATTAACAAAACCTAAGTGTCATCTATTTTCTTTCGAAGTCCCAAGTAAATCAATCAAATAGAATGTTTATTAAATCTGTATAGATTCATTTTTTAGACAGTTGCATAAAAAGAGTTTCAAATGCAGAAGGATAAGGTTATTAAGAAGGTTATTAGAAGAAACAGAGAAGTGTCGCACTCGCTTGCATTAAGTGTTTATTTGGAAAGGAAGAAATTCGTTCGACGAATAAGCAATCAGTTTTCAGCACTCTGTTTCGACTCAGTTTTTTGTACAAATATAAAAAAATAATTCCATTACAATTTTATATGTTTGCAAATTTGATATAAATGGAAGATTTGTATTCATTGTTTTATTTCGGGGTTATCGTGGCGTTACACTCGTACACTTAACATCGATCTTTAAATAGAAAGAAAGTGCGATACGTATACAGAGTATCGTATTATTACCGCAAATTGATGAGAACTGTTACGGTACACTGTATATATGCGAATAGGTGAACCAGCAATTAAGTCAAAATGACGACAAGACACACGTCGAACACGTCGTTAAGTCTCACGTAGCCAACGAAACAACTCGTGCACAAAATGAGAAGCCTGCGAACAAAAGGTCAATTAAATTGCAATAAAGAAGAAAAAAATTTCACGCACCGCGTCCGAGTGAAGTTCATTAGGGAGGCGCGCTACGAGCTCTCTGCTGTACGCTTAATTACATTCCAACTTGTGCGGTTCAATATAATTAACCTTATTTACAATTCGTCGTCGTTTCGCAACGCGCAACCGGAGCGCTATACTATATACACTTGGCCCTTTTACTTTTCTTTTAAAACCCAAGTAATCGAGCTCGCTTGCATATGCGGGACAGCGAAACGAGCCATCTCGCGCTTGTACGGGCGTCGCAAAAAACGCCACATCGAGTTCGAGATTCTCGTTTTATTTTGCCCCCTTCCTTCAACTTAAGATATCGATTTTTATAGCGCGCTGAGTTGAGCGAATGCCGATGCCACGAGAAATTGGAAAAAAAGAAAAAGATCATAGTACAGTGTACGAAATAAAAACGTATACGCGTATACCGAGTATATACGAGCATCGTAAGAAAAAGAATGCTTCAAGGCAGAAGGAAAATAAAAAAAGAACCGGCAAAGGCATAACTCCAGCTATTCTACAGGGAAAGAGAGAACGATAGACGAGCCAGACGAGGAGGCATGCGCATGCACGCAGTACATATGCACGTGTATAGAGAGGATCGCATAGGTGTGTATATACATACCGAGAGAAATGACACGGACGGCGGCTGCATGCGGCGTGTGTATGACGAGAAAACAAAAGAGGCCAATAATTTGAGGCAATTTGGGGGAGCAGCCGAGCGCGCATAAGTCACGCACGTGAGGTTGTCACTCGTCGTCGGCACTGCTGCTACATACTGCTGCGTCGGTATACGGCCTGATAATTCTCGCAGAAGCGAGTAGTACACATGCACACGCTCATACTTCGCATACAGCAAATTGACCACTGCGCTGCTACTACTGCGTCTACGTACTTTTCTTTCGCGCTATTTTTCCTCGCGGTGTCGCATTGTTCTATCGCTTTAGACATCCCGCTGGAAGTGCCTGCGACGAGGTTGGACGAGGCCACGATTCTTTTTGCACTTGAGTTTGCCGTCAGTCGTTCGTAACATCGCCACCGCAGACGAGTATACGTACAGTGTCGATAGGAAAAAGTTGTGGAGAAATTCCTTGTCACTGCACACGCCCGCAACAACTCATTTATAGAAGCATACAACGTACAACAACTCTTTGGTTCATTTCTTCTTGTCCAATTTAGACCTCACGTTCGTCTTTGTGTTTTAATTCAAACTCTCCCCCCTCCCCATCTCTCTCTTCACGAGAACAGACTTCTGACTGCTACCTCATCATCACCCAGCAGTACTCCAACTTTTTTCTCTGGTTCCGCGTCGCCAGTCGCTGTCTCGCACGCTCGGTGACTTATTCATCGCAACGCGAGAGAGAAGCTTGCTGGTAGTCGCGGTAATAAGTCTCATCGCACCGTAGCGCTCCTGTCCTCTTCTCTATACACGTAAGCGTGTGTGTAGGTGTAAATACTGCTATGAAACACGAACGTAGTTCCATAGTTCTAGTTATAGAGCGTGGGCGCGAGCAAGAGTTTCCGGTCACGTTGTCCGTGACACCGAGTCACCTTTGTCGATGATAATGATGATGATGATGATGATGATGATGATGAGTAAAAAATTGTTTTTCCAGAGTAACGCGACTGCCGAGAAGGGAGGAGGATTACGTTTATTAACATACCATATTAGATGAATAGAATAGAAAGTGCCGGGGTATACTTGCTATTGCTTCTTTTATTCATCGGTGAACACAGTTCATCAGTTTTTATAATTTTCTGCTTTGCGATTAGCAATCACGGTGCATGCGAGTAGAAACGGAACTGTCGATTGCTTCTTTTGTAATTGATATTGTTTTTTTCATTCTTATAATTTTGAACTGTCAATTTGTATTGGATAATTACTTGGATTAGATTAATATCTAAGTTCACGTTTCCCATTAATAAAATATTTCGCAGAAAGCGTAGAAAACGCGCGATAAATAATAGGTATACTCATGAATTTAACCGCACAGAATAGTTTTCGCTTTCTCGTCGGTACTTTATAGGCATATCGAATTGAGCGCAAGTTATAGGAGTCAGCGAGCCCGCACTTGCGCACACACCCTTTTAACCGTTATGCATATAAATTGCAGGCTTTGATATAGCGTACAGATCAATTAGATTTCAATAAAATAGCCTCGCACGAGCAAATTTTCTTCTTTCACTCGTTATACACGTGCGTCTTAAAAGCCGGCATCGAGGCGATTTCTTTAAGTGAAATAACTGCCAGTTGAACAGAGGATGTAATTACACTTTTACAGCGACTGCGCAATAGTCGATGTAAGCGCGATTTATTTTTCACTCTGATATTTGTAAACGCATGATTCGATCGGTAACATAAATGACGTTGGCTGTAATCGATTGGTTAAGAAGTTGATGATCATTATAGAAGAACAAAATTCGTCGAGCGTTTTGATGTAGTTATCACAATTACTTGGCTACTCCGCAAATATTTTTTTGCTTTGGCGTCAAGCTAGCTCATTGTTTTGCAACTCTAGCCAATTGGGTGACGCAGCAGAAGTGATTCAGCAAAAAGTTACAAGAGTAGAGTCACTTGAAAATTGGGAATATTAGCCTATTACGCTCGAGTAGCTTCTTCACGATCGACGTGTGCATATACGAAACTGAAAAAAAAACTTCAAATCAATTTTCTTCACTTGTTAAAATAGAAGACGAATTAATACTTGTAACATTTTGCCGGTGCCTCGATAAATACATGCACAACTCTCTCTCTCTCTCTCTCTCTCTCTCTGTAAGCGGCGAATGAATAAGATTGAGCAATTCGACGAGATGAGCAAAAAAAAACGGTTCGTTGGCGATCGGAAGCTCGAGAATTGAGCGTCACGCGACGAGGGCATGGAGCAATCGAAGTTACTGCTTATATCCATTTATCGATGGAATATACATGAGAAAGAGCGGGTGGTCGCGACATTTCCGCGTATATGTTTGCGATTGATTTAATTCATTACTTTTCTTATCCTCGTGATCTGCGCTCTTTTCCTTCGACGAAATGTATTAAACCATACTTTTTTTCGTTTAAGTAAGTTATGAGTGAAATTTCTTCCCTTTTGTCTAATTGCAGCTTTGTAATGCGTCACGTCGAGTGAGTACGGCGCATACTTTATGCGCGCGCGGCAGATTTAATAACAGTAGTTTGCTAGTGAAATTGCGGTCGACATCCCTAAAGCAGCGTTCGTTTCTCGACTGCATAATATGCGAAATAATCGATCATCGATTTTTAGTGTACTTTCTCGCGTCGTCACTATTTACGAACAATGCGCTTATTCGAAATTCTCGGCGCCATTGCGGTCCAAATTTTTCGGTGTAATTTGAAGTAATTTGTTTGCCAAGCAAAAGTCAGTATTATTAGAGAAAGATTATTTTTTTAAAGCGCAATACCTTACTCGAAACGCGATTGAATCGATTTTGAAGATTAAGTCTGGCAGCTATGGCCTTTAATTCGATTTGGAAAGGCCTGCAAGTGCACTAACGCTTTCAAAGAAGATAACTTCGTTAGGAATAACACACAAGTTTCAAAGCTCGCGACTATCGAATAAAAAATTTAAGCAAATGCATTAAACCATACTTTTTGCACGTTCGAAGTACGTAAGAGTAAGAGAAGAAAGGTAAATTTTTCCATTCGTATTTAGGGATCGATATCGTGCGTTGTCTTACGTCGTGCAACGGCAAATACTTGTCATTATAACGTTGTTGACCTAATTACCGTTTGGCATAGAACGGAGTACATCGTACAGCCTTTGGGCTTTCTCTCGCCGCTCAAGCTTCCGTAGTTGCGAAATTTTCCCACGCCGCGCGGTATAAGTCATGAAAGATCGTTTGTAGAGAAATGGAAGTTTAAGCTGGACCCGTGGCTATCTACTTGCGCTGCAATCAGTCAGCGCGAACAAAGAGTAGGTAGCCCGAGGAGCGCGTTCGCAGTAGTCGGATAAGATAAATTTTCTGGCTCCGTTGCGAGTTCGGTGAAAAATGTCGCGAGTACTCGAACGACATACTCTGCTCGTCCGGCGACGACGACAATGCGATATCGAGTGGAGCCAATCTAGTGCGCATCCGTACACGAGGCTAATGAAAATCGACGAAAGAGTCTTCTCGGCGCCAGCTTCTCTCTGTCCAGTGTACGGAGAGGAAGAGGAATCGATCCTCTCATTCTTTTCTGCACATTAACGTGGGGGCCACCATGCTTTTTCCTCTCCCTCCTGCGCAACGCTGTTCGCGGATCTTTTGTAAAGCGGAGAGTATTCTCTCCGACACCTGTATGTATTATGTATATAGTCTAGAGAGAAAGAGAGAGAGAGAGAGAGAGAGAGAGTACTTACGAGGCGGGCCCGCGAGGCCCCCAATCGAAGCGGGAGCCGTATAGTTAAGAAGATGAAGGAGAGAAAGAGAGTCTGCTGCATATAGAACCGTGTGTACGAAGGAGAGCAAGGAAGAGAGGACGACGGGCGGGTTAGGCCCCCCGTGGGCTTCGGAACCAACCAGAGCGAGAGAACCCCGAGTCGCTACGTTCTCGTAGCCACACCTCTACAGTCGTCGTATGCATGCACGTGCGCGTTCTCTCTCTCTCGCTCTCTCGCTTACTTTCCGAGCTTCTATCCCTCGCTCTCTTTATCATTATGTGCATACGGAAAGTCAAAGAGAGAGAGTGAGAGAGGTGAGTCGAGTGTCTCCTTGTTTTCTCCTTTGGTTTTGCAATTCTTTTTTCTCTCTGTCCCTTTTTATTTTCTTGTATATTCGCCGACGACGACGACGACGACGACGACGACGACGACGACGACGACGACGACGACGACGACGACGACGGCTATACGCTCGCCCCATAAATCGTCTACGCGATCCGGCAGAATCGGATTTTTTTGCTCAATTCTCTTTCTTTCCCTCTCCAAGGTGGGGAAGAGAGAAGGAAGGAATAAGAGAATGAGAAGGATTATTTTCCCTTTCTCTCCGAGCTCGAGAGCTGGAGCCATCTAGGGGAGTCGACGGTAAACTGTATGATCGCGAACTGCACTTTGATAATCATGCGGCAAGTGTGGGTGGCGATGAGAATTTCCACCGTGTACGTATGTTTTGAAACAGCTACGGAAAATACTTTTTTTGAGCATTTTTTATTTCACATAATCTTTGGATAAGCGGATAAAAATATAATCGTTTTAAAAAATAGTAAGAAGTATCGTGCGTTGCGTGTCGTTGTTGTCGTCTCTCTCCCGATGTAGCGTGAAGCGAAGCCATTTGGCCTCCTGCACACGGTACTCGATTCTTTGATACTCGCCTGGGCGTCGTTTATGCATGCTGCGCAGCGAGTTGTCCCCGACATGTGTATATATAGCTAACTGCAAGTTGCGATTGGCGCGACGAAGACGCTATTATGCACACGCCTACTGCACACTATCGACCGTCCTGTCTGACGGTCTATTTCGATGTATAGATGTATGTGTGTATACGTGTTCTAGAAATTGTCTAAAAGTACGACTCCGACAGTATTCTAGTTATTGATGTTGCAGATAAAAAACGTACATTCATAGATATAGAGTTTGATGTCAGTACAAAGTATTGTTACAAACAATTGCAAACATTTAAGTTAAAAATCTAATTATTCTATTTAACCGATAGTTGATGCTGAGAAATGACGAAGTTTGTATACTCGAAATTTAGAATTCAATATTTATACTCAGAGTTTTTCAGGAAGTATATATTTCTAGATAGAGTTTTATGATCAATTGAAACTCTGGAAAATATGACAATAAAATATCTTTTGTAACAGCGTCGTATTTTCAAAAATGTTTACAAACATGCCATCTGACATTTTGTTGTAAAATTGTAAAATTTATAATAAATACGTAGCTCTGGAACGCAGCAATAAGATCTCTATAGCAATTATTCTTATTTCTTTTTTCGTACACGTGTTACTTTCCAAATAGCTCGTGTACATAATCCTACTTTCATTATAAAATTCAGCTGAATTATACGTTGAATTAAAATTCCATCTAACTTCGTCATGAAAGTCAAGCTACATCACTTTACACGGACATCCTCATTACAAAAGACATCTTGAATCGCAAATTATTATATTATTACGTTGCACTTAGACTGTTCAAGAAGCAATACGAGCAGACGCAGAAACAATGTCTTCTTACCGTTCTGAGCTGGACACACGTTTCTTCCTAATCAAAGTCATAAAACGCGTGCAGACAACGTTGCTACGGTGCATCACGCGACAGTAGCGCAGCGCATATTGCACTCTACTCGACTCCATAAAACAACTCGCGCATACATAACTCGCGTTGCCACCAGTGGAAAATATTTTTACGGCGCGTTGCAGCGGCTGCCGTGCATTGTGCATTAAATGCACCGCAGCGACCATTCTTCAATCGTCGTATCTCGACCGTTGTCTATCTCTCGTTCTCGTCGCGAAAAGCGCAACAGCGCGACTTTGGCTAAGGAACGTAGTGATTGCAATACGTGCTCGCCATATGTATATGGAGCCAGAGAGAGAGAGAGAGAGAGAGAGAGAGAGAGAGAGTACGAGAGACAAGGCGGATTTGTTCCTCCTCCCTTTCAAGACTAGTTTTTATGCGCACCGCCGGCTCTAGCGAGCGGCTTGCTTTTATGCTTCAAGAATATGTATATACGTATAGCGGAGGAATATACGTGTATATACATAAAGGCTCCCCCGGCTGATTGTTGCTGACGACAAACGAGAGTGAGAGAGAGTGCCGCGCATCGCAATTTCCACGCGCGCAGCGTATAGAGCTGAATTTACGAGCGCCACGTCGCATTTCTCTACGGAGATTCTGCGCGCTACGCTCGCTTCGTCATCTTCTACCTATATATATATATCTTATATAAATGCAACATTTCGGTGAACAAACGATTCGTCCACATTTATGTACGAATTGATAATCGAATCGAGATATGCGAATGGAATGGTGGCGTTAACGCGTATCAATTTAAAAGCCACTTTGTAAGATGCAATAAAGCTGTAGATATAACATCCTTATGTATACCTATAGTAGCTTCTAGCTGATGCTAATTAAGCAAAAAAAAAACTTTACGTGCACAAAATGCGTCGATAGCATTTGTCACGTACACACTCGTAACTCTGCTAGTATTATAAGTTTCGCTAAAGGGTTTGCAGCGAGGAGCGCAAAAAATAAGCCAAGATAATCGCGCCTCGCGCTTGTGTGCCACGTGGGTGGGGTTCTGCGCGCGCTCGCGGCAATTATCGGCGAGAAACGGAGAAGTGGATAATTGGAACGTTTGTTAATTGGAATACTCTCGCGATACACGCCCACAGCCAGGATTTACAGAGGCGCCATTGCGATAATCTCCTCTCTCTCTCTCTCTCTCTCTCTCTCTCTCTCTCTCTTGATGCCGCTGCTGTGTACAGTATACGAAGACGAGGCACAGAGAGCGAGAGAGAGAATGAGGAAGAGTAAGCGGAGCGTCTTTCCTCTGTAAGAGACGTATGGTGGTATATATATAGAAAGAAAGGGGGATATGGTACTTGGTACTTTCGATTGAAATCTAGGATTCCTTGGGTAAGATAAAACGATCTTTGCTCACTAATTAAGGCGCGGTTCTTACTATGTGCGAGCGCGTTTAAATTGCCAGAGATTAGGTGAGGGAGAATGTACGCGGAACTTTACGCAATCAAAAGGAATATCCCACGTGCGTCATCAGATCTTCTCGAGGAAATAGGTTTCATTCGACTTCTATATATATATATATATATATATATATATTACACGAGTGATATCATAAGTATCATATCTAATGTTTCTTATCTTTCACTTTCAATATGCATGCACGTTTATCTAGAACTTCATACAAAAATATATTTTGTATATTCTTCGTATTTATTGCTTTACAACAATTTTTATGAATATCTTTAATTAATAATCGTAATTTTGAAACAATTTGAAATAATAAACATAGATTTGTTCTTACGCTTAACCGCTCTTACGTTGAGTTCAGTGTCAGCAAACACTAGCTAACCATATTCTAAATGCAAAAGAATAGATAAATTCAACTATTCATTCATACACTGAAATTAAATAATTATTAGAATAAAAAAATTGGCGTTGGATTATAACAATTTATTTCCTTGAAAAATGCTCCAGAGGATAATATTTACTTAAACCACAAATAATAAGTATAATTATTTATATTTTTTTTTTAATGTAAATTTAATATAAATATTAATTCAAATTACAGTAAATATTTGTTTAAATATACTAGTCGTTATACATCTTACATTTATCGACTCTCAATAAATATTTATTGAATTAAAGAAAAATCCACAATCAATTAAATAAAATAAATAGTTACATGTTATATTTAAATAAATACATATCGCGTTAAAAATTAATGTCTTTGTCCTAAAGTTATAACCTTTCCAAATACCCTTCGGAATTCGAAAAACCAAATGAAATTTGTTATTTTCTATTTCACTGTTTCATCGCTTTGAATCGCGGTACGTATGGCACTGTCATTTATGCTCTCGGACCGATTGCACAATGTTGACTGGCATCAACTGCAGAACATTTTATTCTCTAGTCCACAGGTTTAGAAATACGAATCGCGCACTATAATAATAATAATAAAATTAAAATAATGCCTACTTTGCGAGTTCACAGCAAGTAACACTTCTACGTATGTGGTTGTAAACACGCTTTGCGCGATTTTACTCTGTGATAGATATTCGTGTTTATGATATGTGTTTCGCGTCATAATCAATCAAGTAACATTCCTTTCAATATTATGTCATACGCTGCAAGTATAAACACTGCATAATTATTATGATACAACCATGTAGAACTATTATTTAGTTCGTAGCAAAAACTCTACTTATCCATATATATAATTCAGTATACAAGGTATAAAATAATAATTTCAGAAATATTCCCACGGCTAACAAACGGGATCGAGCTGACTAAAATTATTAAAAATATTTTCAGCATAAGAGTATGAGACATAAATGCAGATTAAATGTGAAAGAATGAAATAAGTAAATGCTAAATTGCGATATGCCTTTGCAGTCATTTATTATACGGGTATTGTATTGAAAAATGACAACGGAGGTAGTACGAACGTTAATGAACGATTTCGTCTTTCCGCCAGAATCGCAGGTTAAAAAGGTTGAAAATTTGGTTTCATTGATAGAATGTGCGCATCGAGGATTCATTCGAGGAGGGTAACCCCTCTGAGAATCATTGCTCCTCTAACGGTGGTATGACGCTTTTTTCATGATACTTTCAATTAAACTAATGAAGTTACAAGTGCAGATACGGATACGTATACACTGGGAAAAATATTTGACGATGATTTTTCGTCTTTTAGAAACTAAAGAAAAATAATGTAAGCACAAATAAACGATACAATGTTTTTCCTAAAGTTTATGCAGTATAATTATCTCGCTACATTAATTGATATACGAGCATATATATATATATATATATATATATATATACGTATTCGCAGGTAAATCAGGCATAAAATAGAGCCGCTATCCGGAGCCAAGCTGTAATAGAATGACTGCAGCAAAGCGCGAAGCTTTCCCTCGGCGTCGGGCAAAAAATGATCAATCATCGTGAAAATACGGCCTGGCGCTGTGCTCTCAGTATCGATAAAACCACTCGTATGTAAGCACCGATAGCTCGCGGCCTAGCTCGCGTATATAATGTAGGGGCGTACGGATACGCTCATAAACACGTGTATAGTATACTCGTATTCGCGGCTAAAGGAAGGTTCCTAGCGCTCGTTAACTCCCTGCTCGATCGCATCTTCACGATGTATGCAAGCGTATATAGAAAGCCTCATCTCGCTCTCCCTACCCCTTCTCTCGATCCAGTAGTAGCGAAAGTTCGAGAGAGAGAGAGAGAGAGAGAGAGAGAGAGCCTGGATATGGGTGCAGTTGTATACATACATTATGCACTCTACAAGCCACATTTAAATTGACTAATTCGAAGGGACGGAATAATTTTAACGTTACTTTCAAGTACTGCATTCAATTTTAATTTAATCGTAATGTCATACAATATTGCAATATTGTTAAATTCGTATTAAATTGAATAAAATGTCAAATGAGTTGAAAACTCTAATTTCGAAGGAAAGATGTACTACAAATAGAATAAAGAATTTCGCGATTACATGATAAAATATTTATTTATTGCTAGAGTATAAAATATGACATTATAACCCCCTATTAGCGGGTTCGGTTCAGAGTTGTGAGTTGTTCATAATATTAAGTTGAGAACGTTTAAAATTTATAAAATAATTTATAAATAATTGGTTTACTGTATTTATAAATATTAGGTAACTGCATTTATCTGCATTTATATCCTGCGGAATCGACTGGGGTATTTTTTCGGGCTGAATAAATAAATAAATTGAATAAAATCGAACTTGGCAAAAGGAGAGATCGAAAGAAGGCGATATTATGACTATAGGTGGGAGGTAGGAGGAGTTCATGAAAAAGAGGAAAAATTGGAACTGTAGCCATCGACAGTAGAGTGCATATATATGCAGTACGTCAGAATTAATACGAAGGAACGCAGGTGCATTTGGTCTCGAGTATATAGGTACGCGAATTCAGCGGCTGGCCGTCGCGCAGACAAGAAAGCGGAGCGTCACCGCGGCGCCGATCGTTAATTACGAGCATTAAGCGAGAGATTTATTATTTCGTCGGTGGCGAGCCGGCGCAAAAAAAGAGCCGCTTTGCTCTTTCACCGGAGAGACTATACGGTGAGCGTAAGTCAATTGCCTAATCGCGAATCGTCTTCGCCGAGAGGATATATTATAAGAGCGTGTTATGAGCGCGAGAGAATTGATTGATGTAACGCTGCTGTGGTTTTATGCGCGATTTGAGCTATCGCTGCGATTGAAGTGCAAATGATGCGACAGTGTAATTGCGCGTGCGCGCGCTTGATTAGTTCGAAGATTGGCCTTGCGCTGATTTGATTTTACGCACTTTTTATGGAGCGCGGTTGGGCTTTTCTGATGCGGTAGTAAGACCTGACCTCGATGCAATATCAACATATACGTGGGAATCAGGTTAATTCTCGACTATTTAGACTTATCTTTTCTACAATTTATCCATGCAGTTAGATACGCTCAATCAAATGCGGCTATCGAATAAATAAATCTCAAATTACTTACATTTACAGAATGTATACTTTTTTCTCTGAATTTTCAATATTTTTAGAATTACAGCTTTTTAGTTCATTAATGATGATTACCGTTGAAAGGCAGAGTAAATAAAACATATACCTATAGTGAAAATTGACACGATCTCGTCTTGTGCAGCATTGGAGGGTATAGTATGCTCGCCGACTTGGTATAGAGGAACGTTGTAGTCGACGACGTCGTCCTTGGTTATATATAAAAGTAGCAGTAGTATAACCATGGCAAGCTTGTTTCATCCCCTTTCGCGTTTGCCGGTGTCATCGCCAGAGGGCGCTGCGCTTGACACAGAATGACACCCCCGAATACGTCCCCTGCCACTGCGTCCCGCGAGTTTCTGCTACTCTCGGCGTTACACAGTTGCCAGCAGCATATCCCTGTCTCGTAGCCGCCCTTTGCTATACACACACACACACACACACACACACAGAGATACATACATGGTATATCTAAAGAGAGAGAGAAAGCTCACGATGTCTCTCTTATATATATCCCGCTTTGTGATCTGCTTTCCGACAAACAAAACAGTGTCTCAATCAGAGCCAACATATAGTCACCCTCTATATCTTATCCAGTTCTCTTCGACGTCGTTATTCCCCTAGGGAATTCGACCGATCGCAGTTTGACCCGTTAAATCTTCTTTGGGTTATATCGTCGAGGATATACGTATACGCACACCAGTCGCAAAAAGCGAGAGGGTGGACTATCTCGTATACGTTGGTGTCGTTTGTTTGTTTGCTGCCGCTGCGGCGGAAGAGAAAAAGCCAGCCGCGAAGAAACATTTAAAATTTAAATTTTATTTGATTATATTTGAATTTAATTTCGTTAACGTCGCGCTCGGCAGTGCGATATTCCTCCCCGTTTTATTTGACTTTTCTGTCTCCCTCTCTTCTCACTGCTTTTACGCGACTACGACGTTGTCGTCATCGTGGCGCGTATAGTCCCGGGATTCTCTATCTCACTCGCGTACTCTCGAGCTTTTGCTCCCTTAGCGGCCCGCCCACTGAATCGTGGCTTCTCCACCGCGCGCGCTTCTCTCCCCCTGAGCAACGCACGAGCTAGTCTTTTTCGCGTGGGAGCAAAGCTTCGTCGTTTGCAATACAAATGAATTCCGCAAATTTCGCGGTGGTGGGTAATAAGATTTCCTAATCCCCCTTCCGTCCTAAACCACCACAACAACGACTTTCCGATTCGGCTGTGCACAGCGTGAGTACGGTGAAAGGATTTATAAGACTTCTTACCCTACTAGCTCTTTCTCGGCTTTCTACATCGACTTTTTTTCCTTTTTTCTTTCAATTAATGGGTTAATAGTCGCGTGAATTGTTTTTAGCAAATTCACATTGCATGCTATTACAGGTCTAAGCGAAAACTATACATAATTACTGAATTACGTAGTCGATGTTTATTTTAATTCAAAATGGGATGGAATAAGCACTCTATTTAGTATACACACCCAAAGCAGAAAAAATACGTATCGCAAATCTAGACCTATCATCCCCAAAATTTGCTTGGTCATGAGATCGCTGGCAGAGCGTCGGTGCCTTAACGAGTAAAGCGTTTAAGCTTCGATGCGCACAGCCGGGTAAATCATGGATATGTATAAGAGATAGCGAGACGTAGCAGCAGCGGCAGCAGCAGACAACGTCGTCGTCGTCGTTGTCGTCCTCGTGACTTTGCATTATCGCCGATTCCAAAGAGCAGCCACGGGAATTCCATGTCCGCTATGTCAAGGTCTACGATAGATGGTGCTTTTGCATTGGTAGGTCTATATATAGATGGAAATAAGAGTATATAGGTGTTTGGTTGCGGCGGAAAGCTCTTCTGTTATTTTCTCCGTGAGAAGGTTACCATAAAAAAGGTACGTCATCGAATTTCCTCCGTATGCCAAGGCGGCGAGGAAAAATAAAGACAAACTTGAAGGAGAGCCGGTATGCAAAGCGATGCCGTTTAAAAAGGATGATGAGCCCCAAAGCGCAACAAAATACCAGGCGTGTCCCTTTTCAGAGCAAATAGATCGCTCCAGCGTAAGCAAAACCCAATTTCGTCGAGCGTGCATACAGGCGATTCCTCATTAAGCTCGCCTAACCCTTTTATAAGTTTAGATAACCCGCACAGGTGTATTTCCAAGCGCCGCTCGTTATTTCGATCGAAATCTCGCACGCCGATCCCAGCGGTCAGAACTAACCTTCTGAAAGATGACGCAATTACAAAGCTTGGTTGAGTCAATAGTTTCTGATAAAAAGCATATTACAATGCTTTTCTCCAGTTCTCTCTGAGGCAAAGGTGAGCACACCTGCAGAAAATGCCGAATCTAAGATTGAAATTAATATTCAATAAACCGGCTCCTAATATCCTCGTATTACTTGTATTATATCGACGAGCAGAATCTGGGCTTGCGTTTGATGCCACTTCTGTGTGTATAAACCCGCAATTAGCCGGTAATAATTGTCGTGTCCGATTGGCAAGCACCTGGCTTCTATAACGCAGAACAGCAGGTGTAGCAGAATTCGATCGATCACGCGCGTTCTTCTTTCGTTGCGTATGCTTATACTACTGCGTGCGTGTAGCATACGTAGATATATTCCCTGAGGTAAATCGCGTTTGCGTGTGCGACATTTGGATTTCTTCGAGACGAGCGAGATCGATTACGACAGGGATCGCCCTGTCGTAATGAATTCTCAGTTTGTAGCAATTTCAAAAACATACACACTAGCCAATTTTTATAATCCATCACTCGCGTGTTTTAGTCAAAAGGAATGATTATGCAGGGCGTATAAGCGTGCGGTGGCGAGATTTATCGAGTGATTAATGTGCGCACGTATATTATATATATATATATATATATATATATGCATACACTTATTAAGCGGAAATCGATGAAGTGAAGAAAATATTGTGTATGCATATGCATACACGGTGAAGTAAAACTAGAGAGTTCGCCGTGAAGAACGAAAAAAGCTCGCGAAAGGAAACAATGAGCGGCTATTAAAATACCAACGCGCGCGCTTACTGCAGCTATTTCTATTTTTTTCGAGCGTCGTAAATCGAGGAATTATCGCGGCGAACGCACACGCAACCCTCAACCCGCAATTATAAATTCCAAGCGCGCGCTCGCGCGCGGGCCCACAAGCCAACGCGCAATTATGCCGTGAAATCTCGAACCACCACCGCCTTATAGATTCCATCTAGTTAGCGAGTTGGAGAAAAAGCGGCGCAGAAAATTACGTGTTCGCGCTTATTGGTTGACGCAGCACTTACACAGCTGTAAAACGAGTGTGTTCGATTTAGTGCGCGTGCGAGTACGGTGACGTTTCAGTTCTACTGTATCATAATAATCATAACGTACCCTATAGCGTGTAGAGGCTTATTAGCGGCTCGCTTGCGCTAATTATCTAATTTCCGATATCTCGTTATAATTTCCAGCGATGCCTATACCAAAATCTTCGAATAGTCTTTGTTGCTTCACATTCGATATCGAATACCTATGTACACCGAAAGAAAGCCGAGCGAGCAAGCACACGAGAAAAGCCGCTGTGCTCTGGAGCTCTAGTGGAGAGCACAGCGTATACACCTCTCAGGGTGGTCCAGCGCGCGATCCTCGGAACGGAGATAAACGGCTAGTAGCTCGGCGCGCGAGCGTCTTTATCCTCCGCCGAGCTCTTTCGGCTAATTTCGTGGCGCGTGCAGCTCGTTTTCTTCGTCTCTCGCACGCACGCGCATTATAATATAGACGTCCGAAGGAAATTGCTTTTAGGCTCGCGCGCGCGCGCGCGCGCACATGCATAGCTAATGAGCGAGCGAGAGAGATGCGAACCGCGACCGCGTGTGTGGCCTCTCTCTTTTCTTATGTCTTATGTGCGCGAATAGTCTGCTCGCCTTTTTTTGCTTCGGTTTGCTTCGAATCGCTCTCTACGCAAGCCCGAGATGAGTTTTGATGGGGTTGCCTGCGCAGTCTGAACTCTTTCTCCGCGGGTATTCTTTCAATGTCGACTTTTTTTATTGTTCGCCAGCTTGCTTTTCTTTTTCTTGTCGAATTTATTATTTTTTAACTATTTGCTTTAATTATTTGCTTGCTCAATTTTCTTGGTCGTTTATGCTGAAAAGAGGAAGTCTCGTAATTTTCGAATTATACAAAACGTCTTTCTTTCTTATTCTTTCGTGCGATTATTTCTGGCGAGTCTGGTTCAGTATCATTGATGAGATTATTAGTAATGTCATATTACGGGAAAGTAGAATTATTAGCAAAAAGTACTAGACGTTCCATTGATGGGGAAAAATACAAATGTTTCATTTCGTTAGAACAAGCGAACTAAACGAAGGAAAGATATAGTCGCGTAAAGGTAGAATCTCGATTCTTGAGCAGTAGTCGTGGCCTACTTGCCCGTGTAAATATAGAAGAAAACAAAGCGGCAGCGTCGGCGGCAGTGGCGGCCGTATCGCAAACGACGGACAGTCGCGGCTTGTATCTTTGCCACCGCAGCGAGATTCCCTCTTGTTGGCGGACCACGCTCGCACGCTTTGCTTCGTAGTCGACGAGGGACCACCACGACTGCTTATATATATACATATACGACCGACTAACCAGCTCTCTTTCTCTCCCTACTGTCTTTGCTGCGGTGTTTTCCCGTTCTTCTCTTCTCTTCTCTTTGATTCTCTTCTCCTCTTTCCTCTTTTCTTTGTTCGAGTATTTATTGGTTCAGTGCACAAAACTACTTTGCTGGTATTCTACGTTTTCTATGCGACTGACGGACCATTCGACCACCTTTTGCCGCCACACACCGCCGACGTTGCAAACATAATCAGAGACGTTTTAGTCCAGCGTATTTTGAAACACGAATAAAAAAAGTCTCGCTGTTCTCCTACAGTAACATGCATCGAACGACTATTACGATTCCAAGGGGCATAGTCAATCGTGTCGGAGCTCATCTTTACCATGTGCAAGCTAAGACACGACGACGGTCTAGCAAATCAAACTACCTAGCGTAGTTCCATGTTCCCTCAAAACGCGAACAACGTTCTGCATTAAGAGTCAATCACAACCCGTGACATGAAAATAACTTATTGCTTATTTTCCTTTCATTATTCTCGGTAATCATTTCGCATGCATGAAACTCGAGCTACGCTATTTTATTTGTATATACAAACTCGCAGATTTTCGTCAGACCTTAAGAGCTCAAGTCTCGGTTACATTCTGAAAATAATACACGACGATTGACTGGACACCAAACAAGATATCTTAATCTAGGTAATTCAAACTTTTTATACTTTCAGTACATTTGACCTTTGCACCCTAAACTAATCCATATCGTACTTCTGGGATTTATTATCTCCAGTTCTGCATACGTGTTTGATTTTAGTACTCCTTGTTGTTTGCCGAACGTTTTTGTGCTGCCCATAGTTAACAACCTATCAATAGACTATGTTGTTGTTCACGAAATTATTTTCCACGCTATTTGAATAGTAAAAGAAATCAGTAAAACCCAAAAGAAGTGTATAAATTATTTTTTAGTGCAAATATCGTGTATCACATATATGTGCACGAAGTATGAGAAGTTTCAGTTACCCAGTTTTCTACTTCTTTTACTATCGAGCCTTGACATTATATTTAGTAGCGCGACAAACATTAAATAGAAGTTAGTTGATTGAAAACAATTTTTCGCCGAAAAAAGTTACATTTATTTAGATACACAATTTTAATTAGTTGCATTAATTTCATTTTTTATATATTTAATACTGAAGTTTTCAATAACTTACTATAATTACAGTAGGTTATTCAAATCTCATTGTTTGTAAGGTTCAAAAGGAATTATAGACCAATCGAGCCGAAAATTGGCATAACTATAATTTCATACATTTTTAAAGCATAAATGTAGGGATATTGAATCGAATAAGCGGAAAAAATTTTACACGTAGACATGTACCAAGATTTTTTAAGAAATAGTAATAAAGTCAGTTTTTTATTTTTAGAAACCTTTCTGTTCGATAAAAAAACTCTAGATTTATGCCCATTTTGAGCTCAATCAGTTTATTATTTTACTTTGAATTTAACGGAGAGTAAGTTTAATAATCTACTATAAGTAGTCATGAAAGGAATGTAAAGATACGAAACAAAGCTCAAATTCAAAGAACAATTATCTATTACCTCAAGATTAATATGTGAAGGATAAGTGACCGCTATTTAGTGCGGCTCACTTAAGGGTGTCTTGTCCGCATCAGGAATTGGCAAACTACTATAGATATTTGAAGGTCAAATGTAGAAAGCTCGGAGCATTTCCCGATCGAATGAATTCTTGTAATCGTAATTTTTCGCACTCACCCATCCGTACGTCCTGTACGTACGCGTAACATCTCACGCGACATCTCGCGCGACGTTCCCATGACTATTTCAACCCCCTTGTAGCGAACCCTCGTTTTTATTTGAGATCCGTACGGCCGCTTTTACTGGTCACAGTAAGCTGATTCTGTGAGTCGGTGCACCCTCGCGACGACGCAATAAACCTCGAGATATGAATGGAAATTCGGCACGCCGACTAACCGCGATAGTGCCATCGACGAAAGTGCCCAGAATATAGCTGCAGGTATTAACATAAGAATACCGCGACGAATTGCCTGCGATAGCTCTATTATCCCTGATTTTCATATTGTTTTTGTCGATACCAGACTATCATTAGAAAATGAAAAAGAAAACAAATATATATATATATATATCGTCGGCAAAGCGATCAAGTCCAAGTACTCGCTCCATTATTACTCGACAAATATCCTCTCTCCTTGCTTTTTTCATTCTCATAGTCTAGACTCAGATCAAAAGCTACGCCGCGGCTCCCTCGAAACAATAATCGTCGAGTCTGTCGCGCGGCAGTGTTATATCGCCGCTTTGGAATGACTATGAGAAAGCCATCAAGCCAAATCACGCGGCTACAGTAGAGTTCGCACGCGCCGCCGCTATAATAAATAGATTCCTTGTTGTGACAATGACTCTACGCTTAGAGCCACACACAGCGGGACGGCGCGTGAAAAATCGTGAAAACTGCGTCATCGGTTCGACGTCTCTTACGAGTATCCGTAGTAATACTAAAGCGAACGGATTATTTTACGTGACCTCGTTCTTAAATAGAAAAAAAGAGAGGTAAGAAAAAAAGTTGGCATATCAAAGGGGATAATACGGCGAGTCGCCCAATGTTACCCGCAGCAGGAGGAGCAGCAGCAGTCATCGTGAGAGGGTGGATGATCTGGCGATGCGCTTCCGCACGCTTTGCTCACCACGCCGGAAGTCGACCGGTCACGTGGCTTAGCCAACACGCAATTGTGTCCGGCATAATAAAGCGAGCGCTCGCTACAACGTCCTCGTGTTTATAGCCTCGAGTAGAGCGGAGGGATGGATTCATTTATTAGAGCGAGCGAGCGAGAGAGAGAGAGAGATGGGGGGGGGGGGGAAGGCGCTGTACTGCAGCTACTCTGCTTCAGTGAGCCGACGTGAGCGATTATGTACGGGGGTTGCCAACGTGGAACATTGATTTATGCCCATCTGACAGATCGCGCGTAGTTCAGTACGTGTCTGTGTGTGTAAACTATTGGATGAGTGTAAATATATAAATATATATATATATATATATATATATATACACTTATACACACGAAGTTTAGCTATCCTCATTCCTACGTGTTTCGCGCTATTTATCTTGGAAAACTTGTTGGTTGCTGGCTTGTGCTTTTATCGTGTGCCTTTACTACTGATTCGGACTTGAGGATGTTATAGCTATACTATTCTTCTGCACTTTCGCTTGTGATGTTTGCTTTGTAAGTTAGCGAGTGATCGTTGCTGGATTCGAAAACAGAGCAGTTTTCCGAAGAAACTTCATCAAAATTGACACAGTTTGATTTCTTAAGGGGACTAGAAGACAATTTTAAAGTCGTGTTTTTAAAAATTCAGCAATATCATAATTTAAATTCATTTCAATATTGAGAGATACATTTATTGATGATTCAGGAGATCTAGAATTTATATAATCCCATTTTACTATATACCAGATTACAATACAAGAAAAGTAACCAATGCATACATTGACCTGAAATTTTCTATCGACTTTCAGTTTAGTTAATCCATTGTTTTCTTTTAAATCTTACAATTAATGATATTTGTATTTTGAAGTTCTTTCTTCGAGTATCAAAATGAGATGACATTTATTATATTATTGATTTAAAATGAATTTAAAATATTTTAAATTCTAATTAACGTTAACAATCGTTTATAATTCTGCAGAATATAAATGACAAATAGGATAATGAAAAAAAAACATTTCAATCGAAAGACATTGAATTGAATATAGAGTAGTTTTCAATCTATATAATCTCCCGCTCAACCGTGTCACGTGCTACAGCCGCTAATTAGCGAGCGGCTTTGCATTCGATCCTCGTATCTTCTAATCTAAACAGCAATAAATCTAAAACTCTACAAGTTCATCAATGCTCACAAATCTCTCTCCCTTGCTCTCTCTCCCCCTCTCTCAAATGATTTGCATTTTTATTTTATCGCTTTGATTCTCTCTCCTTCTCATTCACCGCAGTGCTTCATCGCCATGTTACACCCCTTCATTGCCTGTATTATTTATCTCTTTATAGATCTACGATCACCAGTTTCTATATACAAATTTCACCATGTTTTCGCGAAAGTGATAGCAACTTATATTCCTTACCATACCTATAAGTGGAGGTTTGCTCATTATTGAATATGATAACAATAGTCAAATGAGGTATTAGGCGTCACTGTATCTGTTTCTACATTTGCTTTTTTTGTCTTGGTGTCGCTTTGTAATACGCGTACACGTCTATGATCTGTTAGCGCGGAGGAATGAAACATTTTCCTTTCGGATTTGTTATTATCTTTTTGTCCCGAAAGATATGGTGGGATATTGCTAAGACTATTGCACAAATATATCACTTTATCTCTCTGACTCCAGTAGTAGTTACTATAATTAAGATTTTCCCGTAATCCATATATATATAAATGTACCGATATATTATGTCGCCTGATTGGCGGTTCCTTAATTTAAGGGGGCAAAATATCTTTGAAATGCAAATTACTAAATTCAAAATTTAAAATATTTATAACAATGCAGTTATAATCTACACTTATTCTAATTAGAGAAGACTGCAGTTTTACCTAGAATTTGAAAGGTCTTGCTCTTCTATTATTAGAATAAGTGTAAATTACATTGTTATAAATATTTCAAATTTTTATTTAATACGTCTAGGGATTTTCATCTTGCGTTTCCATATAATTGAATAAGTCAACGCTGTTATACAACTTGCGTGTAAGAATTTCGCAAGGCTATTCGATACGAAGACGAGAAGTATACTACCTTGAAATTTTCTCCGACTTAAATTGTATTTTACCTATTTGATTATTACTATAAGGCTTCCAAGAAGTTAATACCTATTTTATGATAATAATTTTATTATAATGTACTTATGTAACTAGAGGTTAAAAATAATTTACGTAATACTATAGTACTTTTACTGTGTCTACAGATAGTGGACTGCATACGTGGGCATGAACTGCTATACTTATAATGAATAATTTTCAAGCATTAATCGATCGTCGTTGAGAGATATATTT
Source organism: Apocrypta bakeri (assembly GCA_018906985.1). Lineage (NCBI taxonomy): Eukaryota > Metazoa > Arthropoda > Insecta > Hymenoptera > Pteromalidae > Apocrypta > Apocrypta bakeri. The sequence continues at coordinate 3,525,657 of JACCIA010000008.1, read as the reverse complement.
GAGATTATCCAAGGCGAAATGCTCGATGAGCAAGGACGTACTTTACTTGAATAAACAAGTATAGAGTTCAAAAAGTTCTACATAAATCAATAAAGTATTTTACTTATATTACGTCCAGCCAAGTATGCGTATAAAATTAGAATAAAAAACACTAAAGCCGTATAAACATATCGATAGCAACCAATCCTATAATACTTTCATCCGCAATTAGGCGCGATCTCGAGTATAGGCTCCCTCGAGCTCGCGTCAACTCGACCCTTCGAAAGTCTGGCTTACAAGCGTAAACTGTACAAAGCCATTAATCCATAATCGTACTGACACGTGAGAGAAAATCCGCTTCTTGTATGCGAGATGCCCCCCCCCCCCCCGTTGTATATATATAATTTTACCTATAGTTATACTTCAGACGCGTGCAGGCTTTATGCTCTTGGGCTCCGATTATTTGTTAGCAATTTTCCTGCTGCTGCATTGCGGTCATTGTCATTGTAATGTAGTTCGGCGTAGTCCTAATGGTGGACGGCACACGACTACCGGTAGTGCGGATATTTGTGCTGCTGCAAGATACTTCCTTGCGCTGTCATCAAGGACAGTTGAGTGAGAATTTCGGGGAGATGAGCAGGGTCTTTTTTTATAAACTAGTTGTTCTATTCTTGAGGGTTCAGCGAAAAACGGACGTAGAGACGAATCTTTTCATACTCTCTAAGCGTCATACTTTTTCTTTGTTATCGTAATATTTGTTTTTTTTTAAGCTCCAAAATTAATTTTCCCATGTGTTTTTTAAATAAAACATCTAAAATAGGCTACTAGTCTAGAAGGAAATTAGAGGGGATATTACATATCGGTTAGTTAAATCGTTGGATGTGTTCATTCTATTTAGCAACCTTAACTTTCTAGCAGGGTTTCAACAATAAATTTAAATGTGTTAGTAACGGAGAGTTATTTGCCGATAATATTATAAAATAATAAAATTGATCTGAAATGAGGGTATCGAAAATAAAAAATCTCTTCTGATTAAGGAAAGAATGAGCGAATCACTTAATAAAATCAATCATTTGACTCAGCCTATGCTCTCTTTCTCTCTTGCATCCGAAATCACGGAATCGTACAATAACGTAGTGTTTATCGAACCGAACGCCTACCCGGCAATCAGAGCGACCCTCAGTATAGTTTGTCTACTCCCCGTATGTGTACCGTATCTACTAGAGGGGAGTCTCGGCACCATGATCTCGGTATTTGCAACGTAATCCCATGATGAATTAGCAAACGGCCCAAGAGAGAGAGAGAGAGAGAGAGAGCAGATCTTGGCATAGGGTCTATTAATTTTGCGTTATAAACTCGTGCGCGATCGCTCTATTCTCTAAGCAAATACTCTTCTTTTTTTTCCTTTACATATATAGATTTTTCCCTCGGCCGATATTCGAGCTAGCGCGAGGAAACTTGCGAAAGAGGCAGCAGAAGTAACGGATTTATTACGGCTCGTATAAAGTTTTACGCGAGGCTATTTTCAAAGGGAGTACCATGGGCTGATTATACGGAGGCTTTTCACGGGTTTTAGTGGATAATCATCGGTTATTGGCTTTTTTCTACTCGCGAGTAAAAGAAAAAGAGAGAGAGAGAGCGCGCGCGTTTTCTATTTTTTTTTTTTTTTGCGGAATATAAAGATGAAATGGGTTTCTCATGTTTTCGAGGAAATGGACATTGTTTATATGCATCTTGATTATACTTTTTAAAACAAATTAAAATTAACTCTCTCCATTTTGTATAACATAAATGTACTAGGAAATAATTATAAAGATTTTTGCTCACTTGCGTAAAAGACATCGGTTCGGATATACCGCCAGTTTCATATTCTGTACAGAAGTATCGAGCATATATCAAAGGAATGGTAAAAGGAGATACCTTCCTTAATGTCATAATAGCAGCTGCAACTTCACTTTCCCCATAACATTTCTCTTTTGTCTTATCTGCGAGCTCACTCTCAAATGATAATCGCTGCAAGATGTGCGGCGAATAACCGAGTAATCGGGCTCAATCAATCACGAAATATCGAATTTCGAATATAGATCCGAACGGATGAGTTTTTCGAGTTTTTTTTGTTTGACTGCAATCGTCAAATTTCCGGCATCATTGATGTGTATCAGAATATATTAAAATTTCATTGCAAAGTCCACACTGCCACCAAAAATTGGGTATATTACGCATACGGTAAAAATATATTTTTTCAACAGTCCGTTGAAATAAAGCTTTCATATTCTAAGATTTCGGCAAGAATTTTCTGGAAGGTCGAAGAATCCCCTGATTGTGTTGGGAGACGATTTAGGACTTGAAATCAGCTGGAAAGAAGTGCCCAGCCACGTAGAAATCGTCGCGATCCCCTCGAAAAATTGTTGTACATATTCTACCCTCATCTTCGAAGGGCTACCGATACAACCTCGGAAAAAGGGTCTCTATACGCCTCCCTCCGTACACGGATGAAAATACACATTCTCCGGTGCTACCTGCGCTCGCCCTATTCGCCTTTTTTTGTTTCTCGATTCATAAATGTAGATACGTACGTTTAGATCGAATTATGTTGTTTCGACGTCAAGGGAGGGAAACAGGTGGAAAACGTGAAACGAGCTTGAAGGGTCCCGGTCTAACGATAGGTGAAAAATGATGGAATGTTGTCAGTGATAAATACACGCGTTCCTGATATACCTTCAAACCATATGTTGGATCTGGAAGAACGGTAATTAAATTAGGGGCGCGGCTCATTTACATAATTTCACCATTGATTCTATTCGAAGGATTATTTAAGATCTCATTTGTTGGTTTTTCGACTGGCCCGGTTGGAGGAAAATCCGTAGTTAATGACGACAATTTATATATAATACATATAGAGAGAGAGAGTTATTGATACAACAATATATGTGATTAATCGTTCTTTGTTCTTGTATCACAACACACGTTAATTGTGAAAAATGACGAAGAAGAAAAAGGAAGTTGAAAATCTATATTCGTTCTACAACTTTTTCTCTCGCTGCAACAATAAAACGCTCCGGTTCGCGACATTACTCATCGCGAACGACAACCGTCATTTCGCCTCTACTTTGAGCGCGACGGAACGCTCTCTCTCTCTCTCTCTCTCTCTCTCTCTCTCGTCTAATTTGGAATTCCGCGGAGCAGAAGCAGGCGCTGCAGAGGCTCGTATCTAAAATACAAATGATTGATGCAAGCGCTTGCTACGAAAAAGGCCTTGGCGCCAAAACAAGCAAGTCTGTATACGTATATATATATATATGAACTGCTCTCTCGGTCTCTCTCTCGCTCAGTCCTGGAATTCCTAACTATACTCGTGTCCCTTAACGCTCGTGTTAATTGCCCGCGAAGGCTTGCAAAAAAGAAGAAGACGCACGCGGACGCCCCGCTGCACAATAAAAGGAGGCGCGCAGGTAAAATCAAAATGTCAAAGATGCGGGCAAAAATCGCTCTCTCGGCCACTTTGGAGGACGCACGTTCGTGAGCCTATGGTTTCTCATTATATATATGTGTGTGCGCGCGTGCGCGTGTGTACGCTTACCCATAGAACATATAGACACGAGATATGCTAAAGGTTACATCTTTTTCCTTGGTTCGCCGCATAAATAAATGCCGGTAGACAGCTCTCGTCTAGGCGCCGCTCTTTTGTCTTAAGGCTTTAGAACACGCGTTCCTGCGCCTTATAGATATAGACACTCGGTCGCAGAGGTGGAGAGAACACGTCTTGTCAAATATCATTCGCTCAATCACTCTCGAGATATATAGTCTACGCGAGTCGCTACGTATAATATCGTCTGCTCTGCATAGATCGGCTTTTTCTCTCGTCTGGTTTAATTAGGCAGTTCTCGGGCCGTGCCAGATGTCGTTTCTCTTCGATGCCTCGCAGTCGAGCTCTTACTTTGACCGATTGGATCGTCCGACGACTTTTTATCCAAGCCGAATGTTAATTTTCTTCCTACACACGATTGAGCGAAAACGTTTCGTTATATACCCTTAAACCATATCTCGATCACGTATGCAGTGCTATAACCTGCAATTCAATCTAATTAACGAGCTGCTCGAAAGCACAGCCACTACCTATACCTATATCCGAGATATCATTGTTGCATGTACGATTGTTCGTATATACCTACGCAAAAGGTAATCCTTCGTGAAAACTGTGTAGGCATTAACGCCTCGAGCGATCGTTAAATCGAACGACAGCTTACATCTGCAGGAATGTATAAAAATATACCTTGTATACGAAGAAAGTCTTATCGATCGAAGCATATCGACGATTCGAATAACAGAATCGCCGCGCAAAAAGGGCCGCAGCGGCAAACGCTCTTCGATGGCATGTTATATAAATAAAGCGCTTTTCAAGCCGCGAAGCGATTTGTAACTCAGTGGCATTTCCCCGATGCGCTTTATCATCGCGCATGCCCGTGCACGCGCCTTTCATCTGCGGCTGCGGGCACGCGCTTGCATTCCTCGTCGTCACAGTTGCCGCGCGTACAACCATTAGCTGCAATTATTATTCCCGCGGCGGTTAATTGCCGCCTTGACAGATAACCTATCGATGTAAGTGGCGGCGGTCGCTTTTATTCCTCGACTTCTTTCCTCGGGGTTGCGCCGTTCGCTGTAGTTCGATTTTCGAATGCATATTCAATTAGCTCTCGTATTATATACACATAGCTATACTCTCTCTCTCTCTCTCTCTCTCTCTCTCTCTCTCTCTCTATATATATATATATCGTTGGAGCATTGTGTCGGAATAAAATAATGTACGTTATACAGCTGATTCGCCGATAGCCTTATTATAACCATCAGAATTGATGGAAAGAGACGAACGTCGCAAATTAGCGCATAGATTTTATGGACGATAGGGTAATCGAAGCTAAGGGATTTGTCTATCCGTAATTACGAGGATCTTGCGCAACGAGAATCTTTTTTAAATTCCTCAGTGGTCGTTAAAGTCGTCGCTTTGATCGCCGAGAGAATAAGGACGGCAAATTTTTCTTCGGGTATACTGGTACTCAAAAACTAGAAATTCCTGCCGAGCCGTCCATATTCTCATCGATATTATACAGTAGTAAGGAACGATGAAGTTTCACGAGCTTCACGAGGCGTTTCTATTTTTTTTTAATGCCTATAGCTCACGCGTCTTTTACGTAGCTAATTAAGAGGAGACGCAACTCTAACAGTTCATTTTCATGAATATCTTTAATGAGCAGTTTCCGATCGCTTTTATAACTAACCGCTGTGCACGTGAGTCATTGTCGCCTATAGTACATTTGTTTTTGTTCAATATCTATCTAGAACTGTAGAATATGGCGATTGACAATTTTTAAGCAAGATTCGTTGGATAGATGGAAAAAATTATCAACAATGCAAAGAGAAATAACAACGGATTAAAAAAATAATCTTATGTTATAGTCCCTGATTCAAATGTGCGATAAAGCTGATCGAAAAAAATGAATTCATAAAAAAGGTGAACCTGTCACACGTTCGAGACGCTGTTTTCCGATGCAGTCCTCGCTCTATCGAGCTCGAATCTTCTCATCGATAGATTCATATGGAAGATGTATTCACGGGAAAAATGAATACGTCGCGTTTCGGTGATCGATAAGTTGCGTATCCCGAACCCATACCTCGAGTTAGCTCGCGCTCCTACTCTATCGAGGCGACGGATCTCTAATTCTTCGTTGTTTCGCCCGATGGACTATCTGTTCGAGCTGTAAGTGCTATTAATTTGCTGGCCAAAGAAGAATGTCGAAGGTGGCTTATCGATGGCTTCTGGACGAGAGAAGACGTATTATTTCTTTTATTCTTGCTTCAGTAGCTTATTTTCTAAACCCGAGACGTGAAACAATGACAGCATGTACTAAAAATAAATGCAATTATGTCGGCAGCATCGAGATTCTGTGGAAAAAGCTCTGTGCATTGTCGGATTTTAATTAAAACTCGATGCTTCAATTAGCAGGTGCTTTTTACGTAAGCATTACTGTATCAAATAAGAAGAGTGAGAGACGAGCTCGGCACAAGACGACACCTTGTCCGAAAAAATCTATATACAGTTGTATACTACTTTCGGGCACTTCTACTGCGCCGACAATTAAAACGCGATGTAGATTCTGTGTACATGGCAATTGCGCGTATGCGTATATATGTAAGAGAGACGGAGAGACGAAGAAAAAAAGAAAGAGAAAGGAATAAGCGGTCGTGCCGATACTTTGGGAGCAGTTGTCTCTCGCGAGAGAAAGGGGGATCGACTGGCGCCAGATCGGGGCATACCTCGGCGCGCTTCTTTCTCTTTCTCTCTCTCTCTCTCTCTCTCTCTCTCTCTCTCTCTCTCTCTCTCTCGCAAAGAAGGGCCTTTTATATACAGTATATCTATCTTTGAGCGCGCGCGCGTGTGTGTATATATACATATAAGGTCGAGCACGCGGCATTTCGATCCCACACTGATAGCCTCGTCGAGCCGGCGGCGGCCTCATTCGAAAGTGCCTAACTTATTGTCTTATTATTGGACCACCTATACACTGCATCTCTCTTGGCCATCTGCGTTATACCGCGGGAGAAAAATTAATACGAGAGAAAGAGATAACCTGGCGATTTCGTGTTTCGTATGATGGGCTCGATTGAGAGAGGAGTATTGTGGTACCTTGGATAATTGCCGCGATAATCTTGAAACCTCGCTTCGCCGTTCTTTTCGAAGGGGGAGATACGGTTCTCCGACGATGCGTCTGATAATATGACGATTGTCCATGAGGCTTTGTTACAGTTGGGCACTCTGCGTGAGAAACTTACGCGTCAAACAGATTCACGACTACTCTTTTTTCTCATGCCAACAAACAAGAAAATAATCTATCAGGATGAACGTCATTTTGCACTCCTGTAAAAAATGTATGTTTTTCATAAAGATCCCGAACCACTTGTTAGCGTGTTTTTCTCGGTGAATAACAAGTATTATTAGCCACGTGTAAGGAGAGTGAAAAAATTTGTATTCAATCAACACAAGGAAAATGCGGCTGCTACCACCCTTTGTATGGCGCATCGACGCAAAGGAAAGGAAGAGAGAGAGAGAGAGAGAGAGAGAGAGAGAGAGAGAGAGAGAGAGAGAATACGCGCTGAACTAACCTAATTAACGCCGCGGGTTGAACCGCCCCGACTGCACTGCTGCTGGTGGTTCAAGCTCGCCGAAGCGTCTAATTGAAATCGTCGCTCGCATGCGTATATCTCGAACAGAGGGAGAAAGAGAGAGAAAACGAGACGGGGAACAAGAAAAGGGTGCCAAGGCAAGTTGACTGAGTCGCAGACAGACACCCAGACTTCTGTAGACGACTTACGAAGAAAGATAAGGAGTGGGAAAAATTCCAACTGAATACCACCGATCAAATTTGTTATTTTCAACTTTTCTCCAAAAATATCGAATTCATTTTTATCTATATTTTATACATCAATGCAAAAAGTTCTAAAAATCTAAGAAAAAGCTCACATAAAAAAACTTATGTACCAAATCTAGGTCAGTTGATTTTGTTCCAAAAATCGACGCAACCAACTTTTCTCATCGCTTTGCTGCGAAAAAGTAAAAGAAAAATCTAACAAAAAAATGAACGAAAAGGAGAATATTTCGAGGTTGCGATCGTTGCGACTCTCGAGGAATGTCCTGAAGTTTGCGCGCGATCGAGAAAGAGACGAGGGAATATTCCGAATTCCAGGATACTGAGAGTGGCGGCGAGAGGTTCGCGTTCCGAAAAGGCAATATAACGAGATGCGGTGCCTCTTTGCTTTTCCCATAGGCGTGGAGCGACACGACATTTCACGCGAATTTTTTGTCTGCGTTGTGTCGGAATAGGGAGACGGGAGATGGATCTCCAATGCGACATTGTGTTTTTTTTATCAAGTTCTGCATGTGTTCCTTCATACAGTGGAATTTTAGAATAAATCAGTTGGGTTTTTCAAATGCACATTATAGTATTGCATATTATAGTATGTTATATTAACGATTCGAATCATTACGTAAATATACTGAGATTAGCCGAAGAAAATTGTTGAATTTTTACAACCTCTAATATATTTAGGTTTGTTTGCGCTTTCAAGAGAGGGTTGGCACATCTTAAGAAACGGTCATCTCTTGAGCAGCGATTCGGAAAACCGGATAGCTTGAGCTAATTGCATTTGTCTTATCTAAATCCTGCAAGAATAGGAATATCGCATTATCCTAATACCTTGTATACCTGAGAGTCCGAAGTTCCTGGAACATTTGTGTAGATTGCGTAGATAAGCCTTCAAAACTCACCACCCCTTTTTCCTATTTTGTTGACTAAAAAATTATTCACTGCTCCATATTTCACGCATCTTTCATGGAACTACATTCGATTCGTCAAATCTGCTGGATCAAATCATCTTTTTTTTATACAGGTCACTACCACCAACCTCCAACCCCTTATAAGTATACTTACATATAGAGTGATAGAAAAACAGCATATGAAAATAAGTTTAGAAGAAGTTTGTAATTAGAATTATTATTATTAATTGCCTATGGATCGAAAGTTCATCATGTAGCCGGAGACTAGTAAGAAATAACACCTTTCATGCGGAATAAACATGATTCTACTTGAAGGAAGCAGTTCCTTTCTAAATAGGACCGCTGACACGATTAGTACAAAAAATACTGAAAAAATAGTCCAATTACACAACACAGTATAAAAATAGATGTACATTGTTATAAAACAAGTAAAATACATTTATATGTACGCATAGAAAAGAAATATAAAAGTGAGCACAGAAATAACTAGAATAAGAATAAGAGTGAGACAGAGAGAGAGAGAGAGAGAGAGAGAGAACTGGCTTTGGTAACGCGTTAACGAGGCTGAAACAAAAGAATCTTTCGGAGTCCCGAACGAGCGAGTAAGAGAGGAGGAAGGCTCCAGGAGGAGAATATCTACTATACTATACGCTCAGCAAGCAAGAACGAGAGTTTAAGAGAGAGAGAGAGAGAGAGAGAGAGAGAGAGAGAGAGAAGAGACAGGGGCCCGTCGCGCCGCTAACTGCGGGGGGTTGGTGGCGCCACGAGCTGTCATCGCGCGTCGTCGTTCTCGTCCTTAGCGCTCGGAGCCCAGAGGCCCTGTTTCCCCCTCCATTGGTTCTTCGCGCGCATGCATCACCTATACCTATATCGAAGACTCGAAGAGTGGTGCCGTCGCGTCGCGTCGCGCCGCGCGCAGGTAGAGAGAATTTTTCGGTACGCACTCTCTCTCTCTCTTTTGCTATATAGGCACGCTCTTCGTATAACCCTTTCTCGGTTACACTCGGTCCGTTAGACATACACTCGGTCTCTTTCTCACTCGTAGACGCAAAAACTACCCTCTCTCTCTCTCTCTCGCTCCTCTGAACAGAGGTTCAATTCCTCATGGACGTTTCGAAAACATAGATCGCGGTTTGAGAAGATCTCTAGATGAGATAGTAGAGCCTAATGCCCATAGATCCCATTTTAACCTGACTATATACATCGCTGCTGTTGGCTTGCTTCTCATTAACATCTCCACACGAGAGAAAGAAATCTTGAGTGCCAATCGGAAGTCATCTGTGTTTTTATTTGTCCTCTCTCACCCCGCTTACCCTGTCGTACATGTGTACCGAACTCTTTCGTCTATATCTTTCGTCCATTTGTTTAATCTTTACAAATATTGGCTCACGACTTACGCGTGTCAGTTTGTGCCAATGGTGATTTTATTAATTTTCATTTTATTTGGACAAGTGCTTTTAACGAAGTACATATAGCGGGGAACAAACATATGATACGTGTTTACACACTTGAAAATTTCAAAGAATTTAATGTAGCAATTCCAATAATTAAGTCGATTGGTGGTAGAATCGATGTAGACTCCATTCGTTAATGAAAATTCACGAGATTTTGAATTGAAGCGAAGAAATTGAAACTCGGTGTAAAGGACATAAGTTATAACATGATATATAAATCTATAATGGATTATACGACGTTTACAGTTTATCAGTACGTGCCGATGTGAGTTGAAAGTAGCTCGTGAGTGTCACGTGATTTGTGTACTTATGATTTCGAAAGATAGTAACGTGTAGGATTTACAGTGGATATGCCGGACTGAGATAATGATCAAAGGATGTAGGCGAAATCCGAGATCTTTGTAACAGACGAGTCCATTACTTTTAATTATCCCCCTAGTGTGAAGCTGGTTGTCAAACTGTCGTCAAGACCTTTCTCAACCAATCCATTTAAAAATATCCTTCCAAGACTTTTGACTTTTGATTTGATCAAACTCGCAACTTGCGGCAGAATTTAAAGTAAGCGGATACTTTATCATCAATTATCTACAGCAGAAATTTTCTTCACTTGATCCTTTCTTCGATTCTCGGATCCTTTCCCTCGGTGTAAACATAGCAGACGCAGACTGAACGCAGAAGAAGAGCTGGAAGAAGAAGAAGAAGAAGAAGAAGAAGAAGAAGTGGAAGGTGAAGTTCCCAAAAAGAAAGAGAGTCAAGAATCGCGAAGCAGCATCTCGCAACACGAACGTGCGCGCGGCTCACGTATTATCCGTTGCAACGCGCGCTTCGAAAGTCTGAAGATTCGATTCATGTACGTGGCGGCGACGGCGGCGCGTCGTGGCGCCAGCGTGTGTGGTCCCAGGCGGTGCGCGCATACCATTCTCGCGCGCGCAAAACTATAGAGCTTCGCGGGGACGATACTTTTCCGGCTAAGAAAGAAAGAGAGAGAGAGAGAGATGCTGGGGGAGGGGGAGGGGGCTCTAGATGTCTTAAGCAGATTGGCTCGACGCGCCGCCTTACCTTATTCTGCTGTGCTTCTTCTGCTTCGTCGTTTATCGTTTTCCTTTTTTGCACAGTTGCCGCTGCTGTTGCTGCTGCTGCTGCTGCTGCTGCTGCTGCTGCTGCTGGATGCGAAAGCGTTCGTGCGGTTTTCTCTCGGTATACACACGCGATACAAGATGCATTATCGATTATTATTCGCAGAACGAGTTTTGTGTCATTCTCAGTGGTTTATGCCCTCAAATCCAATTCAAATCTCTTGTTTTCAAATAGCTCATTAACAGGAGTCTTTCGGAAAAGTCTGCAAGTGTGTGTATATATATGTATGTCCTGGATCGATTTCATCAATAGTTTCGTCAATTCTTCTTCGACCCAAAATCTTTTCAACAATCCACCCCCAAACCCTTTCGAACAATCGGTATAGAGTAGGCCTGTAAATCCTCGAGGCGCCTCACTCAGTAAGAGTAAGATAGACTGAGTTAGAGAGAGGGTCTCCAAGATATCTTGGTGCAACGATCGACGATACAACATAGGCTCGTCATGGGTATCGATGTCCAAGTGCTCCACCTTCAAAGTCTCGGAAAATCGGTGCCTCACTCTATTCCTCTGTCTCTTTCTCTCTTCATCGTTCATATACAGTCCATTAGAGCTCAATTATTCTTAGCCCGCTCAACTAGTGTAAAGCGCCAGCTCATTCGGTCTCGACTGCAAGCGTATTACCGTAAATCCGCCGGAAAAGAAGAGAGTGAAAGACATAGTGGAGGGAGTAAGAAAGCTGGAGAGACACGACGTAATTGGAACCTCGGCAGGGGCTCTGTCGTTTGTGAGGCCCTAATTTTAAGCAAATTTCCGCGCATTCTCCCGTAAATTGGTTAAGCGCCTTCTCTAACGTCCTTTCTGTTCTATACCGTGTCTATATGTATATATAAATATACCTGAGATATATTTTTCCCTCTCTCACTCGGCATCGTTTCGAGATTGTTATATGTCGGTTATTGTGTGTCAACGCGTGTACGGATGCATATATATATAGAGAAAGAGAGAGAGAGAGAGAGAGAGAGAACCTTTTGTTGGGGCCTTAGGCTCCCTTTCTGGGTCCGCCACAGCCGACCAATTGGATTAAACGTATCCATTACTATTGTTGAGGCGTAAGCTCAGAGCCGCCGCCTTCTTATCTGCATGGCTCTATCTTTGCCTCGCAATGTCGTGTAGCGTACAGGAGCTTATAGTACTCGTCTCTCTTTTTTCCTGTGTGTGTCCGTTTCCTGTCTTCTGCCTATGTCACCGAGTGTGATGGGATTCTTTTTCTCCGATTGGTTTGTGTCGGATCTGTATGAGAAGCATTACGCGGTTGTGCACGTGCACTCGACTGCATAATATATGCGCGCATTTTTGAGTATACCTTTGAAGATGAGAGGATTTATCTCCCTCCTTCGAGAGATGCGCAATTTTGTATTTAAATTCTCGTTGAGGATGTTTTCACCTTTAATAGATTAATGAAAAGCCGACGATGGTCCATTGAAACGAGGTATAGAATAGTATGTCGTATTGTGATGTTTGATATCGTCGTTGCAAACCCAACGAGAATACTTTCAAAACCAACACATTATCGCTATACCATATAATATGCAGGTGTGTCTAATACCCCAAGCGGCTGAAACTGTCGCGTGGATTAGTTTCCGACTATGTAGCGATCCTATATAGTAAAGTTCTATCTACGCGTATATGTATGACCGATGATCATCCGCGTTGTGTCTTGTCTTTTGTCGTCTACTTCTCTTCGACTTTTTACGTATCAAAGAAGAGAAGAAGAGAAGAGAGAATACGTACGACCGTAACAATTATCTCTCCTAAAATAAGTTTCACTACTATATGTATATGTATATAATATAAAAGAGAGGTATATGAGAGGTATATACACATGTCTATAAATATGAGAAAGACTGATTCTTTGTGTGTTTTTTTCTCGAGCTTTTCTTTATTATGCAAAGTCGGTTTAGGCAATGCCAAAGATCGCTGAATTGCTTTTCTGGTTTCAGTCCCGGTTTTATGAAGTAATTTTCCTGCGCAGCGCGAACGTGAGTACGGTAGAAAGTTGCGCTCCCCCCCTATCTTCGCGATTGTCTTGCACGCGACCCAGTCCTTGATGGATTTCTCTCTCTCTCTCTCTCTCTCTCTCTCTGTTATTCTGAAGAAGAAAGTTTAAGAGCTACCGCGCATAATCGAAAATCAAATAAAGCGCATCGATCTCGCAAAGAAACTCCTTCGGTATATGTAATTGAAAATTTTTCAATGCCAAGCCCTCAACTCAATAATAGAAGAACCATCCAAAACGTTTGCGTCGAGAAATAAGACACACACACACTGGCAGACAATGCTCGTTTGAAGAGAAAGAAAAAATGCAACGACGCGCACCAATCCACAGCAGAAAAGAGAGAGAGAGAAGAGAGAGAGAGAGAGAGAGAGAGAGAGAGAGAGAGAGGAAGAAGCGCTGGCGCAAGATTTCTCCCGAATCCTTTTAAAGAAGCTGCAAAGGCGGCGGCGCCGATTCTCTTTTCACTTCCCGCGGGCTCGAAAAGCTACACGCCAGGATAATTCCGGGACAATGGGAGGATGCGCTCCTACCGAATGATAATAAAGAGACGGAGAAAGGAAGGCGGAAAGACAAACGCGCCGAGAGAGCAAAGCACATACAAATGTACATATATATTTGTACACATAGACTTCTACTGGATCCGTTTAACGGGATGAGCGGCGCTTGGCGGAAGAAAAAGGAGCCGAGATGCATCTCTTCGTTGTAATGCTTCGTCCCTTTATTTCCCCGGTACATTTCAGGGCTAATTTCATTCTCGTAAAAAAGTCCTAAGCTGCTGTCTTCATCATCGTTGTGCGCGATGTTTCTTTTTTTCATTTCTTCGTCTGTCTATTTGGTTGGCTAGAGATTCTTTCGAGTGTGCAAGTCTCAGTATTTAGAAAGCGCATGCATAATCGTAATTCGACCTCTGCTATTGGATGAGTCGAGATCTCCAGAGCTGATCGAATTGAGGATGTGAGAGGAGGAGAATAGAGGAATGGCCTTTTATGCGCGAAGAGTTTCTTCTTCTAAGCTCGTACACGTGTGTCAGCCATTTGTTGTCGAATACTCAAGGGCAAGGTCAAAATCGACAGCATAGCTTTGGTCATTTTTTTACTTCATATTATCTTCGATTCAATTGTTCATCAATAGAAGTGAGTTACAATTAATTCAATGCTGTTTTAAGGCAATTTATTGTAAATCAGCGAATGCCGATGCTATGATATATGAGTTTAGGATAAGACGAATTACTATTCGATAAATTCATTAGCAGTAGATTAAGCAGAAAAACTAAGAATATGATTGTTAGGCAATTCTATAGTGACAGTGATCCAAATCGATTAATAAGTATTTATAATACCTTTTCTATAATACAAGTAATTATATATCGATTGAGTATAGTATAGCACCCTATGGTACATGCAAAATAATTTAAATTTAATATAAATTAAAATATGCCTTTGAGCATTGTTCGACTAGTAACTTTGGAATCACTTATACAATGCGATTGAATCCCCACGAATTGACTTACGCATATTTTTGGTAATCTATTATGTAAAAAAGATCTAAATTTCTATTGAGAACATTGGATTTCGTTATTCTGCTAGAATATACTTAAGTGTAATTTTGTTTTTCTTATTGAACCAGCCTTTGTACCGATACCCGATTAATATTTTATAGTATTATTTATGTAATTTAATCTGGTAAATAAATAAATAGCTAGTTTTGAAATGCGCGGAACAGACTGATCTAAAATAAGTTTTGGTTGCCCTGTTCGTAAGCATCGGAAAAAACATTTTTATACATAGAGCATATAACGCATAGATGTGTACACATTAGGTAAATAACATTTGTGCTTTCCTACCGCTACTAGCATATCGTGAACCTATTGTTTTTCGTTATAAGAAAAAAAATGACATTGAACTGAAATTATAAAGCGCTCTCATTGATAACGACTAGTATAGGCGAGCCGCAGATGTTTGCAAGACGCTGGCAACGGTAACAAGGAGCCTGAGGATCAGTGCAGGCAACCGCGGGCGAGAGAACACAAAGATCTCGAGATAGAGTTACGATAATTGCTTGTTTAAACGTTTTAGAACAGCCGCTCCAGATTTATATACGATTCTCTTCTTTTCTTCAAATATAGATATATCCTACAGTATGAAAGGTCTGAACTCTTCATTTCTTAACTAGGAACACCTGTTTTACTTTTATCTACTTTTGGTTCTGCGACTTTAGATTTTGAGAAAGAGTGACTTTGCATTATATACGAGGGACTTTAAAGATTTCAGAATAGTGCAGTAGTTCGAGCCATTAAACGCAGCGTGCGTAACAAAAATGTATACGTGGAAATTTATATATATATATATATATATATATAGAATAAAAATTATTACAAATGTTTAAGTACATTGCAACCCTGTCAATATTTATAAGTACACAAGAGCGAATAGAATAAAATGTATTGTACACGCACATAGTATTATATGAAATATCATTATTTCCATTATAAATGTAAAGTGCACATCAGGCATTAACAAAAGCTTACATTAAATGCGCTGTTTAATATTTAATGCCAGTAACTAAGTGCATGGTAAAAATAGAATAAAATAACTCATAGCCGCTCATAGATCAAATCGTTCCTATGTATGGCTTACAGTACGTAGTCTATAGTACGCAAGCTTATACATCTGCAATTTTATTTATTTATTTATTATTTTTCATATAATTCTGTTGATACAGTGTCATTCGGCTATTATATTCCATGCTTACCTGATGATTAATTGTATCAATTTTTATTATTAATTATTATGTAATACGTTGCTAATTAATACATTGCGTTTGTTTTTGTCTAGGCCAGGCGAAAACAGTTTGTTTGTCTTTCATTGAATTCGGAATTCTCAACGTTGATTTTGAGACTGCCTTTGTACGTATTAAGAGCCCTTATAAAGCCCTTAAAGCTTGGAAATAAAAGTCAGTGATAAGAATAACTTCACGTAGTATAGAAAAGGAATATGAAGCTTCGCACGTGGATATAGAACTGTGTATATCGTTTCGCGGGATTTTCTGCGAGTCGTTTATAGGTTTATTTTTTGCTCGTGTGTGTACATGCGTGTACGAGAGCGTACGTATAAAAATATTGTAGTTGAGTCGCGTGGTCTATAGGATAGAGACGACGGGCTAAATAAACCTCACTGATTCTATTTTTGAAAGAGAAAGGGAGAGATATAGGGAGAGAGAGAGAGAGAGAGAGACGAGTACTGAACGTTGTTTAATTCGTAGAAATCTCCCCGCAGATATATGTAAAGAGACAATCGATAATCATGATTTTTCTCGCAATCTCTGAAAATACTTGTCGACAGCTCATTCATGTATGATGGAATATTATGCACATGTTGAAATTGATGGGTCAAAAAGCCAATAACTGATATCATTCTAAATCTCAGTGGTAAAGTAAACAAGGCAAGAGACGCCGCTACAATATCGCGTTAAACAAAGCCCAACCATAAATAACAAGATTCATTAATTCGACTCATAAGACACAATATCGCAGTGGCGGCAGCGAAAAAGAAACTCTCGGCGACTACGCGGCGTCGGCTTTCTCTCTTTTCGGGCAAAATTGATCGAGGTGCGCGTATTTTATGCGGCTCTTCTCCTGTGCTTCGTTTCAGAAGATTAAATTATGACGAGTCGCTGATATTTAAATCGATATTAATCTTAGCCCAAGATCTCCGAAAACGCGATTCGCTGTATTAGACTAATTGGATGCTGCGCCGATGGTGAACAGATACATGTGCCTATACGTGTATTCGGGCCAATCTTATATTATATACGGCTGATAAATTAATAATTAAAAAAAATATATATACATATATATATATGTGTGTGTGCGTGTGTGTGTGTGTGTGTGTGTGTGTATATATAGGTATAGTCCGTGGCTACATATAATTTCACTTTCCAGATTCGTCTATTTGCAGAGAAGCGAAGGAAAAATCGATACGCGCGTGACGGCATAAACGGACGATTGCTCTGCACCGCCGATACGAGAAACCGCGAGACATAATTCCAAGCAAGCGTGCCGCCTCTGCGGGAGTGGTACCGCATAAAGTTAATGAAAAGCCGGGAAGAGCTTCTTCCGTGAAAGAGGCATCGGCAAAAAGTGAACGAGAGTAAAGCAAAAGTAATGTACGAGGCAGTAGCGAAAATCTGTCACGCGAGCAGCGCAAAGGTGACACGCGACAGGCTTGTACTGATGGTTCTTGGAAAATCGATTAAGCAGCTAATTGGCCTCTCGTAAAAAGTATCTACCGATACCGAAATCACTTTTGTATCGCGTGATAGGACGATCGAGCTGCTCTTACTTTGCTTTCCATTCTATGTAGTTCCATATATACGTATATATTGTATATAGATATATCTACTATTACAATATAAATATACATATATTCTGGCCGTTTTTTCACCCTTTCCCGGAAGATTGCACGCGCTTGACCAAATCGGTTCTACGAAGCAAAAGTCCGCGCTTTCTTACCTTTTTCCTATGCGGAGTTGAGCGAGAGACAGAAAAGAAATTTGCCGCCTTATTTATGAGCATCTCTGCGTCGGACTGACTTTTTACCCCCTTTGGTCCTCGAAGGACTACTAGTTGTTAGTTTTTACTACAGAAGCTTTGAAGGTCTACTCGCATCGTAGCCAAATTTTTGAACGGTGCCGTCCTCGCGTTTTTGCGCATCGCAGATGCGGACTATGTTGTTCTCGCCGCGCAAGAGTTATTTATATTTGCTTTTTGTCGCTATGGACGATGATACCGGGAAGTACGACACTCGAGAAAGAGAGACGCTTTGATAAACCTCTTATCGCCGTTTGGACAGGGACAATACTGATTTATTTTCATACACTGAACTTGATGAATAAAAAACGATTTGCACTCTGTGTATGCATATATTATATACGTTAATATACGTTAGAACGATCGTTAACGAGTCGTTCAGCTATTAAGCGCGGGAAACATGCAACAATAAAGTGCGTCGCTGTGTGTGTCATCTATTTATAATCAGCGCGGTGGAAACGCGCTCGATAATGTCGTACATACGCTGGTAGTGGTCGAGGGTGGAAAATTGCCTGTGACGAGTCATTCGTTGTTGTTGCCGTCGTCGCTTCTGTCGGCAAGCTATATAGCACGGCGAGTTGCTAAAATAGACCCTTTTGCTATAGACCTCTTTTTTCCTCACAGTAACACCCGTGGATACCTTTGCGGAAATAGTGTAGTCGTTACGCAGCGATAGCTTCTATATTCGTAGAAGTGACTTATTTACTCGTAGCTCGTGCAGAGCATGCATTACGCTCAGTTGCAGATAGCTGACGCGACGAATTCGAGAGATTCATGCTGCCGAGAGAGCCCAAGCAAAACAATTCAATAAATTCTTTATTTATTTATCTAATATTTATTTGAAAATTACAAATAATTAGGCTCATTTATATTTATGGTCATTTGGTTAAGTCGAACCACAGTAATGAGTAAAACAACATACTTAACTTATAACGATCAATAAAGGTGTGGCGTAATAATATAGAAAATAACTAACCAACCTGAAAAAAGATTACTGTAAATTTCCTAACAATGCAGTGTGGGTAATAGCTTTTTTATTTGAAACAAACGTTCAATCATTATTTTATACTAAATTACTTAATTCATTTATAAAATCCTTTTTCTACAGTTTATAAACATAAATGATTTTTTACAGTAGTATGACCCTAGTAGGAATTGGAGTGATAAGATCGGGCCATACATGAAAACCAATATTGTGTCAGTATTGTGCCATAACATATATTATATATTATAATATTATTTTTTAAAGAATGATTAAATTGTTTGAAATCACCCAAAGATGAAAATGTATGAGGATCCGGTTCATTCGTCGTTGAGATGTTACTAAACCAACAGATATGTAAGATGGATTTGAAGTTAATTGAAAGTTGAACTCTCGTTCGAATGTCTCGCCAGCATTGGGCCAGCATTGGGCCAGCATTGGGCCAGCATTAGCGTACAGTATTCAACCTTTACAAAGTTTTAATGCTGGCTCAAATCTGGCATTGGACCAGTAGAGTTTTATAACTCTGGTCCGTTCATATCATCCCGATACCGAACCAACACTTGCTTTTTACTGGCACCCAGTCTGCTGGCTGCCAGTAAAAGGCCAGTATTGGCCCGCTGTTCCAGTATCGGCAAATACTACTAGGTGAGTTATATATAAATTGTTCCTAATTGAAAACAGTAATTATATATATCATAAGCATTTTCACATCAGAAAATTATTTCGTTAGATAGTCCTAGGAAATATATGGATTTGAATTAAATTTGTAAAATTGTAGTTTAAATATTAATTTCAATTACCATATGATCTTCAATCACCAATTATCTATGATTACAATAATTCGTTATTCGTATGAAATTTATTGGCTCACAATAAATATTTGTAGAGAATAAAATAGAAATTTTAGATTAAACAAAAACAAAGAAAAGTAATAAATAGCTATTTATTACTTTTAAGTAAATGCACTTTTTGATTTTAACAATATCATTTAATGCATTCTATTCAATTGTTTGACTTACATCGCACAAAGAACTAATTTTCGCGTTAAACAAAATTTGATCGTGCATTTATTCTCACGTATGTACATGACGCATATGCGTAAAAGTATAAATAATTACAGTATACGGGAGAGAATAATTTCGCGGGTATAGCACACACACTTGCGGGTAGTTATTTCATTGTATTCAAATTCATCGCTGCTCTGGTAATCAACGCTTTAACTATAACTATACGGTGAGTTGAACGCGCAATATCGCATAATATTATCGAATGGAAAATGAAGAAAAAAAAGAAACAAATGAATGGACTGGGGAAAATTGCGAGCTGCGGGAAAAGTTGATCGTGCGCTCGTAGGGAGGCGAAATTCCCTCGCATATTCGAATTTTCTCTTCGTTCGAAGTTTCCAGTCGCAGTTGGCTTTTCAGCCAATTGCTCTTTCATTTTCGCTTCTACATTCAAACACGCGCGCGAGTGCGCGCATATATATACATCTCATCTAATCTTCTTTGTTGAGGTTTGCTAAAAATAGTCTATTTTATCCTTTTTATTCCTTGTTTTAATAAATCCTCAAATAATTTCCGAGGAAAATTCTTCCTATGCCCGAAAAACATCCTCTCGGGGTACAGGTCGGGTCGTGAGAAGGGCAGAAAGATAAATAGAAGAGTTTAGCGAAGCAAGGGAAAAGCGAGTCTCGTGTGCTCTTTATGTATACGCTCATCCCCAAGGATTTTCGGGAAGCTCGATTACGCGTGTATATGTGGGCCGCTGCCACTACTGCCATTGCCGTCGCCGCCGCTGAAGTGCGCACGCAACTGTGTCTCTTCGCAACCCTCGCAAACTCGCATTCTTATATATACTTACAGTTTTTCTTTCGTGCACGCAAAGAATATTCCGAAAATATAGGCACTATATTGTTTACGGAATCAAAGGTGTATCGAAGTCGCATTAGTGGACTCGCTCTTAGGGGCAGAAAATCAATAGCAACTATAACAGTATAGTATCTATAACCCAAGACTAAACAAACAACCCTCAATATATATCTACATGTACTTATCGACCTCGCGCTCGTCACACATACAATTCTCGCGATCGAAGAGAGAGAGAGAGAGAGAGAGAGAGAGAGAGAGAGAGAGAGAGAGAGAGAGAAATCCACAAATCGAACTCTCGAAGAAAATACTGTGAGCAAAGACGAATGGAAAGTTCGCGTAAAACAGGAAAAATCAAACACAACGCGATGTTATAAGAAAGACAAGCTAAGAGAACATACGTATGTAGCAAGAGTGTAAGCGTATACATCGCGAGAGTTTGCTTATGGAGAGTGTAGTAAGGCGACGCGGTCGCTAGTGGGGGGTGTTGTCTTTCGCGACGGGAGGAAGTATTTAGGCGCAGATCTAACTTCTTATTACCTCCGTTTTATCAACAGCACCCTAAGCGAGTCGTTCAAAATGTATTCTCTCATTCATTCGCGAGACCGAAAAATCTAATAAGCTCTAACGCCAACAAATCTCTCTACCGCGTTTTCGCTTACGTGAAAACTGACAAAGTTTATAATCGAATAAATAAAAAAGAATCCCCTTCTTCCTTGTCTTCGTCGGCTTTGTGGTCTGCAATGGCATCATCATGCCGGGGTTCGAGCGAGCTCGGTCTTGCATCGTCCACCTATACTCCCCCTTAGCGTCGCATGCAGCACAGCTAGCTCGTGTCCAGTGGAGCTCCTAGAAACGGCGGCAGCGCCTCTACGCCTTTCTAGCCTCTATCGATCGCGCCCGCAGGCAGCCGCTGCCCTGGACTTGCCGACTCTCTCTCTCTCTCTCTCTCTCTCTCTCTCTCTTTTCTCTGCTCGAGTGGACTGAATGTCCACATCGTCGTCGCCAGCATCGGATCGTCACGCGTTTGCTGTATATAGCTTGGGCTCTTCGTCCCGATTTGGCGACGAGTCTAGAGCTGCCGCATGTGTGTGTGTGCAGATCTTGGATTTGGAACTGTTAAAATTTCGTGTAGCTGTATAGAGAATCAATCAAGATAAATTATTAGATAGACCGTTATAGAAATCAATCTTTTTAACAAATAAGTTTGATTATAATTACTATATGCACAATGATTTAACAAAAGAAGAATACTTTATTTTCACGAATCGAATCTCAAATGGACCAGCTCACGTTTACAATACCCCCGTATACATATGCTACTGTTTTATATACCGCGTATCTCGTCGAACCCGTGGAAAATGAATCGCGCTAATGCGCCTCGGCAATGCTGATTTGTATTCGGTGATCTCCACGGCAGATATTAACCGAATAGTGCGTTTCTCTCGCTCTTGTGTCTGTGTGTATGCCTTACTTTTGCCGTGGATCATCTTCTACGTATGTGTGAGCATCGAAGACTTTGGAATTCGGCGGTCGATTCTCCAGGATTGATTTTTTATGGATCGAGAACTGACTGTTGATTAGTTCGAGTCCGCTGCTGGTGCCGTTGAATTATTGTATCATTCTCCAGGATTCCCTCGAGTGAAAATGTTTTGCGGACTGGCAGGCGCGCTCGATCGAAGTGACTTTTTCGTTGTAATTGGCGGATGTCATTTCTTTTTGAGGCAGCAAACGCGTGTACCCGTGGCTCCTTCAAATTATACACAAATATATACAATACATATATCCATATATAATGTCTCTCCGAGCGCAGAAAAAAGTTGGAATTGCAAAAATGACTCGAAAGCTGTATATAGCTATGTATATACTGTTAGAGCTTATATAGAGTCTCTTCGCAAGACTGAAAGTTTTAAGTGGCATTTGGAAAAGTTGTAGAGCTTACGAAGTTTATGGGCAAGTTTATTTCAAGTTTACCTTCTGTAACGGAAATTTCGGATTAACCAAAGAGCTATGCGCATTTGTACAAAAGAACGACGCATTTCGAACTAGAAGTGTAAATTGAATTGCCGAAAATGATGAGGCACACGTATATAGTTACTTAGCGCGAACTTGGGTGACAGAACGGTGAGTCATATATTAAAAAGATGAAAATAAAAAATTAAAAATAGCAAGCCTGAAGAAGAGTTATCGTCGTCCGGGTAACGTTGCAATTTTTTAGCGCAATACAAGTTTTCTCGGTGAAGAGACAGTCCATTCGCGCGACGATAAGTCAAAGCTAGGCGGAGAGATATTGCGTGGAGCTACCGCGATCGCAGCCAGATAGGTTTTTTCTCTCTCGGATTCCCCGCATAGGGGTCCATAGGTCTCCGAATCAGCCGTCGTCGCCGCTTGCCTCTCTCTCTCTGCTAGCAAAAAGCGCGAGAGTGATGGAGTGGAAGAGGAGGAGGAAGGGGACAGAAGTGCTCGGAGACGACGCGCGAGGAGCCATTTTATTCCTTCATAAAACACTTGAGATGTCGTTCCGAGAATCGCGCGCAATTCCGAAAGCGAAATTCCACCTGTGCTTCTCTTCGCCACCCGGCCATCCTCTTGTCTCTTGTCGCCTAGAGTTATTATCTAATCGACATTTCTTTCAGCCTCCGCTTCGTCTTATTTTCAACTGGACGGTTATACGAAGTCGAGCGATTTCATACTGGAACTGTCCAATAAATTAATCTAATTATAGTTGAGGCTAGTTTTGCAGCTCGGAGCTTTGAAGAAAGAAAACTATAAAACGAAAAGTGAAAAATGTAAAAATGTTTGACATAGCCGCAGTGTAAACCGAGTTCTCGAAGGCAGAACGAAGGAATAAGATTCGGTCAATGCTGCTCGCAGATCCAATTATCTCGGTGTCCTCCACGCGCGGATGCTAAGAGATCGGCCATTGGTGTGCGCAGAAGGGCCCGTGGGACCGTTTGTTTTGTAAGTCTAATCGCGAAAGAGAGAGGCTGAAGGTGGTCTGGAGTTGCCCTTCGATCGTCTGCCGCCATTTTATTTTTAAAAAACAAAAAGCAGCGTCTACAACGAGAGAAACAGATCGTACAGTGGCGCCACGGCTGCCGCAACGGTTCTGACAGTCACGAGTCCGTAAAAAGCCTTGACTATATACCAATATGCCTATATACCTATACCTATATACCTCTACCTATATCCTATACCTGTATATTAGCTTATACTACATATATAGTATATATAGTCATATAGCCAGAGAGGAAACAGTTTATAACTTTGATGCGCCATATACTTAATCGATTCAGGATGCGTGCGTTGCGTGTAGGGCCATACCTGTGCGCGAAATCGCTTCTGCGTAATTTCGATCGTTCGTTTACCTGGGCTTTTCTTCTGCTTCTCTTTTTCTTCTCCGACGGCTCTCTGGCGCAGTTTTCTCTTTTTTTCTTCTTCTTCCTGTTCTTCGCCCGTTCATTCAGGATTTATCGAAGTTTTTTTGCTTACTCGCCGTGAGGCTGGATTTGCTGCTCTCTCCTGATGCTTCTTTTGCGTTATTATGTGATTGTAAGGTATATAAGGGTATGTATGAATGAACGCTCTTACGCTGTCCTTATTCTCGGCCCATTTCGCTTTATTCGATCGATCCTCATGCTCATTCTTTTCAAACTTTTCGTACTAAAATGTATCAAAATCATCGGTAATTCCGGATAATCAATCACTACAAAGCATTCTTATTTTTTACTACAGCCTCCTTTCCACTCTCTCTCTCTCTCTCTCTCTCTCTCTCTCTCTTTATGCTATATAGCTTCTCCTCTGCACTAAAATTTTATCTCTTCCTCCGTGAGCCGCAGCAGCAGCAGCAGCAAGCAGCAGCCGCGGGTGGAATATGGCTAATATTTCCTCGGAGGGGAGGTAGCGCTTGGTGCCGGGTTATGCCCTGGCTGGCGCCAGAGCCGAGAGCTCGCTGACAGGCCGTTCCATGCCTATAGATATATACTACCTTTCGCTGCTGCTGCTGCTGCGCCTGTAGAGAGAGAGAGAGAGAGAGAGAGAGAGACGGAGTCGTCGCGCTGACGCGAGGTAGGTGGCCGGGCAGTATAACCAGCGAGAGCTTGATGATATTGGCCCTCGGGATGTGTGTGTGTGTGTGTGTGTATATATAAGGAGAGAGAGAATATAAACCCTAATCGGCTTTATGAAAATTAATAATTTGTGGTTTTCGAACTGCTTCCGCCGTCCGAACAGACTACAGTGTATGTCTGTGGCTTTGGTGACTAATTAATTTTTTATTTTCGTATAGGATGTTAAGAGATATTACGGGAAGATAAGATACTTTTTTCCAAATTTTTATTTATTTTTT
This sequence comes from Apocrypta bakeri, assembly GCA_018906985.1. Lineage (NCBI taxonomy): Eukaryota > Metazoa > Arthropoda > Insecta > Hymenoptera > Pteromalidae > Apocrypta > Apocrypta bakeri. The sequence continues at coordinate 3,500,976 of JACCIA010000008.1, read as the reverse complement.
CAATTCTATTTTCAAGCATTAGCATTCTCGTGTGTATACACATATAAGATATATATATAATTATATATGTATATATAACCGCACTCGTCCGTCAATTAATGCCCTCGACGCACAATGCGCGAAAAAGCCGCAGCCGTATAGCTTCAGACAGCAAAAGCTTTTGAAGCATGGAATAGGAAAACAAAAGAAAATACAAGGGAAAATCCTTGAGGATACGCAAGTTGCATCTCCCTCAAGCGCGCACAAAGATGCCAAAAGCCCTGGGTGTATACAGTATACGCTTTATATGATTCTCCCTCGACTGGCAATGAAAAAGCTCCAGCTAGAAGAGAATGCAAGGCGCAATGTATAGACAATGTTAAACAATACAAAGAGATGCGCTTGATTATTAGCAATTATTTTTTATATTTTATTTACTTTTCGACTTCATTTAAATATATTTTTAATCGTACAAAACGAGCATTTAATTCTATAACGACGATATATATATAAAGCAAAAGCATATATAAATCAATTTTCGCTTTCGTTTTTATGTTGTCTACATGTCGAATTTACACGTCGAGTGCATACTAGATGCATATAAAAACACTCGCCTAAGAAGCAAGCCGAGAGCATCGGCGCTCAGAACGCCTAAGTCCCTTCATGGGCTGAATGAAGCCTCTGCCTCTTTATATTCGCACACGTACCTCGTGCATTTACACGCACACACTCACACACACACACACATATATATATATATATATATACGCGCAGAATTTGTTAAAAAAGTATTTATTTCTAGAAAGGTGTCGCGATCGAGCGCGAGAATTGCGTCCCCTTATTTTTTTCCGTCACATATAGGCTCGCGCACACGCATACGCATATAGGTATATATTATAGGTATAGGTATATATGTTCGGACATTCGACTGACAAAAGGAAAGAAGCAAATCATGCTTGTGGAAAAAGCTGCGAGTAGGCGCGCATGGACAACGTATAATTTCGCGGAACTGCAAGCGTACGATCGTTGAGGTGAATTTACCGTGCGCGCACTCACGCTCGTAAATTAAGGCGTTCGATAATTCACCTCAATAAACATGTCCGTCCTCGCAGACGACAATGCGAGGAGTGTCTATATATGACGCTTGGAGCAGTTCCGAAAATGTCGAATTCGATCATTGTGAAATGCAAAGGACTATTTTTTAATATAATATACACAAAACTCGAGATCTATAACGACAAAGTTGCGAGGTAAAAATACAGTTCTTTATTCTCGATACAGCTTGATTGTTAGCTATATTTGTATAGCAACACTTCGTACCAAGCACAGTACAGAATACGTGTCTCTTAAGGCTAAAATAAACAAGGCCGTTATATATACAGTGGAGGTGCTCGTGAATTAGGAACGAGGCTTTCGCAATGGCGCCTGGGGCTTTACATCGCGCCTTGGCTAGTCTTCTCTCTCTCTCTCTCTCTCTCTCTCTCTCTCTCCCTTCCTCTGTGTATGTCTATATAGATACATGTTTAGCTTGTACTAGATGAAACGATAGAAGGAGGGGTTGTGTCTGCCACCTCTTGAGTACTAGACTTTCCGCGACTGGCCAAACGAGTTAGCCAGTAGTCGAGTGCGAGGCGTGAACCGACTCTCTGCAACGCTCCAATTAAGGGTGTACTATATTATCATGAAATTCACGGGGATACTCATATGGTTTCAAATCTACCTCGGATAATATTTATTTTATTACTTTTTAATATGCATAATGTCTTGTATAATCAGGTGGGTTTACACTTCCTGAATTCTCCTCCTGAACTTTGAATGTCTGTAACGAAAAATCTAATTATATTTCAAAGTCCAATTTTTTTCTTTCAAGCATATTCCAAGCATAGAAACATTGTGCAATAAGATATATCAGAAATTGCTGTGATTAAGGATGATAGCAGTAACTTTTGGTAGTCCTTATTATTACGTCGTTTTTTTTAACAATTTTAACAATAAAGTTAAGCTTTGTAATAATATGAATATTTTGTTACGGGCATTCAAAATTCAGGGAGGAAGTAAGCGTAAACCAGCTTAAGTAAATTTGTTTAAAGATGTATATTAATTTATTTATTCTTCATATAAATGTCTAAATAAATAAAAAGAATAGACGAAATCGTTGAAACATTTTTGCCGAGCCATTTCTTATCCCTTTTCCAGCTAAACCGACATGACCACGTCATCCATAGCTACTGCTGTAGCAGACGAAAGAGAGAAAGACTGCACGGCAGGGGTCCGGCGGAACATACGGCCGATTGGCCCTCACCTCTAGCGGGGTGGTTTTTCGAACCTGGCCCAAGATCAAAAGAACTAGCACAAAAACACGCCCTTTATTGCGTATATACTAGAGCCTTCGCGTATAGGCATATATATTCGCGTATAGGTACACACACATATATACCATATATACCACATATATACCACATATATACCACATATATACCTATGTGACAGAAGAAAGACTGCGAAACTTATAATAGAGAAAGCACACAGAGAGTACTGGTAGGCCCCTTCTCTCTCTTTCTCTCGTCCCTTTCTCCGACTGCTACTCGTGCAGCTCCTTTCTTCTTTGTCCTATACCACTCGCCCGTTCGCTCGTTTTATCTGACGATTCTTCTATTCTCGAGATTTTTTTCCTGAAAGGATGAAAATTGGGTTTTCACGATTTTGGCCTGAATCTCACTACGATAGATGACTATGAAACACATGAGGTATAGAACTAGACAACTTTTGACAAGGCTAGAAAAAAAGGTGTAAGAAAAAAGAATGGTAGGATTTTTTTTAATTCTCGGCAATATAACGACTTACTCCGAAGACAAACGCGCGACGTCGTAATAACCATACTTACGGCACGGCAGATGAAAAAAACTACTCATCGAGCGTAACCACTCATCGCGTCATCAACAAGAGCACTTTCCCCTCTTAACTCAAGTCGTGCTGGCTTTAATCGCGCCGTAAACATAAACAAGTTTACAACTTCCTCCGCTTGGTAAATAAAGAGCTGTGCACGGCTGCATAAGAACGAGCCCCGAGAGAGATATGCTGCACCCTTACGATCGAGAGTAAATATTTGAATCGGCGCTTACGGTTGTATATGTATACCTATATAGGTGAGTAGAGTGGAAGAATGAAAAAAGTATATAAAATAACCCCACGAATCAGATCACCCTAGAGGGGGAGGGGGGTTGGGTCTCTCTCTCTCTCTCTCTCTCACTCTCTCTCTCTCTTTTCATGTCGCGCGATAACGTCTGAAAGATTTTCGCGGAAGACGGCTGCCATCGAAATTTCATCGCATCCCCCGATATATTGGATTTCCAGGCGGGGAAAATCATCAGCCGCGAATCCGCAGTGAGAAAGAGAGAACTTTTGAAATTCAATACCACATATAGGATAATAGTTTCGCGGCTTACAATGCGAACACACGATCGCGCGGAGATATACAGGCAACAGGCTATGGATTTCGAGAAAAAGAAGAATGGACGGTTGGAATTCAATGAAGCTGAGTACGTTTTCGGACGAAATTACAGTAGGTTTTATGGAAAACGACAAGTTCTCTCTGGAGCCAAGCGCAATCCTCGGGTGCGAGTCTTGGCAAAGGAAATGAAGGCTTTTTTGTAAGACACTTCCACTTTAGAATTAACTTTGATGGATAGAATTTTGGATGAAAATTTGTTTAAAATATATTTAAATTTTTCGATAATGATTAAATTTTTAAATCTTTCGTCTCGCTACGACGCAATTTTAGGATAGAGCAATAGCTCTTAACATACTGAAGGATGAAACTGAATGGCGATTTATTGAAGCCACACCTATTAATATTAATATTAATTAAAATTGTTGTGTAGCAACGTATTTGAATAATATATACATGTGACAAAAAAATGAACTTGTGGATAAGTGTGCGTCATTCAGTCAACAGTCCTTGTTCTTTCGGTTTTTTCTCGTGCGGTTAAAAGAATGCACTAAACGACTTGTTTCTGGACACGCGTATAAGTATAAGTATCCATAGAAATAATTAGGCGACGCGCGCACTTCTGGGACACGAGAGTTTGCATTCTTTATTCCTGTCTTCGCACACGGCCACGTCAATATTGTCCGCTGACAAGACGTCAACCCAATTTACAGTCATTGTCTCTGTTTCTGATGAGCGTAACTATAACTCTAGCTTTGTATGCAGACACTTTGATGAGTGTGGATTTGCATAACAAGTTCGATAAAGTATTGCCCTTATATTTGAACGATGCGCGACTAAACATACGAGCACGAGCCTAGCTTTTTATTGCCGAGAAAACTATTTATATCAATAATTTTTAGTTAAGAATACGTTTGAGCCTTAATAAGATGCAGAATAGTTTCAAATGCATAAACAAAAGTAATTCCTTCAAATAATAAAATATTTTAACTACTGAGTTATAGAACACTGATGTGTTGTATATAACGTGTATAAGCTATACGTATCAAGTACTTTTTGAAAAAAGTCTACTTTTATCGATGCGGTTGCTCGAATTTCTTAATAAATAATATATTAAGTAAAAGAAACATTTATAATTCAAGTGATTATTCAGGTACATATAGTTATTTAAGACATCATTGAATCAACTTTCAAAATTGAATCGATCGTCCCACAGAGTCTCCCTTCAACAGTAAAAGTCGGAGTTTTTTTGTTAAGCAGCTACTACTACTACTTGAATGCCTACAATAATGTAATATACGCGTACATGACTCTGGCGATCGATCTCTCGTGTTAATGTGGCCAGTTTATATATAAGTTTAGCATAATATTGCGTACATAGTGAGGAGGGGAGCTTATTCCAGCGAGAAAATACGGGGTGAGTGCAGTTTATGTCGTGGGTCATTGTAATGAAACTTTCATCAACGTTGAATGTTTAATGCTGAGTACGCGGGAAATTTATGAAAAAAGCCAGTCGCATATAAGATAATACGAGCACCTCGTAGGAATGCGTTCGGCTTAGGTATATATATATATAAATATATATAAATATATATGTGTATATTGTATATGTATGTGTGTGTGTGCGTGTGTGTGTGTGTGTGTGCGCGCGCGTGTGTGTGTGTGTGTGTGTATAACGAAAGAGCGCTGGCTTCGTTAATTCATGTTGCATGAGCCGAGGTTATTACTCAATTTTTCAACAACCGATGTAATATGTGCGGTAGAGCTTTTTTCTTTTCTATAGTAAAAATGTGCCGAAGATCAGGTATTCGAGTTAAATGCGAAACCTCAAAGAGCTGTATCGAATTTCTCGAGAGAAAAAAAAACAATGAACGCACCGAAGAAAAGAAAGGCGTTCGTTCGCTCGCTCGAGCCTCGTTAATTCTAGGGGTCGGTCCAGTAATCGATCGACACAGCTCGAAAAATCTCTATATATCGCATTTGCGCGATATACGCCGCAGCTGCATCGCCCCCGAAGCAGTGCGCGCGCGCGCAATCCAAACAGCCAAACATTCGAACGCGTTTCTCTCTCTCTTTCTCTTCTCGACATCTGTACATCTGTTGTTAGCTCCGTTTGTAACGGAACACCGCTTAATAGCATTAGAAATATATAGGCACGTATACACATTGCGTGGCGAGACACTCGATCGACCAAATCGCGCTGTGCTGTATGTTTGACCAGGGATAACCGAGCCCGTCCTATTCTAGATGTACGCACATACACGCGTCGAAGTGTATGTATGTGGACTAAACGACGATTGTCGACCCTTCGGATGCCTTCCAGCTTTTCTTTCTCTCTGCGTGTTTGGATATATGTAGGTTATTCTTGGTTTATATTATACATACGCGTATACTGGATGATCATGTCCCTCGGGCTACTGTCTCTCGAGTACGCGCCTTGCGTGCTCGCTTTGTTTATTTACGTAATTTCACTTGATTTTTATTCTATTAAGCTTATCGCAGTTGGATTAATGTTAATAGATCGCTAGCTCAAACCTTGCTCACTTTACTTATCTATGTGGATATAGCATGAAGCAATAATTCACCATTGCAGGGTGTCATGGATCACATGTCATTGATCAAGTTTTATCACGAGATCTGCTGTATTGCATTTTAACACGAGGAAAAAATAGTGGTTTTGCCTTAACCAATTTATTCGTCTATGCAATTCTATTACTGTAACTGTCTTTGAATTCTCCATCTCTTCTATATACTCTGCTCCTCCACTATACCTCTCTCGTGGAATTTCTCATTACTCATTACATCCGCGTATACCTCCCTAAACGATAACAAAGCTTGTCTCGCATTCACCTGGGAGCAGCTTATAGCGATGGTTGCAGCCGATGCACAAACAATAATATCATTGGCCAGCGCCACGTCTCGTCGTCAACCCTTGCTGCCGAAACCTGCATCGACATTACTCATTTTAATTATGAACTATGGAGCCTGTGACAGGCGTGCGAGCATATCCCGACGAGGGTGACGTTATTGTGCAACTAAACGAAGCAACTTATTGCGCGACGTTTTATTCCTTTTTCCATTTCGCTGAGCAAAATAATAAAAATAATATATAAAATCCCTGCGGTACTAAATACTAAACTTAAAATGTATAATATTTATTTATTTTCAATTGATGTCATTAAAATGGATAATTCAGCAGAAAGTAAGTAATTTTCTGTTTGCTCTTCTGGCTCGATATAAAGTATAAACTTCAAATTAGGCAATTACGATTAAAAACTTAAAAATATACTTAATGCATTCTCCAATATTTAACTAACATGGTTCGCGCCATTGTAAATATTTCTGTCGATATTATTTAGACGTGCTGAGCGAGTCAGTGCCACTGCACATGTCACGCGGTAACGCGGAAATATATTTTTACGTAACAACTTCTATGTCTGGATATTTGAATTGTCGATTTAGTGAGTTTGTTAAACCTCTTAGTTATAGTTATGATTATAACTCGCTATTGTGCAGTCGATAAATGGTGTATTAAAATTTATGTTCTTGTTCATTCGTCATCTTTTCTCGTCTTTGCTGGTCTGTACTAAAAAAAGTTTGCTACATTTAAAAAGAATACTGATTTAAAAAATGGCTTATTTATGAAAAATTATAATTCCAATTTCTGTAGAGTCAATTTTTCTTAATTTCTCAGTGTTCTCGCAGTTTCATCATTAAAATATCTTACATCTCATACCGTTTCAGATCGAATAACGCAATAGACAGAGTTTTCTGCGATTCTTTGCTGTTTTTCATTGAGCCATCAGAGATGAACGGGGTTTTCTTTTTTAAATTCGTTGATTATCGTAACGACGAAATAAACGCTTTTAGTTATATCAACTGTGCGCTTTTGCATCCTATTTTAAATAGACCTACGGCGATACGAGTAAGCTTATGCTGTATATAAATATAGGTATACGTAAGTTCTAAACAAAGTTACGTTTTATCCACAATACTAACTTTTGATGGATTTCCAATGTTGAAATTGAGTTTTCGCGATATAATTCTGTCGATATCCTATTTTCTTTACTGTGAAATTCTTTGATCAGAATGTTACTTTATTACATATAACTCGATGAATATTGGATGTATGCACGCGATCGATTTTTCTAAAGTTATAGAAGTAAAGTGTATACGCTTAATAGCTCAGGTAAATTCGTGACAAACGGGAAAGTAAAAAAGTTTAGCGAGAGTACGCCGTTTGAAAGGTGCGGAGTAAACTTAGTTTTCCGCAAAGTTGAGGCGAACGTTAAACTGGTATGCACCACTCGCTCGATGCATTAGTGATGAACTTAAAAAATACACCCGACAAGTAACTTTCATCTGCCTGCGAAAGCTATTCTCACAGTTAACGACAACTTATTTCGTTCACTCCATATGTTCACACACCTTTTGACATTTTCCGCGCAAATATACTAGTAGAATTATTATTTTATTTCATCCCTTTGTTACCTTGGTTCTTCAAGTAGTTAAAGCCATTAATGACTCTTGCATCACGCGGCGGCAACCCTTTTTTGTCTTGTAGCAAAGCCGCTCAACGGAGCTCTTGCATGTGCACGACAAGTTTGCGGTTGCAGCGCCAAGTGCAGTTTTGCGTAAGTTGCGCTGCTTAAATTATTGTTGTTCGCCGTGGAACGCGCTCTCTGCAGTCGGTTATTTTCTTTCATTATTACCGCATGTAACAACGTAGTATAATTATAATTATACATATATATGTAGAATGCACGAGGTATGTGCTCGAATGTTCTGATTTATATGCGTATAGAGAAAGATGCTACCGTGCAAGAGCTTTGAATCGTGGTTTTTTTATAGATTCATCGCAATACAGCAGCTTATCGGAACAACAAGTAATATAGATAGCGATAAATTGATAACGACGTTAGTAAAGTGTTTAAATATGCGTTATTGCCTATTGGAAAAAGGTTTGTTAATTCAGGAAAATTGAATAAAAGATTTCTCTTTTCAACAAAGAAGATATGTTGTCTTTAAAAAAGACATATTTGAAACTATAATTGCTTACTAATGAATTAATACGATATTTACTGAAATGGAATATAAATTTACTATAGTTGCAAATATTTCCTTATAGGACTATAAAAAATCGTTTATCGGAGTCAAATACGCGTTTCATTAGCATAGGAATAAAAATTACAAACAATGAATGCTTAAAAAGTACGTACGAGATACAGTACTGTCTCAGATATCGAACGTGGTCGAAAATCAATATATAAAAATAAAGAAAATTATCGATAGAAAGGAATCATTCTATACGGTATCATTGACATCTGGCTCGTCGTCATCTCGTTAAGTGCGTACATAGTGCATAATATATGTAGGCATCGAGAGAATCGAGAAAGGGAGAGAAAGAAAAAGAATCTTAAATCGCGTTGCGTCCTCCGCGAGTTTTCCATTTCCGCCCCCGTCGTTGGCAGGTTAATTAATGGAGCGACACGCGAAAAAAAAACCGCGGCAGTAAGTCCAATGAGATCGAGCCCTCTTCGATTTCCGTTTGCCCTCGAGATTCGACAGAGCGAGATGAAGATAAAGAGAAAGAGAGAGAGAGAGAGAGAGAGAACGAAATGCGGAGAAAAAAGAGGAAGGAGTGAGTGCAGAGCTACTCTTTCTCTGTCTCTCTTTTTCTCTCTCGTTCTCTCTCTCTCTCTCTCTCTCTCTCTCTCTCTCTCTCTCTCTCTATCTGGGGTTGAACCGCAGTGAGGAAAGAAGCGAACGCTGAGCATTCTATTGTGAGCTCGTTGTTTTGTCCCGTCAGTTTTCGCTGGCTTGAGAGAGAATGCAACGCGATATCTGTAGCTTGAGCTTTGAGACGCGAAAGAGAGAGAACTTATAATATGCGTTCTTCGTTATATCTACATGTTTTTCCATTTCGTTTATTCGAGTTTAACCTTTTCTTTGCGAGTTTATGCGCACGAGCAAAAACGTTATAAGCGAGTGGAAATTTTAATTTTCCGATTACTTCTGTACTTCTGATTTGCCGATAATTGATGCACTCAGCGCAAGGGAAGTAATTATGACGAATGTGGCAAGGACGCGTGTTTCTATAACTAATAAACCATTCCGGACTTGATATATATGTCCATGTATAATTGTATAGCCACAAGTAAAATCTCTCAACTGCGACACACGAAATAACACATCGGCTCCCCCTTTGAGAAAAAAGAACCCGCCGCTGCTTGCCGCATTATTACCCATATGCATATACATTGAGACATAGAGCAGTATTTATATATATGTGCAACCGGCGACATATACACTCTTCCGCTCTCCCATGCATCGCCGGGGACGAGTTGACGCGCGGAAACGCTCGTCTACTTGCTTAGCGCGCGACACGCAAAAGAGCCGCGATCGTCGTCGGCTCCCTTTGCTCGCCGCAAAGGAAGAGCTGCGACGAACGCGCCGACAGGCCAAAGATATTGAAATCGAGCGGCTGTAATCTGAGACCGCGCAACAACGCCTAGAATAGCGGTAGCGGCGGCAGCTCTTCGATCGGGTAATAATTAGGCTGCTGCTACCTTATATATGTATATATGTGTGTGTGTGTGTGTGTGTGTGTGTGTGTGCGTGCGTTCACAAAGCATCTCCGACATAATGCTCTCAACTCTTCCTTTCTTCCTCGTCGGCGTCTCTTTTCTTATGTCGCTTACTCTTTTTTAGCTTTTATTTTTCAAATGGGATAATGCGCGCGTAAGAAGTAAGCCTTTTTATATTGCAGACATGATGTACCAGTGCCACGCGTCATGGAATTCTACATTATTGTATGCCATGAGAATATTTCGATCGGTGAGATTCGAATGTACCGCCAATTATTAAAGACGATCTTACGGTTGTTTCTGCAGCGAATAAAATTATTTACTAAACATAAAGGTATGTAGCCGAAGAGCAATGCACCGGGTGTGGATAGTTGGTCGGTTGCATGACGCGCCTGAATAATAAACAGTCTCTTCGTTTTATTGATCTACAAGTGTTGTCGCGTTCTCTCGAATTAGCGCACGTCTAGCGACGGAAGAAAACAACCGCTTACCTCTTTACCTCGTCCCGTACATCGAATGAATGCACGAGTATATATGCGAGCTTGGCAATAAATAACGAGCAATGCGATGTATCCGTTATGTATATATGCATATACATATACGTTCATACGAATGTACGTTCGATTTATTCGCCCACCAAGACTATAGTCGCTTCATTTCTCGCCTATACAATAAAATAAAAAAAATTGAACTTAATAAGAAGGAATCCGGAAAAAGTTCAATCTAAAAGTGTCTCTTATCCGCGGTGCCATTTCTCGCCCGCTGATAAGAAGATGAACAAAAGCTAAGTACTCGACGAAGATTATGGATGAAAAAAGCGATGAACGGGTGGCGAAAAGCGCTCGGAAAATCCCTGTCCTTCTTCCAGGGCGGAAAAAGCGCCAGCAACGACGCCCGGAACAAACACGGATCGAGATTCTCCGTATAGCTGCAGCAGCCGCCGAGAAAAGGAGGCAAAAAAAGGAGTTGCCCGGCGCCTTGGTGGCGCCACCCCGCACTTCTGTCGTTCCTTTCGCCGGCAGCGACAGTGGCAGCGACAGTGGCAGCGGCACTGGCAGCGGTAGTGTGGCAGCGGTAGTGTGGCAGCGGTAGTGTGGCAGCGGCTTTCCCTTCTCGAGAGACACGTTCGCTTGTACGAAGAAGCCGATATATCGAGCGGAACGCGAACTGCGCTGCGCTCTCTTTTTACTTGACCGAGCGCGTGGAGCAGATAATCGCGAACTCTCTCTCTCTCCCTGTGTCCCTCCCTCGCGTAGCGAGGCAAACAAATCGCTTTATATGTGGGAGAGACACCGGCAACTTTCCGTCGGGCATCCCTAGTAGGAATTGATGCTCTGTTTCGTTACTATAGCTCCAGTACTGGTTCAACCTTCATTCAATATCGGAATTAAAAGAACGGGCCGAGTGATTATACTGCGTCATTGTACTGTCCTACTGGCCCAATGTTGGCATCATACTCCAACTATGGAGTTTGACTATCAACTACTTAAGCTCCGTCTTACGAGTAATTTCATGTTTATACGTGTATTTATAATCATTTCAGCATCAGTTTACTGTACGATACGCCGTAGCTATTATTAGTACAGTCATCTCAGTATCGTCTTGAGGCAAGTACACCCAATGAAGTGCGTGTGTATCGTATAGATATAGATCTTGCTGTCGTGCCAAATAAGAACTAGAGTTAACTTTAAACTCTGACGATTAACTAATATAGTTAACTAATAAAAACACTGTACTAGTTTTGAAGTGTATGGTCCGATCTTATTACTCTAGAACTGCTCCAGTACTGGGCCATTCGTCAATTCCTACTAGGGACATTATATAATCGGTAATCGATGCATAATATAAAATTATACTCGCATTTGGAAAATTTTCATTTCAATTGAAAAAACAAACAATTAAATGTATATACTAACTCTGCGTTCTGGCAATGCGGAGTGCTGCCATCGTGTTAATTAATCGCAGAATGCAATACAGCACATCCCAGCGTGTAATTAATTCCCTGGCATGAACGCATGCACTTCAATTTTCCCAAAGAAAACAGCTATAGTAGTCGCAAAAGAACAGTGTATTTTTACACGTAATTTTGACGTTCCGTCACATGCAAACATCGGAAAGCGTATTTTTCCAGAGCTTTATTTATACTCGTGAAAACGAGGCTATTTTTCATGTCCTCTCTCTCTCTCTCTCTCTCTCTCTCTCTCTCTCTCTCTCTCTCTCTCTTACCCACTCTTCGTTAGAGCTGTTGTTTCGCAAACGGGTCGATCGATCGCTGAATTTTCAACACCCTCGACACTCTCTCACTAGTCGGCGCTTTTCTATTTTGCGCTTCTCCGAGCGTTGCATCGCTACGTCAATCTCTTCCTCTAATTCCCATTTCTCTGTCTACCACCCATCGTTACCTGCAACGCGTTTCTCTATATACTGTATCCGATTTTTCGCTGTCGCTTGAATTTTCCATCGAAACCGGTGCCGCAGAGTTCGAGGGGATGTCGTTTGTGAATTGCGTATGGGCGGGATGCATCCCAGTGTTGCGACACACGTGAGCCTGATACGCTGTGCTTGTTTTATTCGCTCGTTACAGCGAGTGGCTTCTACACATACGCTTGTTGGAGTGCTAAATTTCTTGTCCCTCTATCTTCTCGATTGTGTTGAATTAAAGTCAATTGCTCTCTCTCTCTCTCTCTCTCTCTCTCTCTCTCTCTCTCTCTCTCTCTCTCATTATACTAATATAATCGGCATACGTTGCTACAGGATCATTTTAATATGTTCAGTATGACATGTAAAATTTCGCAGTAACGAGATGAAAACGGTTTTTTATATTTCAAATAGAATCAAATAATAAACGCAAATTTACGACCAGCTTAAAAAATAAGAGACCTTTCGTTTAATTCAGTGTCGATCAGCAACGAAGATACATATTGAAGGCAATATTGAAAATAAATCCCACTATTCTCTTTATTTTATTTAATTTTATTATCATTCAATAGCGATAATATAATCACTGAAGTGAAATTCATTGATGAAAACACCTTCTTCTAGTACAAGTGGGTGCCATAATTTTAATTAAAAAGTAACATCATTGCGATTAAACTCGTTGTGTTTTGTATATATTCGTGTTTTCATTGTACGTGCTTGCACTATAGATAATAACACGATATAGGTATGCTGCGCGAATATTCTTTCAATTGCAATATGCTTTTACTTTCGAAATCAAAAGTCGAAATACAATAAAAAATGAAGAAAAAAAATAAATAAAATAAAAGAAATTGAAATCAACCAGTGTATGCATCTAAAATCCAGTATTTATCCAGTATTTATTTAACCCCCTTCTGTACTGTGCGCTTCGTCATACGCGTTATGTACGTCGCCCAACGTTGCACGCAGTGCAGAAAGTCGCGTACAGTTCTCGCATCAAAAGGCGCCTTTGCTCGTTTATGGTCCGCAGAGATTTATAGAGCTCTCGCGCGCTCTATGTGCCGGCGTTGCCGCGCGATCGTTTGCTCTCCCTCCCTCTCTGTCTGTCTCTCTCTCTCTCTCTCTCTCTCTCTCTCTCCCTCGCTCAGCTCGACGCAGAGAAAATTAATTTTCCGAAGGCCCTGTGACCCGTAGCAGTCGCTACTGCGCTCGCGCGGCCCTTGAAATACGAGCCATCTTCCTTCCTTCCTTCCGCTCCTTTTTACTTCTACATAGCTCTCGCGTGCACTATACGCGTTGCTCTTGCTGCACGCTTTTTTCCCCCGCTGTCCTGCGCGCTAGCTAGCTTCGTCTCTCGCCTCGTCTCTCGCCTCGTCTCTCGCTTCTTGCTGCTTTTTCTCTATATACGCTGCTTCTTTTTTACGACTTACTCCGCGATACTACTGCGCAACGCGGCAGGCTTCGAGCTCACCTCTATTCTTTTCATTTGAAATCGTCATTTGCTTTGCTACGACTTTCCGAGCTGACTCTAAGCGATGTCGGTTTTATATGCTTTGTTCTTCAAAATTCAAAAACGTAAAAACATAGACTCAATTGGACACTTTCGTTTTGTTGTTCTCTTGAAATATAAAGAGACGTAAGCGAGTCAAATGAAAAGAGTAGAGTGTTATTTCAGGAATAAATAAACTGTAACTTGGCTCGTATTTTCATGAATTAAACCAGATTCTAGAACTCGGTGATTAAACGAAATCAAACGTCATCGAGCCTTTCGATATACTATACAGCATAATGTAGAGTACACCTTTCAGTAACGAAATGCAATGTTTTATTTTTTTTTACGTATTATATTTAGAAAAATCAGCTATATTAAGATCTAAAATAATACTTTACTCAGCATTTTTACTCTATATAATTAAAGTTGTTGAAGGGGTTTTAAATTTGGAGGTACAGTATAAACGCATTAAATATTACAGTTTTCAAATGATCTTGATTCTTCTGGTTCTTAATGCGCGTTACGAAACTGTGCTTGCCTCGTATAAATAAAATTATTTAAAATAAAATATTTTTGCGATCTAAGTATAGAGATATAAGACATATGTATAGGTGACACTAACAGACTACTGTGTAAGCATTTCCCCGTACATTTGGTATTAGAGTATACGCAAAATATAAAATAAATAATTTCGCTTGTCCGACTTATTGAAAATAAAAGTCGAAAACTGATCGATCGTCGTGTTTTGGAGAGCATTAAGTCTCGACAATAAACTAGTCAGCGATTTACCATCGGAAAATACGTCGGAACGATCGAGACGTATCGGAAACGATCGATCAGCTCTGGTGTCGCCCAACAGCAATCATAAACAATCATCCAGCGTTAAAGGTTTTTTCATCGACTATGGCGGTGAAGTACTCATCGTTTTCTTTTTGTAAATGCAAAATGTGATGATGATCGTTATTGAGTGCGCGCTCAGCCAACGCAAATGCCAAAAAAGCACGAGATTATCGTGGTGTGACTTAATTCCTATTCCTCTCCCACTCTCTACCTCTCTCTATAACACTGGATTATTAGCCTTTCGCTGTGAGAAAGAGACGCGCGAGCGTGCGAAATCCAATTCCCTACTCCTTGAGTGATAGTGTACCTACAGCAGAGTGCTTGGACTCTTGAGAACGAGAGCGTCTCTGAGTAGGGGTAGAGAGTGAGACGGAGTAGGGAAAAAGTGGGGATAGCCCTTGGGGAGTAGCACAAGTGGGAGAGAAGAGCAGCGGCACTAAGTAGGCGGAGCCGTGCGCCGGACACGCCCACCTTCACGAGCATGCCTCTTTTTTCTTCCACTTTTTTCTTCCTTTTTTTTCTTCCTCTTTTTTCTTCGTCTCTTTTCGCGCTCGCCGTCAAATGTATTTCGTCGCAGATTATGACACGGTCTGCGCGATTATCACCGGATCGAGTGAGAGCAGAATCCTCGAGATTTTTCTCTAGCAGCCTCGCTCTTTTTCCAAGTACATATCTAGCCTCTGCACGTCTACATCTCTGAGTACTTCGTTTACTCTCTATCTTACTATTCTTCTGTAGAGTCGTAACTTTTGCACCCTATACGAGTTCCTACTACGAGTTCCTACTACGAGTTCCTACTACGAGTTCCTACTACGAGTTCCACTGGATATCGCATCTATGCAAATACAGCTAATCTTTAGACTAAAGCATTGCTTGCGTAAGACAGGCAAAACTATCGAGAAATTGAAAAGTTTCATCTACTTTTGTGTTTATAGCTCTTTGACGAAGAAAAAATTAATTACAGTCCGGGACCATTATAATGATATATCTTTGACTGACACACAAGGAAACGTCAAGCAAATGTCTGTCAAATTTTATATACATTTGTAGAATTAATAAAAAATAAAACTTTTGAATCAAAAAATTTTCTCAGGCAAAATAGCAGTTTTATTGTAACGGTTAAACGGTTAAATAAAATAATATTTATTAATATAAAGGCGTATTCTTTTTTCGAAAAAAACGTTATATGCGGTTGTATTTGAGTAATGTCAAAAAATTAATAATGTTCAGCGTGCTATAGTATAGTATAGTACATAAATTTCGACAGGTGAAATCATTATATAGGTAAAGTGAGGCACGTATTCAGCATGACAATATTCTAAGCTTTTCCTACCACTACTTATATACGGCTATCAACATGACTACTTTGATCCACCCATACCCTTTATACGTAAATCTGCGGTACCGTCACCGCGACACTACAGACTTTTCTTGCAAGGTGGCGGACGCCAGGACGTCGCGATCTAACACACTAAAGCGCGAAGAAGGAACCGTTGACGACGACGACGACGACGACGACGACGACAGCGACGAGGGAGACGGCTCAGGAAATGTGGCTCTACTCGACGCGATCGAGGACGGATACAGGGGCGGGGGGATATAGGAAGACGAAAAGGAGGAGAGGGTGAGGAGTGGGGATGGATGGGGGGCGAGGAGGGGTGGAGAGGGTGGAGAGGGGAGGAGAGCATGGAGGCTGCTGCCCCCTTTGAAGGGATGGAAGCTCTAGGTTCGCGTTAATACTACAAGATCAAGAAGTGCGATTTGTGGTGGGAGAAAAGGTTGGCTGACGGGCGTGACAATTCTCCTTCTCCCCACTTCTTCTCGCAGATCCCCACTATTTTGACTGTTGTATTCTCCTACCTCGGTCACTCGTAGCAGCGCCACCGCAGCATAGCCACATAGCAGATAGCCACGTCCTTGTTTTGTTCTCGAACTGGCTACTCGTGCTTCTAGATAGCGAACCGGCGGGTCTTAGGAACTCGTCATTTCTTCCGATACTCTCTAGCTGCTTGAAAGACGAAGCAATCGTATCTTGTCGAAACAGCAATCCGACACAACGAGTGTGAAGTTACTAACGCTAATCAACTAAAATTTGTTGTTCTTTCGTGAACTATATATACTACTATATACTGCAGAGTCGTTCTTATAGGTGATACATATAGCCTTTTCTATATCTCCCAATGAAATAAAGCGCTCTTCTGTAGTGTGCTCGATAGGAATTTCGTTTTTCTTTTCCACATGACGCCAGGACTCTAATGACGGATGCACTGCCCCTGTATGACTCACGATTATAGTTTACTTCTGATTGCACATAAGAAAAATTGTTGAGTACGAAATCAAAATCATATGAATGTGTAAAGTACGCAAGTCATATTTTATAAATACCGTTATTTGGAATGGTGAATTTATTTGAATGTAAACATTTATTTATGCTTAATTCAAATAATGTATTATTCCAGTTTATGCAGAAGTAACAACAGATTTTTTAAATAATATATCATTTTATTGACATAAAAGAATTATATATAGAAATTTTTATCATGGATTTATATATATTATCGTTAAATTTAAGAACATTTCGGATGGTGTACATTAATAAAATGATAAAAATGTTAATATTCAATATTACACTTTAGAATGACGCTAAATATAAATTGAATTGCATTTATAAAAGAATTTTTAAGGCGATTGTTGACAAGAGAGGACCCCTTGATTTAATTACACCTTTTTCCGTACATGTCTGCGAAAGTAATTATTGCAAAGAGAATACATGAAATTTCGTTCTGTCACTTCCAAGCAATATACTTTCTTTCTTCTGTCCATCTGTAAAGTGTAAACAAATAAGAAATGAAAGAAGTAACATAAGTAAAACTTGTAATTTATTTAGCGCTGTATTTCTTTAGCTATCGTCACTAAAATACTTTCATTTGGCATCGAATTCGTAGTAAACGCAAGCGCGTCAAAAGTTTGACGGCACTTGCCTACAATGACTTTCATCCTCCTTTGCGTTCTCTTTCCCTCTCACGATCCGAAAGTGCAATTGCTCGAGTGGGAGAAAGTAAAAGATATATCGCGCGGATTAGTAGCAGGAAGACGGAAAAAGCGAGAGCCAAGTTTCTCTATCGGGTAACTACAGACCGAGCAAGAAGATCAGAAGATGAGGGGCAGAAGGTGAGGAAGGCAGAGGGGGTGGTGTTAATGGGCGTACTTGCGGTTAAACACCCTTCGAGACGCGACGAGAGGAGAGCGAGAGGGAGAGAGAGAGAGAGAAATAGAGAGAGAAATAGAGAGAATGAAGTCGACCATACTCTTTGAGTAGCCAACTCACAATAGCAGAAACAGTCACAGGGACGTACACATTCACAAACGCACACAAAATAATCTCCAGGACGATGCGAGAATGTCAGATTTTCTCTCCATCTGCCGTCTCGCTTGCTCTCGTTCGTCTGAGGAGGAGAAAGGGGGTAGGGGAATCAAGCAGTGCGCGAGTGTAAGCAAGACCTCGCGCTAGAGCGAGACGGATAGAACGGACGACGAGCGCGTCGGGAAAGGCGTCGCGAGCCACGCCGCGCGGATTGGCGTTTGGGCGCCAATCCGCACGGCGAGCGCTCATTATCGCCCGACTCGCGGCGTCTCTCTCGCGGTGCCAGAGCGTCGCGCGTGTACGTGTTTCTCGCTCGCGCTACCTCTCTATCTCCCTTGCTTCGGTCGTACTGTAGCTAGCCTCGTCTCTCTCCTATCTCCCCACCACGCGCCCTTTCCCCCTCCGACGACATCGCGGAACGTTGGAGCAAGAGAGAGCAAGAGAGAGCAAGAGAGAGCAAGAGAGAGCGAGAGACACGGCGACAGTACGGGCGCCACTCGGGGCGGGGAAGGGGGGAGGAGGAGTAGCCTCGGCTTACCGGCTCAGTCTTCGCGCTGCTGGCCTCCAGCATTCACGCCTCCCGCGAGTCTGTCTCTTTCTGTCGCTGCACGCAACACGCCGCCACCGTCGCGCCAGCCAGCCGTTTTCCACACGCTCTCCACACACGTACGGTGCGACGCTCGCGACACCGACGGTGCGAGCGAGACAGCCTGACCGTAGCGCGGCTTCGACAGTGGTGGGGGCGTCGGCGGAGGGGCGGTAGACCGGTTTGCGGCGCCGTCTCGCTCGCACCCGCTGTCGCCGCGCTACCCCCTCCCGGCATCCTCGGCGCCGGCAGTGGTGGGAGGTCGGGGAACGCGCGCGCACGCCCTGCTCTCCCTCTCCAGCCCTAGCGCCGTCCTCGTCCGACTGGCGCTCGGCCCATAGCGCTCTGTCTCGCTCTTGCCCGGGCTCGGGCTGGCCGTAGCAGCGCGCCGACACTTCTCTCTCTCTCTCTCTCTCTCTCTCTCTCTCGCTCTGTCTCCCTCTCGCTCGCACGCTCGCTGGCTCTCGCGTGTGCGCGCGCGCTCGCTCGCTCGCGACGAGGTGTGGGGGTGAGGCCTCGGTGAAGGTGTCAATCCTAGCGCTGCTCAGTGACCATCGCGGCACCACCCAAGTAACACCTTCGCTTCGCGCGTCCTCGCTCTGGCCCGCGCGCTGTCTCAGCGCGTGCACAGTGCAGCGCCGGCTTTGCCAGTAGAAGCAGCATCGCGCTCCGTCGTGCGTGTTGCGTTGCTCTCGCTATTCCCGCACGTCGCCGCCCGTGTCCGCGAGTGCGTCGCTTCGCGCGCGAGAAGAGCTCGCAGTCGGTGCACAGGAGTAGTTCGCGTGCAGTGTGCAGCATCGCAACAATATACATTCATAACCTCAAAAGCTGAGCAGCGAGTCGAGGAAAGTAGTGCTGTGGCTCGTATGCCGTGCTCGGCTCGATGCTGAATTTGTGATAGTCGAGCGGAAGCCTGTGACGTGCCGGAAAAGGTAGCATGAGTGCCATCAGTGGAACGAGGACAGGCCGTCGGCAAGCCACTCGCCGGCCGTCGGGAGCCGTCACGGCGTTGCCAAGCAGCAGCAGAAGCGAAGACGCCGCGTCTCGCACGCTACTCTTCGGTAACAACAGCCTCTGAATAGGGGGAGTCGCGCGCGCGCGCCCGCTCCAACCGTTTCTCCTTCCGTCACGTTCCGAGAGTGCACGGTAGAACCGTGGTGAAAATATAGAAAAAACAGTGGAATTATACGTACAAGTGCAAAGTAGAAGTTGTGTGCGCGGATTGTGAGACGATGACGTTGCCGGATTGCATTGCAAGGGAGTGTCGTCGCCGCCGCCGAGGAAGTAGTGCTAGTAATCGTCGTCGCGGGAAAGTGCAGTCGAGGGCTTGAGAGCGGCGATGAGAATTGCGCGAGTAGAACTTGAAAGGTACTTATAACAGAGCAGTGGAAGAAAAAGGAGTGCGCGGTAGGCAGTGCTTGGAAGTGCCAGAGTTGGAAAATTAGCCAGATTAGAAGAGAAGCGAGAGGAAAAAAGTTGGCAGGCGAGTTGGAGTTGTCGACAGCGGCGGCAGTCGTAGGAGAGACGGTAGGTGCAGACATTGAGTCCCGCAAAGGGTTCAATCTCGCGCGTCTCGCAGGGCACAGCAGCTCTTCTTACCCGTTCTCGATGAGATTCGAACAAGACACGGCGTGCAGGGGTACCCACTGCGCCAGCACTCCGCTACCGGCTTCACTGCAACAACAGCCTCTTCACCTCCACCAGCCCCACCTGAACAGCTTGAGCAGCTTTGCCAGCTTGAGCAGCCTGAACAGCCTGAACGGTCTGAACAGCCTGAACAGCCTGAACAGCCTGAACAGCTTGAACAGCTTGAACGGCTTAAACAGTTTGAACAGCCTGAACCAGCAGCAACACCATCAGCAGCATCACCACCTCCTCCAACTAAACAACAATCACCAGCCGGTGAACCCGCTGCTGCAGCAGCTGGCCTCGCGTACCGACACGGAACTGGCTCCGTACGCCGTCGCCGGCTCGAAGGACAGTGTCGTCAGTGCCGGCGGCGGCGAAGAGCCACCCACGGCCAAGAGGCAGCGATCGACGCCGCCCGTGCCGGCCGCCGACCTCAGCTCCACGGCACCGGCCTCCGCGGACAACACGAAGAAGCAGCAGCAGCGGCAGCGCAGCCCCGCCAGCGCAGCCGCGGACCAAGAGGAACAGGGGGACGCAGCCGCCAACACGGTGCTCAGCAGGCCGGAGTCGGGCGGCCCTGGGATGGCGTACCCAGCGCCGGCCGCGGCACTCAGCAGGCACTCGCCCTTCGCCTCGGCCACCGCGAGCGCCGCAGTGGCCACGACGAGCTCCTCCGCGGGCTCGAGTAGCGCCAGCAGCGGCAGCAGCGCCAGCAGCTCGGCGAGCTCCAGCTCCGGCAATCCGAACGGGAGGCTGCCCGCGCCGGTGGCCCCGAGACCAACGGACTTTAGCGTCTCCTCGCTGCTGACGGCCGCCTCGGTCTCCTCGGCCCAGTCGCAGGGCAGCGCTTCGCCACCCGCCGGCGGTCCCGGCAGTCCCGCGGCCGCGCCCGAGACCCCTCCGCCGCCCTCGAGGGGCCAGGACCTCTCCTCGAGCTCCTCGACGCACGCGGCCGCCGCGGCCAGCTATTTCGGGGCCGCGGCCCTCGCCGCCGCGGGATTCTACAACCCTGGCGCCCACCTGCCGCCCGCGGGTTCGCCGACCGCCTCCCATCATTTGTCCGGCAAGGGCATCCTCGGAGGATCGCATCATCATCCGCAGTTTAGTCCTCAGGGCATCGGACCTCCAGGTAATTTCGCAACCCTCTATTGTTTACCAATGTGTCGAATAACGCACGCGCGAGAACGTGCGCTTATTGCCAATCGGCCCGAACGCTTCGCTACAGCCCAATTGACGCGAGGCTAAACGGCGCCGAAGAGTCGCTTCGCGCTCGTAAAAATCGCCATTAACTCGGTGCAACGCTAGTCATCTCCTCCGCGAACAGCTCTCCATAGCCGGACTTTGGTAATCTGGACACGCAGTTGATGCGCGGCTACCGTTTGTCCCCTCGTAGTCGCTGCTGTCGTTGTACACCTATACTCGTTAGAACTGGACGTTGTTTTTTACACGCCTACCAGTTCCTTAAAATTCCGGGCCTCGCTGCCCCCTCGCTCGGAGGAAAGAGGCTCTTTCAATGAGTACGTTCGCTGAATACTTAATCAGGCTTCTTTCTCAATACATATTTCGCGAGTTCCCCAAATTTCTTATAGACGCGCGAAGCAATGCATGCTTTTTTCCTTTTTTCCTTTATTCCTTTTTTCCTTTAACGCAGTTTAGAAGTTCTTTATCGTACACTCTTGTTCCGCACTGATAAACAATGGTAAACAATATATATAAGGCGTCGTACTCGGACATCGAGATAAAAATTCATTGCTTCCAGTACCAGCTTACTTAGCTTAGATTGTTACTCTCTTCGGTAAAATTCAGATACGATTTGAATGCTAAGTAGCAAAAAATCCTGTCTCGTTACGACTAAATTTATCGCTCATCGAAGATTGATCGACGCGCACCGAAGAAATCATAAGCTCATTGAACGCGTAAATCAGAAGAAACGTTGCTTCAAAGAGTCTAAAAAATAATTGCAGACCGTAAAGCCGGTTTTTTATTAGATAAACGCAACGAAACTCGCGGTCGATCGTCATCATAAATTCCCTCCTTTTGCTATAGAAAATTATGAAGCTTTACAAAACTATGCTGGATCGCGGTGGCGTTGAAACACATTTGGCGTCGTTTCGTACATAGGAACATTTCTTTTACGTAATCAATTATAGGAATAGCCCGAAACGAAAGAGTTCGATGTTTAGCGTCTGCCAATAAGTCACAGTAATTTGTTCGTTGGAACGCCATATTATAAATCGCATGCATGAAGTAGAAATATACGTAATACGAGAAATAGTATACGACGCCAATGAAATCCTGCTCAATTCAATGGGGTCGCATAGTATGAAACTGTTGCACTTACACGTGTCTATCTCTCTCGCTCTCTATTATAGCGCAGCTAATAAATAAATAAAAAAATGCAAACCACTGGAGACGTTGATAATTCGAGAATGTGTAAAAAGCGTTTTGATATTAAGGATTGTATGATTTTGTAGAACGTAGATAAGGTCGCGAATCTCGCGTCTCGCGAGGAAATTTTGTCTCGGAAAGTTGTTTAATCCGAGTCGGGTTGCGCGCACGTGGAAAAATTGTCGAGAATAGAAAGAGTGGCCGCGAGTGCGTCCTCAGTCGCCGCGGTGATTAATCTTGCCAAGGGCACATGCGTGTTCTATGGCTATACGGTAGCTCGAGCGTGCGCGAGTAACTCTCTTCTCGCGGCCGGGCGAGAGAAAACGCTCGGCGCATTCGGAATGCGCTCCCGTACGTAATTCTCGCTGCAACAGAATCGACGACGGCGCTATAAACAAAAGCGAGAGAAAAAATGGACGCGACGAATAAGGCACCGCGCAATTTCAGCGTTGCACATTCACAATCGTGCGCGTCACCATTCGTATTCCCGATATCTCTGTCCCCTTCCTATAGAGAAAGAGAGAGAAAGAGAGAGAGGGAGAGAGCATTTGTGCAGTACGCGACTGCGCGTGAGTATCGAGAGCGGAGCAATCGAGGCAGAAATGCAGTCGAGCGATCGTGGACGATTTCCTCGGAAAGTAAAAGAGGGAGAATTCGAGAAGCAGAAGGAGAAGAAGAAGATGAAGAAGAAGAAAAAGAAGAAGAAGAAGAACAAGACAGTTGGACCGAACGAGGGATCGATTGAAAATCCTTATATATACTGCTATAGAGACGCTTCGCGGCCGACTGTGACACGCGCCTAATTTGTTATTCACAGTTCTTCTCTGCGCAGCGCTCTATAACGCGGAGGAGAGAAAAGGAGATTCGAAATTATCGAGCAGTAGCTGTCCTTTTCAATCCTGATTTTCTTTCACCTTTTTTCTCCGCTGGTTTTCTTGCATATTTTATCGCAGGCATTTCACTGTTGAGATGAAAAAGTTTGAAGGCCAAAAGAGAACGAGCATTGTCTACCTAATTGCTAGAAGAAACTTTTTCCTTTCTCGAGCGTGAAGAATAGCCCGAAAGAGTTCGTTCATTTTGCCGCACGTGCGCGTGCAATCGTTTGCGAGTTCTCTAATCGTTTATCGAGATTTCCATAAAAAATTCAAATTTCATCCGTGTATTGTGCGAAAATCGAAAGTTTGACTTTTAGCGCAGGGAAAGAGATTGAAATTCTCGAGACGCGCATATACACATAGGCACGCACTCGAGCAGAGAAGTTGTACCACGTGAATCACTCTCTCGCGGCTCTCACGATTTTATTCCAATGCGTCAGTCCGTCCGTCTATAAATTACGACTCGTGCGAGGGTATGATAATCGCCGCTTTGACGTTCGTGCGTTGTTTAGCTACGATTCTTCGATTCATAATGCCGCGTGATTATTTATCGAGCCGCTTGGATCTCTCTCTCTTTCTCTCTCTCTCTCTCTTCCTCTCGAATATCAATCTTCTGGACACTTTTCTCTTACTGTGCTGATTTTCTCATACCATATGTTTTTTCCACCAGCAGTCTTTGGACCTTATTAATGGACGTAATTGTAAAAGAGCCCGATTTACAATTACGGTACTGCTGTGGACTCCCAGTGTGCATAATGTAGAAGAAAATCGGTGGATTTAATCGGTGAAATCGATATTTATCGTTGCATTTGTTAGAGAAAAAATTGAACTCTATCCGGGAGGTACAAATCAGCTGGTAGCGATATAAACACGAGAGATTTTCAGGTTAGGCTGTGTACATGCGTGCGCCTATATGCACACATATTGATCTCGACTCTTTTAGGTTATGCCTCGAGTACATCAGTACATAAACTTGTGTACACAGATTCTTAGAACTTTATTCTCAAACAGAAGCGACTGTACTTACCTGCGCGTAAATTCGTACTGCAGAATGTGCGTTTGAGACAGAACAAATTATCAACATCACTATCAATATTTACCAAAAATCGCAGCGCGAATCCTCCTTATCATTTCTATGGAAATCTATGTACGAAATGTCAATATCAATATGAAGTATCGCGTACAATTTCTTCAATCTTTCTTGAATAACGTTGCCATGTACTGCTTGTTGACAGAAACAAACGCAGCGAATGAAAAAAAGAATAAAAAAAAAGCATTCGCGACGTTTGCGCTTATACATATTGTCTCTATTGTACACTCGCTAATCATCGAGGTCACGCCTGTGCCGTCGTCGACGACGACGACGACGACGACGACGACGACGACGACGATGAGACAACTATCGCCGAATATATTGCATGAACATATTTCTTGCAAATAAGTAGCGTTGATTCAATAACAATAAATAGACATTTTTTATAGGCTCTGTTATATATAAACGAGCTTTTTTTAAAACAGAAGTTAGAATACGTGATTTTAGAAATTCCACATTAAGCTCTTGCTCGGGTCTTTTATTAATTCCGCTCTAAAGCAGCGCGCGTGGCTTTTCAATTTTTCCTAGTGTTGGACTTCAATCATTCTTCTTCGAGGCTCATCAAATAGATTGCTATATATATATACATGTGACTAATTTTTCTAATAATGACGAGTCATGTCACTCTTTAGATATTGCTTTGCTTTGCCTTTCGGCAATAGACTATACTCGATTTACCTCTGTATAATTCATTGACACGAACAATCGGATTCTTTAAAGAGGCTATTTTATGCGCATTTCTAATAAAAAAAACTCGCCAACTTTCTCTCTCTTTCTCTCTCTTTCACTCTGTTTCTTTGTCGCTGTCGTTACCGAGTACGTGTCGGAGCAACACTTACCACTGCCCTTTATCGCGTAAAACGTTTTTGAAAGTTTCTCATTGCACATGTCTCGCTGGCCAATTAAAACCACTAATTGCCGCTTAAACGTCAGTCGCGGGGCGATAATCGTCCGGGCAGGAGATATCTTACAAAAGACCGCCAACCTCAATATGCACGCCAGTTACTACTGCAACAAGACATACTATTATAAAGCAAACGGTCATCTCAACGACCAAAGACGTATACGTCGATTTATCGTATAAGTGAAAAAATCAAGTATATACTACGTTGCAGAAAAGTATGCATTGTATAGACTTGGACCGCTCG
This sequence comes from Apocrypta bakeri, assembly GCA_018906985.1. Lineage (NCBI taxonomy): Eukaryota > Metazoa > Arthropoda > Insecta > Hymenoptera > Pteromalidae > Apocrypta > Apocrypta bakeri. Next base: position 3,475,129 of record JACCIA010000008.1, on the reverse strand, counting down.
AGTATACGTATATATTTAAATCAACGGTCCATCCAGTATTGCGCAGAGAATTTTTCATTTCAATCTTGAAAGCTGAATATTATTCTTCATACGTGTATATGCCTGTAGTATACATAATATATACGAGCGCGTACATGCATAGGTGTGCGTACACGATGTGTGGTAATAATAATATAACGTATACACGTGGAGCGGCGGCCTTTTTCCTAATGAGGGCCGCCTAGCGCGCGACTCTACTGCGGTAAGTCTTTTTAACGCGATAATTATAAATTATCGGGTACGCGGATCGTTTTGCTCGACTGGCTCAGGCTTCGCGAGATACACTTTCAGAGCCGGACGGCTAATACGCCAACCGAACGTCTATTGATCTTAATTAAAACTAGCTTTTATAATGTGGCGTGTGTACGTGTACGAATATATATATATATACTCCCTTCCTCTTTCCCCGCCTTTTTATACCATATACAATATACAATATACTTATATATTTAGAACAAATGGACTCGTGTACTTAAATATTATATATATGATAAGCCGAGGTGTCGACACGCTTCGTATTTACGCGTTGGCCACGAGAGAACTCATTTCCTAAATATTACGTTTGCAAAATAAATGGAAAATATCGAAGGATGCGTTTCAGCAGTGTAATTGCAACGGAATATCGGTGCGACGCCTACTGCCCATCGTAGAGTGTGTCTCGGAGGATTTCGAAAGCGGATTTCCCCGAACAATCAAGCAGCGTAGTTGTGCAGTAGCGAAAGACATTTAGCGATATTTCTCATTTGAATTGTCGAACGAGGCTAGACGAAGAGAGAGAGAGAGAGAGAGAGAGAGAGACCAGGCTACGTGCGCTCGAAGACAATTGCTGTCATAGATTGCTCTATTGACCCACGGGCTAGTGCGTCAATTCTATTTTTAAGCTCTCTGTCGCACTTAGCGCAACGCGCGATCGAGTTTAAAAACTCGGTAATCGTTTGCACTCGTGCACACGAACATACGCCTTGGTACAGGCCTTTCTTTTTACACTTAACTTATTCTTATTCGTTTTTAGTGGATTTTATGGATAAGAGTTTTTATATTTACTGACAAAAATTACATGGACTGAAAACAGTTAACGAAGCGGTAGCAGCGCTAGTCGAGGGGCATATTATATACTTACTGTTCGAAAAATTAAACCGACAGCTATACTCCTGCAAAAATTCGGCCTTCCTTTATGTACTGTTAAAACAATAAACATCCTCGTGCATGCATACGCGCACTCCGTGCGTTCATTCAGCAAATTATTCTTTCATCGTTCCGTTTGATCCGCTTTATTCGATGCCGCTGCCGCCGCTGCCGCCGCTGCCTCCGCCGCCGCGCGGTGTAACCGCATTTACTTTTGGACTCTTTGAAGAACATCGCGTTGGACTATATATATTATACTCTCACGGGACCATTAAAAGCCCGCGCTTTGGCATCGTGAGCTCCTCGAAACAAAGGAGATTTTTCGACGACGTTATTTCATTCATGCGTTCTTTCTTCTTTCTATGTCTATTTTTTCGCGGCTCGTTTTTTTCGCATCTCTCGCCTCAGTAAAACAGAGACGGAAATTACGTAGAGGACGGAATATACAAATGTAAAAGACAGATAAACTCGGGTTTTCTAGCCACAGCTATAGATACGGATCTTGATGGGTTATACGTGCGAGCAAAATTCGCGCTTTTTCGACGAAGGAACCATTCATGACTACTCTCGGGTGTAAATTAAAAAGTCAGCTCACGGCTTGAAATACTTTCACGAGACGATTCCAAGATATGAGTTATACGCGCGCAACGGGTTCATTCATAACCTGATTGTCTCCTCCTCTTACTCCTTTTTTCATTCAACTTTTCATTAGCTAAACCGGGCACGAAGAGTAAAAACGAGTCTTGGATTTGTTGAATGAAATCTCGAGACTCGTACGTTCTTGGAATTATGAAATTTTTCCTCAGCGTAGTGTAAAAATGGCTTTGCGTATAAACTGTTATTGTATATTTTTTACACGTGAACGACGTTTTTGCCTGAGATAGCGGAGCGCAATCCCAACAATCCGCGTAGCTTTTTGAATTCGTCTATCCAGTAGTCATATATTATATATATATATATATAACTACTGGAATGGAAATTTCGAGATTTCGCGAGATGTTTTTATACTATTATATATTCTAAAATACTAAAGTATTCGGTGCGCGCATCGAGGTTATTATAAAATAAAATATTGCTTCGCTCCGCTCTCTATACACATATACTCAAAATATCCGTTGAGAATATAAAAAACCTCGTTCTCTTCTTCCAATCATTTTAACAAAAGATAACATATACGTTACGTATAGAAAGTATATATAGTTGCAAGAAAGTAAATTTTATTAATGTACAATTATGTATTTGAAATGTTCAGGACTAGGACTGGGTCCGCAGACGACGGAAGAAGCACACGCGGTTTTAGCCGCAGCGGCAGCCGCGGCGCTTCACCATCACCATCAAGGCGCGGCAGCGGGTGGGCCCGGCGGCATGAGGCCGTTGAGGCCGCCCTTGCCTCCGGGTATGCTTCACAGCTCGCCTCATCCTTTGGCGGGTCACCATCCGCTCGCCGGACCACATCCGCACCTGGTACCGCCGCATCCCGAGGATGACGGCATTGTCGACGACCCAAAGGTCACCCTCGAGGGCAAGGAGCTCTGGGAAAAGTTTCACAAACTCGGCACCGAAATGGTCATTACCAAGAGTGGCCGGTAAGTGACTTTCACTGTACTTCTATATCTTTTAATGCGAGACTCTCTACTGAAAACCTGTGATTTTAATATTTGCGCTAAGTATATCGTTTTGGTGTTTAATTGGGACTTGAGCGACGCTCTCGGATATTAAATCGAAAATGAAAAACTATTTTGGCAAAGCGAATTTGTATGCATGTAGATGAAATTGCAGAAATAACGATCGTTCTCTCGGATACGAGACTGCTTTGAAAGTATACAAGTATAGGTTTGAGTGCCAACTGTCCGACAGTTTCAAAAATAATCTCTTCCTCACTCAGCCAGCTCAGCAATGTACACATGGAGCGAGAGGCCTATCAGATTTTCAAATCGCGCTCTAACAACAGCCAACTTATAGGGGCCCTTAATTCAAGCTTCATACAAAGCGGCAGCGCGCAAGGCGCAAGGCGCAAGGCGCGACTTTTCCCGGATCTATTTTTGCGCCAGACGACGACGATCTTCATCGCCACGCGCTCACGTCAATTTAGTGAGAAAATCTTTCATCTCTAGCATACATACTCGCATTCTTTGATTGCATATATATACATAGGTATATATGTATAAAGATATAGTCTCTCAAGTCGCGGTTTCCAGAGTTTCGAGCGGAACGCGCAATATTATTCTATAGCTTTCAGTTAATTATGCTCTCGTCAAATCTATTTTGAAAAGTTAATTTTCCCAACTAAATGGGAGAAAGTTTTTCGAGTCGAATTTTTTTCCCATCGTATTCGCTTTGTGCACGCGCAATCTCTTCATCGTTGTTGCCGTCGTCGTCGTTGTCGTTGTCGTCGTTGTCGTCGTTGTCGTCGTCGTCGTCGTTCTCGCAATTTAGTCGATCAGGAAAAACGACGTAAATCTTTTTGCCAATCCTAAGAAAAGTTTCTCTTTTATTCGAAAAAGCCACTCTCTTAATATAAATAATAATAAGTACAAGTATATAAAGTAGACTTTCCATTTATAAATAAAGCTGGGAAAATTCCGTAGGTATTACTCTCGACCGCGCGTCAGTCGAGTTATAATCCTCGACACATGGGAAATTTGTAAAATCAAAAGTACTCGCAGCAGCATAGAGTACACCCTCGTCGACAAGCGCGCGCGGCGGTCGATAAGCGTATATCGAAATCGCGTTGCGCGGTTCTCGCCTTATCCCTCCCTTCCCATCGACATTTGCACGGCACGCGGATGAAAAGTTCGCTTGCAACTTGCGAGGGCACTCCCCCGCTGTGGTGTACACACGTATACACACAAACTCCCCTCGCGCGTGTAATACCGATAAGCGGTCTATATATACGTGCCTGCCTCTTTCACTCTTTCGACAATTTCCCATCTGCGAGTGTCATCGGGAAGAAGACATTTTTCCGAAGTTTATCGAAAAATGCCGAGATTCCGAGCTATACGTGCATCGCCGATGTATGTCTGAATCGTGCTGTTATAATGTTGCAGTATATCTGTAGAGAAAATCCGAGTGGAAATGAGACGAGGAAATCAGTATAATTCAAATGACAACTATTCTCTGGGTGGACGAAGCGGCAATCGTCACACGCTTTTACCCAACAGATTAGCTCGACAAGCTAACTTCGTTGTAATTGTCGCGACAATGCTCAATCTTTATCGCTACGGTTTTTATAGCTTTATATTCAATACCGCGTTCGCGAGCTTCGTGACGGAAAAATAATGTTTTCTCGTCTCTGTGTCTTATCAGTAGATTGAAATTAATTATACTTTGGAGTGAGTTCAGTAAAAGAAGCAGAAATTTTCAGGACTCGCGTGAGTCGCGCCATTAGATGGCAATCTAAAAAAATTTCAGAGCTCGGCGTGTTTATATGTGGAGTACTGCGCGTTGTGTGTAGGAGTCAGTCTGCCGTAAGTCATCGATGACTCGGAGGCCTATAATTTATTCTTTAAAGGTACTTACCGCAGTTTATATCTATAGCAAGTTCCTGTATTTCGTGAATAAAATACGCATATCGTGAAATATTAATGCGAATGGCCGTCACTTCTTTCCACACGCGCCTCTTTTCGTCTAGTACGGTAAGGGCCTATAACTGCAACATTCGGTAAAAAGAAAATACACGTAACGTCAAAGTATATAAGCATATATATATGTATATATATATGTATAACTTGCAGAATAATCGAGGCTTGCTTATATTTCGTATAAATAAACTTACAAATACAACTTAATCGGCTTTCTAGCCTCGAGCAACTATTTAATCTTTCTCTTGGTATACACACGAAATAAATAATTTGTGACACGTCGTCACCTTCGATTTTCGTCACCTTTGGCGACAGTACCAGCTATACCTGCAGTTATACCAACACGATCAAGTTGTCTTATTTGGGAACTCCTTCCGAACAACAGTATTCGAAAAGCGTAAATATTTATATGAAATTGTATGCAGATTTTTTTACTTCTTCTAATAGGTATATCCGAAAGTATATTTATAGTATGTTACATTCTGGAGATTTACCGTGCCAGTTGTGAAAGAGAAAAAATATAACGGCTACGCGCCAATATCATCGTTTATGCGCGTCTGTATACACAACAAAACTGGAATGGCTCTAATTACAGTTATATATTGATCGCAATCGCGATGTTCCTGATGATCTCGTCGGGGAAACCAAACCGCCCTATATTAATTAAATAAACTCCGGTCCGGTGCACGAGTACGTCTTGTTTAATCATGACACTTTTGATACAAGCTCCGCGAGTTCAGTTATTTATAGGGGCCGATTTCGCTCTTTCTCTCTTACTCGAAATTATGAATAGGTTGATTTACGAGGAGTATACTTTTTTCGAAGACCACCGTCATCTCGAAAATTGTATAAATCGATAATTTTTCAAAGTCGATATTGCAGCAGTGTCGAGAAAACGTGCGCGACGACTTTATTGAAAGCACGCAAAAAGGAGAAATTAAAAGTTCAACGACATAATAGCCCTCCCCAGGAAATTTCGTATAAATCAATCGGGCGCGTGAAAAATGGAAGAAAATCTCTACTCTCGGTGTGTGTGTGTGTATATAGTTTATTTAATCGCTCAGCAGCTCTCTGCTTGGAAATCGCTCTAAATCAATCCGTATCCGTTAAATCGGCCCTCCAACAACCTGCACTCTCTCTCTCTCTCTCTCTCTCTCTCTCTTTCTTCCTCTATCTCCTCTAGATGTACGTATAGCTGTTCCTACTCGATGAAGAGAACCAAGAAGACGAAGATGATGATGAAGAAGAAGGAGAAGAAGAAGAGGAGGAGAGAAGTGGCTGAGCCTTGGGCTCCTCTTCGAGAGAGAAATCGCCTATCTTGCAGCATATAACAACAGTGGTCGATAATTACACGGCTCGAAATTACGCGGGCGCGCGCGCGCGCGCGAGCGAGAGAGTTTCTGCACAGCCCCGTCGTCATGTGGTCTACGTCTCAATATCGCCTGCTGCTGCTGCGGCTGCTGCTTTTTCTCTCGCTCCTTTTTTATCGCGTGTATGCATACTCCTACTCATTCAGCTTCTCTCTCTTTCTCTGTTTCTCTCTTTGCGTATATGCCTATGCACACCCACGCATTTCCTCGTAAATACCGTCGTAGAATCGACCTCCAGAGAGTTGCATATCGGATTTTCGCCTGCGTGTACAGTGCACACTAATTCACGTATTCGCACGTCTCAATATTGCAGCCAGCTCAAGATCGCCGGAGGTGTACACGCATCTAACACACTACTCAACCCAGGCTTGAGTTGCGAAAAGAAGGAGAGAGAGAGGGAGGGGGAGAATGGAGGGGGTAAATAATGCAGCAAGCTGCAGGAGGAAGTTGAACGAAGGAAAAAAAGTCAGCGAAAAAGAGAGACGAACTGGCTTAAGTATGGGGCCGACTTAACGATGTTTGTTTTATACATTGGCAGCCTCTTCGAACCTGTAATCTTTCTAAACGAGATATTACCAGCCAAGAGAGAGAGGGAGAGGACGGGCACGGGAGATGGAGCTCCATGCGAAACCCCATACCACACACTCGGTTACGACGCGCGGAGGGGACTGGGCCCGAGGGCCTAAAATTGCACTCTCCTTCTTCTTTTTCTTTAGCTGCTGCTGCTGCTACTCTACTGCTGTAGATGCTCTCATTTGGAGATCTCTCTGTACGTGTGTCTGTGTATAAATGAGCGCGCGCCTCACGGGTACTTAAATTACTGAGCGCGAAAGAAGCTGCAGAACACGAAGAGCAGTTCACTCGCCGCAGGAAGACCAGACTGAGAGAGAGAGAGAGAGAGAGAGAGAGAGAGAGAGAGAGAGAGAGAGAGAGAGAGTGAGAAAGAGAGAGAGAGAGTGTCAAGAATGTTGGATAGAGATATTTAGGCTTCCGTTTCGAAAAATGAACGGAGGAATTCTTCTATTCTTTTCTTTTGTTTTTTTTTCAAATTTCTGCTTGCCTCACTTTATTGCCAATCTCGATAGTTTTGAAATACGATATCGATGAATTTAACGGGATAACTTTTACTTTAATCTATAATATTTATATACTGTATATTTATGAGTGTGGCGACATTGGCACTGTTAAAATATAGTTAATTATTCACAAATAATAGTGTTAAGTAATGTAACGTAACGCGAGTGTTACATAAAGTTTATAAAAATTGTATACACAATTAAATCACTTACCTATCGATTTGTAGACATAAATTAATTCGCCAACTAATTCTAACTTTTCTAGTTTGAGTTCATTCATGCGCTTTTAATAGATTCTTCACCAACGTTGTATTGCCATTAAAAGGTATAGGGAGGGAGAAGCCGTAGGTGTTTTGAAAACCCAAAAGCAAACTGCTAAGTACTCGCGAAGTAATGGGATTATACGATAACAGCTCAGATTTTTCAAGATAAATCGCTTAGAAAGCGCATCTGAAAACGTATAATCGAATTAGCGATTCATTGAACACATCACCTATAAGCGGATATATATGCGGTTAAAGTTCATTAAAGTTGCTATTATAAATAATTTTTCCTTCCACAGACGCGCCTCTAGGTTTAGAATAAGCAAACGTCTGTCGTCGATCCATTATTTTCTGGTGAGAAAATGAATTTACTTAAGTTGTAGTATACGAGGGAAATGATGATTCGACGATCGTGTATAAACTATGAAAACGATATAAATCGTGTATTAGCGGAAATGCAACTGCTTATCGAATTGAAATTGAATGATATGTAAATGGATTACACATCACTGTTAAATGTTCGTGATTGAAAAATTGTTAAACTTTAGAACGTACAATAGTTTAAAAAGAGTACGTGTACTTTTATATAATTGTATGAACCAACTGACTATTAACACAATGTAAAGTCTTTAACTATACTATCAAGCCTTTGTCGAAAGTGCATACACAAACGTATAGATAGTCGCACATCGAAGTCAATAACATTGAATTTTTTACTACTGTCATCCATATCCACAATGACGTCGGTACGTATATATGTGCATGCGGTGCATATGCAGAACGCGCATGAGTCGAACTTTGTTCCAGTTCAGCCTTAAGCTCGCACTGCAGTGCGATATGCAGAATATGAGACTTTACGGCGTTTCACGCATTCAACCCTTTCACCACGGATACTCTTTCCTGCAGCCACGCGCACTTTTCTTCCATTCTATCTCTCACTCTTAGGTTTTTTCTTCCCTCTACGGAGCAAGGGTAAAATTCGCTCCCGTGGCAAGGCAATCGCCAGCTACTACTCTCCCTAGGGTCGTTGCGCTTCTGCCTATGTACACGAGTACTAGTGCAGTGGTTAGACCCTCCGTAATTAGTCTTAGAGCCATCGTCGTTGTCGCGACGGTTCAAATAGAATAACAGAGAAGAAAAGGTATATCTTTCGAGGATAAGATACTTTTTTCAATCCCATGACATTCCTCATAAAATGCATACGATAAAATCTGCTAAAAATTGTCTCACTAAACTTAGAACGAGGGCAAATGAATATTTGAGCTAGTCGCTTAAACATTCTCTTCGATCAACTGTTACTGGCGGTCAGTCCTTCTATTTCACTCTATTTAGCTTGAATTTCGTAGCCGATTCTCATTCACAGCTGCTATACGACGCGTACACTTTTGTTTCCTTCCCTCCTCTAGCTTGCTGACATAATACGCACTTTTCTCGCCGACCTCTCCAACATTTTCTTTCAAGAGCCAAGAAGAAAATTCCCGCGAAGTAAGTCTGTCGCCTTTATTTTCTAAAACGATAATACACTCTCGACTTTTAATTAAGCTGCTTAGCGCAGCTACTACTTCCAAGTGAACACAGAGTGCGCAATACACGGGTATTTTTGCGAATTTCATTTTCCCTCCAAACTCCATAGCCAACGTCGTGCTAATTGTGTCATCGAGTTTTGTTTAATTACGCTAATAGCAATCAAGTACTTATAAGAAGTCACATCGGACAATTTTTTTCTTTTCCAACGCACAAAAAGCTCATTTTCGCACTCCTCACTCGCCATTTCCAACGAGTCCAGCGCGCGCGAGCGTGTCAGTGCTCGCAGAAAGTCATTTTGCTTGAAAATCTGCTGGAAATCGTCATTGTTCTCGAGGCGTAAAAAAGAACGCTCCACCTCGCACTCAGTATTTCATCTCCCGCATGTATACGCGCTCACGCATATACACGTGCATATACACATTTTGTTCAACCCTTATCGTGGGCACATTTTAACGCGTTTCAAGGCTACAATGCGTGTACACCAACTTTACAGCTCTTTTGTGTTATTTTCATGTCGATAATTAACTGTGCGCTTTTCGTTTTGTATTTCGTAAAATATTCGTATTTTCCTCGTCCTCACCTGGCAGTTATACATTTTTGAACCGAAGAAACGCGAGCCCCGTCAATTTCGTATTTTTTTCGAACGTTGTAGCCTCAAAATGAAAAGCACGTATGTAAATTAACTCGTACTTTCTCGCCTCGCACGCGACGATGAGATGCGCCAAGTACTGAGAGAGAGAGAGAGAGAGAGAGAGAGAGACAGAGAGCCGTATTATAACACGTATCCCTGAGGGATGGGTTTTCGAAATTATATAGGCCCTCGATGACGTGAATGTATCGTGCTACGGACGAATTATCGAATTATCGCGCGGATGTCGAAAGTGACGGGTGTGTTGTTACTGTCTTCGTTTTTCGGGTTATGTACTACTCGTCTTATTTCTGTATGTTCACGTGAGTGCACCCATATACATACTCACAGACACATGTATGTATATACATGTATATAAATATATATATATATAGAATTTTAATTACTCGAGAGTGCAGAAACGACAGCTGGAATTTAGGAAAAATTTAATTAATATGTCGGCAATTAAAGTTGAGGCCTACGTTCATTTTTCGTCTTTAATTATAATTCGAACACACGCGCGTGCAGCTCCCTTGGCCTGCGCTAATGAACGCTGCACGAAAACTTACGTACAATCGAACGGATACTCTCCTTAAATGGGCATTTAACGAACCGAATTGTAATGACTCGACGCCTCGCGTGTAAATTTATTATACATTTCTGCGAGATAATGCGCACTTTATATCTATGAAATATTCTTCAAGGTGGGCTTATTACACAGCCTCGGTATCGTGTTGGCGCATAATGTGGACGTGTATTGTATATATAGACTTTTGTACTTACCAGAGCTGCATCACTTGACTTTCGTATATATAACTAATAATTTTTAAAACGAAACTACGAAATTTCACAAAGTTGTTTATTATTACGTCGGTACGATAAAGACACACACACTCGAACCGCTTATGGACGTTCGACATTTTACTCGCATACTGATAATAAAAGATAAATTCCGTTGAAATTCCATCAGTTCGGTCAGCTATGAGCGACGAGCTAGGTAGAGGCGCTATAATTATATCGTTGGTACGTATACCTATATCTGTAACGTACACGTACTGTACATACGCATTCGCGGGTAATTAATCGGAGTCGAGTGCAACGCATGCGCGCGACTATCCCTGTACACGTACGAGGGAAGTCGCGAGACGATGACTGAGGCCGATAAGACTAACAAGTGCACACGCGCGTGTGTACCTTTGTGTGTGAGTGTGCGTGTGCGAGTGCGTGAGTGTGCGAGTGTGTTTTCTTGACGCCACCGCGGGCGATATACATCCGTGGAAAAGGTGGAAAACGAGGAGCTCTTCTTATCAAACAGTCGGTTGCGATTTAGTTGTTGGCTGAACTGACAGGTATGGCGTTACGAGCAAAGAATGGAAAGTGCGTATTAATTAGTCTTTTTCTACGTATACTCGTTGAAAGTAATTTTTTTATAGCTCACGCGCTTGTGCGATAACGCGGTAGTTCTGACTCTTGAAAATATTGTTATGCTTTGTTGAATGCTGCTCATGTACATACATGTATTTTATGGATATAAACTATTTCTACCGTTCTAAACTCTTTTTATAATACATATATTGAGCTACCGCGTCAGACCTGTTGCGTTCCGTCTTTCACTCCGATTGGTCAATTATATTTCATGTTTATTTTTCATAAACAGGATCTCTTCGAATAGAATAATACACAAGACTCCTTAGAATATATCCTATTGACTCTTTCTCTGTCCATTGATTACTGTTCATCGTCATCTGCGCATTTGACATAGCGTGTGATCCACCTACATTATAATCTACCTATATTAATCTACCTACATTCATCTCGTTACCTCTGTGTAGATCTACGCCTCGACGAACCTACCTAATTTCATTTGATTAACGACGGATTACAGATGCCGGTTCAATGCTCTTGCTTTCCCGAAAAGAGTTTCACATCTTGATATAGAAAAAAGGACGCACCGGTACTTGGAGATGGAAATAATTATTATATTTCGGTTTTACACCAATAGCTACACCGTGATGAAAAGAATTTTTCTATTCAATCCCATTATTTTTAATTTGGTAGATTTGAGTGATCCTCACACGTCCAATACTAATTAATTAAAAGACGATGAAAATTGAACCACAGGCATTAAGAAAAAAAACTCTTTTGTAATCGTATTTCTCCTTCTCCTTCTAGGTGTCGTGCCAATTTATTCTATAGCAGCAATAGCTCTGGTATCCTTAAAGCGCTGCTTCCAATCATTTGCATGCCTTGTAAATGTTTTATCTCTTTCTCTCTCGCTCTCTACACGTGTAATTTCTAATCGTAGCTATACAGCGATTGACGCCCCATTAAACGCTCAAACGAGCCGAATAAGACGCTATGATTAAAGATGATTAATTGATATCTGACTTGCATGGGCAAAAGAAACCTTCTCGGCTACAGTGTTTTTATTCGATGCTCGGTTGCAGGTGGCTTTTACGAAATCCGACGGTCATTTTCGGAAAAGATTTATGACTTCATTTTTCAATTTCATCTTGGTATAGTCTAATGGAATATAAACAATCCGAAAAATACGTTTCTCAAATCGATTAGCTCCTTACAATGTATATGCACACACAGCCACGTGCATCAACCATATAGTCGAGCTCGTAATGAAAAAGGGATTCGGCTAATGTACTCGTAGTATACGCGTAGGGACCGTTAAACGCGTACGTAGGTCCCCCTCTTTCGAGCCTACACATGTCTATACCTATATACAGTCACACACATACACGTACTCAAATATATACTGACACAGGCTTGCAATGAAGACGTGACGTGCCACTATTGAGCGCTCGGGCACTTATATACACAGGCATACACGTGAGCTGCTGTATTAAAAGGGTTGCTCTCGCGGTCTCTCGCACACGCGCGAATATATACGTTCCAGTGCCTCTCTTTTCTTCTGCAGCAGCTCCCAGTAGCAGCGGCAGCGGCAGCGGCAGCGGCAGCGGCAGCTTCTTGTACGTTTTCTCTCCTTCTTTATCGCGCTCGGGTAGACCTTTTTTTGCCTGCAGTCTCACTCTGTCAAGCTGGGCTCATCTCGCCGTGGAAGTAGCTTAATTCTCCATTCTTTCCTACAGTAGAAGCGGATCGTATTTTTCAGAACATATGTAATACGCACGTGTATGTGTGTACGCGTGTATAAGTATATGCATATATGTGTATAATAAAGATGCATACTACTGCTGGGCTGATATTTTCGCGCTTCACTGCGAGCCACTATGCTGTTTATATTGTTTTTTGCGATGATCGCGTGCGGGTTTGTTTCGAAGAAATTCGGTATATCTCGACGTAAAAAATATTTATTAGCCAGTATTGCGACATTCATTTTATTACCATGGCTAATTAATGAACCGTTGATACCTACTCTCTCGCTATACTATGGCAATAAGTTATTTTTAAATTTAAATCAAGTGCGCAGGGAGAGGCAGTTTGAGATGGCAATCGCTCGCAAGAGTTGAAATATTCGCATCGTTCAATCTTTCTCTCTCGCTCTTTCTTGCGCATGTCCTTGAGTGCAGTGGGCGGATAACAAGAGTGAGCGCGCGCGCGCGCACACACAGACGCGTTCGGATTTTCGGGCGTAGATCGGAAATCTCTCGCTCGTTCCGAGGAATGACAATTTAATCTGTGCTTGATCGCACTCGTTCGAGTATATTCGAGTTTGTTGCGTGCGCAAGTAGAGACACAGAGACACAGAGGCACATCTAGGTCGAACACCGCAGGCGTATCAAGTGACTCTCTGCTCGTCGTCACACGGCGCGCCTCTCCCGTGCTTGTATACGTAATACAGCGTCGATATATAATATGTAACCAAATAAATAAATCAGCATTGATCGTAACATCGATATTTTACTGCACTCGACCTTGCTGTCCTTGGCGCGAAAGTCAAATTCAACGACAATGGTATATATTAGCGCGTAAAGTAGCGTAATATCTGTCTGAGCGTTATATATACACGAGCTCGATTATCGAATCGACTTGCGGCTTATAAAAAGAGCCATTAAAAATCCATACGATGCAGTGCAGTCAACGACCCTGGGGCGACTGTACTCCCTAAACACAGTCCCTCATCGCAACACCCCGCGGTGGCAATATTATTCACGAGTTTCGAAAGCCCGCGTATTAAAATCGACGCTCGCGTTCGCGCTCAAAAGAGCTCGGCCAATTTCTCAATGCAAATACCGTCGGTGGTGGTGTCGGGCCGCAGAGAGATAGAGAGCGGGGCGGTTCTCTCTCTCTCTCTCTCTCTCTCTCGCTTGCTCTCGTGAAAACTCGGGGTGGTATGCAAATAGAAAGCTGTTACCGCGAGCTGCCCTCGCGCCGCTCACTTGGTCCGCGCACAGGCGTCAATTCAATGCATGCAAGTATAGAACAGAATAAGATAAAGAGAGAGAGAGAGAGAGAGAGATAGGTATTCCAACGCCTGCGAGTATCTCTCGTTGAAATGCGTACAGTAGCTTTCATCCGGTTTCTTCTTTGGCTCTTCTTCTGTGCTGAGTGGGAGATGAGATTCATTCATCGCCGCGCTCGCGCAGTGTTTGGCTTTTCCTTTTTTTGTACCGCGAGTTTCGCTCTCCAGTATAAAAAAAATAAAGAGGCCACGACAGCAACCTCGTTTTATTTTCGATCTTTCCGCGACGCGTCTGCATCGTTTTCGTATTATTTCCAGTTGTGCAAAGAAAAAACGTCGCCTTCTTCTTCTTCTTCTTCTTTGAAAAGTCAAACTAAACGTCCTCGAGCGATTTCCTGGATATATTCAAATTTGCAACGAGATACGAGAGTGCGTCGACGCCCACTAAATTATCATGTTTTTCTCTGCGTTCGACGGGCCAGAAGGAGAGAGAAGCCCGTAAACGCCTAAATTGCAACGCGAAGCTACTATACTATATAATATATGCTATATAATGTATAGGGTGAGCGTGTCGACTGCCGCTGCACCTTGGCCATCGTCTATCGTCGCGCGAGATCGAGCAAATGCTGCGACGGCGTCGACCACGTCTTTTTTTCATCCAGAGTGTGCGCACGCTCTTCTGCTGACGAGGGCGGGAACGCTCCTTGCGATATTCCCTAGATTGAAGTGGCTCCTTGATGTTGCGTAAATTATCGCCCATAGGCCATGCATATATATACTCTGTCGAGCGAAAGTGAAGGATAAATTATATTCGAAATTTTATTTACTAACTGTTTGCTGAAAGCAGCCAGTATAAGAAACCTCGAAGGCGTTCGAACTCGGCCACGTGAGAAATTCTGAGGTATAGTGTGTATATGTATACTATATACCTACATTCCCCGTCTCCCCCGAGACACCGGCCATTCCGTATATAAATAACGAGTGGCGCCAGCAGGGCCTGTTGCACTGAAATTGCTAGTCGGTCCCTCACTCTCTCTCTCTCTCTCTCTCTCTCTCTCTCTCTCTCACTGTCTCTCTTCTTGGCGCGCGAGATATAACTGTTTTTATTCTCTTTTCAATTATGCAAACGCAAATAAGCGATGCGCCAGCTGACCGCAACGATTTTCGTGCGGATCCTTCGTGCGCGGGAATTATCGGCTCGTTTTCTCGACGGATATTTACGCTGCTGATTGGACGAGGCGCCGGGGAATTAGCTTTCGTGTCTGTGTATGTTTGCTTCTCGGTGAAACACTTTTTTTCAAAACAAGAGGCGCTGGAAATTGATTGTCGAAATGTCGAAAAGACATTTGCGGCTACGAGTAGCGGTTCTCTTCGGCTGCTGTGCTCTCGTACTTCTTTTTTCTCTCTCTCACTCTCTTCTCTCTTTCTACGACTCGTTCCCATCGCTCGTTATGCTTTTTAAAGACGAGTTATGAGTATATTCGAAAATTGCCGTGTCAGCAAAAGCTTTTTTTCTTTCTACCTCTTTGCTTCTATTACGGGTTAGTAACTGTGTAGCCGTGGAGAATCTATATTTTGTATATACCGAAAGAGCATTGCGCGACTTCCAAAATTATCTAGAGAGAGAGAGAGAGGACGAGGAGAGGAGAAGGACTATTCGGAAAGTTCCACTCTTCTGATGCTTCTCCACCTCCTCCTTATGCAATCATGGGTGAGACAATGTATGCTGAACTATGTGGCTGCAATGTATATAGAGTACTTTATCAAACTCAACGCGTTCTAGACCTCGAAAGACGCGTGAAAAAAAGAGGCAAAAAAACTCGGCTCTTGCGCAACAAGCTGCTACTTAACATTTTATGCTAAATCCGAATTTCAAATAAATAGCTGGCGCTTCGTATTTGCACTACGTCCTCTTGAAATGCGTATTACATGGGCGGCAATCGCCGTTGCTTTTTTTGACTTGATTTTTTCCTTTGCGTCCATTCGAAACTCTCGCGTATCGATCTAATCCGTCATCTAATCTTTTGGTCGATTTCGTTATTTTTGGATTCTCAGGGTCGAGAGAAAGAGCTCGCATTTATACGATCGAGAGCTGCTCGATTTAAATACAATATATATGTACCCTTGAACGATTTCTTGTCGTTGCTGACTCGCGCGTTCTTTGTTGGAATTTTGCATTTCGCTGTCGTCTCTCGGTCGAATCGTAATTGCGCTCGAGTTTACGGACTTATTCAATCCGTCAATCGGCCTACTACTGTCAGAATCCGCTGCGAATATATAAAAAAACTCGGTTGTACGCGACGAAGATTTCTGAGAAAGAAAAGAACGAGAGTCGTCCGAGTTAATTAGAAGAAACATGTATTCGAAATAAGAGTCGAGCAATTTTGTCCGATCGATCCGAGAGATCATCCTAGCCCTGTCGTCGGCTGTCGCTCTAGTAAGAGAGAGAGAGAGAGAGAGAGAGAGAGAGAGACGACGACGACGACAGAAAAAAAGCGCGTGTCCAGATTAAATCATTCTTCATCGCTTGAGTCAGGAGAAATCGACTAAGAGAGTAAAACAATTCATTGGGTTTGGCTCGCTTCGAAAGAGTAAATATATGGACAGGTGGCATATTTTTTCATCTAGTTTCGAATTTTTCTTTCTTTATACCCAAGGAAGATCATCGGCTATATAATATAAGCATAGATTTTGGTTTTTATCGATTTTCGCGCGAAACAATAAAAGCCAAAAGGTCATGTTCCCATTTAAATTACAACCAGTTATTCAAATCGACTATCGCGCTCGTTCTCTCCCGAATTTTTACTACTCGTAAGAAGATTCGCAAGGTGCCGCACGACTACGCGTAACAGCGCTTCTCACCGTCAGGTCATAAAGAAGAGAAAAAAAATCTTATATAAAAACGAAACGTCAAAAGATTTCATCACGGCTTTCGCCTACTATAAATTCGATCGAAAACTAGGATATAGGCACACACGCGGCACAGCAGCTAAATTATACTGCACCATCAGAAACAAACGAAGGAGGAGCGCAAAGGCGACTATGAAATTCCGCGCTGCGGGGGTCCAACTCCGAAGTTAAAGATAAAGAGTGAGAAGGAAAAGAAAAAGGACGAGAGAGAGATGGGTCGCGCGGTCTTTATCGGTCCTCCTCATCTTTGCTTTCGGACGGAGGGCTCTGTTGAGCGCATAGTATTATAAGGCCCTTGGGGGCCTTAACTACTTTACGACGATCGTTTGTACCGATTTGTTCGACAAGAGAGAGAGAGAGAGAGAGAGAGAGAGAGAGAGAGAGAGAGAGAGACAGGAGAGAAGGTCTTGCGCGCCTGTTTATAATATTTGTATTTAATCTTTTCGTGTAGTGCATCGCTGTTATTTCTCTAGCACTTTTTTAAACAAAAATTTAACTCTGAACAGCGTTAATAAATGCAACGTCGATCGATTTCTCCAGCCCGACGATCGTTTTACTCTTATAAGCATATATTATGTTACATTGTAGGAGAGAAAGGCTTCCGAGACACTCACAGTAGTCTCGAAATCGAGTCTATAGCCCCGAGAAATCTCAGCGATGACTTTGTGCGAAGAGAAAAATAATAATTTTCTCAATCTAAGTTTACGAGTAGCGTTGTCGGACATTAGCTAATTATTTACTCAGATTTATCGCAAAAAGTCGCCCGCCGATATTTTATGCCTCGGCTGCAAAACCGGCAGCTCGTAAAGCCAAATGAAAGACGCGCGGCTACTGCTTCAGCTTGAGATATCTCTTCCCGATAGAACCGCCAAAGAATCGCGACCAAGTTTTATCTCAGAGCGGACGATAATCTGTCGCCGCGCGAAGATCGCCGACGCACGTGTATATATTTATAAATCGCTGGGATGACGAAACACACAGTCGCTCTTCCTCTTATCTTATCAGCGGCATGTGTAGTTGAGATATTTGTAAATATTGATTATTGTTTATTGACGGTGGGTAGGGCCGGCAATGCCGGCATAGTAGTTATCTTAATGAGACTGATTAAGTAGATAGAGATGATCGATGAGAAAAATTTAACTATTTAAATATAGGTCTATCTGTGTATATATATGTATGTGTGTATATATATATAATACCTAATACAGCCGTAAATTTCTTGCCACGCGTATAAATCATCCGACGTCTCAATTTTCGAATCTTTCTGTATCTGTTTAATGAACACGACTGACCGCCGTTTCAATTTCCATCCCCCCATAAAGGATTGCTCGAGCTCTTTGAGATACAAATAAAGGAATAAATAAAAGTACGCAATGAGGCATCGTCGCCGGTAGCAGTAGCATTAGACGCTAGACACCCGTAGTAAAACGCATCTGTTTTACCTTTACGATCTCCGCAGGAGCGGCGGCGCATCGTCAGAATTAATTGAGCTCGCGCCGGCAAATCATCGCGAAATATAAATCGAGCCGCGCTACCGTGCACGGACGCGTTGTAAATGCGTATATAAGAGAAAGAGCTTACTGCTCGAATGTAGTTTCTGGCGGCGGATTTATATTTACGACGGCCTCGCGAATAAACATCGATGCCTGATGTTTTTATTAACCCGCGGGAGACAAGGATATATATATACGATATACATATAGGATATATATCGTTCGGCGAGAGGGATTCCTCGCGCTCAGAATATGGCTATATGTAATTGTTGCTAAGGGTTCGCTGGTGCGACCATTTAAACAAAAAATACCTGCTTCCTCGATTGCAATCGACTCTACGATTATTTTCGCGTTCTACGAATATTCCATAGATCCTATGCTTTCTACGGTTACTTGAGCTTATTCTCCTTAACTCCCTTAATCTCGAGATCGTTTTGTCTTTTCCGAGCTTATATATATAGAGGTATACGTGGTATATGCACATATATACATATACACATACACACATACACACATATCTCGCTGAAGAATCGCCGATGAGCCGAGAGCGACTATAAATTGCCGCCAGGTTCGATAAAAAGCGCTTTTGCTCTTAGTTTATATTCTCGGTATACTCGCGCGCGTCTATGTATATATTGTATATACATAATATATATGCATCTCTCGAGAACTTTATTTACTGTCGCGCCCGGTTTTCGAGGGAAATTGCGGTTGTCCTTATATAATCTACTCAGTATACTCATACGAGGTGCTAAAGATTTACCTACATGGATTGTAAATTTTTTTCCTATGCGAACTTCCAAACAAGTCGAATTTTCCGTAATAATTCTATTTTGTACAGTATAGATATGGACAATTTGTGGACGTTATTCAAGCACCGATAAAAATGCGTAATAAGTTTTTTACACCGTTAAAAAGGCCGCGAGATTTAAAACCGGCCGTAATCGAAAAACAATTGCGCGTGTTCACGATGAGAAGAGGAAAAAACGGAAGAAAATCTCGTCGGGTCATGACTCGGTACTTTTTAGTCGGTCTTTTCTTGCACAGCAGCAGCGATGTATCAGGGATCACTCGGCACCTAAGGATTATCCGGCTTACGCGATCACGCTGTCCGGACACCTCCGGTTCCTTTGACGTGTGCGCATGGGATGCTATGATACCCACAAATCCCTCCGATCGTACTTCATGAAAAATATTTTTTTTTATAAACGAACGCTGTTTTTGTTAAAAATATGAATGAGCGAGAGCGCAAAAGGAAGAGCAATGGATCAAGGTTGATCGCGTCGTTTATGTCGTGCGAAGCTTGATTTTCTGGGCTTTTTTCTCTCATTCTCTCCCGTCGTCCCTGTATAGTGTGCGCGCGTATGTGTATATATATATATATATAGGTATATAGACGCGATACGCATCGGGCAAATTCCGAGGATCTCTTTCAAGATGATCGCACAGTAGGCAGATGGCTCCCAGTCTTTCCAAGTATAGTCCGATACATATAGGAAGATTTTATTTTCACCCTCTGTCTCCCTTTACAGTACATGCCCTCAAGCCGATCGAAAACGTTCTGTCATATTACAACAGTGAGGGCGTTCCATTATGTCTGATATCTCATAAAATTTGACAATCTCCACGTTTACATTGCGTAATGATGTAAAGCTAGATGTGCAGCTAGTTCTTATACAGAGCTGAAAATCGAAAGCTCACTTTGGAAGAATAGCTTGCTCGGCCGTCAAGTAGGCGCGCTGCTCTGCTTCACGGTCATTGTCACAGCTCGACCTGGCATAATGGGAAAATAATGGGCTAAGAAGCGATCCTCTGGCCCTCTCTCGCGCCCAACGGAATTCCGAAAATCCCATTATCGCCAAGTCGTATGCGTCCACGTACCGAGAGAGGAAGAGAGAGAGAGAGAGAGAGAGAGAGAGAGAGAGAGGGACGCTGGGCTACTTCCCATTGTCTTTGTCTCCGTAGCAGCTCTCTCGGCAGCAGCGCGTTTATGGCGCCTAATTACCGTAATTGGCCGGCGACGGCCGCATACGACAGACGTCGCCCCCTTCGATAGCCGACTCTCCCCATTAGCATGCCTTGAACGCAAGCAGAATCAGTAACTTCCTTGGGATCGCCATCGACGTCGCATATAAAGATTGTAAGAGACGATCGTGCATCTGACTAGCGATGCTCAAATCTTCGTAAAAAGAGAACACACAAATATAGAGCTATTCTTTCACGGGGCATAAACTGCGCTTTTGCCGTTCTGCCTTTTTACGGCTTCGTTCAACTATACAACTTTCTCTATATCTCATCCAGACTCGCTCGAGCGCATTAGTCATTTGCTTCACTCGTTGTGGCTTTTTTTACCTCGAAGACGCAGTTGGTCGTTTTACCTAATTTCCAACGAAGACGACGATTGCCATCGACGAGACACCACCATAAGAACATTGTCTCCGGCCTTTTTACGACGACGATTCGTCCATACGGATCCGTAGTTACGGCTGTGCGTCGTTGAATTTAGCCCCGAAATGACGGACGAGCGGCATTTCGAAATGGCAAATGTTTGCGGAGGCCAAACGAAATTACCGAGCTTTTATTTGCCCTTCTCTAAAACGATCATGATATTGCGGATTTTGAACGCACGCGCGCGTCTGTGTACTTATGCTTCTTACTCTCTCGAGTCGAGAGCAAAAATTTCTATTTGAGAGCCAGTACTGATGCCGAACAGTATACTGTAAGCCTGTATTGGAGTGATAAGATCGTATTATATATTATAATAGTATATAGTATATATTATTATATACTATTATAAGATGTAATACTATTTCGTTACTAAATTAACAGCTACGTAAGATGGACTTGAAGTTAGTCGAAAGTCTAACTGTCGTTCGAACGTCGCGGCAGTATTGAGCCAGTACAGTATTACAACTCTGGTCAGTAATTCTTATGATCCCGATACCGAACCAATACTGACCCGTTGTTCCAGTACCGGCAATTCCTTACTGGAGAGGTACGGCGCGTCGTATGCGCCAAGAGACGCTTGACGAGCAACTATATATAGAGTATATTAATCTGGCACTGTGCTAAAAATAATAACAACGATTGCGCAAGATTGGAGAGCGAAGTGGCTAAATTTCGGGTGACAACTGACAAGCGACAATTGATGACAATAACGTTCTTGAAAGCCGGACCTATAGATTGTAACGTGGTGAATACATACGCACATGACACGACCTCGCCTCGATGCGTATACATATGTGCAGAATCGAGGCTTTATTCGCAGAAAAGCATTATATACCGAGGCGCATCGTCCAGTGCGGCAGCCTTTAGTCCCTCATTAAGTGGCATTATTGAGCAGTCGAGAGCCTGTGTCTCGCGCGCTGATTCGACGACGACTTCACGGGTGGTCTCGCGCCGCTGCGCTTCGTGCCTGGGAATCAATTTCAAGTACAGTCGAACCTCGTCAACGATATGCTACCGAATCGACGAACTATGTATATAACATTATGTGTGCCTCTATATACGCTTCGTGTATACGCTCGTATACACTCGTATACACTCGTATACACGAAGTGACGATGATTCTTTTTATTTCTCTTGCCACTGTGACGCGTGAACCGCGCGACTGTCGCTCGGTTATATAATTCACACACGGCCGATGCATAATAAGCGCTCTTTCGGGAGCAGTTAACGCGGAGAATCTTCCAGCCTCTACCGAGAAAATTCACTAACATTGTTATAGTCGGCTTTTCATATTATACGTACGTGCGCTATTCGATGGCTTAGTCATGCTGTACGCGCAGTGTACCGCGTGGTCGCGGAACGAAGTTGAAAAATCCGCATCGGTTTGCAAAATAGCACTTGAAAATGGTATAGGAGAGAAAGCGTTGCGGCCCATTAATACGGATCACGTAAAACTTGAGAATGAAATATTAGTTTGTAAATGTCAAAATTACTTATAAAACTTTCTACTCCGCGAGCGTTGCGCAACTCCCCTTCCACATGCGCATGTATACATACATAGTTTTAACGCCGACGACTTTTATTAGATTGATCCAGCCTCTGTTTCCGCGAATATAAATTAACAAAACGATATACATAGATACACGATAATGTAACCGCAGAAACTCGCGGACTCGTATCGAAATTCAATCCTGGATCTTACTCAGCTGCGCGTACATACGCAGTCTGACGAAATCTATACATACTGCAGAGTCCGTAAAAAATCATTAAATGTCACCGATGACTTTTAAGGTTAGGTTGTACTCGGCCTACGGTCTACGTATAGCTATATGGTACATACAGATATAGGTATAGTCGAGAGGGGCGTCGAGAGGGCTTTTTAATTCCTCGTCGAAAGAGACACCCGACTCAAGATGGCTGTGAGAGCCACGAGGTGATCGTGTCGCAGCACTCTTGAAAATTCATAATAGTCAAATTTCACTATTTCAACATTTTATAAGTATGTACTCTCGTAATAGCAAATAACAACTTTTATATCTATATAAGGTGTGTAAATACTTTGTTTAACCTAATGGCCGATATAAACTAATTGAAAAAGCGAATCAAGAGGTAGATAGAAATGATATTACACGCATATAAATACCATCATTGTAACTCTAATAATATATACTTTCAAACAGTGAATCTCCGCTGAATTTGCAGTTTTATATCGCAGACGCTATATAATATACTACAAATGATGAATATATTTAGTAGTTGCAATATAGTGCTTGTGTCAATCATATTAATTTAGCAGTGAAGATTTAAAGTTCAGAGTCAGTGCTTCCAAAGTGAAAAATAAGATCGCTGTCAATAGCATTGAAATCCTCATTGTTTCGGTTGCACAAAGCAGACTTTTTTATACACGCATATAAAAATATGCACGTGTACAACAAATTATATCCTTCCACGTATAACGCTGTAAGCGGATATGATTTTTTAATTGCACGAGACTTTGTTAAAATGCTTTGTTTTCTATTCTTCTTCATAAGACATTTGTATTTAGCCAAACCGATTAGTATATAGTATAGCTGATTTGTTAAACACTTGCATTTTAGAATTTCGCTCGGTTTTTTTTGAACGCCCTTTGAATGATTAGTAGGCTGATAGTACACTTTTTAAGATCCATTATTTCAATGCATATACTAAATAAAACACTCGATAAAAATGTGGAAATCATTATTTAAAGGCAAAGCGAATTACTTGTTTGAAAATCAGAAGTTTGATCTTCACAATAAGATATACTCGATAAATAATCATTGTAAAGAAGACGCTTAGATAGTTTGCGATTGTCGAAGTCATATGATCGAGATGGTCCGTAAAAATTCAGATCGAATCCCGTGCTCTTTCACCGCAAATCGTTCACCTCTGTTAAAAACGACGTTTGTGGAGCGCATTTCACGATTGATATGCCTTGTTTAGGACTGGTCGTTCATCCTTAAAATCATTAAAATCTTCAGCGCGTGCAAAATAATGACTTCCATACCTTTTCACTGATTCGCGAGAAACCGTGTGCGCTCTTAAACGCCGCAGGATTTTTATTGACTACTACACTATATACCGCCGGCGTCTTACAAGCCTCCGGCGCGCATATATTGATTTTTCCGCCGTTGTTTTTTCACGCGCCCACCCGCTCTCTCTCTCTCTCTCTCTCTCTCTCTCTCTCTTACTCGTGTACACATGGTTCGTTGACCGAAGGCCGGTGTATGGTAATTTACTTAGTTGCATATCTACCTATATACTTGCCTAATGTGTCCCTGAAATTGCCCGGTTTCGACGAGAGATTGAGAGAAAGAACAAGTAGAGAAGGATATACACTTAAACATTGTACGTCGTCGTTGCGTATAATTCCATTATTCTCGAGCGAAGGAAGCATTTTCGAGCGCAGCGCCATCTTAGATCTGTCAGCCAAATTAAATGTTGCCAGTTAGAATACAGCACTTTCAGAAATTCTTTCAAATAATCTTATTTTACCTAATTGAACGTTATACATTAGCTAACCTTGTTTTTTTTTATTTAATTTACAGACAGATGTTCCCGCAGATGAAGTTCCGTGTGTCAGGTCTGGATGCCAAAGCCAAATATATTCTGCTGCTGGATATCGTTGCGGCCGACGACTACAGATATAAATTTCATAACAGGTATAGAAACAAATTGGAAATAGCCAGATCTCTTTCCGTTATTTTCAATAATCAATATATAATGTTGCTTACCACCAACATGATCAACTTGTAACATAAAGACAAAACCGCACTCGAATTAATATAATAAGCACAGAAATAATTTTGCGGTGTAAAAGTAGGCAAGTGCATTTAATACGAGAGTATTGAGTTATATATGGTTCCGCACGAACATCGCGCGACTAGTACACAAGTTCCTATATCTTACCTTTGTCTTGTTTCCAAGGCTTGGCTTATGGAGCCGCTGTTAAAAAATCCTTTGGTTATGCGGCTTAAATGTAGCCTCAAACATTCGGTTATTGTTCTTAAGGAGAATGAAGTGTTATTTCAACGGTACCAAATATTGTAGCCTCTCTGCGAATCTGTCCTGTCTTGCTTGTTTTTTTAGGACTTTCTATTTACTCATAATCTGCGCTGCAAACAATTCAACAAGGCCACCTCAACTACCTCGAATAAGATATAATGATGTTAAACGACGGGTTAACTATATAAACCGGAAATTGTGGGACTTTAATAATTTTGAATTCGCGTGTGTTGGTTGTGATGGTGGCGACTAAAGACCGACCGTGCAGTAAAGAAATAAGCAAGAGGTAAAGTTTCAAAGGGAGGCTTCTAATCGAATCAATATACTGCGGAAGATCGGCCGAAATAATGGATTATATTACACGTTGCGTTAACCAATGCGCAAGAATCTTTCGGATGATAAGCAACCATTAGACCACTAAGAGCCGATTCGAATGTAATTCAAAAATTATGCTCTATTTAAAATTTAATGAAAAGATTGTGTTGGTTGGCCACTGTGCTAGCCATCATTGTTCGAGATTAATATCGTTAACATGCGCTGCTGCGCCTCTCGGGAGTACAATCAAGATTATTAAATTTTATTTGTATTTTTTCTCTCGCATCCACGGCCTCTGCTTATTATATTTTTTCATAGACCGCGGAGCAAATCGTTTAGGTAACTAATTCTTTTTTATCCACATCAGTAGGTGGATGGTGGCGGGCAAAGCGGATCCAGAGATGCCCAAGAGGATGTACATACATCCGGATTCGCCGAGCAGTGGAGAGCAATGGATGCAAAAAGTCGTAAGCTTTCACAAGCTCAAGCTGACCAACAATATCAGCGATAAGCACGGCTTTGTAAGTACTGTACGTAACGCCAGCCAAAATTTACTTACTTACTAGTTTTAATTACTTATGTGTATGTATACATGTATATATGTAGATCTTACGGAAGCTGGTTCGTCCTTGAACGCGTAGAATAATAAAGCCTCGATTTTCATCGGTACGATCTCCGGTATCATTGACACCCTTGACATTTCCGGGATCAGAAGGCACGGGCCGATGAAGATCTCCGAGAGATCCATTAGTCCCTTGAGGATCGAGATAGAAATACGTATCACCTGGATACACACATGGGCTTGTTGTCGCATAGGAAGAATCGTGCGCGTATCGCATAGAGAATCACCGAGGCATATCGGCTTTGAAATAGCCCAGCCGACACCAAGTAATCCCCCGGATTAAGAATTATACTATCGTGTAGTTGGGATTTTGTCGTCAAGTAGCGGCAGCGGCTATTAGAGGAGCTTTCCCCCTCCCATGGCATCGTTCGATGAGAAGAGAGGTATGCCAGGCTTTTTTCCGTGCGAATCCTTTCTGCGGTGTGTAACGTCGGCGGCTTTTGAAGGATCCTACATCGCTGTGGCTCGTCAAATCTAGTTCTTATTCGTGCGACCCTCGACCCACGCTTTTGTCGGGGCCAGAATTTCTTCTCAGTCGCGCGTTATGCGTGTTGCGCTCCTTTGTTTCTTCTTCTACGTTGAGCTTTCTGGTATTACATAGTACGTATAGATTATTACTCATCCTTCAGAACAAAAATAACATACGTGCCTCTGAGGCAATCTCAAAGGTCGTTCAACAACAATTCTCCTAACTCAGACCTGCACAAATCTCTCAATCCTTTCTCCCTTTTCAAAAATTATCCGTATGTATATGGTATGTATGTAACGTATGCACATCTGATTGCGACTCACAAAGACGGCGGCAAAAACGTAACATGTCCTGCTTCTGTGTAAAAAAAATAAAGAAGACGAAGAAGAAGAAGAAGAAGAAGAAGAAGAAGAAGAATCCAGCGCATGTACAGAATGTGTATATATACAGAAGCAAAAGAGAAAGAGAGGGGGGGGGGGGAGAAGAGAAGTTTTTTCTTATACGCACCGCTTCCCGCGGTATACCTACTCCGGCCCTAAGTGGCCCGTGTGTGCATACATATATCCGATCTAACCCCATGCGAGTTATATAGACTGCGGCTCTCGAACTAGCAGACGTAGATTCGGCGAGCCAGGCTAATAAACGGCGGCGGCGGCGGCGGCGGCGGCGGCGGCGGTTTTCACCTGGCGACAGGCAGAAAGGGTAACGACATCTCCCAGAAGGAGAAAGAGAGCGAAAGAGATGAAAGCGAAGAAGTGGAAGAGGAGAAAAAAACGAGACGAGCGCGAGCCCGCGTGCGCGCATATAACACACGCATGCATCCCCTTTCCCGGTCCAGCGGCGTTGCAAGACCGGCTCCTTTCAAAAGGGAACTGCGGTCCTCGTCGTGCAGCTCCTTACAATAGCCGCGTCTCCGTCTCTTTCACGTGGACGCCGACGTATGCTGCGGCCGTTCGCCCTTCCATTTTGGTGACGCAACGTAGCATGCGTACAAAAAAATTAGCTACGATTGTCGTCGTTGCTCGATAGATTGATGCATATACACAATTACACCTGTATTCGTTTGGGAACAAATCCGCGAGTAGTGGCTTCGTTAACGATTCTTTAATTGCTTCGTAATATCTTTGGCATATCGGCTATGATCAAATGGTAAACGTCGATGCGCACAAGCGGATTTAGCCACTAGAAGTCGTCCGATCTTAATAATCGAGGGTAAGATTATAAAAAAGAAGATGACAAAAAGCTTTGGCTTAACTCATTTACCGCTCTGTGGACTCTGTTATAAGAAGAGAGAAAAACGCCTCGTTATCTTGCGGGACGATCGACACAAAAGCGACGACAGGCGGATGAGAAAAGTGGCGCCTGCGGTGCGCGGTAGCAGCTGCCGCAGCTCGCGCCCATCGGATGATTTGCCCGTGTTATCCCACACACATATAATATACGCTCTTCTATTGTGAGCGGCTTTCCTATGCGTGAAAGTATGAAAGTAGTATGAAAGTAGTATGAAAGTAGTATTAAAGTAGTATAGTAGTAGTCATGCCTCGAAAAAAGACGTAAATCGTAAAAGGGCTCTCTTGTTCAACGGTCAAACGCGCGATCAGCTTGATATTCGCGTGCGAGAGCTATCATAAAAGTTGGGTATATCGTTAAGTAATGAACGGGCTTTCGAGAAAGAAGTAAAAAAAATATAAAGCACTCTCGCGGTTCGCTTATAAGACATAGAAAAAGAAACGCGCGCGAAGATAAACACCTAGAATTCCGGAGACCGGAAGTTATTTTCCGTTCCTTAGATAAGGCTCGTAAAAAAAGGCGCGCGTAGTTTTCGGTTCGTTAGCGCGATCGACATCGCGTACCAGCGTTGAATTATGCGACAGCGGTAGCCTCGTTTCGTGTCGCGCGTGTTGCTAAGCATATACTGTTCGCTCTTGCTTTACGTAATCAACGCATGTATATACCTATATAGCATAGGTACCAGCGACTCTGTTTTACGACTCTGCAGTGTGCGTTGCCGCTCGCGCGTCATGGACTCTCACACTCGCGCCGATGATGGTGTGAGCTTCGCTCTACCTACATAGTTTAGAAAAATCTTTTACTCCGCGGATTGAACGTATGTATAAATTCAATTAGCGATATTATGGGAGTGAAATCGGAGCAGGAATTCGAGCAACACTTTTATCATCTTTATTTACATACGTTAATCCTACTCTCGTTAAAATGCGCGCGTTCGCGTTTATACTTATAATTGATAGCGCTTTAAATCCAAGGAAAGAGAAATTATTTCTTCGTAGACCTGTATATTCGTACACCGCGCGCGCGCTACCGTAGACAATAAATTATTACGATCCTGCAATTACACCTTTCAGCAACGCGAATTAATCAGAGCCGCGCAAACAAACAAAATGCGTTATTCATTAGTTTTTAGATCGACTTTTAGATCGACTTTTAGATCGAAGCTCCAAGAGTACGGTATAAAAAAGGCGACGCGTGCAGTGACCAACGAGAAAGTATGCGCTTTACACGCACTCTTAATTCAGCTAAATCCGTTGAACTTGACATACGCTTGCTGTGCGACCGATTTACGCACTGATGCTCAAACCCTACCAACTATAATAACTAAGTAACTACTCAACACACAACCGTTGGAATTACAAGCCATTATTTTCTAGTCGAAAATTCAGGCGAAAGTGAGAGAACTCGTATTTTTATCACGTTCGCGTAGATTAGTATTAAGAAAGTTAAGAGCCGAGTTAAATGCGTGATAATTCGAGCGATTTAAGATTACAATTTGCAGGCGTTGGTGCACGAGAGAGGAAATATCAATCATAGTTCTAATAAGATTTTCTTGAATTAAGCCGTAAGGAAACTGTAATTACACAGTCCGTGCCTATGCACTATCTGTGTAATATGTATACTTGCGGGTAAATGAAGCAGCCGCCGTTGCCCTGCTTATTTTTTCATTTTATAATTGGATTTATTGCCTTTCACGCGAGCGTACTGTTGCTTCCTAAGTTATATATTACAATACTTACATATGCATAGATATAAGCTCACATAGATAAGCCTCGAAGAATACAATAATACTTGAAATTCGACAATTGACCATTAAAATTCCAGCTCCTGCATATGTAAAAATCACATAGTATAGATGTAATGGGCAGAGTCGAGGTTTACCGGTAGAAGCGATTTTCTATAGCTTATCCGCTATTGATATTCTGCGATAGCGATAGCCTGTCTCTTTCGACGAAATTTCCTGCGACACTTGACTATAATTTACGCGTGGAAAAGAGTATGAAAGGTGCCGAGGATTTCCCCTCTAATCACTTGCGTCACGCTATTCGGTAGTAAGATCCTAATTAATGAATGATCGATGTGGTGAAAGAGGATTTTTCCGCGAGTACGCATGATAAATATTCTTTAATAGCTGCGCGTATATAGCCGTCGACGGTGTAGATAATTTACGGCCAAACATAAACCGATTAATTGCCAATTCAACAATAACGGCCTACTCCCGACTTACGCTAACACACATTGTGCGTTAGCGTAACGTATAGGCGACTGGAAAAGGCTCATTTTTTCTAACTAGCTATATGTATACACCACATATATGTGTACAGTTGTACACGTATACCTTGTATACCTGTACCTATATGTATATAGTAAGCGGAAACAGGCTACCTCGTTATGGTGCGCGTTATCTGTATAAACGTGTGCGACTCTCTGTACGGTGTACTGTGGAGTAATTATGACGTTAACGCCTTTCCGTTATGTCATTATCCCATTTATTATAACGATCTTCTCCGATATCTGCTTATGCATGCGTGTTTGAGGTAGGTAATCCACACCCGTTTCTCGCTCGATGGACGCAAATTGCCCGCTCTTTCCTTCCTTCCTTTCTTACCGAGTCTTCTCCACTATACCTGTATCCTATTATATCCCTCTCTCTCTCTCTCTCTCTCTCTCTCTCTCTCTCTCTCTATCTCTATCTCTCGCTTCATCCTTCTGGCTGTTCTTTCTTTATTTTTCAATAGCGCGTTTACGCGTCTTCATTATTCATAAGTCAAGTCTTTCCCGATGTACGCATATATGCTTACAAGTCTTGGCGTTCAGTCGAAATACCCTGAGAGAATCAATAACCCAAAAGAGTCAATGCAAATACGATCGATAGCGTGATTATGGTGCCTCGACAACGCAAATATTTGGCTATTTGCTGCCGGTCGCGTACACACATACGCGGCTTCGCGCGTGCGTAGCCACAATTATAAGGGCCGCTAAAGCATGATTCGAGCGCTCGTCCTTTTTTGTCGGCTTCGAAAGCCGCACAGTCAAGAGAAATTAAAGAATTTGAATTTAAACGAGTCTAAATATTCCCATTTGTATTCAACCTCGCTCTCTTATATATGTATAATGTGTATATACTACAGACTGTGACTGATATAGGTTTATAATTGTAACGATTTGCATAATTGATTCTCCGAATTTGGCTATTCACGAAAAAGCTAGTCGGCCTAATACAGTCGTCGAAAATAAAGCTGCGTCATTGCTAGAATATGGATAAAGAGTGAGAGAGAAAGAGAGAGAGAGAAAAGTGTTGAATTATGAGGAGCTCGCGCTCGCGGCGAAGAAAGTACGCGTGGGTGCCGCAACGAGCTATAGCTCTCCCTCTACAGTACCTTCATGGCACGTCCACCTTCTCTTTTCTAAAGCTTGTAATCTTGGTGCGAGCGAGTGCAAAATGGCCACCGGCTCACGCGATTTCGTCATGACACCATTAGAGGTGCGTCGTCGCTGTGTGGGTGCAGACTCGCTTTTCTCGCGGTTTACTCGCGGTTATTTTTTGCAAGATGTGCCGCCCGTGGGAATGGATTCTTTTTGCGGTTCGTTACTTTTCGCCTTTTCTCACAGATTAGAATTTTAATGCGGCAGACTGCAGCGAAGACGAGAAATCGCTTCCTTGGCGACGTTTAACGCGCGAACTCGCCATTTCCTTTTTCAATACGCCTGTTCGCTTCCGTTTCAATAGATGAGAGATGTCGAGTAGGGGAGAAAAGAAGGGCTTTTCTCGTATCGAACCGTGAGCGAGAGAAAGAAAATAAACTTGTAGACGAGCGTATTTGAGCTGTAGCGGGCAGCATTAGTACGCTGCGTATACGGGAAAAGAGAAAAAGAGAGAAAGAGGGCGAGCACAGGGCGGAACGACACATCGGCTTAATAGAATCGAACGGCTCCGGCAGTAAAGCGATCCCGCTCTGATGCTATCCATCTATCTTTCCCGGCTTTCCGTGGATCACTTCGATTGAGCGACGAGGGAGAGCCCACTCTATACACAGTCTATCTACGTGTATACATATATATATATATATATATAGGTATATATATACTTGAGCAGACACATGTACCGTCGGATTCGACATCCCCTAACATCCATAATAAACAAACGGTCACGGGAGAACGAGTTTTCCTCTTTTTCGTTACGTACAATACGGACTCGCGAATACTCGATATCGACGAGTAGCGTTCTCTGCCTAATCGCGCTGATTATGGTTAGCGTCGCTTGCGCCATATATATATATGGTATACATAGGTTATCGCAAAAAATTATGTTGCACCGATATAAAGAACAGACTGTACATACAGACGCGCGCGCGCACCCTTCGGCAAACTTAAAGCTTAAACATAAACAAAGCTATACACGCTCCCTCTCCCTCTTCGTTCGACCACTTTCATATCGAGGGGTCGATGCGTCGTGACGCTTGTATATACTAAATATATACCATAGTTCTTTCTCTCTGAGATTCCTCCGTTATACGCGTTAGACCTTGCATGGACGCCATGTTTGTCCTTCTTTGCTGCTCTATTTTACTGGATCCTTCTGGAACAACTAAGTCAGCGTCTCTCTTTTTCTTATTTCGACTATTTACGCATAGTACGATGCGACGATAGTCTTCTTTCTCTCTCTCTCTATTATTGAAAACAATAAAAACAATAGGAAAGTCAAGATTGCTATGTCAGAATGGTAAAAATGACATTTTTTCTCTTAATGTTATAAATATGGAAGCCGAATAAACAAAAGTTGGATCCCTCGCACGCGTGCGTTCATTAATGCATCTGCACGCGCTTATGTGTACGCGGACGTGTTTGCGCTTTCGGACGCGAAGAGTATGGGAACGAGAGTTAAACATAATGGAAAGAGAGTTTGCACGACTGACGAGATTTTTCGCTGAAAACCTATACATAGTATACTACATAGCACACGCATTCGATACCATCTCGTAGACAGGAGTCATTAGTGGCCTGCACTGCAGGTATTTTGTACCAGTGTAAGCTGCAGATGAATGCTTTGTTATACATACGATTGATTTTTCTTAACGGGGACTTCAGTCGACTCGAAAATTTAAAAAGCTGAGTAGAATAAAAGTTGCACTATAGCTCCATCTCGATAATTGGCTACGCATCAATCTCATCTCTACAGCATGTACATCCTATCTTTTGAGTGAGACCGTGTGTCACCGGCAGAACCACATCTCTCCTCGCTCTCTCTCTCTCTCTCGACCATCTTTGTGTTTTATTTTCTCTCTCTGATACTGTATAGAGCGAAGGGGAGAGAAACTGGCGCGCGCGGATGTGTAGCCGCCGAAAGGGCGTTCCTAGAGGCGGTCGTGGCATCCCCACCCTCTCGTTCCCCGCTCGGCCTGAGAAAATACGCGGCGAGCACACAAGGCTTCGTCGAGTTGCTCTTGCTCACTCTCTCTCTCTCTCTCTCTCTCTCTCTCTTTCTTTGCAGACTGTGTTAACTACGTACATATATGTGTAAGAATGTATAAGCGTAAGTTACCACGAAGCGATGGGGGCAGTCTAGAGGATAGCGAGAGAAGAAGGTGGGGAGGGGAGAGTCCGCGGTGCAAGAGGACTGTGCACTTTTTGTTACTATTCCAGCTGTTACTGTTGTTGCTGTTGATTGTTGCTTTGGTTGTTGCTTTGGTTGTTTCATTACGAGTACTCGATGTTTTTGAATCGATCTTTTTGTTGCGGGTGTAAAATGTTAAGGTTGGACGCGTGTGCGTTAATGCGGTACTAGCCGGTCTCTACTACCCGGGACTGAACTCATTGATTAGGGCTGGTCCGAGAGCGTCAATATAATTGAACGTTCTCAATACCCCTTCATTCAGCCTCGCTCTTGGAATCGTTGTCGCCTCTCGCATACTGCAATTTATACTTATATTACATATTAAGCGTTTGAAAAAAACTTTATAGTCGGCTGCATTTCGAATTTGTCAGCCAAGTAAAATGCGACATTTATACAAGTCGCTATCTTGTGTGTATAATTTAAATTTTAAATCTCATTCTCGAAGCGTCGCGTCCGCGCCTATCTAAGAAAACATCTCTAGTCGCGTTTTTGTTATTCCACTGCTGAACAATAAAACGAATCCTTGGCACATAACGCACGTCCGATGCAAATAGGGGCAAAACATCACGCGCGTAGATATCCCGCACGTATAGTCGCATAGTCGCACTTGCGCACAGTCGGTATATAGTTTAGCGCGGCTGGCGCAATGTTGTCGGAGGGTAAATATTAATTAGCGTGTGCAGTTCTCTGTCTCGCTCTCTCTTTGTTCATTTCGTTCTCTACGAGTGTAGAGTTTCGGTTGCGTTACGAGGAAGGTCGGGGAGGCTCGGCGTTAACGCGAATAAACACATTTCGAATCTAGCCGGGCTCACACCTTCCGGTCCGCCACAAAGCGCGAGAGCGGAGATTGCCGTCCGATTAATTACCAGCGGTGAGAGCGCAACGATAGTTTGTTTATTCGGCTGCGGTTGCTCTTTGTCTTGTCGATAGCTGTGTAGAGCTCCACATAGATATATGGAATTCTCGCTTCATCACGGGAGAGGAGGATTGCGGTAAAAAGAGAAGAAAAATGAGCGCGTCTCGAGTGGAGTTCGGTAACGAAGCGTGAGCCCGAAACGGCTTCGGGAACTTAAGCCGGGGCGACATCTCGGAGTCGCGACACGTCTGCCACGGTTGCGCGGTTCCATCGCTTACTTCGTCCTTTTGCTCGTCTCCTCGAGCGAGGCTTTATTTCTTTGAACATTCACCTAACAATATAAGCTGTGCTGCTGCCGACGACCGCACCAAGTAGATTACGATTTTTTTCATTTTTCATTTTTCATTTTTCATTTTTTATTATTTATTTCCGCGAAAGGAAAATTAACAGTTATTCAGCTTTATCGATTACGAATTGAAATTTTCAGCTATTCCTCTCGAGAAACCATCTCCTGCTGCAATTGCTTTTCTCTTTGAGAAACTTTTTTCTCTGTTACGATTCATTCTCTGGCTCGATGAATATTCATCAGCTGAAACCGAGGTTGAAGAAAATAACAAAAGAGTCGTATTAGAATCGCAGTGGAAAAAAGAGAATTGTATTTTTCACTGTACTATGCACAGAAACCTCTGGAGCTCGAGCAGTTGTAGAACGTCGCTGCTCGTTCTTTTTCTCTCTAACCACACGTTACAGAGAGCTCGAGTCGCGCTTCGTCGTCGTTCGTCGTCGTTCGTCGTCGTTCGTCGTCGTTCGTCGTCGTGCGTCGTCGTTCGCCGCTCTTTCTCTATTACCTGGTTCTTCATTTTTTTCCGCGGACGACGGCGCACTGATTTTTCCTCGCGACGTCGACGCAACCGGTAATAGTCGGCCCTTCAAAATTACGGGCTTTCGAACGCGGCAACCCGTGTCCTCCGTTAGTGGCACGCGATAATGGATTTCAGCGTGGGAGGGCAAATGCAAACCCGTGCATAGGCGAAATTATTCTTTTGCGAAACTCTCAGGCGCTCTAACGTTTTACGTCCCGTATGCATGCTTTCTTATTTTCTTCGGCGAGCATATTAGACTTTGATGCCGTACTAGCATACCTCTCAAGGACGTCAAATTTATATAGCTATGGCACGCGAGTTTTTCCTCTTGATAGGATTCTTCTGAGAATATTACGTTCTTCTTGTTTGGCGTGTGGTTTGGGGATAAAAAAGAGGATCGGAAATCGACTCTTAAAAACAGGTAAATTAGACAGGTGGTATATACGTTTCGAAGAGGTTCCACTCCCGAACTATGTAATGCTGCCGAACTATAGATGTGGCAAAAAATTCTAGCCTCGAGCCATCGGACCTATAACTCGAAGCTCGTTAGCGTCGAGTCGTTTCGTTTTCGTCACTCTCCTATATAATTCCCCATATTTCATCGCAGAGAAACCAAGAATTATATAGCTTCTAATGGCTCATCCATAATAGAGAAGAGGAAAACATCGAATGCACGGCACATATTCGTTTTAAAAAAGCGTCAATCCTTGCTAAGCTTTTCACAGAAGCTACGAGCACGAGAGATAACTAGAAGCCACTGAAGAGAGCCACTGAAGAGAGCCACTGAAGAGAGCCACTGTTCGAGAATTCCTTTCCAAAAAAGGCTCTCCAAAAGCCAATTTTCCCGGGTAGCAATCACAGTACCGTTCTTCGCTCGATCCTACCCCAAAAAGCATGAAGAAACAAAAAAGAAAACGAAAAAGAAAAAGAAAACGGAAAAGAAATCGAAAAAGAAAAAGAAAAAGAAAAAGAAATAGAGAAAGAAAAAGAAGCTGTGCACTTGTTTCACGATCGAAGACGAAGAAGAAGAAGAAGAAGAAGAAGAAGAACCGCAGCCTCGTTAGCCGCGCAAACGCTCTCGTTTTCGTCGCGCTCGTACTGTCGCGCTCGTACTGTCGCGCTCGCGCGAGTCTACACAGGAAGAGGGAGGGCGGTGGAATGGCACAGGATGAGGCCGATTTGCTCGATGATATAGCCTGCTGTTGCTTCTGCTGTTGCTGCTGCAAAAAGGTACGATGACGATTCCTCGAAGAGCAGAGGTATAGTCGTGCTGATGGCGGCTGCAAGAGTCGCTCGCTACTTCTATATAGGTATACCTATGCCGGGATTATTACCGGCGACGCCCCGCGGCTCGTTCGCGTCTCTTTTTCTCCTCTTGCTCTTTCTGCATCTTTCTGCGTCTTTCTTTTTTCAAATTTCCCCTATTCTTCTTCACTCTACAGCCAGAGAGAGGCTTAGAGAAAGACAAAGAGGTTATATTACCAAAAGGAGGGGAATAATTAACGAGGTAATCGCGCTCGCGATCGTATAGACATATGACGATTGCATCGTCGTTCTTTTTTTCGATACTTTTCGAGCCGAGAGTGAGTAATGATCGGTTCTTTCACGAGCGTTAAGCGTAATGCTGTTTTAAGGATACGCTATTATCGAACGCGCGCGATTATTTCAGTCATGGAGTGGCTTAGCGTTTTATGCCTGTCTCTCTCGCTCTCCTTCTCGACTCGTAGTTTAGTTTATGAGATGTAATTACGAGTGACGCGCTTGTGAGAAATGGATTTAAATGAGTGACTTCTCTGCTTTTTTTTATTTATCATTCGGTCGATTAATAAACGTCCAAATAACAAATTAGATTTCCATATTGACGAATCGTTGGAAAAAAATCCCAAGTGGAAAATTAATTGCTCGTATAGATTGGACAACGCGATAGACACTTGTATAGCGTCGGAGTGTGAAATATACATACGTTTACGCTCAACGTACATTCTAAAGGCTTATTTTTTCTTTTATCGCAGTGATGAGTTTATAGCGTTAAAACGTTGCGTGATTTCAAATAGATAAGAATAAATAGCATAATTGCTTCGGATTGTTCGTGCGAGTAGAGTTCACGATAAGATCGAGGGAAAAGTGCTACACTATTGGACGCGGCTAGGAGAAAAAGCGAAAAATCGTCGTAAAGTGTTAACTTAATAAACTTTCTATTAAAACATTTATCACATCGAGTTAATTAACGCTCTTCGGCATCGCGCACGCTTCTCTAAACCGTTATAATCCACCAGTAGAAGAAGGAAATATACCCACTGATTAAAAGCTCTTAGAGAATCCTTGTACACGTACATTCGCGTACAAGCCACGAAGCAGCTACTTAAAATATTCCCTCTGAAGGAAGGCGCGCTTTTCCGTTTCCCTCGAGTCATCTCCTCCTTTCTGATCAATATAACTCGCGCGCGTAAAGCCTCTCTGGTCCTTTTTCTCCGTTAGCGTGTATCGCGAAACGGAATACTCCCCGGCGTTTGACGTTTCGCGTTGCAAAGAGGAGAGAAAAGCGCGCTTACGGGGATTATAACGTCGCATATCCCGCTGAGAGAGAGACAGAGAGAGAGAGAGAGAAGTTAGCTTTGAGCAATGCCGACAGCAGCAGCAGCAGCAGCTCTACATGCGTATATAAGCTGAATTTGATATAAATTGGCGCCGGGCTTTTTTAATGAGCGTTCTCAGGTGGGCGCGTTCGAGTAATTGAAAAATTTTACAGCGTCCTTGAGTCTGCGGAGGGATCGATCAGTGCCGTGCGTCCTAGCGCATAAGAAACGTATATGACACAAACAAATATATATCAGTACAAAAATATATATATACATACTTTGCAACAAGAGAGAGACTCGTCAACGAAAATTTCGAAAGCTACAATTATCGCGTGCAAGAGACTTAACCTTGTCCTTTATTAATACCGAAGATAATTTATGTAGATTCGGAGATAGGGAAAATTCTCTCAGGCTCTTCCTTCACCTCAAGACACAAGAGACAAGAAGAAGAGGGAAAAAAGATCAACGACTTTCCGTCGCTGTCCGGAGACGTAGAAGCCAGAGTAAAGAGCACACGGCAGCGGGAGGAGGATTCCCATTCATAATCCCGAGGTTGCAGCGGCAGCAGCCCGAGGGCGCCTCGACGAGTCATTAATTTTATGGGAAATCGCCGGTTATTTGGGCGTTTTGACGTTCCTTCGCTCGCTGAACCCGTTTCTTCTCTCGTCTTGTCTTTCTCCCCCCTCTTCCACCCACCTGCCCATTCATGAAAGGGTATTTGCAATTTACGTGGCGCCAGAGCAACATCGCGTCGTCTGCTGCTCTCTGTCTCTCTTTCTCTCTGTCTCTCTGTCTCTCTGTCTCTCTGCCTCTCTCTCTCTCTCTCTCTCTCTCTCCTCACTCCTCTTTCCTCTCTCCTTTCCTCCGACCTACCGTCGCTGCGATACTTTCGCGCTTTTGACTCACTGAGATGGCTATGCGGACTCTTTTGCTCTTGATTGGCTTTGCTCAGCTGACATCAGTATATCACAAGTGCCTCTTCATGCTTTGGGAAAAAAATTTCTCACTCGAGATAAAAATCAGGAAGCTCTCGAAAATTTCGGTCATAAAACCCCCACTAGACAGCTCGCTGCAGAGAATAAAAAGACTTGCTCTGCTCTCGCAAGAGAGGCTGTGTGTTATTAGCTGAATAATATCGCTCGGGCATCTGTGCGTCCATAAGGCGAATCTTTCCCCCGCGCGGCTTAGGAAAATGCTCAGCTTTTTCCTCGGAGAGATTTTTTACGGCTATCATCGGAAAATAAATATATACTTTTCCATGAATCACCGGTAAAAGTAGAATCGATGTTAAGGAAATAATAAAAATATATAACATTCAAATTAATGAAAAACAGTCACACGTACCAAGGGGAAAGCTATCTCCGATGCAGCCAGCCAATCTTGATCGAAGCGTTTTATCCTTTCGAGCGATACCTCGAAATATGTTTTTCCACTTTTTTTCCTAACCCCTCAAAGTATAGGTCCCACGCGAGGGAATTACGCAAAACAGACTCCGCGCGCAGTGAGATTATAGAGAAAAAAGGGTAGTTATAGTCCTGGAGGGAGATTAAGAGATAGATATCGTTCTTGCATTAAGCATCCTATCGATTTATCGAATGAAGTCACGACTCGAGAAACATAGGATTGAGGCATGTAGAGAAACGAGCTGTACGGTCACTGCTCGCTGAATTTTTCAACGTCTACAAAAGGGGAAAGCCATCCCTGCACTGCTGTACGACATGGATTTCGATATAATGCGACTTACAGTTCTTCTGTACGGTAAATAATAGTCGAGTAATTACGATGCAGCGCTGAGAGTTATTCATTCTTAAAAATGCCTCGTTGTGAAGTTGCACTCGTATAAAATCGCGATTGAAGAGTTAAAAGTATAGAAGAAGCGTAAAAAAAAGAAACGCGCACTTTGGCCCGTAAGAAGAGTCGTTATGGTAATACGTCCGAGCATAATGACCTCGATAATAGGATTACCTACAGCTTCGAAAGGAGGAGCTAACTCCAACAACGACACACAATCATCTCTCCTTTTCAGCTTCAGCAGCAGCAGCAGCAGCAGCAGCAGCAGCAGCAGAAGCTTCTCTTCGCAAAGAAGAGATAACTAAGAGGGAAAAAAGCCGGCGGGAAAAGCCGCATCGTTGAGAGCTCGTTTTGCGGCCACTAAATCCGCGCGTCATTCCTCGCGAGGATTCGTAAAACGTTTTGCGCGCTGTGCAGCAATAGCAGCAACAGCAGCAGAAGTAGCAGAGAGCAGCTCGTCCGGCATTTATGAATTATTATATAATTACAGACTGCGCCTCGCGCGAGAGGCGCCCGAGAGACGGGACTGGTATACTATATACGTACTTTTCTCATGCTGGTGCCGTATCCTCTCCTTTTTTTGTCCGGACTTTCGCGTTAACCTCCGCTTCGTGTACCCTGACACATTCCGTGGATTCTAGGCTGCTCATTTTTTGCCGTGAGTCCACAGAATACAGTTTGCTGATTGAAAATTACGAGCTAGAATCTCTGCTTCGTGTTTGGGTTCTATATCAGCGCGAAAATCCACGCAACAAAAACGTACGTACGTCAACACACACAGACACATACAAATGTACATATATATATACATGCAGAGGCGAGTATACGCGAGAAAGAGCGAGTGAGAGAGAGAGAGAGCGAGAGAGATCAGCTCGTGGCGCGTCACGACTCGGGAGCCGTCGTTTCCCACGAGAGCAGCAGCTCTCTGCGCATGAGCTGCATCGCGAGTGAGAGAGAGAGAGAGAGAGAGAGAGAGAGTGCAACGGAGAAGGAGATATTGTGTGCCACCCATCGAGAAATGTTCTTCTCTTCCCGGCATCGTCCTCCTCTTCGGATCTATTGCTTGTTGTAGTTTCTCTCTCTCTCGTGATTACATAGTTATAGATATACATATTCGGTACTCCACCTGCAGTATCGGTTGCCAACTATATATAGATTTACATATAGATTTCACGAGTTTTCATCACAAGCGTATACTATAGAGAGTTAAATATTGGCTGGTCGACCTTGCACTCTCGGAGGACGAGTTAAAATAATGCGTAACCTCGAGAAGAATTCCCGAATGATTACAAGCGTCGAAATATATTATACAAGCGTGTGGTATATAATAATAATACGTGGGACTGCGTATCTATATTGAAAGGCTTAGCTGATGGAAGAAGAAAGTATAAGTAAGTAGTAGCAATAGTAGTAGCGCCAGCAGCACAGCGGCACAGCAGAAGCAGCAGAAGCAGCAGATACTTTATCTAAGGCGCGAGAGAGCCAGTAGCGGCGGCGGCTCGATGAAAGGTCTCCGCGCACGGCTCTTTATGCAGCGTGCGAGGTGTCCGGGGCTCTTTTATCTAGAACGGCCTAAAGGATTCCCGTGTTCCTCTCTCGCCGCCGAGTAGATCTTATTTATGCGCTCTGTGTCGTCTTTCTACTCGGCTATACCGATTAAATATCGATACTCGTAGTAGCGGTGCTCGTATAGGATATTTTTATACGCGCAGAGTTGCGCTTACGCTTAAGATCGTGCTTCGCCGCCGTCGCCATACATACATATTTATTCGTATTCGGCTTCTGCATTTAACAAACAAAATGATAAACCAAGTGTACATAATCATTGCGAATAAATTACTATCCATCAAGCAGCATCAGATCGGCGCGTCGACTCGTAAAATAATTCTCGAGAGCGACGAGCAGGCGCCGCCGGTATTTCCAGACACCTTCCGAGAAGCCACTCTTGATTACGTCTCGCAAACACGCGGCGGACGCATCGCTCCTGCATATATACGGAAAAAAGAATACGGCCGCCTTGCAGCTCTGGCGCTGGCGCGATGCGCTATCGCGAGGCGCGAGTTGCCCGGTAGCCCCTCCGGAGAGTGTGCACTGTGCAGCGAGCTCGCGTGTCAGATAATGTGGAAAATCGTTTTGCAACGCGGTAGGTGCCAGAGACCCGAGAGAAGATTTTTGGGAGCGAAAAATCCCTGGGAATTCGCGTCCCTGGGAGCTCGTCGGTCTACGTGTATGCGCGATGTAAGCTTGATTTTCTTTTTTCCCTGGCCATCGACGATCATCTATACGATTGATCGCGGTGGCGGCCGGTGTTGTGTACTTTTCACACGTCGAGTCAAGAAAGGCTTCCGCTACGCGTCTCTAGACTTCCTTCGAACCGCTCATTTTTTTCGACGAGTATTGTACACCTCCTTACTGCAGAGCGAAGCAAAGAAAAAAAGGAGAGAGAAAAACGCGGAGAATCCTCGCTCTCGCATGCATACATGCGCCGGTTGGCGTCCGGCCGGCGCTCGCCCCTTAAATAGAGAAGGACGAAGCGAGGGGCCGTCTTTCTTTCTCTTTTTTAAAACAAAGGAGCGCGTGTGCGAGCGCTCCGATCGTCCGTGGAGCCGCGCTCATCTAAATCACAAATCTCGGCCTGGCGTGCATCGGCACCACCTTCAACAACGCAGAAAGAGAGAGAGAGAGAGAGAGAGAGAGAGAGAGAGAGAGAGCGAGAAAACGTGTACATACGCCGTGTTAATAACCGCACGGGATGTGTACTGCGGTGGTAACGAGGGGGAGGAAAATTGCGCTGGTCGTGTGCGGTATCGATTTGCATAATTCCTCTCTCTCTCTCTCTCTCTCTTTCTCACCCGCGACTGGGAATAGTATTATTCAATTATAGAAAAGCGACAAAGCAAAAGTTCTGCAGAAGTTTCTATATACAGGCAATTTTATATACCTATGGAGAAGGGAAAGGAAGAGAGCACCTGTATATATACGGCGTCTCGAGGACGAGCCTGAGGTAGACCCCCCGCGACATGGCGCCACACTGCTCCGCCTCTCGCCGCCGCCGGCCAGCCGAGACACAAAAAAGAGAGGCCCTTTTTTCCTTCTCTCGCGTGCGCGCATCTCTTCTTCTTCTTCTTCTCTTCTCCTTTCGTTTTCTCCCGCACTGTTGCTGGATCCGAAATCGGCCGCGCGTAATCGCGAAGGATGAATCGTTGAACCGAGCGAGAGTCTGGTTGTGCTGCTGCTGTTGCTGCTGCTGCAGCTTCAGTTACTTCGATTTATCGAATGTAATACGAAGAGAAGAAAATTGTTGCCATTTGCCTTTTGCCACAAGCAAGCGATGAAAAATTCGAAGCAAGAGTGAAGTTCGCGAAACGATTGAGGTCAAAGCATATTCGCTCACTCGTAAACTCTTTCTTTTTCGTTGGGTCCGATGGATAATGAGCGGTTGGATAGCTTCGGAATAACTTAATTCTCAAATCGTTGGTTATTTTTTACAAGAGCCCCTTCTGTGTGGCTATCTAACTGTACACTTGTCGCGGTACTAATTTATTCATAGACTGCTGGAATAACGATCAGCCGCGACGAAGAAAAATTGAGAATGCTATAGGTATATAGACTAGTGATTTTAGCTGTCACATCCGGTATCGATGACTCGACTGCAGTGACATCTCGTTATCGAGGCTTAGGCTTACTTACTATAGTATAGTTAAAATCGAAAGCAGTTAAAGTATTGAAGCTGAAAAGTTAACCGCGTCAAAGAGATGTTATTGCTTTTTAATGATCTCTGAGGGTAAAGGCTTGCAACCCTTCTCTCGTTATTAAACATCAGTGCCGCTGACCAGGGGGTTGTCGGAAAGGGAGTTCAAAACGCGTTAAATCTGCGTCACACTGGTTGGTGCGTTTCGTAAGCCTACTCGTCTATACGACTTCTCGCGTTTAAAGCACATCCTTCTTTATCGAATGGGCTCGGTGCGGAAAGAAAAAGCTTGTACATGCTGCACTCTCTTGTTTTCGAAGGCACTGATTCAATAACGAGAATTCGCGTGCAATTACCACAATCGATGTAAACGGCGCACTTTTTTCCCCTAACAATATCCAATTACACTCGCGGCGGTAGGCAAAAACCGCAGGAACAATAACCATTTTCCGGAGTTCTCTCTTCACCAAAAAAGTAGAAACGAAAAATCACACAGAGCGCAAAAGTCGGAATAATGTTTTCACCGTTACAAGCCTTCCTTTGAGAAAGGCAAAATGAATGACCGCGTATACGCGCGCAGTCGCTCTGGCAAAAAAGAGCCAAGAACACCGGCAGCAGCAGCAGCGGCAACAACAGCAGCAACAGCAGCAACAGCAGCAACAGCAGCAAAAACGAGAAAAAAAGAAGGGAGTAACGTGGAAAAATACATTCGCGCGCGAGTGGGCTCGAGGGTGGTCGAGGTGAGAGAGAGAGAGAGAGAGAGAGAGAGAGAGACAGAGAGAAAGAGTCCAAACGAGTGAGAGAGAGAAAGGGAAAGAGAGAGAAATCTGCCGTGTATAGATGAGGGGTTTCGGAGGTTAAACAAACATGTGATTACCGCTGCCTACAGCTGGCTACATTATATCTCCTACCAAGGTAACCATCTACCTCTCGTCCTTCTTCCGCTGCTGCTACTTCTCCCTTCCTTTTTCTCGAGCGCCTTCTTCGTTCTCTCGTTCTTCTCCGTGGATATTA
This sequence comes from Apocrypta bakeri, assembly GCA_018906985.1. Lineage (NCBI taxonomy): Eukaryota > Metazoa > Arthropoda > Insecta > Hymenoptera > Pteromalidae > Apocrypta > Apocrypta bakeri. The sequence goes on along the minus strand of JACCIA010000008.1, from coordinate 3,431,167 downwards.
TAAATACGTATATAGTATATAGAAGAGAGGATGATGGCTCTGGCCATATAATGCGTCGTCGACTGCACGGGCTACGATCAGATAGAGATCGTATTAAAGTCGTTTTGATTTTGCTCGATTGTACGTACTGCCAGCACACACCTGCGAAATTTGCATGTAACATCGATGGGGATATTAATTTCGGATGCGCGTTGTATTTTTCGCGGGCGGTATAGCTCGAAAACTCTCGGCACTGACAAACTTGAGAAAAAACATCGACGACAACTGCGACGACGGCTTGTAAGAACAAGCGTCGAGAATAAGAAAACACGAGAGGAGGGGAAGCACGAGGGAGTAAGATAGAGAGATAATAAGGAGCTCTGTAGCACACGGTTGCTGCTGCTACTGCTGCTATGATCTCGAGAGCCAGAGCAGCGCGAAGTTTACCTCTTTCCGAGGTGCCCGTTAATGCTCGCCTGCCCGGCGCAGAGAGAAAGAGAGAGAGAGAGAGAGAGAGAGAGAGAGAGAGAGAGAGAGAGAGTATAAAAGGGCAAAAAAGTTATGCTCCACACGGACCACCCTCGACTGCACTTCGTGGTCTCGTTATATTCTTAAGAAACGTCGAGAGAGAGAGAGAGAGAGAGAGAGAGACGATGACGACGACGACGACGACTGCGTATATTCCCCGCGCTTTTACCTTGTTCTCCATTATTTTTTTCTCTCTCTTTTTTAATCCTTCCGTGCATGCACTTTCTCTACCGCAACAGAGGTAGTAGTAAAAGTATAGTCGGGACACTCGACACGTATATGCATGCCTTTTTCGAGCTTGTATACACACACTCCGTTGTGTTTTTCCGACGGTCGCAGCATAGCGCACCAGCTCTATACAGTTTGTTTCTTCAATCTCGAGCTTGATATGACACACGACAATGTTTATACGATTCGTATAGACTGAAATAATTAATTCTACGCCGTTGGTGCATTATTTCTTCGAACTTTTCTTCAGACGTCTCGCCGGCAAGCGAATAAATTCCTTTGACGCTAACGAAATGTTGAGCCGCGAATGCATAAACACGCGCAACGATCCCAGCAGCTCTAGGCTAAAAGGAAGGCGAAAAAAGAATAAAAAAAAGTCGGCGACAAGCTTGGCAGACACCCTCCGCGCGCTAATAACAATCTCACCTCCCACATCGCACGCACGCACGCATACGCGAGAGCCCATCATCGTATATGTATATTGTATATATATCGCGTGTGCGATACGTCGCACAGCCCAGCACCCTATCGTCGTCGTAGTTGCGCGCAAAGAAAATGACCGCAGCGTCAAGGGACCACTACTACGATGCCACACAACATCAAAGAACTCACGTGGGTGGATCTAACGGCGAAGATGCCGCGACGACGATGACGGGCCACTAGAGAGTAATGAAGCGTCGCCGAGAAAATTCTTCGTCGCTCCTCGGTCCAAGACGACTGATGTAATTTCGTAGCGAAAAAATGATGAATAATTTAAGCGAGATAGAGAGTGCATATATAATGCGATATTCGCAATTACTTGATTGTGCGCATCGGTCGAGCAATTAACCCGCAGCCGGTCTCGTAATTGCGGCTGATTTCATTACTGCTCATGCAGGACTATATAGTCCGGCTAATTAATTTATAAGCTACTCGCCTCGCCGGAAAAATTCATCCCGAAAGAGAATCGCCGATCAATTTTAACGAAGCGGTGCAGTAGCTTCTCGTCTCACGTCCATTATTGCGAACTCGCTCACATACGATTAATAATGCAGACGTGGAAGAAAGAAAGAGAGAATATTCGAATCAGATGACGTTATTCTAGGGAGGAGGAGAAAGTATATTAGTAGTAGTCCTTTCGAGTCGCTTACTATTAAGCAAAAATTAATTTAATCGACAGAGAGAGAGAGAGAGAGAGAGAGAGAGAGAGAGAGAGAGAGAGAGAGAGAGAAGGTGGGGGCATATTCTAATGGGTTAGTAGCTGCAGAGCGGCGGGACGGCTTCCTGCTTAACGCCGGACCATCCACTCGCCGCGTCCGCTCTTCTCGCTTGGCGACAACTCTCCTTACTTTTCATTGGCTTGTTATTTGCCTGTTATGACTTTGAGCATTTGTCTTTTGCCGTGTTCGTTTGCAGCCACATTGATTCGATCGACGCGAGGGGCTGGCCAGAAACAACAAATTACAGTTGACAAAGAAGCGCTAGGATTTTTCCTTTAAAATCTTTCAATCGCATTCGAGCGAAATTGCATAATGGACCGGGGTCAATTGAGCGTCGCGCGGCATCGAGTCGTAGGGGTACCTAACTCAACCAAGCGGTACTCGGACGTGGTCCAATTTAGCGAAGCACGGGAACTCCAATCGTAATTTCCATCAGAGCCACCTCCGGGTGACGATGGCGACGGCTATTAGATGAGGACAGCCCATTGTGCTAGCGCGCACGTATACTTTATATACTTTCCGCTTTATGGAGGATAATCCTATTCAGATCTCAAATTCACTGGTGTTTAGTCGCTCGCGCGTACATCGCGTGCGCAACGGCAGGGCCAAAGAAGCGTCTTTATCCCTTCCGTTTCTGATTTATGGTAAAATGCGACTGCAGTCGTTAATCGTTTACTCACGGGGACGATTATTTTCATTCCAAGAAAGAATGGTAGTTTGGGAAAAAAGGTAAAACCGCCGACGGATATTCTATGTATACAGACATAGACGTAGACGGAGAGTGGCAGACGGAGGCAGCCTGGCAACAAACGCCATGCGGACTTTCCGCGCGGCGCCTTTGAGAGTTCAAACTGAAAACACGCCGCGATCCGGCTAATTACCGAAACATAATGAGCGCCTCTTCTCCGCTCACTACGATTTCCTCGTATATAGACGCTGAGCCAGCAAAAATACGAGAAATCGCGCGGACACTGGCGCCGCGAGGACTTGGATACATGGAATTCGCGGCGCCGGTATGTTCGAATTTCTTTCACCGTGGCTATACATTCCTCACATAAAACGTGTAATCCGAGCAGAAATAATGGGAAACGATGCTGATAACAGACTCGCTTTCCTCGCTACAGTTAGCTACTTACAGTAGGCTGTAAAACAGCGGAAATTCCGTGAAATCGCGTAATTTTATATATATATAAACTAGCTGGCAATATTATTCTACGCGTTCATACTCGCTGTCTTTTTCTTCTTTATTTTCTTTTCGTGATCCTTATTTATATACGGGGAAAAAATGTCAATAGCTGCGTCGGTAGATTTGTTAAGTCAATCTCGCGAGTGAGAGGAAAGAGAGAGAGAGAGAGAGAGAGAGAGAGAGACATACACGCGTCGCTGCGGCGATTCTTTCTCTTGCTCTCTTCTATGTTCGCCGCGAAATCTTATGATAATTACGCGCGTGCTTCCACAAGTGTGTGTCGTTTCTTTCGTTTCGAGTATCTCCTTTAAGTTACATACGCAGCGGCTTCTCGAGAGGTTCCTTTTCTTTTTCATTTATTATATTAAGTAAAGCGAATTTCTCCTCATTGATGATAGAGACTAAAAAGTCAGTCGGAAATACGCTAGGAGACAGCTCGTGGAAAAAAGAGAGCTTGACGAGCCGAGGGGGAAAAAATTGTTGTATTTGCTCCCGCGCATGTGGAGGACTTCAGAGGCGCCGCCGTGCAAACTTCGCTAATGGACGCGTTCGAAACTCTCTCACACACAGCCACACGTGTACAATATATATATATACATATAAGCCATCAGTGCTGCCGTAGCTGCCTGTGTTTGTCGTTTGAATGTTTTAGGACCGACTATGTGTTTGACCAACTTACTTACTGTGCCTCTGAGCAGCCGCAGCCGACTATTTGCGCGGCGCTTCTTCTCTTTCTCGACTTTTTGACTCGCCCCTCTCCCCATCCTGATTTTTGCTTTTTTACCTCGAGGACATCGGAGACACCTCGAGAGAAAAGAAAAGAATACATTCAAAGCGATCAAACACAGCTTGACTACCGATTGATCCGTCTGTTCTCGAATTATTTAGCATCCGTTTGAGTCTGTCTCGGAGTAATTAGAGGATAAAAGAAAAGCTCTGTTAACAAAAGGTCTGTATCTCTGTTTGTATATCTTTAACTAGGGAAGATAAGAGAAGAGAAGCGAAGAGAAGCGAAGAGAAGCGAAGAGAAGCGAAGAGAAGCGAAGAGAAGCCACAAGAATAGAAAGAGGCTTTTCCGGAGTTAAGACCTTAATCCTTTTTACGAGAGGGCCCGCTCTCGTTTAAGCCTGTTTTCGGTTAATTAACGCTTCTTTCGTGTACACGCGCCCTGTGGATGGATTAATTCCAAAGGTTCTGCGGTCGTTCACGGGAGACCGTACTGGCCTTGTTTTCGACGCAGCGACGGCGCTATCTTCCAAATGGCTTTCCCCGGAAGAATGAAATTTGTTTGCTGTGTAGGATTTTTGATTTTGAGTGACGATGTTTACAGAGTATACATAAAATATATACCGTATACATATGCTCTCCGTAAAGTGTTTATGAAACAAGGAAAGTTTTGACTGAAAACTTTAAACTGAGCGTTACTATCGCTCGGTCTTTTTTACACTTCTCAGCTTCGCGGCGCACGAAGTCTTCATCTCCGTTGCGATAAAGTACGCGTCTCTGTCTCTTCCAATGTCAATCAGACTCTTTATTCTGTTCTCTGGCCGTTTAACGCACAGCGATAAAGCTGTCGCACGTGTTATTACAATTCGGCCTCCAGACGATAACCCCTCGAACGTTCCGGGAGTAATAAATTGATTAGCTCAGGAGCGACGAATTTCATGCGCTAACGCAAAAGATCTCGCGCGTTCACTATACTCTTATCGGGTACGCTTGTCGGCCACACGACCTCATTTGCGGATCTAATCTCTTGTGCTTTCGTGTAGGTCTCTCTCTCTCTCTCTCTCTATATATATATATACACACGTGTGTGCCTTGTATCGAACAAGTAATTTATGACGACCAGCGAGCTTATCGCTTCTTTGGCTTTCTCGACGATTGACCGGGGTGCACTGTCTCTCTTCTCGAACTTTCTTCCCGGTTTTGACGCGCCGAATCTTCTCTTTTTCGCTCGTCGAGCAATTTCGCGAGCGCGGAAAAGAGAGAAAAAAGCGCTGGCTCGTCCTTTTCTTACAACGCTACGGCTGCAGAAAGCACAATGCTAGTTAGAGCTGTATTCCTTTTTTACTTTGTTCCGTGGGTCCACCGCAAATTACAGGGTCGTAGTACGTCATCCGGAAGCCGGCGGTAAGCTTTTGGCAGCTCGGCGTCGCGCCGCATTCCTAATGAGTTGGATAAACCGGACCGCTTGATTTTCAATCAGCACCATTGTCCTTCCTCTATTTTCCCCAGTATTCTGCACGCGTGCGCTTTATTTATTTTTATTTTTTCATATTCTTTGCCTTCTTCTTTTCTAATACACATTAGAAAATAGAAATAAGCGACTATAAGATGTATATATATATATATATATATATATAAGTTATATAACTTGAACTGTATTTCTCAACGTCAGCATTTCTCGCCAATAAAATCTTCCATCCTCGAGTATTCTTGGCGGTTATTCCGCCAGCCAAGCGAAAATCGAGCAAGTGGGCCACTCGAGAAAATAAAAGTCTCTTCTCGTCGTCGCGAATGCGAGTCTGAACATATTCAGCGAGAATTTCGTCTCTGCGTATCAATTTCACACTTGTCGTGCGTATACGTGTGTATATACGCGAGCGATTTCCACCCTCAAAGAAGCTAGAGCTTCGACTCCTTTGAGAGGACGCGAGAGGAAGCCTCTTTTCCCTTGCGTCTTATTTATGCGCTGGCTGGCTTTGCTCTCGCGCCTCATTTTTCGTTCAACGCGACGAGAGAGTAGTCGAGTCCTTGTGAGCCGGTGCGGTAATCGCTTTATTCTGCTCTTTCGCCCTCTAATTCGCTGTGGCAACGTTTACGACTCAGTATTTGAAAATATATTCTATTTACTTATATATATATACCGATGAGAAATTAGTCGCGAGAATGAAATAATATCGTTTGATTAGATTGTCAGTTTTCGACGTCGGCCATGTCGCACCCTTATCACCGAAAAGCTAAAGACGACTCATCTACATGCGCGGTCACGTCCAGAGTGTGCAGTCGCTCTCCGTCGCGCGCGTGTGTGTTCTAGAGGGAAAATTCAGCCCTTCTTTCTTCGGTGGGTCGATGAAGCTCGCACGCACCTATAGGTGGACTAAAAGTTTCCCTCCTCCGCCGCTTCCTGCCGAGGTGGCGCCACATTTGGCACCCCCTTCCCCACCGCGAGGTGAACGCCTTGCTCAGGTTCCTTTGCGCAGGCGGGTGTGTCCGCACACGCTCTATGTAGACGCTCTATGTAGACGCCGTGCTTATGTATTTTTAAAGCTGTATCGCGAAAGCGATTATTTTGTTCTTTTTCTTAACAGCAGGCGGCTTATCGACGACTTTTGTCTCTATTCTTTCTCTTAGCGATCAAAGTCCCGGTTCCAAACTGATTTCTTTTGCTTTTTTATCCTCTATTTATGCAATGGGTGCGAGATTCTGCTCTCGCGAGTCGATTGTCGGGTTTGTTTGCGTTCCGCACTTGTAATCGCTCGTTCGAGGTTTAATCGATCGTAGAATAGGAGGAGGTTGGTTCGCGTTTGTTTGTGCTCCGCGCGCAGAATCGGTAATTGAAGTGCCAATGCTCTGTAGCTCTTCGGGATAATAATTCGTTTGACTAAGTGCAAGATTGCATTGGTTTTCGATGTAAAGTCATTACCACCCTGTGAATCAGAAAATACTACCGAGATCCTTAATTATACCGTTTTAGGTTTTGACTTGTTGATTAAGCGCAAGTAGCTTAATAAATAGAAGAATATCGAGAAGAAAATAACTATTTGCTTCGCGCATTATTTATCGAATCGAATTCTTCTTTTCCTCGATCGCCGGCACAATCAATATGCATTTTATATCTATACACTCGAAGGTCGTAGTCAGGGGAGAACAAACAAATTGCGAGAGTAGAGAGAAGGCGCCGCCGCTACCAAAGCCGAACCTCGTTAAAACGAGTCGTGTCGCGCCCTTTATCCGACTCGGGCGTGTCCATCGACGACTCGAGTCATGCTCTATGTATACGTGTATGTAACTACAGACTCGCACGCCTGCATATACGACGACAGAGAGATACACGTAGAAGATGGACGCCGGCGCCTCTTGGCGAATCGACCGTAGGAACAGATAGAGTGAGAAAGAGAGAGAGAGAGAGAGAGAGAGTCCTCGCGATGATTCCAAGTAGGTGGGCTCCAGGTAGCCCGGACAGATAACACCCCGAGATTACCCCGGACAGAGTCATTAGCCGCGTCGGCTTCTGTGTGATCGAGCTCTTCTTTTTTCCCGAGCGCGCGAGCTGACTACTTATCTCTGCTGTGTAGCTACCGAGACGCGCAGCTCGACTTGATTCTCTTCTCCCGCCCCTCCTTTTCAACAGAGAGAAAGAGTATTCGACGCCTCGTGTTCAACCAAGACTTTTCCTCCTCGACTCTTTTTCGCTTAATTGACCGACTGACGCGACTTTCCGATTTCTACAGGTATTCCAAAGGTCCATATCCCGTACTAATTGCTCGCGCGATTAGCGAGTTACGCATGGGAAAATCGTTTAATGAGTCGACGCGAGGATTTATATCGCAGAAAAAGATCACCCAATTCTCTCTCATAAACGCAGTGACGTTTTTCAAAGCAAGCGAGAGAAAAAAGGATATATCTGGAAGTAGAGACGGAGTGAGAGAGAATCTCGCTTTTGCAGGTATTTAGCTTTGATAGGCTAATGCCGAGCGCTAGATTAGCGTTATCTACAGGGAGAGCGCTAATTATTTCCCTTTGTGATCGTTGCCGCCGGCGCAGATCGGCGCGTAATGGCTCGGATATTTTATTTATTGACCGCGCGCCGAGGGCGTTCGCATTTCTCTCTCTCTCTCTGATCTCGCCGCGCACACTCGGCGCGATTCACTCACTCGCTGCCTGCTTTTATATGCGCCGAGAGTGAGTTTCGGCTCGTCGTGCGCTTATTGCTTTTCTGTAAGGATCTCCTGATTCAGCTTATACGCGTTTACGAGCCTCGATCTTCGTTCCTGTGTTTATTTATTCGCCGTGGAAATATAAACAGTTGCATCGCTTGCCTCCCCCTCTCCTCCTGCTACCCATCATACCCCACTCGTTACTTTACAGATTTCATAGGCACCCACATGCGAGAGGGCAAACTTTGTTGGGACAAAATAAGTCGCGGTACTATTTTTGCAATATCTATAGCAGCTCGCGCGATGTATAATAAGACACAAAGCCGATCGAATTACCTCGAATAAATAATGTACGCCTATTGTATGTACTCGCAAGCTATTTTTATTTTCAAACGCAATATCTTTTCATGCATAAACCAACGTGATCAATGAATAATTGACACTTTCGTATAACGAGCGGAATTTTTTTTCCATTATTCGTTCTCGCGATATATGAATTCCAGTTTAAAGTATCTGGCTCGGTGACACGTAACACACACGAACAAAGAAAATTTACCACGCGCCGCTCCAAAACTAAATGCGCAGAGGCACAGGCTCGCGCATTCCCATATGCTTGCACATAAACGCTGCGTATATGTACCGTTTACAAAGCCGCCACCGCCACCGCCACCGCCTCCGCCTCCTCCTCCTCCTCCTCCTCCTCCTCCTCCTCCTCCTTTGCTGGCTTAACGACGCTTTAAAAGAGCGTTACGCCGCGAAAAGTCGGTGCACGAGCTACGCGCTGCTACTGGCGATTAACGGCGCTCTCGGCTCAAAGGCGGCCTATGCGCACTCGACCAATGGCTGCTGCTTTTGTATTAAACGGAGCGTTTATCGGCGAAAAACCATCGAGGCTCTTTTTATTTTTCTTAAATAAACTGTTGGTATACAGAGTCGATGAGTACGCTGAGCTATTCACGAGCTCGTAAAGTCGCCGCTGTAGTCTCGTGTTATGCGTTGTTCGCGTATACCTACAGTTTACCTATTACAAGAGCTTCAAAGAATTTTTATGTTAATGATAATCTTTTCTACTCGCGATATCGAGTCAATTTTATCCATATAATATAATGGAAGATTAATGTCGTGAAAGCTATGAGCTCGACGACACAAGCATAAAACAGTCTGTCCCAATGTAGGCTCCATTTTTTTGTTGCAGACGATACTAAATTCAATGCACAAGTACCAGCCGAGGTTTCATCTCGTTCGAGCCAACGACATCCTGAAACTTCCCTATTCTACCTTTAGGAGTTACGTATTCAAGGAGACCGAATTCATCGCAGTGACGGCGTACCAAAACGAAAAGGTGAGCGATCGTTTATATATAAATCGTATAACTAATGAGCAGCAGAGCATCTCTAGCGTTTGCTCTTTCGTGCGAAGATCCGAGATCACGGGTTTTCGCGGAAAGGCCGGCTTCTCGGTAAGCGTTATTTCTGGGCGACGGGATCTTATGCATTGCGTTATATCGCAAAGGCAAGGCATTGTTCGGCTTGTCAGAAAGTTCGCATTATAACTATATAGATATATATTGCACCGTAGCAAAACAACTTGAGTTCGCTTTTCATCTATTTGGAGAGAAATGCTTATTTTAATGTAAAAAGAATATATAGCAGTAAAAACTATTATTATGCACTAGATATATGCAGACCGTAAATAGTCAAGTGCCGTATTTAGTAGTCACTGATTTACCTAATTTATCTAATGCGAGATTCGGCGTTGAAACTGACTTGACGAACAATAAATTCTTTGTCCGATCGGACTGAAAAATTCGGTCTTGTCTTATCAACAAAAAATTTCTCGACAGTACCACTATCTCGGAAACGATTGGATGATTTACGCGGCGATAAGCTTCCTTTCATCTCGACGACAAGTCTCTTTTCTTTCCGCGTTAATATTGAGCTTCGGCACTCCATTTAGATTATATCCTTAGAACAAGGCCGCGCACTGTGCAGCGCAGCGTTTAGCTGCGCGGAAAAATGCCGCGCGAGAGAATGCGCGGATTGAAAGGCTCGTGAATGGACGAGTGAATGGGAAGCTATGTGCGCACATGTAAGTGAAAGAACCCGCGTGCGACGATTTACCGCGAGGATGCGTAGTGGTAGGAGTGGAGGAGGATGAGTGAGCGAGGGAGAAACTGGTAGTGGGGGGAAAATTGAAAGTTTATCGGAAGGAATAAATGACGACCTTGAGTCGCAGCGACGGCAGGAAGAAAGAGACTCGAGTGAATGAAGCTTTGTCGGATTCTTTGCTATGGATGGGATGGAAGGGGGGGAAGAGCGGTTTCGAATGCTCACATGTGTGATAATAAGAATTTTTTCTCTTCATTTGCAGATAACGCAGCTGAAAATCGATAACAATCCGTTCGCAAAGGGATTCCGGGATACAGGCGCAGGCAAACGTGAGAAGAAGTAAGTATTGTTTTTAAAACTTTGACATACGTTGGCGAAGTACAAAAAAAGCGCAAACCAATTTAAATTGTCAGGATCGAGTAAAAGCAGAGATGCTGACATGCCTTAGTGCAAATCGTTTACGCAAATGTTATATCGTTCTCCTTTTAATCCATCTATCTCACTTCGCCTTTGACGATCATCACAAAACCTGAGTTAGAGCTACCCCAATGTAGCGGTGAATGAGAAAGAGAAAGAGAGACGGCTCATTTGCACCCCAGAGGGGGGAGGTGACCGTGCGCCGGTTCATTTGTATTCAATATTGCGAGTTTACGAGCTTATGCGCCACACCGCAAAGAGATACAGTCGCCCTTGGAATGAGCGCCAATGGGCTTCTATTGCTGCTGCTGCTGCTGCTGCTGCTGCTGCTGCCGCTGCTGCTGCTGCTGAGCCCCATCATTTCAATTTCATTGGGGTAGTAATAGGATAGGGGTAGCGATAGCGAGTACTCGAGTGGATTTTCATGACGTTACGTATGCATGGAATATTAGCAGTGGTATACGCTGCGACCACCACTTCCGGAATTTGCGCTGATGGACGGAGAGCGAGGATGTATGATGTAAGGAAGGGGACTATTATAATTTCTGGCAGTTGTGGCTGCTGCAGTTATTTCGGGATTTTGAGGCCATAGTAACTATTCGCGTGGCAGAGACTGGAGAGCTTCGAGTTTAATAGTTTTGATGGGTTACTCGTATGCTACCGCTACTCGTTTCTACTCATTCGTCGAGACGTCTATCACACGTTGAAGTTATTAAGACGAATCTGGTAGACGCTATGCGTAAACTATGCATCACAGAGAGAACATTTTTAGTAATCGTTAAGAATCCAGTAACGTATATATCTACTGAATGGTGAAATTCACTTTGAACCTGCACTCGAGATTCATCACTGTTTGGGTCTACAGTTCACATCTAGTACAGTACTTACGCACCGCTTTCCAAACTATATAACTTTATTGTTTGTAAAGATCTAATCGTGAGGTTAATATTACTCACTTTTGTCTAAAGATAATTCTTTTTTATACCGCCTGCGCGCATAAAAAATAATTGGAAATACAAGCTTCTCTGGCGCTTGTCCTGTACTGCTGTCGCATTGCTCTTTTCGAGTGTCCTTCGCAAAAAATTTACCGTCGCCAGTACCACGGGAAGAAATCCAATATGGCGCACAAGCCTCAGCGCAGGCAGTATTTGACGCATCGCTGGAGTCGCCGCCGCGCGAGCAAGCGCGAGAGTCGCTCTTGATGGAGCCGTGTACCGATCGGTTCTCTCTCGCAGCTTCTTCTATTTCTCTCTCTTCTCTTTTTCACTCTCCAGAGTTCTGACGATGATTCGGCCTGTCATTTGATTCTACCGAGGGATCAGCCCGATACCTGTATGTCTTCGTTCTTCTCTGTCTTTTATTTCGGCTAATTAAGTCTCCTTGGTTCGCTCGCCGACTCTTTCTCATCTCTCTCTTCGATCCATATTATCAAGAGACGTTGACTCTTTTGCAATATATCTTTGACTTCGAGACACTTTCTCGCATCTAAAAATTGACTGCTCATACGAGGATATCCTTCGCTTAGAAAGTATTTTTCTTTTAGTTCGACAATGATTACAGAGTCCAACACTATCCCGAACAAGGGTAGAAAAGTCTCTCTCTCTCTCTCTCTCTCTTTCTCTTCTAGTGTGCTATATGCTTTAAAGTCTTGGCTCGAGCATATACCATCGAATTTACGATTCTGAAGCTGGAGCTACGTCGCTTTCGTCGACTTATCATCGAGGGCGAGAGTCGTTGCCGGAAAGTACAAGCGGCGGGAGACGCGAGGCGAAAACTGCGGATGGCTTGTGATTTTAATTCCGCCGCCCCTCGTGATTACTAAGCTGCTTGCGGTGTCAAACGCTCTTTGATGATTAATCCCCCAACGCGAGCGCGCAAACTTTCTTCAATGGAAAATTTTCCTCGATTACATAGTTCTATGTATTTTTCACATCTCGCAGGCTTACACAATATGGGATGCATAGGGATTCGGTCGAAGAACACGTGAAAGAGAACTTAATTTCGCGGAAATGTGCAACAACGGCATCCATGAATACGTATTTATACGACAAAAAGCAAGAACAAGATACGCGGCGGCGCTGTACTATGTCGAGGGAGTTAATCGAGAAAATATGCAAAACAGCAACGCATCGCCGTTGCGGATCCTAATTAGAATAAGGGTTAGTTTTGGCTTATGCTTTTGGTTCAGGGTGGTTGCCTCGCTTTCTCTCTAACTCTCCGACACATAGGACGTGTGAATATACATGTATACCTATATACGTATACGCAGAACGCAGTACTGTACTGCGTCGGCTACTCTATGTGTATACGTATAGCTATACCGTTGAAGTACAAGTTATATAGAGGCACGGGCAAGGGCTTGGAACAGGGCCAATCATCGGATTAGCATAGCGATGCTCCTCCGGGGCGGTACCTCCAATGCTAACGTGCATGAGACATTGAATTTTATATCAGACCCCAAGATACTATGTGCAGTGCGACTCGCATAATAAACAACTATCTTGTGCGGATTATTTATTTGAGACTCACTTTGCATTTAGAACAACATAGTAGTAGCAGCAGCAGTGGCAGACTTTTCATTGAAAATATAACTCTCAGCAAAGACCTACTTATCGCAGCTGCGAGAAATCCATATAGTTTCGATGCAGCGCGTGTGCTATCGATTGGCTGACGCACGCATACATCATCGCGTCACTGCACTCTCGTGTTTTCGATGCGTTACATCTTCTTTCTCTCTCGCACACGTATGTGTGCAGTTACGTAGACAGTTGTGCACGTACGTAGACACAGACACTTTGGCATCGTATCGAATTACATGGCATTATACGAGTGCTAAGCTACATATCTTTGCAAAAGAAAGGCAGACTTACGCGATGCCGAGAACGACTAATGGATATTGGACTTATCACCAAAAAATCCAATCGAATTCTTTCATTGATATCGCAAATTTTCTTTTTTACATTTTTTTAGCATAACGTCTATGTACTGTAGGGCGGTTTAACTTCTGCCACGGGCGGAAGTCGATGCCGATCGATACATCGATCCGAAAACTTTAAGGTTTTTGGTTTCAATGTTGAGGGTGTCGCGCAGTCAAGCGAGTGAAGTTTCTAACGCCTCTTACCCAGTTGACCTGTATTATAGCCAATGATATCATCTTCTTTGTTTACTTAAAATTTGTCATTTTCCAGAAGGTACTTTAAAAATTATCTAAACTTAATTAACGAAACACACTTTATGTCTGCGTATATATTCTTCAATTAATGTTTTACCCCCGCGTGCTTTCGACAATAACGCACTTAGTGCAAACAACTTAATGCTGGATCTGCTTAATTTGCTAAAAGTGTAATTATTGAAATTCAATATTTTGAATATACGATGTATGAAATTACTGTAAATGAACTTGAACCATTCTATTGAAAAGGATGAAACGATTTGTAATAATTGGATGAATAAGCACGAGGCGCGGATCTCAATGTTGATGCACCGCATAATCCCCCTGAAACAAATTTCCGTTACATATGTTGTACGTGCACAGAGACTCAAAAGCCTGTGTCTTTTTCTATACGAGTCGATCGTTAGACTTGGTCTCTCTCTCTCTCTCTCTCTCTCTCTCTCTCTCTCTCTCTCTCTCTCTCTCTCGTCTTGAGAGGATTCAGTGAGAAAATTGGATTTAAAGTACATGTTGCCAGCAATTGGTAAAGCAAAGTATGTCTCTCGTGCTTTTACATAATCTTGTATGGGTGCCGTACTAGTCGTCGCGACGAACAGAATAGTTGGAAAAAGAGAGAAAAACAGCGGTTCGGGCTTCTGCATGACCGCGCCGCTCGCATTGTCGACCTACTCGCACTCTCTCTCTCTCTCTCTCTCTCACTCTCTTTCTATATATTTATATATATTTATATATATATATATATATATATATATATATATATATATATATATAAAGCCTATGTAATATATACAGGCTGTGGCGCATGTTAAGCATGCAATTCTTTTTACGTGTCACGTCTATTGGAGTTGTTGGAGCAAGCAAACTTTTCTCAATATTTAACGATCAGTCGTTCGCAGTATGCGGTAAGAATAATTCCTTCGAACAATAATGCACTTGAAAACTCTTCTCGTAAATCGCGAAGCGCAGCACCACAACTCTGCGAACCGGCGACGGGGCATAAACCAGCCAAAGCCGAAGATAAAGCAGGCCAACGTTTATCGCCAACGCGTAAAACCGCGCTGCACACGCCGTCGCCCGAAGTGCACGATCAGAAGTCGACGGAGACTACACTGAGCGTAGGTGGCTCGGGTCGAGACCTTCGATGAGTGAACAAGTGTGGGTGTACTGAGAGGGGAGTCCATACCTGTATAGATCAATGTAGAGACAGACTTGCGTGCCGACAACTTCTGCTGCAGCAGAAGCGCTCGAGTATAAACATATACGAAGAGCACTTTTTACGTGGTTTGCGCATATTTTGTGCTTCCGATGCCCCACTGCATATAGCGCTGATTTTTCAAGCTACGTCCACGACAGATACTAACCCTTCTCTATTTGTTCCAGCAGACAGGCTCTACTGACGGTATCGGGCGGAGGCTCGCGACTAAGCAGCAGCAGCCTCAGCGGACCAGGATCTCCGGAAAAACGACGTTCCTCGAACTCGGGCAACGACTACCTCGACGACGACGACAAATTGCTCGACGTCGTGGGACCCGACACGCCTCATCCGGCACACCACAGATCTCGTTCGCACGAGCGCGACGACCGGAGCGGCATGAGCGATCGCGGCGACGGTTCCGAGTCCTCCGGCTCCGAAAGCGGCGGCGGTGGTGGCGGTGGCAGCCTCGCGGCCCATCACGCGGCCGGCGACGGACCCAGACCCGACGTCTCGGTAGGCCCGCCGCTGCACCCGCCCCTTCTGCCGTATCTGTATCCCCCGGTGCCGGGACTGTATCCGGGCCCCGGACACCTCATACCCCCGAATCCACTAGGCCTGCACGCCGGCGTCACCCCGGGCATGCTCTTCAACGCTCAGTTGGCTCTCGCTGCCTCGCAGCACCCCGCTCTCTTCGCTCACTACCCCCACCCGCTGGCGAGTCCTCTGCACCAGCTGAAGGGCCATCGGTTCGCGCCCTACACGCTGCCCTCGCACGCGCCCTCGCATGGCTCGGCCTTCGAGACGGTGACGCCCGGCAGCCGGGGCACCCTCAGTCCCCGATCGCCTCCGCCGAGGCCACCCACCGGCTCTCCCACCCCCGCGGCCGCGGCCGGCTCCGCCACCGGCGAACTCAAGTCTATAGAAAATATGGTCAATGGCCTGCAGGAAAAGAGATCCAGAACCAGTCCCAGCTTGGGCAGCCATCGGACCGAGACCGAGGCTGGCGGCGGGAGCCCGTGACAGGAGAACCAGCAGCCCTTCCGATTCATCGGCACCACTCGCGACTACTACTACCAAAATCATAATCGCAACAATAACGAGGAAGCCAGTGGCGCTAGCGACGACGACGACGACGGCGATGTCGACGACGATGACGAAGATGACGACCTGCCCGCAACGGAGACGAGAATCGTCGTCGACGTAGATCTGCTCGAAGAGGGACACTCTGCGGCGAGCCCCGGAGCTAGCGGAAGCAGGAGGATTCTCACGGAACTGGGTCCGGTCACGCGCAAGGATACCGATCCTGCTAACCCTCGCTCGCTGGACGAGGAGAGGGGAGAGGCCGCGCAGCCCGACTCGACGTCGTCCTCGTAGCCGAGGCTCTGCCGATTCTCGACGTGCACTTCAACCACGATCCGATCTATCAGTGTAGACTAGCGATCCGGCAAAGAGGCAAACAACGGTTATTCATTATTATTATTATTATTATCACATATATATATATATATATATATATATATGTATATGTATATGTATATGTATATATTCAAAGTGCAATTGGACGGACGCTCGAAGAAGGATCGAGAGACGCGGTGAGAGGCAGTTGGGAGATGACCGGTCGACCAGCGGATGCGTGTATATATATTATAGAGAGCGATAAGAGCACAATTTTAATGCTGTATTTAAAGGGCGTTGGAGTGCGGATGAACCTTATCGCGATAACGCGACGTGTTCGCGGAGAAGCTGCGGATCAGTGCTGATCACCTTTTTTTTGCTTTTTATCTTCCTGAAGGCTAGACATTTTTCGTGCTATTAGTTGCAGCTGGATTATATAGAGGCTGTTGGAGCTTTTGTTATAAAAATATTTTATGTTGTTGCGAGTTCGAATAATTGTTTGTACATGATGTCAAAGTTTAACTATACCAATGTTTCAATTCCTGGTGATTTTTAATGTTCGAGTTGTAGATATACCAATATTTTATAGATGACTTTTTTTGATTTTTGAGAAAAGTTGTTAACCGCTACTTTGTTTTTGCTCAATGAATGAGAGAACGGCGGATGCAGCCAGTTATGAACCGAAGTCTTCATATAAAGTGAACAGTGCGATTGGATAGTTCGTCAAATATTATGTATATGTAGAATAGATTAAGGGTATGAATTGCACACTGCAGTAAAACAAACTGTCGAAAACAGCACTACCGCAGTTTCTCTGCATTAATGTTAAATACATGCAAAAGCATGTAGATGTGCATGATTAGGATAAGTAGTAAAGAAAAGTGAGGAGAGAATCTGAAAATCCTTAAAGCATCTTCCGCGGTTGCCTCGAAAAATTGCGATCCACGAACTCTCGTATATATATATGTATACATATATATATATATATATATATATATGTATACATATATGTATATATACGTAAAGACACGGTACACGCGCGCTGTACAGTTCTTAACTCATTCGGAAAGCAAAGTTAGCTCGAAGCTTCGACCGTGAGAATTTCGAGTCTATTGTGGGATTTTAGAAAGTTCGGCAAATCGTACGAAGATGTTGCTCTGCTCTTTAAGGCAAATCCGAGTGAGTTACGAAGCAACTCAAAAATACAAAACGTTTTACCTGCGATTGCATAGATTGTAAGAAACCACTATTACGGTAAACGATTATTGCAATATAATAACGCATCTCTACTATTTGCAGCCCTTGTACATATGTACCTTAGTGATATTATATTATATCTGAATATAAATAAATAAACGATGAGAAATGTAAAAGCCAGCAAACTTTCCTGTGTATGAATTTATTAAATTTATGCTACTGTCGAGTATCAATTTATTACTAGCGTCGTATATATAAATAAAATGAAAAACTGACATAACGAGAAAGCGAAAGATTGCGATGCGTATCATAGGCTTTTCAAACAATGTGGCGTTTGACAAATTACCTTCTCAAAGAAAGTGCAGTGAGTAGAACTCTGTATCTCTTTATCTTTGTCTGTACGTTTACTTGCATTTGTTGAATAATTTTGTTTTTCATCTTTCCATAGCCGATTGCTATTCGAATTATTAATCCGATGAGTTTATCCATCGCTGCATCGTTTAGAAAGACTGCACGCCTGTGTAAAATCTTTCCTTCGTTTCTTTCGTGGCTAAATTATTACACCCTAAGAGACTAAGAGCCTGCGACAAGGAAGGACGATCTTGAAACAAATTTCGCCGCGTCGCAGACGTATCGCGAGAAACTTTTAATAATACGTAGAGAAGCAAAGAAGAGTAATAAAAATATGAGTTTTAAACTATTTCGGGGGGGGGGGGGAGGGGGGCGATGTTTGTGATCAGAATATCTTATTAGTAGTTAGGAAGAAAAATATCTTCGAGAGTGAATGATGTCGAGCATATGAATATGTATAAAACGTAGAAATTGATGTAGATAATTTTACAAACGAAAGAGAATAAATAAAGTAATAACCGAGTGCTAGTGTGTATTGTGTATGTGGCATATGAGCAGAGCGACTGAAAAAATTGAGGTTTCTATTATTCATGAACGAGCGAAAACCAATAAACTCTCATAGCAATCGGATTTCGCTGGAGTGATTGAGTCTTTTATTCGCTGATGTGGAAACCTAGAAGCGTGTAATAACACCTAATCGAATTATCCTTATAAACAGATAATGATTAATGGCTTAAAAGTCATTTTCTGTTCTATAGATTGGTAAAAATAAAAGCAATTTAACTCCTTTGATATTTATCTATGCGATTCACATGTTATCATAAGCTATAATCGATTAAGTGTAATTGCACAGCTTCTGACAGATACAATCTAAACGAGGCAAAACGTAAGGAAATAAAATATGACACAAAAGAGTCTATATCGTTTGTATAACGCGCTGTTTCTTCGAATAATTCTCATTTTATCTCTTTAGCAATTCGTAGAAAAAAAGCGTTTTCATCTACAATCGAGAATGAAATGCATGTCTGAATGAAAAATGATAAAATAATGCCTGAGAAGCGAGCGAGACAAAAAACCATGTAGTGAACTAGGCTAGTCCGATAGCTGCACCTGTATAATACACGTGTATAATAATTATATAAATTATAAGAAGGGAGCGGAAGAAGTGACGAGAGAAGGAATAAAGATATTAACCCTACAATGCTGTACTTGGGTTCTGTAAATTATTCCTTTCCTATTCCTTTCCTCTTTCACTATCATCATCAAAGTACAGCTATAATGAAATATCGTATAATTAATCAATAACGTTATGGTTCAATCATAATACTTGCATTTTCACAAATATCAACTGTATTTCTCTTCTGTAATTACAATGTAATTATATTCTTTCGTAAATTGTTTTGAATACATAGCTTATTAGCGTAAATTATTTTTAATTGACGGAACCCACTTATCGAATTGGATGCATACATTTCCAGGCGCTAGGCATTGCAGGGTTAAAAACCTTCAAAACGTATCTTCGATTTTTTTGAAGAAATAAGAAAGAAGAAAATATTCGCATTGCCGACTTTCTTATATTCTATACTGTGTAAATTCGCTTTAACCTGCGCAATTAATTAATGGGGTGCAGAATGTCGAATATTTCTCGAAACGAAAAATGTCTCTCTGAACTATTATTTAATTTTGTCAATTGAGATTTAAATCTTAGCTAAAATAACCAAAAAAATATATAATTCTCTTTGTTGTTTAAGGGAGACCCACATTCGAGATTGCAGCTAGCAACGTGTATTAACTATATCGTTTATGATCAAACGTGGTTAAGTTCTTGTCCATATATTCGAACCGGATGCATAAGATTAATTAAGAAAATCGTCAAAATCTTAAGAAACGTATGTTATGAAGATGATGCGTGGGTACAGTTTGTTTGGAATTTTACATTGTATTTGACCGTTACTCAAATGTCTTATCGTCATAAATTTTCAAATCTCACTCCGTACATGATTATTGCATACATTGTAAAAAAAGCGCACGACGAGCCCCGACGAACAAAAAGCAAGCAATAAAAGTAACGATCAAGGCTCCGATCGTTCGCACGTTTCAAAGCATTTTTTCTTCAAAAATCTCCTCTTTTCAAATGAAAAATCTTATTCCTATCGCTTGTAATGTATATTGTACACTTTTAGTCTCCGACTCTCCGACAAATCAACACGATTAAAAATTATATATTAATTTAAAAATAAACAAACCTGTCTTCTGTCTTCTCATTTATTACCAAACATCTTTTTATTTTTAAGATTATTATTTTTATTTGCAACGATTTTTAAAACATTAATAATCTCGTTTCACTTTACATGTACCTTCAAAAGATTCAAGTCAATTGCAGTTCATCAATATTGCGCGCATGCACTCTGTTAAAAAATTGATTAATAATTATAGTTTTATACCGAGTAGTAACTGCTTAGTTAAGTAACTGCTTTTCGTTTGAATTATCGTTAAGTAGCGAATAAATTTCTAATCTTAAGGTGGTGTTTAAGCGTCAATTATCCACACTACACAATCGCGGTTACATTTTCTTAATGTCATTCCTGGCAATGCTACAGCCTGCGCGGCGTAACATCAAACGCACATTTTTCCTCATCCATATTTACGAAATAATCACTCGACTGCTTTTATACAGCAGCTTATGCGCGCGCGCGCGCATACCATGCGCCATTACCCGATTGTGTTTAAGCAAGGAAAAAGACTGGAAAAATAATGGAGAATCACGTGCGGAAGACATAATACCATACGGTGAAAGATCGCTGTCCGCGTCCTTTCTCCCTCTTCTCGTTTCATTCGTTGTTTCATTCGTTTTTTCATTTCTCGCTATTGCTGTCGCTGCCGCGACTGCTTTGTATTAACCTGCTTCTTCCTACACGTGAAATATTTTAATTGCTCTCGGCTGAAGATACGGCTATATGTACAAATTGTCCGCTCGAGCGGGTGAGAACGGGGCGGCTAATTTGATTCTAAACAGTTCGTCATGGCCACCGAGAAAACAGAAGAGAGGACGAAACCAAGAATAAGATGTATGTATATGTGTGTGTGTGTGTGTGTGTGTGCGTGAGTGCGTGTGTACCTACATACATAAATCTATGTAAAAACGAAGAAAGAGAGTGTAGCATGCGCGCGAACTCTTGCGATCTGCAGCGCCAGCGAGTAATTGCAGGAAGAGTTAAGAGTTCCCTGCTGCGAAACAATTAATGATAATAGGTAATTAAGCATATAGTATATAGACAGCTAGATGAATGAATGTATACGAGAAAGCGCAGCTCACATTGACTCGCGCTTACTTATATCTTATACTTTCCACGAAGTTGCTAATTATTTCGCGTTACATACATGTGCGTGCATAGAAACCAATCTGAGATAGCTAGGTAGCAAGGATGCAGTAAATTATCATCAAAAGTACAAGTTGTCGTACACTGATTCTACAAGACTCGAAAAGATTTTTCGTAGACTTTCGTTATAATCGATTTGTCGAAAATTCTGCATACTCGTGTCCTTAAAGATGATCCGATTTTCCCACCGCTCAGCCGCATATGCGTGCGACGGTAATATACGTATTATCGGAACAAAAGCATTTAAAACCAAAGAAGACCGAGAAAAGAAAGAAAAAGTAAACTAAAGAAAAAAATGCCTAACTTACTCTCTTTCTCTCTTACTCTTTAGTTGCGTTCCAAAATCGTTTGCTTGCATTTCTTATACCTATATACGCATACGTCCTTTGTCGGATGTCGGCGCTTAATTCTTTTTACTCTTTCTCTCGCTCGTTCTTTCGCTCGTTCTCTCGCTCGTTCTCTTTCTTTCTCTGCTCTTTACTCCCTTGGAAAGTAGTTAACCTCTCTTCTATTTCGACTAGTGGTGCAACACTGCGAGCTTCTGCAACGTCATTTACGTTCATTTCGATCATAATAAGTATATATATCTCGGACTACGATGTATGCAGCCAGCTTGGACCAGAAAAGACCTTTTTATTATAACATGCATCAAATTAATAATATTATGAAAGTAGGGAAAATACATTCAACATAATTGGCTCTGAACATATAGGTAAAAGTCACGACAACTGATAATACTATAGACGGCATTTTATTTTAGTTTTCGCTTATGGGACTATTATTGACTAAGAATCATGATTATTGCGCTATAAAAACAGATTTTATAATATGCTTCCAGTGAGTGGGATCTTTGCGATTTGTAAGTTCCGTTGTGCCTCTTTGGAAACTTGTTTTAAGGTATTAAAAGTTTAAACCAGGTCTTTTTAGAAAATGCCTATAACATAATATATAAATGTGTGTGTGTGTGTGTGTGTGTGTGTGCGCGCGCGCGTCTGGTCCACACTGACTTAGCGCCAATTTTAATCTACCGAGTTAAAATTATATTTAATAATAAATACTGAAGGTTAAAAAGATTAATTAAATTAGTTTCCAGGAATAGACTGTGTGCCAACGACTCGGCAATGCGATTTCCTTTATATGGTGATTGATACACGTACTCTTTAAAACAAAATTATGTAATTATATTAGAGGAGTCATATACTAAATAAAATAATATATTATTTAAAATTCATTGGAAATATTATGAATCATAATATTAAGAAGAATCGTGCATATAAAATGTAGAGTGTAAAGTCAACTAATAAAAATGTACAGTTGTAAAAGGTAAGACATTATATAATACGAGTGTAT
Source organism: Apocrypta bakeri (assembly GCA_018906985.1). NCBI lineage: Eukaryota > Metazoa > Arthropoda > Insecta > Hymenoptera > Pteromalidae > Apocrypta > Apocrypta bakeri. The sequence goes on along the minus strand of JACCIA010000008.1, from coordinate 3,408,602 downwards.
TGGCCATACTTTGGTTGGCTTTCGTAGAAAATGACCGGTTCCAATCAAAGGGAAATCAAAGTAGTGATGCTCATACGAGCATACTAAGAGTGACAGAAAGAGAGAGCAAAATTTTTTATGGCATCAATAAATTTGAGAACGTCTGTAGATACATTAAGCGAGAAACCACGAGGGTTCGCCACACGAATCGTGTGAAAGAGTAGATATGTACATAAAATTTAAATAAATAAATTCCATTTTCATTTTCACACTACGTATGATGATATGTCAACAGCCTTTTCTCGAGATGCGATGACAGTATGTAGCTCGTATCTTTCAGCCGTTTCTTAATTTTCATTTTCATATCGTACAAATAACGGAGAAGGCCACGTGTACTCGATTGCATTTAGAAAAAAAAACGTCGGTGCTTGTAATATTGAAATCCATGCATAGTTAACAAAAGTTAAGTATGCATTGTAAAAAATATGAAAAAATTCAAATAAACGGTCGTAAAAATACTCGGGACGAAAGCGAGGCTTTTATTGCTAGCACAGAAATAAAGTAAATGGATTTATAGTTGGTTCGAAGCCAGTGACGCTGGTTTCCTGCGTGCGGTGGCAGAAATTTCAGGTTTGCGGGACGGAAGGTGGTAATGATAGACAGACGAACAAGAGGAGCGACTCAAACAATAATGATACACGCGAGTGGTGTGCACCGCGCGACGTCTTTTATTCGAGCGACGCGGAGGCGCGGATTGTTCCAGTGATCGCTCACGCTTTTTTTTTCAAAGTATAATTTTCAACGCGGCTTCCCTGTTTACGTCGCTACGCGTCCACCTAGCGTTCTTGCTTATTTAATAATGTTCTTCCCTAGAGCAACTTTTGCATCGAAGCTTTCTGTCTCGATTTCTAAATCATCGCGATACGAAGGAATTCGCTCTTAACATTTAAATTCTTGCCAAGACATTTATGAATGTTAGTCTAACTATACTAAAGAACTGCGCTCAAAGAAAGGCGGTTAAATGTTGGGAAAATTTTTATTAAAATATTAGCTCTTTCAAAGCATTTGTATTTTTTGCGACTCGCGGATCAAGCATTATTCGCCGCATCCTCTCGAAACGTACCACTTCCGTCGGCAACAGCAGTATAGCGCTCTTCCACGGAAAACTCCCAGCAGCAGTATTAGCAGCAGCTGCGGTTGATACGTGTCGGAGAATGGACTGTGCGGATTGTATGGGCGCGCAAGCTTTCCGAGTGGTATATAACAATGGACACGCGGTTATTTTGCGTTGCGATATAATAACGCGCATCAAGCTGTGCACTGCCACACTGGAGCACTAGCATCGCGAGAGGAAGGATATCGCGCGCATGAGCGACACGTATATACTCATTTGTCGTAGTTGTCGGCGGTGTCGGGGACGCGTTCTAGTATGCTTATTATTGGATAGAGGACGACGGTACAGAAGCGAAACATCAATTACGTTTCAATAACTCGTGAGTGCAACGGTAGCAGTACGAGGGTACGAAAAAAAGGAACGTCAACGCGTATCCTGATATCTTTGTGATATACGACTGGTTTATCGATTAAAATATGCTCGCGGTCGACCTTATTGAAAAATCTCGAGTCAGATCTTCTACCGAAATGCCAGGCATGATATATGAAATTTAGCAGGCTATTTATTGAAATCTTGATACAATTCGAGTGCGATGGTGAGTCGAAAATTTCTATATATGTAGAATACGAATACGAAGGACCACTGGACGTCCATAAGTTTATATTTTTCATATCCATATAGTAGTAGTATATATAGTATTAGTACAATGAAAGCTTTAATCTTTCCATATGGTAATTATTGTCTGCAAACTGTAGATTTAAGTCCAACTGCAAGAATAGAGCCCTTGAGCTCGCATTTGAGAGTCCCAATTTTCCTTATTTTTAATTCTAAAAGTATCTTCCTATTTACAAAATTTTTTTATATAGAAAAATTCAATTGAATGATATACTTTGATCGTAGTACTCACAAAAATAGTAAAGAAGAATTAGAATATTCTGTCTATCTTCCTATTCTTAATCAAAGCTATGGAGAATCGAATCGAATTCGCCGACCAGGTGCACAGGTGTCGTGCTGTTCGTCGGTTAAACTATGCCTCGAGTACCTCAAGAGCTAAGCTCGTGTGCCAAAGAATGAGCGAGACAGACATAAGTTGGCCCTCGTTGAGTTTCTCCTTGACCGATTACATCGACGAAATTACCGAAGTGTAGTCGCCGATCATCTCTCCCTTCTCTCCACACGCTGCAGCGGGCGAGGTAAGTCGAATTAAGCAAATTAGATTAGCTTCCCTTCCATCGTTCCCTCTCTTCGGCTTTCAGCAGCATCAGTGCCGTCGAAGACTTTGATCGTTTGGCCGTGATGCGACGCGCCACCGGATCGCCGGCATCCGATAGGATCCCGCGATTTCTCGACTCTTTGGACTCTCTACTGCCCTTTTCTTCGACCGAGCGCGCCAGTCCACGGCAAACCACCGAGGTGACTTTATACGTGTTCGTTTTTATTCAAAGTGAAACGTCGAATGATTAGCTAGCGAGCTCATCGATGCGTACGATTTAGAAAGTTCAAAAGTGGAAGAGAGGGAGAGAGAGAGAGAGAGAGAGAGAGTGCAGATTTTGAAAATAAATCTTTTTTCTTTTTATACATCGACGTGTGCGCAAATGGAAAAAGCGTGTTTTGCATTACCAGCGTAAATAAGTCGCCCGATCCAGTGAGCAATTTCAAAGATTTGCTTTCGAGGCTTCTGTTTGCATCGCGGACACGCAAGCGGTTGTTGTTTCGCTCTTTCTCTCCCTCTCTCACCCAAGTCGTGAATCTTTCTTTCAACTCGGGAACAGGTTAATGAATGCACGGGATATCCTTTTTCAAACTTTATTTTAGCACCTTCTTAAACGCGCATCCAAGTCATTTTCTTTATATACACGCATAAAGTACTTATAGACGAATAACCAATCGCATCAAATTCTCATTCCACAATCATCCTCTCAACCGCACGTATAATACGGCGGTTGAGAGGATTTATCGGCCATTTCGCACTTTTTCGCAGCTTAGCTAAAAGATATACGCAACAGGCTCAATTCTAGTAGTCCCCAGCCAAAGAATTACTTTTGTAAAACCGATAGAGAAAGGGAAAGACGACCCTCGGAAATAAAAGATGGCGAAAAATGCGGACTTTGCGCTACGACAAAGGCTCCGCGCGAAAATAAATCTTGGCCGCCTACATGTTTCTTCGTGTGCATGTGTGTATGTGAGCGCGCGCGCGCTCGAGTATATCTTCGGTAGCCGCGTTACACTTGGCCGTCGTTTCTTGTCGCGGACGCGACTCTCTCATTTACACTCGGCTTGAGCGCCTACATGAGGATTTACTGGCTTCGGAATACAATGCCGAGCTGTCTCTGTCCATCCGAGAGTGAGAGCTACCGGTCTCTCGCGGTATGCGAAACTGCGAGTTATCCGAATCTACTTTTCGTTCCTTTCCTTTTCAATTCACAAACGAGCTTTGACGATGGAAAACAAACAAATGTCCCCATGCATAATAGGTTAGTCGAAAAAAATAAAAAGAATAACGCGTTATCCAGCGAGAAACAGAGGAGCACACTCGCGTAGCCGCGATGCTGCGTCAGAGATGAGAGAAAAGGTTTACTCTCGTATATGAAGAGCGGCCGCAAGAAGAAAATCCTCGCTATCGCTCGAGCGGTATAAAGCAAAGCTGTACGAGAGCATTAAAAGGATGAGCAAGAGAGAGAGAGAGAGAGAGAGAGAGAGAGAGAGAGAGAAGTGCAGAGCGCGCATATAGCGTCGTATTTCGCGCCGGCGCTATTCCGGCCTCTTAATCGCAAGCGGCCATATTAATGTCTGTGCGAGCTCGACTCTCTCGGCTCGTCGGCGCCTACAAACGAGCCGACAAACGCTATATAGTCTCTCAGACTCGCTCTGTGCATGTATATATCTGCGTGCGTGTGTGCATAATCGTGATTTCGCATTTTCTCCTGTGCCTTTATAGAGAGAGAGAGAGAGAGAGAGAGAGACGCGCTTCCATTCGGTCTCCTTCGACATATGGTCTCGTCTCTTATTTCCTCTTCTTCGTTTGATTCTTCTTCATCTTGTTCTACGCCTTTGATGCTTGGCTGCTTTTCGCGGAGGTGTATCGGAAGGAGAGACTCGGTTGGAGGTAGAACTTGATGCTAACGAGGGATTGATTAATTTATCGATGATGCTTCGCTTGATTTTCATGCTGCTAGCGCACACGCACTAAACTCTCGCGGCTCTTTCATTTCGATATCGTCGCGATGATTATTTATATTTGTATCCGCGAAATTCGAATCCTCAACGAATATATATATCTGAGGCGTTACTCGAGGATTTCGCAGATTTCAGTTTCTGACGCTTATGTATATTTATATATATTTTATGATTTCCGCTGTTACACTACGTACTCGTACTCGTAAAATCTTTCTACTGCCACAGCGCTACTGCAACCACGGTATCGTCGGTCAGTGTTTTTTTTCGTATTTAATAAGAGTATCTGCGAATCCACCGTAGTCGTTAGTACGGTATTTGCTTACTTCTGCATTTCTAATTGTACAATGTATCAGGAAAAAATAGACACTCGAACTTTCTCATTTTAAAATAATATTCTCCGTGCAGCCGCCGTCGTCTCGTTAAAAGCAACTCCAAAGTTTCAACATCATAGAACGCGGCGCGAAAAACGTTACGCACTCGTGCTTTTTGTCGGCAATACGGAAAAAGCCACTGACTTTATCATAACTCATGGGCGTATTTATATGTAAGAAATTAAACTCGGCAATCGCGTTATAAAACGAGCGTAACCGGGCTCTCGCACGCACACTCGACTATACCTATAGCATGTATATTGTACATGTGTAGAGAAAGAGAGAGAGAGAGAGATTTTGAGATATGAGATGGCTGTTTTACGGCGTTGGATCAAGATTCTCCGCTTGTTATTACGATTTTCTTCGAATTATAAGCGAAAGTTCGTATGGAAATGCTGCCAAGTGTTGATAGGAATGAATTTCGAGAGAGCGGGATTCCTTTGATCCAAGAGTATATAGAATTACATATGATATATTGAAAACAAGTTTATAAATATAAAAAAACGCACATGTATTATACGCACTTGTAACAATACCAATACAACGCGACTGGTGGTGATAAATTTTGAAAAAACCATCGCAACACCCTGTAACTGACATAGCAATCTAATCCAATGACCATTTGCGCGGTGCTCTCTCAATGAAGTTCCGTACTATGCACCTGGGGCACTCCGACTCCCAGCCTTTCTAACTCGTCCTCGGGCCACGCGTTATACAACTATAGCTGCGTATATTGCAATTTTATTCTCCCCCCCCCCCCTCTCTCTCTCTCTCTCTCTCTGACTTGACACAGGCACGAGAGAAAGAAAACGAAATACGCGTCGTAGCTGATTTGCGATCAATTTGCCCTGATTTACAATCGGCCTCCAGTCTCTTCGATATACAGATAGGGAGGGGAGAAGAAGATTGCTGATCGAATATGTGCGTGTGATCGTGCGTGCGTGTATGTATAAGCTGCCTGTGCCCTTCGAGCCACGCATTCCGAATACGCTCCGATGCTACTGCGGCTCTGTGCCATTGCGTCGTCTCCTTTCGCTCTCTTTTGGACGTTGGTTATTCTTGTCTTTTTTCTAGAATCGGAGAATTTTGAACGGGTCCGAGGCTTCCCTGCTCGGATAAATTCGTTCAGAGACTGTTATTCCTCAATACGAGGTTATATTTGCATCTAGCGATCTCGAAATATGTAAAAAGAATTATTCGGTAGTGACGTAGCATATATAGGTATATACCATCTGGTCTACAGATAGCCGATATCTATCTATAGCTAGAGTAGCCGGTTATTTGTCGGCGTCGTTGGTTTTTCGGAGGACGCCCCCCTGTGGTGCACTTGCTGGGACTCCAAAATAAAGCCCTTTCTCTCGCTTAGGGACTTTTCGAAAGACGCGGATCTTTTTCCTTTCAATTAGGCATGAGCCGGCGGTATGTATAACTGTTTGTTTCCTTTTTTCCTCTATGCCGGCTTCATGAAGTCTGCTTACTTTACAGTCTTAGAAAGAGTTGACTTATTGCGCTTGTGAAGTATCCGCAGGCGACGGGAGAGGTATATCGTATATAATAGCTATAGCGATCGAAATTCGCAAACGAAGAGGAGAATCGAAAAGAAGCAACGCTCTAGAGAGATCGGATAAAATGAAAGGAATTGACGATCGGTCGCTCGCAGCCGACGGAGATGCTCCGTTCCTGCGTCTAGCTTTATAAGCGTATCCGTGATCATACGTCAAAGTCATAATTATGTATGTGCACGTGTGCGTGTATGTGTGCGTGTATGTGTGCGTGTATGTGTGCGCGTACGTGTGCGCCGAAGAGGACGCAATCTGATTTCGGACGAGGCGCCTCGAAAGCGCCCGCTTTTATGTCCCTTTTCTGCGCTTGCTCTTTCGCTCGTATCTTCGCTCGTTTCTTCGCTCGTTTCTTCGCTCGTTTCTTCGCTCGTTTCTTCGCTCGTTTCTTTGCTCGTTTCTTCGCTCGTTCGTGTCTTTTTTCACTCCTTGACTTTTTATACCGAAGCATCTTGTGTGTATATGCGCGCATAACGTGTTTGTTTTTTCGGTTTTCGATTAAACGTTCGAATCTTCGACTCCAGCGAACTATTAACGATTACGTTAATAGTTCTAACTAATGCAACTTCCGACTGTGAACTATATAGGCTCTGCGGTATAAGAACATCATTAGCGCGATTTCTATAAATTATTCTCAAAGAGGAAACTGCGCAAGGCGGCGGCGCCACCCACGCGGCGGCAATCGCGTGTGTCGCCGCCTTAATACCTTGTAATGCGCGCTCGCGTGGGTGCGAGAATTATTTACGAAGAGATCGGCAGGTTCGCAGGTAATTGGCTGGTCGACGAGTCCGGCTTCTTTTCCTCCTTCCGAGCACGCCGCGCGCGGTGCCTTTTGCGCAGCTTCGTATCGAAGAGAGGCTGCATGAGGTCTCTCGCTTGTATATACTTGCCAAGAGGCTGACCGCTGAAATTTAAGGTTATTGCAAGAGAGAAGAAGGAGGAGAATATATGATCGGGGACTTTTGTCATGGCGGTTCTCTGCTTTCTCTCTCAACATATCATATATATATATATATATATATATATATGTATACAATATACGTACGTACCTAAGCATATCCAACGACTAGTATGATAAAAAGTCATGAAACTTTCAAACCTACACTCGCGTTAATTAATGTATTACAATGCCATTTGATTTTCGAGAAGAGAATTATCTGAAAGTCATCCATCTTTTTCTCGAATGCCGTAATTGAATTAATCAAGGACGTTCGTTAATCTGAACAAGTTTTTATTCCAGCATTTTATTAATCTCATAGACCATTTAACGTATACGTATAAACCGATCCGAATAGAGATTGTGGCTTATTCATAAATCGTAAAGCCGCGAGATCGAAGTGTGAACGTATTGAAAAGATCTTTTCGCGTGTTCACCGATTTTTTTTTAATTTACTTCATTTTTCTTCTTCATCGTCGTCTTTGGCTTTTTTTTTCGTCGACACCAATATTTAACTCATATTTCTTCATTTGCATTTATACGCGCGCCTGTCGACGACCCAAGCCATGGTTTATGGATAGCGCGCGAGTAATTTACATTGTCGTTATAAACGATGACGCAAGTTTTCAAAAGCCAACAATTCCATAAATCTCATCTTTTTGGTATACCTTATGAACGATAATGTTCATCGATTACGCTGCTCTGTGCTCGATTGCACAGACCGCGCGTTCGTCCGAACGTCTTCATTATACTAAAGTTTCTATTAATATTTATCGCACTTCTATAACCCGTCAAACGGTATTTTACAACTTGTCTCGATAGGCTTGATATGGCGAATGACGAGCATTATATTAATTTAATTTTATTGTTATTGCGGTCGTTATGAGAACCAAATCTTTTGGGATACACGCGATTAACGCAGATCCGAAGACACTTTGTCTATAAATATTCAAGATTAGCTATAGCTATCGATCAATTGCGTATACCTATATACGTAGGCTTTGAAAAGAAAAATCAAATGACACATATACGTATATAATATACGTTCGCAAGTTCAAAGTATTCCATCATTTTCATTCGGGCAATCGCATAGAATCTTCATAAATCACGTATGCGTAAAGTAATCCCAATAACTTACAAAGCGCCGAAAAAGTATAAAAGGGAAAACCAACAAGCCATCCCTCAATAGAAATTCCCTATAGCCTTTTCTCGCATGCATGAAACAATTATAATATATATATTAGCTTTGGTATAGCCGCTGAAGGCGAGAGCTATTAAGCATTAAAATATGGAAGAAGACGAAGTCGGCGCCGACGCAGGCGTCCGTAACGTCCTTTAATCACGAGGAGAGCTATAAGCAGGCTCTCTTTCGGCAAATTAAGTAAATCAATAAATAACGAGGATGGAGAGCGAGAGCGCAGAGGGTCTACACTCGACTCGAACGCGGCGGCACCTGCGGCCTTTGTATCGAGGAGTGAACCCGTGGCGCCGAGTTACAGATGTCCGAGACGCGCATATATTGCTACTTTACAGTTTGCCTCTTCTATGTTCCTGGATCTCTTATAAGTATAATAATGTTTGTAGTGGAGAGCGATTTATACATCAGCTTACTTTTTTCCACCTTTTTGCAGAATTTTCAATCACATCAGCTCGAATATATTATAATAATAGCGTCATATAACGAACTTAATAAAACGATCAGTCCCATCTCAGAAAATCGCAACGCCTGTCGAGTCAGCGCGCAAAAATGCGACTGAAAACATCCCATAATCGTTAATAGCTGTAATCCCATATAGCTGTAAAAGAAAAGTGAATGTGTCTAAATCAGTGTTTTAATTAGACAATGAAAAACGGAAAAGGTTAATCAATTTTAAACAATAACTTTTATTTTAAAATGCAGGATTTAATAACGATGTCTCTCGTTTAATATCCATATTGCAACTGTATCGCTGAGATGTCCTCGTTCTCTATTCAAAAAATAACAATCTATTTCGCCTTACTCACTTTATACAATTCATTTAATAATTTTACTTGAAACTATATACTATTCGTATTCGTATTATTTTTTCATTTATTTATTTATATTATTGTATCGAGGAGTACGTACTATATAGTATTGTCGATAATACAATGATTACAGGATTTGTGATCTAATGGTATAGTTACATGGTATGGTATGAATAATGGATTAATTAGTAAGAATAGTATACATAAGAATAGTATACATAAGAATAGTATACATAAGAATAGTATACATAAGAATAGTATAAATAAGGCACTTTCGTATGACGATCGTGTCTAATAATTTCTAATATATTTAACAAATTTATAACGTCAGTCTTTTGGACTTTCTTGAGCTTGGAGTTGTAACTTAAACTTCCTATAACGATGTAATACGTGCTAAATAGTGTTAATATCTCGTTAAATAGTCAACATTCAATAAAAAAGTGCGCGAAGTTTATGGGGGAATTAAAATGTTTACAAATGCGTGGATTCTCCTTGATTATTCGGTGTAGGTGGAAAATCCGTATATGTCTGATGCAATTTTCTTTACAAGTATCTAGTCTTTTTTATCACAGTTAAATAGATATTTGTTTATATATTTTCTCTTCTAATAACTTGATAAATATGAATTTATGCAAGGAGTATACGCGAGATGAATTTTCTGCGTTTGAAAAATCGTATATTTTGCGGCATTGCTTAAAAGTCGAAAAAGACCAGTGATATATCAAATAGAGTCCACACCGAAGAAAAGCAAAAAAAGAAACGTCCACACGATTACCATGAAAAAAGGCAGGATTCTCGGTCACGGGGATTAGTAAGGCTCGTTTTTAGCGACCGTACACTGCCGTGCGCGGTGGCACGAAGCTACCGGCCCGAATCTGATAGCGTCGAGGAGAGAGTCGCTGGCAGGCCGTTTAGGAGTAGCTGCTAGAAAAGATAAGAGCATCGCGGGTCGCGTGTATATATAGGTGTATAATATACCTGAAAGAGCCCATTCGTATCGGTTGGCAGCGCGGCACCTGCGACGACTAGTTTCGTTGTCATCGTTGTCGGCTTTTCTTATAGGTATAGGTATACTTCGATGCCTACAAGCATACTGCGTGTGGGAGCCCAAAGAGGAATTGATGGGTTTTTGGGGAAGGGATGGGACACGGGACTTCCTTTTCAGTCCCGAGGACGATGAATTATGGAGAATGGTATACGTCGAGTTTTATGTGTTTATTCGGTAATTAGTTTTTTCCTATTTCAGATATTCGACTCTCGAGAATCTTTTTTCCTTTTTTCTCTTCATATACAATCGGTCAAACGACAGTTTAATAATCATACTCATTATAATAATAATAATCGTTTATAAAAATTATTCTTTTATTCCCAGAAGCCTTGCAATAACAAAGAAATACAAGCGAAACTCATGTTCCATGCTGGAAAGTTTACTGCAGCTTTGTAATTGTGAATTTTCAAGCACGCGTTAACTCCAACATTTTCCGTGTCTACTCCAGCGCAGAACTTGACAGCTCAACTCTACGCGATACTGGGTTAAAGCGCGCACGGCGAAGGCCGTCTCAGACACGTCCTATCTTCTACCTCAGCAGCAGTAACAGCAGCAGCAGCAGCAGCAGCAGCAGCAGCAACAGCGGCAGCATACGTGCAGTTTTCCCCGCTGAGCACGACAACGTTCACGTCTCAATTCCCCGCTGCCCGCGGCGGCGGACGATTACCAGCTTCTCCTTCCACCGGGAGCGACTTACAGCGGCGCAAGATCACGCGCAGCATTGCCTCCGGGACTATCGTCGTTTTCCAGCTCCGCTTGCTATTTTTTTAACTTGTCTTTTTTCCTATTCTCGCGCGATGCGTCATGATGGAGATCCATGAGTAAAGGAGCGAGATCGAAATATCGAGAGCAGTAAAAACGCGTATCCAGTCGCAATTTAAGAGTTGAGTCGCAGTTGTCACTAGTCCTTAAAGAGCGCGCAGAGCTAATTTGAAGCGAAATCGTAAAAGAGCTGCTCCGGCCGCGTGATTATCGTCGCTGCCCGGAGTATCGCTTCGCGCGTATAGGCCTTATAAAACAGCGGTGCACGTAAACGTGTTACATAAAGCAGGATCGTTTCCCGGGGTAGCGCGAAAAAGCCGTATAATCGCCTCGATAAAAGTCGTATGCGGCGGCTGCTGCCTCGACTCAATCGTCTAATGCGAGGCGGAGAACTCAACAGTCTCATAAATCGAGCGTCCCGAGCTAAGTATAGGGACTATTTTTCTTTTTCTATTTCTTTTTCTTTTTCTTTTTCTCTCTTCAGCTTATGTACGCCTGTGAAACGGCACCGAGGTAAAAGTAATAAATAAAGAGGGTATTATTTCAGAAGTATTTTACTCGATATGAGCACATTGCTTTTTTACGCGCATTGCTTCATTGCATTTACATCTGAAATACATTTAAGACAACGCAATTGGAAGGCATTCCAATTCCATTTTTCATTCTGTAAACTTGAGATGTTGGCCAGAGAAAAAGTACAATGAAGCGACAATATAAACTCGTAATCCAGGTCGAGCGTGCGATTCACGCGTATACGTTCATCGCGTTGAGTACTTAGTGAGTCGCAGAGAGACGACATTTCGTCTCGCTGCAAAAGTGCACGCGACGAGAACCATAAATATTTGCGCGAGCCAGCAGCAGCAGCAGCAGCAGCAGCAGCAACAGCAGCCGTATGTTTTCTTGGCTTGGAAAAATATCGCCGTCCTGCAAGAAAAAGAGAATTCTCCTCTGATTGACGACCTGGACGTATATCCGCGCTCCGACGAACTATACACCGGTGGTAGACACTGACTATATGACCGGCGTGTGGGTTTATACTTTTAATCGTCCTGGGAAGGTAGCGAGCGCGCACACTCCGTTCAATTTATGCTCGTGTATGGCGCTTTGTGGCGCTTCGTTCTTGCTTTTTTCGCGGCTTGTCCGGCAGCTAGTATACACTGTATATTTCCGTGCTGCTGCTTCACCTTATACTTGTTGGAGTTGTATACTGGACTTGGGTTTTTCAAGGATCGAATGATTACCTGGAGACCTTTCTTGGCGTGGAAACCACGGAGAAAAACTATGAAGGTTCGTTTGATTTGAGATCGTCTTTCACTCATCCTTACGTGCACGTTGAGAAAAATTATGAAATAAAATTGTGTCAAAACCATCGAAATATTATCTTCGCATTAGAGTAACGTTGGGACAAACTGACAATGTATTAAAAATGAATACATTTCATAGAAAATTTGTACTCTGATATGATTACAGAAAATTTAATAAATAGCATATCACCTTTTGATACTCAACACAACGACAATCTCAAAGAAATATTTATTAATGCAGATGTATGGTTTGTGCCTGATTGTTAATATTACGAGTTATATTAATGATGTATAATAACAATTTTTAAGCAAAGTTTATTGCGGTTTATTCCTAAATAGGAACAAACCGACCAAGTATTAAACCAGTACAGGTCCAACCTTATTATGCTAGTAATATTGTACCTGTCAACTACTAGATTTATCGCTACTGAAGTGTAATCTCGCTTGGTTCAGAACATATTTTAACTTTGGTACCGGCATCTCGTCTACCAAGGGTCGACGATTTTTTCAGCACAGATATAATGCACAATTAAACGACTGAACGATTCAATATCGTTTATAATTTTAATGAAAAGTGAAGATTTAATTAGCAATTTCAGAAGCTAATCTTCTCTCTTCCTTGCAAGTTGCAACTCCGTTTTGAAAAATCTCCGGCACGATTTCGCTCGTGCGTCAACTTGCTTTTTATCAAAGCGAATCGCAAACATATACAGAAGCGCTGCAGGGCAGCTGCATTTGTCGTCGCGTCAAAGTCGCACAAGAACAAATCCGCAATATATTCAGCGACTATGCAGTGTAAGACATGCTTCGGCCTCGACTATTATCTCGCTCGTCGCGAGAGAACCTGATGTAGAGGTAAGCGGAAAAAAGGACACGGCAGACGATGATGACGACGTGACAAGACGAGAGACGACGCAGCGCGCGGTATGAACCGAGAAAGGACAAAGTCTTGCGATCTTTTTTCTGCAGCCACTGCTCGCGGACTTGCTAATGCAGTCGCAAAGCGATCATATCATTCGCGGCGCGAGAGACAACTAGATCCTCTTTCACCTTTTAACGTGTCGTAAATCCGAGCGTGCGATTATACAGTTTGCTCTCGATGTATATGTGTGTATGTATGAGCCTGTGGCACGTCACGTGGAAATAGCGTGGGACAATAATTTCTACTGCGATCTTTGTCCTACCGACTGGTACTTTCTATTTATTGCGTTTTAAACGACAATTTCCGTCGGTTCTTCTTGAAATCAATTTTAAGAAGAAAACTCTATATACCGATCGTGTATATAAATATATATTTATCTATCTTCAAGAACACCATTTCATTACATTACAGCGGATCAGTACGAAATTCATCAGTACGGAAATCCAGAAAAGAAGCAAGTCAATCGATTCTCGAAATAAACATTATTAACTGGCTTAAAAAGAAACTTAACTTAAACATTAGAAATAATCTTTGGATAAATAATATAATAATATATTAAAGATAGGTGAAATAATTTCAAAGGAGAAAAGTTCTGAAATATTCGTTTGATTTTATTGAATGAAAAAATTCATAATTTCTCAGAGCTGCATTTGTTAAAAAAATCATAATAATAGTTTTTTAAAATTGACACAATTTTCAAAATAAGATACTTTATAATTACAATTGAATAGTAAAAATTTAGTTATGCTATTTCTAATAATTTTGGTTCTCAATATTTTGCCGAAGAAATAAATTATTGATTGAACGCCTATATTAATGTAGTCGCTTTATTGCATCGAAACCAAATAAAACATTAAAATGTTTACTCTTTTACGTTAGTTTTTATGTTCCAGATAAACATAAAACTCCGTGAGAGTATAACACTTTATTATAAGATTTAGTGAGTTTTCAATTAAATTTAGATTCTTTTTAAACATGTCGCGTGAACGTTTGACTATAGTAGACGGCTGTGTCTTTCGATAACACCCTGTGAAAATATTTTCTTGTTAATATATTTGAACGTTTAATCGAGTTAACGATATCACGACTCAATCATCGGCGTCGATAAAAGCAAGTATTTATAGCACTTCTCGAGTTGATCCCGCAATTAAAGTCTCATTTCAAAAAGTCCAAACAGAGAAACGTACAGATCGTACTTCTGTCCACTTAGCTGACGTAAATAAGCACCATAACCCGCTGCTCGATAAGTAGCCAAGTGTGTGTGTGTGTGTGTGTGTATAACAGGTGCGAAATTCACTCGAAGCCGACATGGGTAACGGCAGCAGCAGTTCTATTGCTCGACAACTGTCGTCGTCTAGCTTCTGTAAAAAAGGAAAAAGAAGGGCACGCGCGCTCACAGAAACATATAAAAATGCCGAGGATATGCGGGCTGACTTTGTGCGCACGCGCGAGTGTGCTTGTACGGCAACGGATTCTATAGATGTATAGCGTCGCGCGAAACAGGTGTAGAGAGAACAAGCAGGCTCGTCGCAGATGTCCTTTGGAGAGAAATCGAATGAAGTTACGCGTTCATATTTGTGGAGTTCAAGAGGAAAGGTGTGACTACGATAATTAGAAGAGTAACCGGGCTGTTGATTGGCTTGTTGAGAAGTAAATAAGTTCACTCTCTCTCTCTCTCTCTCTCTCTCTCTCTCTACATCCGATCATTTCCAATGAAAATCGAAAAGTATATCTGACGAGTCCCGAGCCATAATATGAAGGTATAAATAACGTGAAAGCGGAGCTATAATCATCCTTCGATTTTCTCTTCATCTTTCGAATTTGCAAACAGACATCCTCTGCTCATCAGCAGACTCGTACAGCAATAATCATCGAGTGCACGATTCTCGGTCATTAACCGGCAAAGGAAAAGGACACATTAGCGTCCACTCAATTCTCATCATCGAGGAAAACGCCTCGACTCGCAACCTTGAAAACGGCGACTATTTATAAACTCGCGTCGCGCGTGAAACAAATGCCGTGTGCTAGAATCGAACGGTGTGAAGGCTCCTACTTGTTCGCGTGCGCGTAATTTCGCGCTAACGAAAACGCGAGTAACAAGAAGTCTGTGAGGAGTGAAAGAGAGAGAGAGAGAGGAATTCTCTTTTTGAGAAAAAGGTATAACGAGACAGGCATTAATCGCAGCTGTCTTTGAGCGAGCTTAATTGCTCCCCACTCTTATATTCCGAAGCTATACACACGCGCACCTGATACACGATGCGAGAGACGGTTATCTGAAAATCGCTGCGTACACTTTTTCCTTTATTACCTCGCAATCGCGAGGTTCGAATTAAAATATTCAACCGAAGCAGAAGCGGTTCGTCGAATAAAATAAGTCGACGAGGAGAGAGCGAGAGGAAGAGAGAGAAAGCTATAGGCCGATCGATGCCGCTAAACGAGATCTCGCCGCGTCGATTGGTAAACGCATATGTCCTCGAGCATATAACAAGTTGACACGTACGCGAAAGTGCAAAACACACGGTAGTGATCGCGAGTGCCTCCAGACAAGACAAAACATTGCAGTGCGAGCAACCGCTGGTATTCTGCCGCCACGATCGGCAAGAAAATCGTTCCGAGGTAACAATCACGTTCACTTCGCGATCGAATACGGAAACAGCTTCTCTCACTCGAGTATCGAATTCCTGTCTCGAAACCATCGCGTATCACCAGCCTCTTCTTCTCTTCTTTCGCTCGCAGGAATAATATTCTTCGTCGTTATCTCGCGTTCTACCGTACGCGCATATAAGCAAGACGAGCGTCGTTAAAAGCGCTGCTCACCTAACATTCCAGTTTTTCATATAACACGTATACACCATATATATGTACTCATATATGTACTCATAGAACCTTTACAGTTCGATCTATATAGAAAGATCCACCCGATCGAGTTAGTTTATTTTCGTTGCTATGATATCTATCCATTCATCTATATTAATCGATATTGTTATGGCCAATTGGCATTAGAATAGAAATCGAGTTGTTTGAGAATCATTCTCGCTTGTGCTTCGAGTACATGTATTATGTACACACGATTCTTCATGAGTTCATATTTTAATCAATCGGTTAAGTACTATATTTACAGGTTTAATATTTCAAAAAAAAATCCAAATAATAAACCACACATACCATGCAATAATGAAAATAAATTTTACAAACTATTAACTATTAAGTTAACTTTGTCTCATTATTATAAAATATCGAAAATCTCAGTACTGAAGTAGAATTCAGTGATGACTGTACCGTCATCTGATTAAATAAAATTTTCGTCCATCAAAGAACTTTAGAGTCGTCGGTTGCTATAAAAAAGCTCGACCTCTTTGCCTATCGCTCGAAAAATCTGTATATTTACAAAGTTCATACACCAGCGAGAGACGTCCACTGTGGCTGTCAGCAGCGAGGAATAAGAAGAGAAAAGGGCGAAAACAACAAATGACGCTGCTTCTGCCGCTGTTGCTGTTGAGTGAAACATCGCGCTTGCGGACAGTGACGCTCGCGGCAAAAACGTGAAGAATCGTTAGCAGCACACACACGCGCGCATCGTAGTTGCTCCTTTTTTCGCGCTGTCTTGATGTGTGCGCTGCTCTCTTCACCTGTCTGCTGCTGCTACTTTTCTGTTCTTGGTTTCTGGAAGAACGTCCAGTATCGAAGAGAGAGAGAGAGAGAGAGAGAGAGAGAGAGAGAGGAGAGAGATCGGGCGCGGGGCTGCCCCGCCCGCAGCAACTAATTTCGATAAAATTTTCATTCTATATTAAAGAATCAGTAAAATGAACATGCTAGAATCGCTTTATTCGACAAGAATTCCTTTGAAAAAAAGCAATTATGAACGTCTCTTCCGCTAGATCAGTCAGATCGCAATAGCGAACGCAAAGACGTCGTTCCATTCTCGCGCGTCTCAAATCTTTTCTTCGCACATAGTTGCAACGAAGATCACGAGCTTATCCGATTTATGCCCAACGGAGCGAGTCGTCTCTTCCATTTCTTCCAATTAAGCTTTCGCACTTTTTGATGACACGCCGTCGGTCGACGATTGGATTAAGACGCGTCCTCGTCCCCTCTTTATTTTCGCTTCGTGATTTTTCAGCTTCACTGACACTTATCGCATTAAGTCCATTTGTGTGCATTAACATTTTATTTTGTCAACCAATTCGAATGAATCATTATTCCTTTTTTGTAGCGTGCACTTTAACGTATTTAAGCTATCAATACTATAGATATTGATTTTAATTCAGAAAAAAGGACCGCGATGAACCGACGATGCAGCCAAAGGAAGTCGCAAACACGTACACATTCTCTGTCTCTCTTTCTCTGTATTCCATTTGACCGCGTCCGGGGGCGAGAGTCTGGCGCTGTCAGGGCGGTTTTCCTCTCGAACACGCGTAAGAGACCAACCGCGTCGGCCAGCCGCGCAGAGAGGTATAGTTCAGCACTTCTCAACCCCAGGCCGATCTCCTAAACACGACAAAACCAGCACTAATTTCACAAACGAATAAACGCGCGTATCTGCGGCTCGACTCTGCGTCATGAAATGGGGGAAGGATGGGGGTGACAAGTGAAGCGACACAAATGCAAAGGGGGACGGGGGACGGGGGACGGGAAGTCTCTACAGAAACTTTGCAACATAAACGAGATTGTGGCGTGAAATCAAACGGGGTTCAAGATAGATGTTTGGGATAAGAAATAGAAGTACTTATAATTTTATAATATAGCCACACGCAGATGCAATATCGAAAACAGAAGTCGAACCCTGACGGTATTTCTCGATTCTTTTTTCTTTTAATTTTTCGAACCGCCACAGTGGCGGTATCTCTTCCTCACAGACTCACCAGGCATATTCGAATACCACTCTGGAGCCGCAGCTAGTCTACTGTGGCAACGCGACGAGCGTAGATTATTCGCCTCATATACATTCGTATTGGACCGGGTGTTGAAACACTTGGACCAATTATCGAGAAACTGGAATTCGCTGGCCACCCAGAGATACACGCGCCGCCGCCACCGCCGTATAGTTCGCTTATGGATTTTATTTCTCTCTTTCTCTTTCTCGCTTTTGCCGCAATCGAGAGAGAGGGAGAAAGAGAGAGAGAGAAAGAGAGACGAACGCAAACGAGCCTCGCAGCTCTCTGGAGTTAATTAAGCCTGCGATCTTCGACTCGACTCTCATCTTCGCTGGTTTTCAGCTGCTCGAATATATATATATACATATATATATATACATATACATATACACATCTTATATACGCATGTTTTCAAATGCGTGACGCTCGTCCTGTCGACGGGGTCTGCGCCGTTCACTGCTTCTTTTTCGAGATATTCGAAAAGCGTCTTTCAAAACTGTAAAAAAGAAAATGCTCTATTGTTGTCGAATAAATTCTAGTGCGTATATATATTTATACTATGGTGCATATGAATATGCACCTCGCAGTTTCGCTTTTTTCCTCGACAAACCTCTTATACATCCAAAAGCTCCCACTATAATGCAAGTCTCCGGCTTTCGCGCGATATCTCTCGCTAATCCCTCCATTTTATGGATCTCCGTCGTGTGCATAATCTTCTCGTTTTATCTCAGTCTTCTTCCTTTCGATTATTGCCGCCGACTCCACCTCCGATATCATTCTCGGCAGTTCGTTTCATTTTGTTGTAGTGGTGGACGCGCGCGCGCGCGTACGCTTGAGAGAGAAAGAGAAAGAGAGAGAAAGAGAAAGAGAGAGAATATATCCGAGGCCGATTGGAAATCGTTTTTAAATGCCGCTCGGATATGCGAACAAGCTCGCGTTTTTCTTTCTCCTTTTGCCACGTGATCATCGCATTTTTAAATTAGGGAAGTCGGATTGATTTTTAACACCGGTTCTCGCTTTCGACGAGCCGCGATTCTCCGTGTGTGGGCACTTTGGCTGACACCAATGACTTTTCGGCGGAAGATTCGACAAGAAGGAGAAAGAAATAGATAGGGTATTCGCATATATAATGTATATTCTTGGAATCTTAACACGTAATTCAAATTTGGCGAATCGAGCGAATTGTTGGTCATGTCATCGCTGCGGATCAGAGCTGTTTGATTGCGGCGATGACAGCTATACTGTTATTTGCACCTCGGGTTAGTCATAGATTTGCATTGCTACTTCGTAGTCCGTTTGAGAAATTCATCTGAAAGAAAGAAAAAAATGAAGTTCCCGGAGAGCGAGCGCGAGTGCGATGCGGTTCTCCAAAAGAAGCACGTGTGCTTTCGCTATCATCGCAGTGCTCACGTGCGCGCCTACGAGGAGCAATCGTTCGTGCGGGTGTCAGATGTGAGACCGCGATAACTCGAGCAGCGTTTCCGGTGAGTTCCGTGAGTGCCACTCGCACCTTCGCTTTTTTCTCCTGCTCTTCTTATGTAAAAAAATGTCGCTGCTTATTCAACTGGTCGAGTGACTTTTGCTTCGAAAACAGCTCTGTACTCTTTTGTGTTCAATGTGCTACGCTTATGCTTGCGTATGTGCTTTAGTTCATTCAAATATTTATTACCGTTTTTAGTTGCCAACACAATTAAATGTATGCAATACATTTTAAGCTGCACCAATTAATAGATCCAATACACACGCATATGAGCGTGTGTATGGCAAACAAATTTTTTTTTAAACATTTTTAAACTTTAGTTTGGCACTGTATACTACCTTCATGCATTTTTTTAGATTTTTTCATCGAGGTTATCTATATTACTGTTTAAGAAGAAAAGTCCAACTGTGACAAACTTTGTATGTCAGACTTTACAAATAAAGTACTTTCAAACCTGTAGATACAGATCATAACAATCTCCTAGGTCATCATTGTTTGTAAATTTAGTTTAGAGACGGTTCGACCACGAGTTTAAACTCGAAAACATTCATAAAGATGCCTTTGACGAATACGTAGCTAGCAATAAAGTTATCTAGCCCTATGTCCCTAATATTTATAATAAAATATGTGTTCACCTTATACTAATACTATATGTAATTACTTAATCTGCACTAAATATATAATAATAAACTAACAAGAGTCTTATAAGGATACATACATATGTCCCATTTTAAACAATTTAGTAAAATGTTAATATTTCTGTATAAGCATTTTAAACATTTTATGTACAGAAATAATTCTAAATAATGATAAAATACTTCTTTAATAGTTATATCACGAATTCAAATTTAGACTCATTGTAATAATTATGTGCATTTAATACCACAAAACTATGTTATATAAATTCGTATGTCCCATTGGAAACAAATAATACAAGACTTGTACAACAGCACAGAATCTGTGAAAAAAATAATTACCAACTCTTTGGCATTGCTTAACCATGAGTTTTATTCATTTTCGCCTATAGTATTTATAGTTGAAAAGTCTTGATAATTTTTTCATACGGTTATATAGTAATGATTTTCTAGCCTTTGGTAAAATAAAAAGTGTTAAATGAACCCTGTAAATGTATATATGTATACGTAAAACTATACAGTTGTTTAGTTAATATAATCATTTAAATTAATAATACTAAAAAAGTGTATGAGAAAAAAGAATGTTAAATAAAGTTATATTGTAAAATACGTGAGTGCTAGATACATAGCATACATAAAATTTATTTTATAAAATTATCTATTCATACCTTTTACTTGGGAAGGGATTATGTATAGTTCTGAATTGTTAGAAATTGTTAAGGTTTGTATGATAAAAAGACATTAAAATGAGAAGAAAATACTATAGATTATTTATATAAGTTATATATACAAACATAAGCATCGAGACAATAAAAAGAGCGACAAAAGGAAAGCGTTTGATAAAAACGTGTTGAAACTACCAAAATGTTGACTCTCCGAATTTGAGATAGCATCAGCACTGCGAGCGAACTCGTGTCAAGAAGCCTAAATTAGCTCAAAACGCGCTCTGCCCTTGAAAACTAAATCAAGCTGAGAAGAAAAAAATGTATCGTTGTACCACCAAAACATTGTGATTTAGCTACTCGCACGCGTCATGTTTTTTTATTTTTTTCCCTATAAAAAAAATATAAAAATGAAAACTATGAGAAAAAGCAAATTTACAAAGGTGCAGTACATAAAAAAGTGTTTTACAATCAAATGAAGCGCTCGAAAGAGGCAGTCTACAGAAAGGAAACGACAAAAGAGATTTACGGAGCGCTAAGCCCGCCTCAATTTACACACGCGAGAGTTCGGTGTAAAAACTGACAAATTTCGGCAACTACTCGCTCCTGCGCATGTAACTCACCTTGCTGCTCTTCCTTTTTCCCCGCTCGGGGCCGCTACCACGTAGGTCGTCTTCGCGGGCGTGTCAGCCTTATGTGATTGCAAATTATTAGTTATTAGCCGCGAGCGGCTGCGCGTCGGAGCATCACGTTATATGTATATATAATATACCTGTATAACTTCGAGTCAGCAACTGACTTCTAAGAAAGAGAGCTTCAAAAAACAGATAATTTTGTAAAATAATGCGATTTATGAAGCTGGCGAATATTCATTTCGCACTTTATATATTCAATTAAAAATACCGCAGTGCTGAGAAGATGGACAAATCTGCGCATGGAATTATCCTCGAAATTCCTCTAACCTTCTTCGTGGAGGTGCTTTTCTCATGCAATACAAAATACCAACCAAAACCACACTGTAATCTGGGTTAAGAAAACAATTATCACGGCAATTTTTTCGGGAGTAATGCGGTTAATAATGATCGAGATGATGGTGATAGAGATGGTGTACTCCAGCGAATTCGAGAGAGATAGATAGAGAGAGAGAGAGAGAGAGAGAGAGAGAGAATGAACGAAGGAGAAAAATTGCGAGGGAACAAAAAAAGAAAGTGTCGAAAGATTCGAGGCTATTCAGCTCTCTTTCTCTCTCCCTCTTTCACTCCCTTCGTCAAAGGCTTAATAGACTTTATTGTTTTACGAGCCAATTACAGATTACTTTTACGAGGCGAGTAGTGTGCTACAGTCGCTCTTTCTCCCTCTCACTCGCGCGCGCTTTTAATGAATCCGGAGAAAAAATACTCGAAAATTTCCAACGCGTGCACGGGGCTTTTGCAATGTATTTAAAATTTGTTATTTCACCTCAGTTATTTTTTTCGACTTTAGTTAATCCACGTAAAAAATGTCTTTCTATAGACAAAACGGATTCCGCGAAATGACACGCGCAAAATGAAAAAAACATGTATATAAAGGAATAATGAGACTCGTCGTTTTCTCACCGTCTCATTACACACCTCTGGGTTCTCGTGCGCGTCACCAAATGCGTGTCGTCGCACACTCAGCTGTATATAATCGGCGTTTAATTTGAATGGCTCCGCGCTATGCCTCAGCGTATTCACTCGTTTCTACGAACACCTCGTGGAAAAACGCCTCGAAACGCCCCGCGTTACACGCACCATGTAGGTGCGTGATACACATATATGCTCGAGAAAAAGAAATAAGGATTTGATGCCTCGTAGCGTACGACTTTTTTTCTCTGATTTATATATAAGAGGCGCGATCCCACGACTTTACGAGCTGCATCGCGCGCGTGTGGGAATGCAAGTCTGGTCTATACTGATGCTAGGCTATAAGTGCGCTAAGTGTAATGTGCATCTTTTTCTACTCGTCATCATGATTCCCGGGCCGTGCGAAGGAGTATATAACTATTATATAGGAAAACCTCAAAAGCTTGACGCACGCGCGCGTAGTAGCTTAAATTCTTATCGAACTAACTCGCGTTGCATGTTTCACGAGCGACATCTTTTCTCAGTACCCTATGACTGTTATTGAATTTTTATCCAACTATTCTTTATTCTTTATTCTTTATTCTTTATTCACAACGGCATACCTATACAGGTATAGACCTGTAGCAGTTACACGGCTCAATAATTCAGAATATGTATGATCGGTGATCACTCGTATAGCTTTCATTATCAACGATTCGATCTTGATAGTTATTGAAAATAGATGCACAGATCATTAGAGGAAAAGCTCTTTAATACTGAAATGTAGATAAAAATAAGGCATCTTTGGGCAAAGATAAATAAGACGAAAGCTGTTCTTTGGAAGCTCATTTAAAATGCTAATTCTGCAGCGCGCACCTCAGTCTCTTCAAAGACAAACGGTGCTGAGCATAAGAAGTGGACTGAGCACTCATATGTATAGGTGTCGCAGTAGGTACTTGAAAAAAGGGCCCGAAAGACATTTCTCTCTCGCCGACAGTCGCCTTACCCTGCCGTCTTACCCTCCGTCGGCTTATCCGAAGACCTCATCTCTCGCCACGCATATCTGGTATTCACTTTTTCTTTTTGAGATCGCGTGACAAATTTCAAATACGACCGTGCGTTTAGATCTTCTTGCTTGGAAGCACATTTTAATAATGCCTCTTTAATAGTATTAATGCCTTTTCTTCAAACACGGTATTCTTTGTAGCAACGAATTTTTTTAACTATTTTTAATGGCGCATATAATATATAACTAAGAACCGTTTAAGAAAAGTAAAAATATTATGAATCAAAGACTAGATTGAAATCGTTCCTATCAAAAGAAAATCAAACATCCAAAGTAATCGAATTCAATTCCCGTTCTTAATCTGCATTGAAATTTTGTCATTTCCATGGGACATCTATTTTTTATGCAGTTGGTATAGGAGCAAGCCGGCGCCAGGCTTGCTGCTCTTTAAATGTAAAAAATATTTAGACGCTTCGGGCACAGCGACGGGAGTCGTGGGAAGTTACTAGTTATTCAATTTTTCGGATTTGACTCGAAAAATGGAGCGGGATGGAATGGACTCTCTCTAAATTTAAAAAATGAAAGTAGCCACACATAGGACCGCTAAGTTTAGAGCATCGTCTTCGCAGTAAGCTAGAATACAGTATCCAAATCACACGCCTCGTATTAATTGGCTTTACTGTAGTGCAGTGCTTGAAATCGTCTGTATATATTCGAAAAGAGAGGAGCAGGAGACAGTTAATCGGTTGGCTTTAGAACTCCCGGACTACGACCCTTTTTATTTCTTTACGATGACTCGCACGAGTGTAGTAGACGGTCCATTAACTCGTTCGGTGCCCAGTCGCGCAGCTGAGATACTCCATTCTTTTTCCTCGGCTTTTGGGAGAAACCGTGTGCAGTAGTGTGCGGCTTTACATGCGGAAACGAGGGGGCT
Organism: Apocrypta bakeri; assembly: GCA_018906985.1. Classification (NCBI taxonomy): domain Eukaryota; kingdom Metazoa; phylum Arthropoda; class Insecta; order Hymenoptera; family Pteromalidae; genus Apocrypta; species Apocrypta bakeri. The sequence goes on along the minus strand of JACCIA010000008.1, from coordinate 3,384,248 downwards.
ATAAAAGGCGGCTAGAAAATATCGCGTTAAATTCGATTTTTCGCGCGCCTGTTACGACGCTATTCGAATCGTTTGTTGCCTGCGCGCGCTTTTAAATTCGTTTATAAGTGGTGATTCCCTTGATTTATGGAGGTGTATAAGTGAGAGAAAACACCGTGAATTTTTACTCCAAAGTATTGTGTTACATTTTATAAATAAAGTTTATAGTTTTTCGCGTATAAATGAATACTTTAATAAAAACTTTAATATATTTTATTTTAATTAAAATACGCACCATTTAAATACAGGAATAAAAAAATATTCAACCATTGACATTTTTCTCTAGAACATTATCTATAATCGTATAAAACGATAGCTATTTTCTAACATTGTAATTTCACTATTTAAACTGTGATTTTTCACTGATTTCCAAGTTCTAACACCATTTTTTACTCTACTTTCTGTATTTATAGGATCATAAAAGTTCACGCGACAAGTTCACCAATTAATAATCTGTGGATACATACTGGAAATCGAAGTTAACGATTCACTACTATGAGAGTGTACAACTATCACTAGTAAAATTAGTGAAATTTCCACTATTTCAAATTTAAACATTCAACCTTGCGTATTGCAATGGTTAAATACAGTGTAATAGACTGAAAACACATCATCTACATCTATCACGGGAATTTGTAAAATCAATTGTTAAATCCGCAGTAAAATTTACATCTTCGAGCGTTTGTTATTTTCACAGGATTATGCATCAGAATCTATCAATATCGAAGTTGATTCCCCGGATGTCATCGCTTTGAATTCTTTGAGCAGAATATATGTATTTACACGGTTCGAAAAAGAAATGACAGTCGCGCGCGATTTATGCATTATGCATTGGACTCGAGGATCGGCCATGATCAGGAATTTCTGGAGGCAAAATTTATAATTACGCGAGCGTTGAATTGACAGTACAAACTCGTCATCTAAATATCTCTCTTGCAGTTTACAGCTGTCAATTATTGTGGGGATTACGTCCTTATTTACGCAAAGGTACCGAGTACGAATTTTTCAGTCGCAATGATATGCGACGATGTTTTATGTATGAAATATTTTATGAGATGCTAATCAGTAAGCGGATGCATTAAGGATTTTAATACTTTGCTAAAATCCCCCCCCCCTCCGCCCTCCGCTCTCGTGCTCTCTCTTTCTATCTCGTGAATTAAGATAATTACGCTTGAATTTCGGGTGGTCGGCATTACATTGGTCAGTTCAGTAGCATATTAAAAGCAAAGCATACGCAAAAGCACGTTCTATTACTATAATTATAGCATACGATTATATCAATAATCGTGAGGAAATATAGCAATCCGCGAGATTTTTCACACTTTCACAGTGTCGAACAAGTAGCACAAACACTTTGAAACGAGGAAAAGAGTCAAGATTGCCTTACTTGAAGGTGTCTCGGAAAAATTGGTGTTTTCACCGAGCGTAAAGGGTCGAGACACCGGCGGCACTTGTCACCACACAAAAGCTGAAATTGCCGGCGCTTTCTCAGCCGGCCCTTTTCATCTACCGCAGTTGTAGTATTCTGACGCTCATACTTTCGCCTCATATTTTTGCCTCATACTTTTGCCTCCGAGCAAGAGACTGATGTCTGAGACTCTTTCGCAAAGGGACAGAAAAGTGGCTTCCGCTCTCAATTCGAAATGATGCTGCGACATCTCTATCGCGCAATAATAATATCATTTTTTCAGCTCTCTTTAGCTAGAAATGTATTGGCACGATTTGAGTGCAGTAAAGACGTCTGGCCTCAATCTTCGCGCACGATATATTTATATCGAGATAATCGTCGGTAGCCGTTAGTCACTTTATTAAGCTCTTGTTGGAGAGTCGTCTTTGCGGCGCGGAATGTCCCAACGCCGTGGCAAAAAGGACGGCTTAAAAAAAGGCCAAAGCCAGGAGAAGAACAAGCCTCGGTGTGAATCTCATGTTTTATTCAGAGAGTGGGAGAGAAAGAGAGAGAGAGTATAGGGCCCCGCGCGTGTTGTGCGCAGCCGTGCAAAAGGAGCCGCTTTGCAACAGAACAGAGGAGCCGCGCCACTTAGGGTGTGAAGCGCGATCGAGCGCGCTGCGATCGATCGATCTTCCCCCGAGTTACTCTTTCTCTTTCTCTCTCTCTCACTGACGTGGAATTCCGCGGGCGATATCGCTCTCTTTAAACCGAGCGATTTTGCGTTCGTGTTTCTGTCCACTGTGCCGGAGCTGCCTTATGTTGTTTCTTTCTTTTTCTTATTTTGCTGGGGACCTACTCTGATGCTGATTCCTTTGCTGCTGCTGCTATTGCTGCTGTTGCTGCTGCTGCTGCTGTTGCTGAGGATTTCATCCGTTTGGCCCTTTTTCCATTGATTGTGCAGATATTTTACGGACTGTCGGAGGAACGGGATTCTTAATCGGCTCAGCGAGCTTTTTCAAAGTGGCGTGAGACCGCGGATAAGGATTGTTCCGATGGGCTTCACTGGAAAATTATATGCTTACTTTTTATTTACAGAACGTTTAGATTCGATAAAATGTTGCAGTACATTGAACATGGAAAAGCCAAATATAGAAATCTACTCTGGAGCCAGAGAGAGCCAGTATTGATTGATTACCTTATAGACAGTGCACTGGTTAACAATAGTGATGTAAAATCATGTTCTATGATCGGTATGACAGGAACGGGTCAGATGTAATATACTTGTATAGGAGATTTCAAAACTGTGTAGCAATTGTAATGTAAGTCAATACTAGCCCAATACTGGCATAGTTGAGTTCAACCAGAGTTAAATATGTATAGCGATGATGTATACAATTTATAAGCCAGTTTACTATAGACATTAGTACGCTGATAAATTTTTAAAACAGCTTCCAAATTTTCACACGCGTAGATAAAAAGGTTTAGATCTTTAAAGAGAACAAGATTGATCAGACGGGCACTGGTTTGAAAGTATGGCTCATTGGGACATTTTAACTCATTAGAAAAAATGATCGCTTTAATTGGCACTATCAAGGTAAATGTAGGCTATCTTAGTTGTACATACTCATGCAAGAAACACGACAGAGTACATAGTAAATTTTAGAAAAGAAACGTTCTCGCACAGTAATGGTCGAAAGATTATTTGAGCAATTTTTAAAGCAAAATTCCTGGAAATTCTGAGTGTTCTGGCCGTCGCCGCCTACACAACGGCACTAGAACTAGGAAAAAAAGAATCGGTGCTTCGTTTCCTCCACCATCGAAAGCAACCGAGTGGCACCAACTGTCACGAGGCTAAACCGACGAGGTCGTCTACTCCTTGTCCCACACTCGTGATGAAAACGAGTCGCGACGGCGACGGCGACGGCGGCGGTGGCAGTGGCATGGAGGAAAATAAAACAAACAGTCCGCCTAAAATACAATCCGGCAGCGGAAGCCGCAGTATATGTGCAGGCGTGCAGAAAGAAAAAGGGGCGTGTATACGAGCGCGCGAGTGAGAGTCTATCGCAAAGACTAATTAGAATCTAAACGCCCGTGTAATCGTTTCCTCGATGTGTGTTCTTTGCTTATTAGGCTTCCCTAGTCCGGAATAGGCGGGGGTGGTGTCGCGCGATATACATCGACGGATAATAGGCGGCCTCTAATTTTCTCTCCGCCCTCCAGCCCTGACAGTTGTCTTGTCACGTTAACCTGCCTTGACATCGACTATTGCTAAAAGATTATCATTCGTGAGTGTCGCCTTGACGTGTCTTTTTCAAGAGAGACCATCAACATTTCTTTGAAAAGTAATATGACAATACATTTTACCGTTTAAAATAATAGAGTTTTGAAAAAAATATTTTTCGAACTAACTGAATAAAAGCAACTGGTATGTGAAATAAGTCCGCGTGTTTCCAATGCTGCATCGCTTAAGAATTCAGGCGCGTTCGGCAGTTTGCAATCACGCGACCACCCAAACTCAGGCTATCGTGAGTCGAAAAGCGTTAAAAAGACACATAAATTTAGATAGCATCTTGACAGAAAAACGAGCATAAAAAGCACGAATTATATATTTCTGCTCAGATCGATTGGCAAACTATAACGACCGAAGCTTAATGGCGCTTGTTGGCACAAGCTTATAGTGTAAACAAATGCTTTTGGGTTCGTTTGCATTTTATCTGTTTATATATGCGCTCTCTCGCACTTTCGCTGTTTTCGCGCAAAATGTCAATGAATTGTCACATTCACGATTATATTGATTCAAACAATTATTACAAGGATAACTAATTGCCAAGAAAAACAGCTGCCTAGCCAATAACTGTGTTTAACCATAGCATGATTAATCAAATGCGTTGTTTACTGATAAACTGCAAATTTAAAGTGTTTATTCACGAGAGACCCGATAGTTCATTACAACACGTAATAATTAAGCTCCAATAACGAGTTAGTCATATAATTCACGCTATGTATTTACTGTTTACTCGCCGTCTAGGCCTCCGTACGCTCGCGCGTGAGCGTGCGCAAATACGCGGCGTGCGGAAACATTGAATTAAAAGAAAATAAATCCGAGATAATATTAAACCGTCTCGTATATATAACGGAGTAATGCACACGCGAAAATTCAATTGTAAACAAGATTATATCTATAGAACAAACTCGCGCTTTAAACCTTTTGACGCCTATAGCTTCGCATCCTTATCGTTTTTAATTTCCAACGCTCAAGCAAACTTATTATAAACTCACACGATTTCTTGTTCGTATGTAGCTGAATTATATCTATAATGTTGACGATAGCCCTCGCCATAGCGCTCAAGTGGAGAAATAAAATAAATAAAAAGTAAAAAATAAAAAAATAAACAATATTCCTCTTGCAATTAATGTGAAAGGTATGCCAAGGAACGTGACGAGGTGGGACGAAGGCACATTTGTGATAAGTTAATCTTGAAAGTTCGATGTGCGCGCGTGCGTGATATAGGGGCGGCGTGCACGCTGTCGTGCAACCAGGTAAAAATTTGTACACGAACGGAGAAGCGCGTGCCGCCTTCAGCGACGGTCTGAGACTTGCTATTATATATATATATATGCTAAGCTCTTTTTTTCCTCGTCTCAGTGGATAATATCCAAGTCGAAGCTTTTCCGTATATCCGCAGTCTCTGCTTTTATCGCCTATAAAAATAAACCCTTAAAATGAATCTCTTTCGTTTACTTTTCCGTTTTTATATATATAGGTACCTGGTACATATATTACGTACATCGGTGGGTTGAAATCTCGCGACTATGAGCTCCCGCGTTTTCTCACAATTACAACCAATCAAATGAAATCCTCGCTCTCGGCAATGTGCTGTAAAAAAAAGCTCGCGTTCGTTACACGGAATAACCAGAATCGGCACGAATTAAAAGCAACCGCGCGAGCTGCGCGGAATTACGGAATCGCGGCTAATGTTTCATACATGCACGCTTAACGGCGGCGCTTCTATAAGTAACGAGTGGAGATAAGAACTTCGCGCTCTCGCGGCTGCAGCCGGGCTTTTATACAATAACATAATCCTCCTCGCAAAGCGCTGTATATTCGTTAACTCCGTGTGTACGCATCTGTGTGCGAGCCCGTGTACGAGTGCGTGTGTGCGCGCGCGCACGTTTGTGTGCGTGGGGCCCGCATTGCCAGGCTTAAAACGAAGTTATAGTGCATTTGCACTCGCGCACATACCGTATAACTACGTAGGTATTAAGACTTGGAGGTCGGCTGTAAAGAGGAGAATTTACGAGAAGCGTATTTTTTTTATTTCAACAGGGTGAATATGGAATTTATTTTAACGAGGGAGGTGAATCCGCATTGTTGGCTTTTCTTAGCTTTACGATCGATTAATTAAGTTCACGTGGGAATTTCGTCATGTACAGATTATGGATCTATAGTGGATTAAATTCAATGATGTGGCAAAATGTTATTGAATTTAAACGGTGAAAATACAATACACAATACGCAATACACGAGTCACAGTAGTGTTCTAAGTTCTTTAGAATATTGCGAAAAAAGTTGTCATTACCAATGCATAATCGGGCCGTCGGCAGTTAAACGCGCGAAAAATAGCCCAGAGTCGTGGTTGTGAAGCAAATGGCGAAATTTGCATCAAAGCGTTTTTCCAAAGCAACGCACCCGAGCACAAAAAGACTCTTCCAAACGAAGCGGTAGCCTAACTTTCACCCAAAAAAGAGGGTCGTAAAATGAAACAAGGAAACGCGCATTGAAACGATCGTTAAACGCTTCATCGTTCAGCTGTGACGAGCGGTCCTCGATCGAAAGAGAAGAAAAAATAACTCAATTCCCGCCGTCAGCGAAAAAAAAGAAGCTCGCGTATAACAAACAGCGAATACTAACGAAAACGAGAAGCCGCAACACGAGAAAAAAAAGGAATCAAAATCGGGCGCGCCCGAGGCAACACTCGCTATACGACTAAACGACGCGAGTGATAGCGCGTGAGCGCGCGCATTGCTCTTCGGGACAGAGAGGGCAGATTCATTTCCATATTGTAATGTCCCGTATCCTGTTGGGTCGACGCGCCAACGATATTATGCGCGCGCCAACAAACCATTTAGAAACCAGGTGTTAAATTGTCTGTGACGCCGTAGCCGCTGTCGCTGCTGCTGCCGCCGCCGCTGCCGCCGCTGCCGCCGCCGCCGCCGCCGCCGTCGGCGACGTGCGCGCATGTGTACCAAAGCGTTTACACGTATGTCGAGAGCAGACGATATGCAGTTCGAGCTTCTTTCGGGAGGTGCGCTAACCGGAATAATGATAATAGTGTCACGGACTCGCACTGGAAACTAATACCTTCGAGGAATCGCATTCGATGCAGGATGAAGCCATTGGTCAGGGGGTCACAGTTCGAGTATTCGGTTATGTTCCTTATTAACCTTGTCTCTCTTTTTTGCTCTCAACTATCCATAGTATATGTAGTGTAGCTATAATATATGCATTTGCGGATGGGCGTGGATACTCTCTCCGTTAATGCGACGAGCGTTAGCTTGGAATGCTTCTCGGGAAACAGAGTCCTTTATAACGCAGCTTCGATAAAGACTTCAAGCTTTACATTGAAATTACTCCATGCGAGTATACTCGTAGAAAAGGGCTTTAACTTCGTAGTAGTGAAGCATGCTTCTAGGCTGCTGTTTCTAATCATGTAACACGATGCACCACCTCTCTGCGTTACTGTTCTTTTTCAGTCTAATTTAACTATTACAATCACTATTAGCGTGATCAAATGCAGATTGTTTTGATATTGAGATTCATATTCATAGCTTTTAAGAATCTTTTGTAGCTCTGCACTGAAAAATCGTTTACTCTATTTATTAGGATAAAAAAATATTCCTTTATTTCATAGAATTTTTATCTAATATTTTTTAATAAATACAATTTTTTAATTTAGCAAACTTTTTTTTCAACGCAATAAACTAGTTAGTTAAGAATTATCAAATTGTATATGGAATGTGCATATTTTAAATATTATAAGGATACTCATAGAAGAGGATTTATTTTTTACAAAACAAATAATAGCCCATTTTTTCTTACTCTATAGCTTTATCTATTGTAAGCTCTTCCCTCTAAGCTCCAAAATCACTCTCAATTTTAGAGTGAAAAGTTTATTAGGGCATCATCACTTCGAAAATTCGTCAAGAATTGAGAAATAGTTTAGATTTAGTTTATATTTTGATATGTCTCTAGCTTTAAACTAACGTACACATCAGGTTGTACTTTAAGCTCTTGAGTAAAAAATTCTTGTTGGAGTCCTGGATAAAATAAATGATTCCTTGATTTCCTATAATGATGATATACATGTATATACTTTATTGCATTATAATTGATGCGTGGACATCGATACGACTGTCGCTCTATAGGAAACTTACAGAAGATAGAGAAGATTAAGCGCGAACACGTTGAGTGCGAGCGCTCATCTCAGGTTCGTACTTTATTTGTATATATATTATATATAATACGTCTACATATTCGATTTCTCGCGGTCGCGCTTGCCTCTCCGCGCAAGGTCAGAGGTAAGCGAGAGATGTCGCGATCTACTGATGACCGTCAGTAGCACTCCGCAGATCAGAAATATGATATTTATTACATATAACAAAAATGTTCACTCCAAAAAACGACAAAATGCCCATTCATTCATTTTAATTAATGTTGAAAATTTCACATAAATTTCACTGTCGATTGCAAAATCAAAAGAGCACTCGAACATTTTAAAAATGCATCTTATTATTGTATTATTGGCACCTAGATGGCGCATAGACGACTAAAAAGGCATTTGTAGAAAACTTAGTTTGAGAGCGACGTGGTTCAGAAGTGACTCGCAGTCGGACATCGCTCGAAGCACTGTCTCGATCTTCTTCTCGGATCTCGCGCGAGCAAATGAAAGAGGCGTGTACATCTCGCGCTCGCGATGATGATTTCTCGCTGCTATACTGATGCTGTTGCTCCTGCTTCACTGGAACCCTGGCTAACCGGTATTAGATTGCGAGAATCTATATACTCGAGCGTAAGGTGATTCGGATTACGGATGGTAGCGACTTCTAAAGCGTTGTATTTATTTTATCACTAACTACACGGCCGTTATTTGATTAATCCGTTCGCGATTTCATTTGCTTGTAGATTTTTCCTCTTCGCAGAAGAAGCTTTTAGTTTTTGTTGACGCTAGTTTTAAGATTCGCATTTCTAAACGATTTTTATTAAAGTGACGATATTACGCTACTTGCCGAGAGCTATATAACACTAATTTTAATCTGTCAATGCGCTACTTTATTTCAGGTATCGAAATTACTGCGAAGTATTATTTTATCATTTTATCATTGTGTGAGATAGAAATAATCGATACCCGATAAAAAATTAATATTTTATTAATTAGTTTGAAAATATATTTTAAATTGCTTGTTTCCATAACTTACTATAAAATTAAAGTTAATGAATGTTATATACATATTTGTTACTCTCCTTTATTTTATTTGAACTATTCGAATCTCTTTTCAAGATTCATAAAGAATGTACAGAACACTTTAAAAACAATAATGTATTTGATATGTCAACTATTTATTATCATTGATTTCTTCTCATTGTACAGTATCGGGCATTGGCATAAGGCATGGTCTAGATCATTTTCTTTTTGTCCGCAATCGTAATAGATTCTTGAGTCCATAATTGCGAGTGATTCAGTAACTTGACCGTGAACAATTTTCACTATTTTCTATGATAACGGTTTGAAAAAGAATTGCAAATGTTAGAATTCCTTGTTAGAATTCTTTTTGCGCACATATTTTAGATTGGAGAAATGAATAGTAGACGCAAATGAATTGACAGGAACTTATTTTTTCCACGTATCCTCCGAAATATTGATGTATAATCATAAGACTGTTTATCAACAAACAAAGAGATTGAGCAATCCAATTAAAAGCGAAAGAAGCCAGAAAAGGAAGTAGGAACGTTGTCGCGTCAATAAATCTCGTCGCGATCAAGGGTGTGGTCAAACGCAGCACGGCTCCTCTCCACAAATCTATAAAACTCGACTTCTCCTGTCTCGAACTACTTAGACTCGCGCGAGCAGTACTGTACATTCTGGCTAGACCACTGGTCAAATAAAGCTCTCGCCCACCCGGAGTGTAATATGTTCGCGTCAGTGGCATCGCCGACGATTTTCACCGCTCCCCTCGGTCTAGTAGCTGTAGTCCAAGTGTTGCTAAAAATCTAGTGATTAATGTCAAGTGGCTGGAGCCATGTCAGTCTTGCTTATCCGAACTTGCACTCATTTTTCATCGAGTTTACTGGAACCGTGGATTTGGCCAATGGAATGTGCGTGACTAGACTTCACTTCTTTGGAAATGCATCACAGACTTGGAAACATTAGTTTTTATTAGAAACTTCTTTGAAAAGTTTGAGGAACAAATGACGGTCTACGACGTCTTGCAACAGTATTCGATTCGCATTTCATCGGCAACACAAAGAGCAGGATCGTCTCTCTCGAATAGACTTTGTATTTACGTCGCAATAATTGTCCGCATCCCGCAACAAGTACATGTACAATAGTAGTAGAACATACGAAACAAAATAATACGTTGTCGTTCGCGTCAAAAAACTATTAAATTGCAGACAAAAAACTATTCAATTGAACAGACCCATCATTTCAGTGTATGCTCCGAAAATGTCATCTGGCCTTGTGATATTTCCCACATCACGTGGTGACAAAAGTCTTAAGGACATTACACATAAGTGGGTAACATTTGTCACGAACTTATTTCAAGGAAGAGGTCGTGCTGAAATTAATAGCCTTGGTATACAGGCGTTACTGTATCCCTTGTAAAAATGTGTATATGTTTCTATTGTTATATAAAACGGATAATAAGCTCTGCTTCGCTATATAAAGCGAATTTTGACAATGAAACTTTTTGATATGTATGCAGGTTATGACGAATCATATCTTTCTACTTTACATCATCAGTTAGAGGGTGGGTGTGCACTATAATTTTAGGTAATGAATATATATTATAGACTGAAAACAATTTTTTTTTACTTCAATCTAATCATTATATTTATTAGAATGAAAAAATATACATACAAATCAGAAAGACAATTTTAGAATAAAAAAATTATTAATTGGTAACATATTTCATTTAAATATAATGTTTATATCTTTCTCATTTTTTAAATTTAGCACGCTTTTTCAACTGTATAACTATTATAATACACAAACGAATAAATTACAATATTACGTTGAATTAAAAACGTTTTATAAGTGTAGATAAATAAACTGCCAAACAAATTTCAAACGTCGGCTTCGTGAGCGTTCTAGTTTATATATTTATTTATTATATTTCTAAAGTGATAACCGACATTATAAAGATCAATGAATCAAAACACATCTTAGTAGGATTCACTTTCCTTTTTTAAGAACAGATGTACACTAAGAGTAATTGTTATGTTGAACAATAATTTTTCAAAATATTGCGATTTCAATCAGAGTAATTTACGAATTTGATCAGAGTAATTTCAAGCTCCACCACTATCGGTAGTATTTACCACGAAGCAATATTTTGATTTAGCAAATATCGAATTTTACAAAAATGAAATTTGCCGAAACCCGGGATTGAACCGGGGACCTGCAGATCTTCAGTCTGACGCTCTCCCAGCTGAGCTATTTCGGCTGCATAAACATTTTTAATTGACCGTTTACATTATCAATAAAAGCATTTCGCATTGCAGGTTACTTATACTTTCTACGCAACAGGCTCTCGAATAAGAAATATCTCATCTAAATTATTAATTGATATATAAACGTGTTTTAAATTTCTTTTTAACATTATTTTATTTAGCTTAACTAAACTCTAGAAAAGACAAGTATGCATTATTATTTAATTAACCTAATTATTAGAATACATTAAACGTAAAAGTTACTGCCAAAAACATATTTTGGTAGAAGATTTTTGAATTATCAGTTAACAAATTTCTTTTAAAAAAATTTCACGGTATAATGGAAAATTTTAAAATTAAAATTATTACCTATTCCTATCCTAAAGGAACACGATGCCTTTAATTAAAAAAGTTATTTTTTATTACATATTTTCATAGGAAATCTATAGAGATTTATCAGCATTGCATTAAAAACTGGTTATAAAATAATATACGAAATTTTTGGTTTATGATTTGCAGTTCCTCAGGGAACAATTTTTCACTGCAAACACAACAACATTTTTTTTAAATGGACTCAATTTTCAAGAGAAAATATTTGAAAAGTCTTTTCTAATACAATAAAACATATATATGCGTTGAAAATTAAATATTATGTTAAACCTTATAAATTTCAAAAGCGAATGTTCGAGTCAGACTTAATGTATCTCAAAATTCTCGGAAAAACAACTGATTGTACAGTCTTATCATTGAATAAATTGATTAATACTAACTTGAACCTTCGCAGAGCTCTTGTATATCAATGTGTATATATATAACTGGAATAAGTGTCTGATGTGATTTGAGTATATGGCTACTACATTCTAAATCAGTAATAATAACTGTATGTGTAATAACTATTTTTTGCATCAATCAGTTTTTCCAATAAGAATTCCAAAATAAGCAATAAATGCATTGAGCTGATAAAAATATTTTTTGCTCCATTCGTCATAACATTAATATGCAAAAAGGCATCACTTGTCAAAATGCACTATAATTTTGTAATAATTAATGAAGCATTCAGTTTAAGTCGTTTAATAATTATTGTATTGTAACAATTAAAATTTAGTATATTTAACAAATTTTTAATAATTATTTTATGAAACCTAACTCGAATATGTCTTATCCCCGTAATAGAAACTAGTCGATATACATCGTAGTTGGTTTCCCTTCAGTTCGTTATGTATTTTAAAAACATTAAATTATTTGGTTAGACCAGTAATACAATATTGCGAATTTTATGTTTTTAAGTAAATTACGAGCCGCCAGCGTTAAGATATTTATTTTATAAAAATAAATTTTATCATATATGTGGAAAATTGTTTTAAATTTTTTACTTAATATTTAATATTAGGCAAAGAATTGAATTATTCAACTTAAAATTAATTGATATTATAGGGAATAATTTGTTCTTTTCCTGATCATGTTGTAAAAACAAACAAAAGAAAAAAAAGAAAACAAGGGTTTTCTCGGATAAACATCAGATTTATACAGTTTTCTGGGAAAAAACGGTATGCATGCACAAACATTTTGTAAAATGATCTAAATGGAACTTCTTATACCGTAAAATATATTTTCAGAAAATTTTAGTGAAATTTGAAATTAGTAAATTTGAAGGAGGAAAGAAGAAGAAGAAGGTGGAATATATTTATAATTCTAAATAAAAAAATCAGGTAACGCTGAAAACACTAACTCTTTATTGAAACGACGTTGCTCATTGAGAGTAGAGGTAGAGAAAGAAAATCATGACGGAATAAATAAACGCCTGAGGCATCAGCAGCAACAGCAGTAGTACACTCAAGCCATATCAGACTCATATGTCCGTCTACTGGCAACCGGTATAAAAACGACTTGCTGATACATAATGTATATAAAACGTTTGCCGTACAATACACATTCACGCGACAGCCGCAAGCCACATCCAGACCTACAATTACAGGATCCAACGTATTCGTATACTTATATTTGTATATATAGTAGCCGAACACTCGCGTGATCCTTTTCATTTGTTCACGCTCCACGATTTGCCTAGTTGCGCATCGTTCAAAGTATACAAAGTATGCGAACATAAACTTCTCGATGTATATACCTATATTGATGTTCTACAGAGTATATCGACTCGTGAAGGCGAATAATGTGAGGTGAACGTGGGGGTGAGCAAACGCCGCTTTTCTCACCTCGTTATATATGTGTCTGTGTAACTACGCACACCTGCAACCTGTTTTTCTCAATTGCAATATTCGTATGGAAACACATGGTCGACGAAGAGATGCACACGTGTTTACACGTATCCCTTTATTAATACACTTCTTTCCAGTAGGCCGTGGATTTGCACATGAATAAGTGGGAAACTCATCACCTGATTATGCATCTGTTCGAGAATCGTATACTCGCATATATTCGCGTTTGTATTGCGGATGCAGCGCAGATCGTAGTTAAGACGGTCATTATTAAACTTTGAAAATTTTCGATCGAAAGAGGAAGCGAGAAATGCATCCGGTGCAGATGGCAAGTTTTACACGGTTCTGACACTATTTGCGGCTATGGGAGTCTTTAGGTATCTTGTAAAAAGGTAGCGAAGGTAAGATTGTGGGTATTTTTTTAAGTCACACCGGATGTAGCTGTTTTGCAATTTCGAAAATATCGTATGGAATTATGGTAAGAAGCGCAATGAGAAGTAACAAGCGCGTATGGGAAACTCTTGAATGAAGCTAGACGCCGATTTCCCGGCTAATTGATACGAGACACTCGATGCGTTAGATTGCCTTCAGCCTATAGTCTTCAGCTTCACTATACCGGTATAGATTAGTAGTCGATGTAGCAGCGAAAGTTCCACGCGAAAAACACGTTACTCTAAGCCCCGCGGCGCCTACGTATAGGTACTGATACGCGAACAACGCGTGTTAATACTCGTTTGCTCGTCGCACAACTACAATTGTCTAGGAGAGATTGTTAAAACGTTTGACTTTGCGACGGCTGCATTGAAAACAAGGTGCATTCGTTAACTATATACTCAAAAGAAAAATTTTCTCCGACTTACTGACGAAAGATAACTGTGAATAAGAAATGTTTGAATCGCATACCGTGATATGAGTGATTCTTTGAAAGATTGACCGATCAAAATAATCTTTTTTTTGGAAATAATTCTAAACTACTATTATTATTTTGAAAATTTCGTGTTCCTCGGGGAAGCAACTCTTACTAAAAATACAAGAGGGAATTTTTTGTAATATTTTTTTTAAATTTTAAAATAAAATTTTCAAAAGATCGTATTTAAATACACCACGATACATTTAAAAGCTTTATGTCTTAAAAATGTTGAAAAGGTATGTTGATTCGCAACTTATGATTGAAATAAAATTATCGGTTAAATTATCTCCTAATATGCATATTATGACCAAAATGCCTATTTCATACGTATAACAAAATAACTTTAATATTATAATGAACTTGATATTTTTAAGTAAAATTTTTAAGCCATGTATATACTTTTATTATTACTTGGTGTATTAGAAGATCTTAAATTTCTCCATAAGACATGCTGATTGCAATTCCTCGCGTATAATAATGCCGGTATTATTAATATTACGTATTAGGTATAATATAACGTAGAGTAATGATAAAAATCGACATATGGCATTAGTGAAGAAGATCTTCTAATACACATAACGACATATAGGTATAATCGGCATCGAAACGCATGTAAGAGATGCTCGTATCCTTGCATCGCACATCGTCCGTCTCGTTGTCCCCTTTCCGGTGTTTAATACGTCTCTTCCTCTACACTATTGCACCGTACACCCTGCCTACAATATAACTACGTAACGTAGTCACCCTTCTCGATCTATCCGCTCGCGACTTTTCGATGCTCACGCGCGGTACGTATTACGTACCCATCAAGGGGAGGAATTTAGTGCTTCCTCCATTCCCACTTTTTTTTCCTCGCTTCTCTTACTCATCGGGCTATTTATGCATGCGAGGCTGATTTTACGCATTAACGGACTAGAACGCCAGACGAGTAGTTATCGGATATTTATAATGCGTTCTTCCGTCCCGCTTTTTCGTCGCTTCTTTTTTCGGCATCGGTGCTCGTTTTCGATTCGACGGTCAAGTTGTTTATTTGTGATCGAGGGCCGCTCGTTAGGGAAATTTTATTTCAAGATTGACGACTCCAAGTCAAACTCATTAGATTCCGTTTCCTTCCTGTCTCATCGATTCTTCTTATTTCTTTGTGTTATTTTATTTGAAATAAGTGCTTTTTGGACGGTGTATGTATAATATGTATTTATGGCGAAATTTATATAGTGGAAATTAACATAACATGTCATTGATTTTAGAACAAATTTTCTTTCTACCGAGATTCATCGTTATTTTGTAAGTAAACGAATAAGAGTTCGGTATAATTGAAGATTTTATGAGTTTGTTTTTAGTTTGTCATGAATAATTTGGAAAGTCTGATTAGGCGGTCGTGTATTATGCATAAGAGTTACCGATAGAAAAACTCCGAGTTTAAGCTTATCAGTTTAAAAAATTATAATCCCGAAGCAAATTGTAAGTTTGTCAATCTATATTATTATTACTTAGCATAACAATTTTATTTACACAATATATTTTCTACATAATTCATTAATTTCATCTATAATGGGTATTTACTTTGGAATTATATATGGACGTGCGAACGTTATGTTTGATATCGATGCAACAGCCGTTACATTATAAACTATTTTCAAACTAGTAGTACAATATCTATAAAATGTAAAGCGAAAACATATTAAAAAATGTGAAGACAAAACCAGACTTACTATATATATATAAATAAAATATTATTTGAAAATATAAAACAATTTGTTTAAAATCAAAAAGTGCATGTATGTATATATAATAGCAACTATACAGTTTTCTTTTTACATATTTATATTTATCGGAATGAAGAAAAATTCATTTATCGGTATACAATGAACGAACATATTTAAACGAATATTTATTAATTATAATCACATTATTTGTATCATAAAGATTTGATTTAAATATATAGAGTCTTAAATGAAAGGTTTATTTTGCATTCAAATAAATGCGATACTTAGAAAAATTATTTGTTGGAATAAGGCAAGAAAATAAATTAGACAATAACGTGAATATTTACTAGCCACGTATAATAATAAGTGACATAGTAAGGATAGCTGGAATCGATGACACGAGCGATTAATAAACTCGATTGAACATTTCCAAAATCCGTTCCGGCGTCTTGAGACACCTGCAACCTCGCAACGTACAATAGACAAACTTGCAACTTTGCGTGCTCGACGTCTAATTAATAGCGTCAAGTGCAGTCCGTCCACATTTATTTCGATCCAATATAAAGGTCCTACAATGAAAGTGGTTTCTCCCTCAACGAAACAAGCAACCCACATCATATATCGTCGGTGTGACTAATTTCCCGCGGCTTTATCGCTGTCCAAATGCATAAATATCCACAGCCGCGAATTTTCATATTGCGCGTAATAAAATTCCACATGGGAAGCGTAGCTCTGGTTGAAGTTTTCCATTTTCTAGGGTGTCGCTCAATGTCCCCCCTGTCCGAGATCCGAGATCCGAGAACCGAGAACCGAGATCCGAGATCCGAGATATTAATCAAAGGGGGAATGGACTGGGGAATCAGTAGGAACTCGAGGTTCTGGTGGCAGATCGAAGTGAAAATTGACGGCGTCCGTCCCAATCGTTTCACGGTATAATCGAGCGTGACGCATGTATGCTTGGTTTTGATAAGAGTCAAACCGACTAGCGATTTTCGGACATATTCTTGGGGAACCGATGTCGTGCGTGGGATATACTTACACCAGGGGGTTGCGCGCCATACGTGTTCTGCACGACAATAAGTTAATATTCCTTTTTTTACCAAGGGTAACGAATGGATAATCGCTATACAGTAATGTATGGTCGATGCTCATTTTTTTCATCTTATTCTTACGCATTTCTCTTATATTAATGCCACAGTCAAGTTAGCGTCTGTGATTGGACCGAGTGATTTTGATTTATGTGGCATTTTTCCCGGTAAACTCATAATATCTCGACTTTCCTACGGAAATAAATAATCGCGATATTTAAAGCGAAAATGTTGCATCAATCTGATTCGCCCAATGCAACGTAGAGTTTATCAACCCCATGAAATCTTGCAGTGAAACTAGAAGTTCTCCGACCAATCGTTTGACGGTATAATTCCCGCGACACGATAAGCGTCCGAGTACGCACTGTATCTCGGAAACGCATCTCGTACAGACGCTTGTTTTTCTCTCCTTTACGACTATTCTGGCTCTTGACCTCCCGGAGCTACTGCCGATTTCTTGTCGAGCTCTCAAGATCCCGGCAATTAATCTGAAATTGGATAGAATGGACTCTGCAGGAGCACTAGACTCTCTTTCTCTCCTATCTTTTCTAGTCTCAATATATGAGTGAGCTACTGCTGTAGGGGTTCTATGTACGTAAGAGTGTGACGTGTTTGTGTGGGTGTGTGTGTGTGTGTGTGTGTGCGAGAGTACAGTAGAGCTCAGGGGTGGATCGGACACATCGGGGTCGAACAACCCCCGCAGCGTGTTTCGGAGAGTCGATGTTGCGCAACAGAAGCTTCAAGGTAATTCGAAAAGCTATCTCTTTTGTCGGACTGTATTGTGGAACTTGATATGATTTGGATGTGCATGTGTATGCAATATATTTATATTTATATTTTCATGTGTGTGTATCTGTGTACTTGCGTGCACTACAGTACATCTAAACGGGGATCAATATTTGCGTGTGTGCATTTCCAGAATTACGCACTTTGCATAAATTCTACTTCGTACACATTTGGACGTAGAAGTAAGTGACCATTCACACTGCCAAGATTGGCACATCAAAGAAAAAGTAGGGCGGAAATGATGTAAGCCTATGAGAGACAAATTCTCGCTACTGTTTAAAAGCTTGTATAAATTGCCTTTGCGGTCGCAATCGTATGGTGCATGAGAATATGAGTTTCGTGTAGAGGGATAAAACACTTGCAAGTTGTATAGCGCTATTATCCAATTTGGGAGCCTAAATTATACCGGTTGTACAAGTACTGGTATTCTATATGCGAACGGTGAAAAGGGATGATCCGACTAATAAAAATTTTAATCTGCCACACAGTATGCAGTGCTGTGTTTCTTTGAGTCCATTATTCTCCATCGACATAACTCGTTTGCATGAATAGAATACGATTATACTGTATAAGTACCGCAAAATTTGTCAATTTCATAGAAATTTCAATATTTTGTTAAGGATGCAATTGTGGTTTGGAAATATTACTTTAAAAATAGACTGCAATTTGGTTGAAATAAAGCTTTCTATACCGATATTGTATAGAATCAGGGTAACTGTACACTGGTACACTGATCTTTACACACAACATTGTGATATAAGTAAATATAAAAAATTAAATAAATTAATGAGATAGGAGTATGCGAGTAAGTAATCCTATTAATTCGATTACGTTGTATACATGAAGTAATTATGCACGCGATACAAATACTGCGATCATTACAATACACTAAGTAAACGAACGCATCAGTTATACGATTTTCCGGTTAATTTGCCAGCTAAATATCAATATCGTTTTCGCAAGCGAACATGCGAATAAAATCAATAAAACTCGGCAGTCATGTATTCCGCCATTGCGAATCGTGAATACGAACAAACCACTCGAGCGTAAAGATCCTCCGCCGCGTCAAAACTCGCTCTCGCGTGCGAGCCGTGCAAAGAGCCGACGTAAACGACGGCCGAAACGTAATTACGCGTCTCATCGGCCGTAAGTGCACTGAACGCACCCTCATGCGTATACAATACCAATTTCTATCTATACCCATATATATAGGTATATATATATATATATATATATACGGTATACGTGTGAGTGTGCATTGAAAGACTCGTGTAGACACGAAGCGTCCGGCTAAGTGTTTGGAGTCTTTATTGAAAAGCAAGGGAAAAACGGACGAAAAAAAAGACGCGTCGAATGTGGCACATGCTTTCGATTTCTCTTTCCATTTGGTGTGTCGACGATGTATTGTTGACAAGCCAAGTGTCCCTGAGTCTGGTACTCTCTTCGATTGAAGCCGATTTGAAGGCATCCTACGAGAAATGGGATATCTATACTCTATAAATCTGAAAATAGTCCAATTTCACTGTCTAACAGTGTGTTTTTGACATTTTAAAACGTTCTATGTATGTAAGTGGGTAATAGTCAAATATAACTGTTTCATCGCCTTATATATTGTAAATAATATAATTATATTTTCCCTAGTAGGAATTTGACCAAATGCTGGCACAGTACTTGAAAACCAGTACTGTACCAGCATTGAGTCAGTATTGTGACAGCATTGTGCCAGTATTGTATAAATATATATCAAAATATATCAAAATATTATTTTTTAAAGAATCATCAAATTGTTTGAAATTACTCAAAGATGAAAATTATCCTTCCAAGTGTTAAATATAGGAGACGCCTCTTCATTCGTTGTTGAGATATTACTAAACCAACGGCCACGTAAGATGGATTTGAAGTTAGTTGGAAGTTATACTCTCGTTCGAATGTCACGCCAGAATTGGGCCAGTACAGTTTACAACTCTGGTCCGATCTTATCATCCCGATACCGAACCAATACTGGCACTTTACTGGCAACCAATATAAAGGTTGCCAGTAAAGGCCGCCATTCCAGTATCGGCAATTCATACTAGGGCTATGCCTACGATGTGTGTACTATTCTAGTTAAAAATATTAAATATTACTACTCTCACTATTTCATTAGGAATTATCATAGGAAAATAAAAATTGTAAAGCTTATGATTAAAAAACCATTTCACTATGGAAACAGATACTGCGTAATTGACAATACTTCGCTAAATTTGCAGTTGCATCGTAATAATATGCTATTGTAACAAAGATAGCATACTGCCGATAAGAAACTATTGGAAAATTTTGCTTAAATACATAAAATAATCTTTGATAATCGTAAAATAAATTTACGGTCTAAATAGTTACGAATACGTAACTATTTAGTCCATAAATTTCAAAATCTAAATTTATCGAAATTAAAATTAAGAATCGCTATTATTAAGGTGTTAATTTTACTGTTTTGGAGATAAAAAATGCTTCAGATATATCTTTTCACTACTAAGAATAAAAAACCTCAAAAATACATTCGAAATTGTTTTATTTTGTTAATTGTACAATAAAAAAACTCGCATTGTTTCAGTTATCGAAAAAACCTTGTATTGACTTGTCACACGCGCCATATAGAAATATTATTATTACAAAGAACATATTTTTATTGTAAAAGCATTAGAAAGTTTCGCAGCGATGAAAACGTTCTCGAGTCGACATCGATCCGAGAGAATAGACGAGTAAAAATAAAAAAAGCAAAGAAGTGAAAAAATCGAAGTAAGAGAAAAAAATCGACAGCCCCAAATAGAGTAATAGAAATAAAGATAGATAGAAACGAACAACGAAGCTCAGAGCTAGCGAGTGTAGGGGTAGAGAAAGCGAAAGAAAGGCCGGCGTGTATAGAGCATTGGGGTAGCGTGCAGTCGGGCGAAAGTACGGTGATCATACAGAACATTGAACAAGCGGCAGCGCCAAATTATAACTTATTTTATGACTTTTTTGCACCGGTCATTTAACCCCCGCGAAGGAGGGTCACGGTGGTCTAGCGACAAATTCGGGAAAGTAAATGTTCTCTAATAACTTTCAGGCGACTGCAGGATCATCCCTTTCTCCTCGCTCACGCACACATGCGAACGCTCGTCGATCGGGATATTCTGGTAGGAAAGTCTAGATTTGGGGAAACGAGTGTGTAATCCTTCATGTACTTTTTTTCCAATCTCAGTGTTAGTAACGATCGAGCAAACGAATGCACGACGGGCCATTTTGGCTAATTTCTCGGCCAGTCAAGGACTCTCGGTTTCTTTCGGCTATATATCATTTAGTACGTCAAATTTTTAGACAACCAGTTTATCTATCAACGTTCGAAACACGTGTGCATACGCAAAAGAGTGAAACTGCGGGATTTTCGAAAGAGCGACTTCTACGTCTATAATGATGGGATAAAAAGCATGCCTATAATCCGTGCGTATAATCTCCCACCCCTAGAAACAAGATTCGACGCGTAATAAGTTTAGCTCCTACGGCGACCGACGCTATAAAGCACAAATACGAATCACCCAGCGTGATCCGTTGCTTACTTCCCTTTATCGCGTTTCTCGATTTCCGAGAGCAATACATTTCTTACGTCTACGCTATCCTACATATATATATATGAGTCATTCTCTAATAAATTGAGCGACAACAATTTTTTTTTTAAGATTTTGAAACTTCGTTGAAAAGGTTCGATCGTGGTTATCAAGATGAAAAAATTGATGAAGATGTCTTACACTATTATAAAAGCGTCTAGTAAGGTTTAAACTCGGGAATGCAGTTGTATTTCTACCCAGAAGACCTAAATGATTTTCAACGTGAACTTTACTTAGTTTAGTGTTATGTTACATTTTTTTAGTGTTATTGTTATAAGATAGTGATCGAAGTGATTGAGATGTTTGGTTCATCGTCAACCTCGACTAACTTACAGGAGTCTTCTTAGTGTAGTTCGGACAGTTTAAGTCATTACGTATACTATTAAGTGTATTAATTAAAAGAGATTGATTCCCAACTTTTAATCTTCATATAGATACTTATGTATTCATGGAAGGCATCTTCATGAATTTTTTCACGTTAAAACTCACGATCGAACCTTGCTATGGAGATTGCTAAGACTTAGGTTTACAGGTTTATTAGTATTCTATTTGTTAAACTTAACTTATTTTACAACAAATGTCTTTTGTGTTTTTACTGACGAATGCTTCCCATTCAATTTAGAATTTTTTGAAAATTGGCTTAAAATGCCGAAATTGATAAAAATGCCGATTTCGACATACTGTAACTTTGAAAACCTTGGTGAAACAATCTAAAAAATGCATGAACGTAGAGACAGTGCCAAACTATAGTTTAAAAATTATTAAAAAAAAAAATTTTTTTGTTCGGTCAATCTGTCAAAGAATGACTCATATATGTAATATGTTTGTATAAATATAAATAGTTATATATGTATATATATTTACATGTAGAGGGAAAGAAAGAAATTACCTAACAATTGAATTTTTTTAACTTACAAAGTTTCTGTAACATAGTGTTATAGACGGTGTGACGTACGTATGGATTGCAGAATAAAACGCGGAAGTAAATTACAGTGCGTTCTATATTAATAATAAATGCATCGATTTTGTAGTAATACGTGTAGCATGCAATGCCTACTCTTCAAAATAATATATTTATATTACACAGACTAAAGCAAATGTCTAAATACACATATAGTTCAGTATCGTGTCGTGTTCGGGTATCTTGTCTTACCCTCCTGTAAACGTTAATTTACCGGTTCTACTCAGTCGCATCGCGAACTTTTATCGATCCGAGAAACTTTTATGTTAAGGTTCTATACATAATATACAATACATATCTGTATATTATGACGGATCTGCTAGGGCCGGGGATATATTAATTTATCAATATATCCTTTCTTTAATTCATCGCAGCGCTTTGCATAAAACTGATATAATGTATGGTCTGATAAGTATGTATAGTCGAGAATTATGTTATGCTTATCGCCTGAAGCAATTATTACGAAAAAGTATAAGGAAGCGCAGAATGATACGAACAAAAATAATGTTAGCGTACCAACCCTAGCTACGCAAAAAATTGGGTATTTTCAGTATTTGGCAGTATATACTAATATTTTCCCAATTATAAAATGTTATTAGTATGCAACTACCTGAATAGTCTTCATAACTTTATCGCAAAACGTTTGACAAAGTGACTTACCGAGAATGAAATCAATTAAATTGACAAGTACATTGTTTCGTATCGGCTGCCATTCGGTTGCGGGTTAAAAAATTGCGAAGGTCGAAAAATGTTTTTTCCGTGAAGTTAAGACGGCGTGGACAGAATTTAAAAGAAATTATTGGACGGTACAAAAATTGCAAGACGTCGAAAAATTACTTTAAAAAAATGGCACTATTTTATTATTGTTTACTTTTTATCTCTGTTTACAGTTGATTTAGCTAATTTGATGAATTTTGAAATGCCACCATTGGAGAGAGCCTCAATGTAGCACGATTTTACCTCTTATGTATATTCGATAGCAGCTGTATCGAACCGCGCTATTCAAACAGATATTCCCACGCAAGAGAGCAACAAATCTTACAAACGTGTGGGACATTCCGCGCGGGCCATTTGCGCGGGTCATTTGCGCGGGTCATTTGCGCGCGCGCGCGCGCGCGTGTCTAGGACCCGAGAGTAGACTCTTTTCTCCTTTTTTTGTTCGCCTTTATAACCTTGTGTCTCGAAAGTATCGAAGTCTATGAATTTTTAGCGAGCCCGCCACTATTAAAGGAGCGTCGTGCGTCTGTCCGACTAATTGCGTCGATTGCCATCTCCACTTGTGTGCGCGCAGCTTTTCTTCTGGCTCTTCTGTATTCTCCATTCTATAGGTGAGTTCTTATGCGGGTATATATGCTCAGGCGGTGATTACACCGCCTGTGTACAATGTAACGACTCGTCCGAGTGCGTGGAGGGAGCGTCGTGCGAACTCGTGGCTCTTCGATTTCTCTCTGCAATGTATAATAATTATTAATTGATAATCCACAATATGCCCTCGCTTTTTATGCATAATAAGTTTACTTAGTATATTGTGGAACGTGTAACAGTGGAGAAACTAATAAGCTGTAAATAAGGAGGAAATGCCAGCACATAGGTAAGTCATCGGAATAAGGCTTTATTATTAGGGTGAAAAAATTCATTGCAAGCGAAGAAAATAAAAACCTTTTCTAATTTCATTTATAGGTTTGCTATTGCTTCAAATGTGAATTGTTTTCGCAAAATAGTTACCGAGTGCAAATAATTCTTTGCTATATGTATTTAATTCAAAAAGAGTACTTTCACTTCCATACTTGTTCAACAATGAATAATTCGAATTTAATACACTGTTAAGATTAAACATTTTCGTTGACGTATCAATTAGTAAGGGGTATTGATATTAAATTATTTTACAGATAATCATTTTTCGCAGTACGCTAATTCTTTCATGCATTCATGGGCAAAAGCAATCACGCATCAAGGGAACTATGGTAATGGCAGAATGTTTTTATCACATGCCGTCTAACTCGCCTATACACGTCCTACGGGATTGTACGAAAAGTTTATGAAAATATGGATTACATATGTTCATAATCTGATAAAAATGGTTATTTTCTATAAATATGCTCCAAACATCGTACGTTTTAACTGAAAAGTATTATTTCTTAGAGTTTATGTTTATGTACATTTTATATATTCGATTATCAACAAAAATATATAATTTTTTTCTCACAAGTATCGCGTTCCCTGCGGCGCAGTAATCAATAATTGAAGAAAGAGTATGAAAAATCGAAGTATTAAAATGACGGATCGACGAGGAATTTCTATTCTGGGATCTTGAGACTAAAATGGCGCAAAATTGTTGGTAAAAATCGAAGCGAGAGAAAAAAAATGTATTCTTCGCTCCCTCGCCGTGAAGCACGTTGGTCCTGTCTCCTCGTCTCTGCAACCTCTCTCGTAGCTGAAAGCTCCCTCCGAAAAGGCCAGTCCTGTTCTTTTCTTGGCCGCGCATCTTCTCGTTTTTCCCTCTCGACTTGCTTCGGTCCAATACCCTTGCGCTCCGCAGAGCTCTATCCGACATATTCCTGCAAGGGACGGCTAATTCCAGCGTGATCGCAAGCCTGATCGATGTCCCTCGGCGCGCGCGCGCGCGACCCTCGAGATATCCCTACAAATTATTGTCCGACCGAGATGTTGCACGTGCCGCCTAAATGTTAAACGACTACAACTGCGCAGTGGATCGCATCCTTCAATGCAATGCACGTGGGAGCGTTTTACATTTTAATGGAATCCTAATTGTTTTGGCAGCATCGCGCTAATACTAGCGCGATTATACCGGCGGAAGAGGGGATAGACCCGTTCATTTTTTTATCTAATTAAAGGCATACAAAGATGGCTATCCACCCATCAAAGAACAAAGTGCGAAAAACCTATTCTCGGACTAAATACATTTTGCGTATTGACTCGTTTGGCGACATATCTTCCACGTTCTGGATCACGACAAGTATGCGTCTCTTCTCTAACTTTCTATTCTTCTGTGTAATAATCCACGAGATACTTGATCAAGTTCAATGCCGAGTGATCACAAAATCATCATTTCGTGACTTTACTGATTTATGGCCGAAAACATTTTTTAGCATCTCGAGTAAGTGGATTGTGTGAAATTTTATTAAACGAAGCATTTATTCACTAGTTGGATACATGAGCGAAAAAGGAAGCACTCAAGGAAATATTACAAGAATAAACTATTTTTGTTAATAAAACTTTGTTTATAATACGACATATAGGTACACCAGCTTCATTTAGTATTATTATATCATGTAACTTAAATTTACAAACCATTGTGCTATTATTTATTTTATCTCCATTTAATGTAACCGCTTGAGAGCAAACAGAAGAGTTTTTCGAGTCAGTCGTATAACTTATTTAATATAATTGCCAATAATTGACGATAATTTAAATTTAATCCAAACCAACCTACATTTTTGTTATTTATTCATTTTTTAAAAATCCTTTTAAATAAATTATTTATATTAGCGTTAATTCTGAAGCGAAAGTGACTTTTAAATAAAACTACCGGTGTACCCTCTGAAAAAATTTGTTAACTTCCAGGCACTGAATTATATCCAGTATCTCATAGATTTCCTCGTACATTATACTCGATTCTAATATATACAACAGAGCGAAGAATCAACGCGAACCGCTATAGATCAGGGGCCACGATAGAGTTGTATACGCCACATATGGCCAATATCGCGTATCTATACGTAGACTTTCTCTTATCTTATCATCCGAGGGAACCAGATGAACTGACCAATGCGGTATAGGGGGACAACGAGGTCGATTGAGAAATGAAGAGAGTTCGATAGATGTCGAAGATATTCATCTGCAAACGCAATCGGCCACGCCTTAATTAAGCTTCGAAAAATCGATGGAGATGTGCGGCGATCGTAAGCTTGGTACAATTATTCGCTTCGGTTTGTCAGTAAAGAATACGAAAAATCCATTTCACGCAGCCGCACAAGTGCGACCGAGGAAAGAGAAAACGACGCGCGAGTTAGATGCGCAGAAACGACTCTTTTTCTGTGGCAACGAAAAGGGTGAGAGCGAGAAAGATAAAAGATAGGTTTATATAGATAGGAATGAAAGAGAACGTATATATTTGTGCATTATATACATACACACACACACATATATATATATATATATATATACATGTACATGTACATATAGTATACAGTCGGCATTTCGTATTCCTCGCGCATTATAACGTTATCTCTCCGCATTTTTATAGCGCGAGCCACGAGAAGAAGAAGAAAAAGAAGAACAAGAGGACGAATATGTTTTATTTAGATTTCATATTTCGTGCACGCATTCGAGATAGGCCATTTCGTTTTTTCTTCTGTATATATATATATATATATATATATATATATATATGCATACGATGTCCAGTTGTCGTACTGTTTCAATATTATAAGTCTCGAATTTGCTGGGGTCTGTGTATAGCGAATTAGAAATAATCGGGATAAATCGAAAAGACCTGAATATCACAGAGATGCGATTGCCGGGTGATTTTTCTACGCATAAAAAGTTTGTTTTTATTTACAAGAAATGTATTTATATTTTAATTTTTAACAAGTGTATTTATGTAAATGTAATACTGAACTGTTAAGTAAATATATTTTTTCAATCTAAAATTGTTTGTCTACTTTCTATAAATATCTATTCTGAGTCGAAAAATGTCATATATGTATAGCTAGCAAAAATGTGTAAACAAATATTGGCCGTTATTTAAATTAATATTTAAATTAAATTTATATTCAAATAAACCTAATGATTAGATAAAAGTAAATATTTCTCTAGGATTATTAAAAAAAATCAAATTTGGAATCAATCAAATTTGTATTTTATTCTAAAACTGATTTTTTAGAGATACGACGTATAATAACGCGTGTCTCGAATTGTATTATTATTGTACGTCAGATTATTATTCGAGAAAAAGTTTGTTTCACGCAAGTTTCCCGCAGCTGTGCATAATTTACATTTGTGCATAATCTCTTTGAGGAGATTCCGCTGTATAGCAGCGACGCGATACCGCCGAAAGAGACGTCGAGAGCGAGACGCGGCGAAATTCAAGACGCACCAGCACCACGAACGTGCATTTCTATGCATATAGGTATATTTGTATAGATACATGTGTGCGCGCGTGTGTGTGCGTGTTTGCGTTTGTGCGTGGTTGTGCAGGTCCTTGAAAAGAAGCATCTCCTTACTTGCGCCCATACATTACGCGCTCGCGTAATTCATTCTTGGAAGGAGCTGCTCCGAGCATACGCGATTAATTTTGCTCTTTTCTCGCGTTCTTTCTCTCTTTCTCTCGGAAAGAGCCGCCTAATTAAAATGGATTCGGCTTCCGAATGCGTGTTTTGCGTCGACACGACTCGAAGTGAGTGAATATTTATATAATTTAATTCCATTCATTTTAGTCTGTTTAATGCGTTTACGTTGTAATCGTTCGACGATGCTGTTTAACGAACTTTTATTCGGATATTTTCAGTTTTTCGATCTATTATTATATTCTTTCTTTCATTAGTTTACGTTTCCCTTTGAGTTCTCGTATCAGCGCGAAGACAAATTATCTCGCGCAGACGCGAAGAATTGTAATCCGGCGTATGAATTTCCAGCCACCGTCGAGGACGATCGATAATCGATGCGACCACGGTGTGATTATTGCAAAGGGCTTTATTGCGAGCGAAAATGTTATTGTATTAAAAAAAGAGCATTTCTCAACGATTCAATAGGAGCATGCTTTTAATTCCGCGTTTGTTTGATACAAAAGTTGATTCGAAACTTATTAACCTTTGTACGTGTTTTGTTCTTTGTTTCATGGAATATTCAGAGAGACAGTTTCGTAATGAAATTTCAAAACTTTTAGAAATACCATTGGTTGAATCATACTTCATCGGTGGCTCCTTTTCCCGATCTTATTACGGGGTGTTTATTTTCTCGGTGTATTTACATTTACATATTCCCTCCTTCAACTTTGAATGTCTGTAACAAACATTTTTCATAACATCTACCAAAAGTA
Source organism: Apocrypta bakeri (assembly GCA_018906985.1). NCBI lineage: Eukaryota > Metazoa > Arthropoda > Insecta > Hymenoptera > Pteromalidae > Apocrypta > Apocrypta bakeri. The sequence goes on along the minus strand of JACCIA010000008.1, from coordinate 3,355,756 downwards.
CCAAATCAATTCATTCTGAGACTCGTTAAAAATATACTTTAAATATAATATATTTTATTAAATATTATTGTACGACATTGAAATAACGGCATATGAATGTTTAATTTTAAAAATCCACCAACCTGTACAATCTATGTATTCGTACAGTATGATAACGTAAAGCTACACTAGGTCTTATTAAATAAAGTCCCTAGTAGGAATCAATCAATGGCCCAGTGAAAGCCAGTACTGTATCGGTGTAAACCAGTATCGGCCCAGTATTGGATCAGTACTGGAGTGATAAGATTGCCAGTATTGTCGTGTTTTAACGCTAGTGTTTTAACTCTGCTTCTAATCCGACACGCCAGCATTCATTATGTATGTATGTATGTATGTTCTTGACACGAGAGCAGGACCATTTCATTCGGTCTTCATTTAAAGCAAGATTGGAAGTTCGTTGGGTTCTTGTTGAATTGCCATCAGGGAACGTGACATTTTCTTACAGACATTACAGAGTTCAGTATCCAGTATCCCTTCCCTTCGAAAAAGTGATGAAACTATTTTTACAAATGCGTATATCTCAATCTCGCGATGAAAAGAAAGAGAAACGATAAGATCTGCAGTAAAATATGGAAAATGAAATTCTCATTTCGCGGCGTTTACAGACGAGGCCGCCCGACGGCCCGAGACCTGAGCACGTGTACCTGTACACTTGTGCAGTGTACTGGCGCTGGTGTACACCGTACAGCTGTATCCGTATGCTCATATGCTGTACGCAGTAACTCAGTAACACAGTACAGTCTACCGTATAGTGGTACAGCGGTATATACCGCGCGTGCGCTAACAAAATGCGCGCGCGAGTTAAGATTCGGATGTTTTTGTTTTTTGTCTACAGTGTATACAGGTACCGTCATGTCGGTCAATAGACAAGTTTTGCGGACATCGTGATTCTCGACTACAAGGGTGATGCTATTTGTTTTTTGCTTTTCCATTATTTTTGCCTGCGCCTATTACGCTCACAAATATTTTTCGAGAAGAGCGAAGAAGTAAGGATGATCTGATACTTTCCAGTTTTTGAGGTTAAGCTTAACTGTGCAATCTCTGTGCAAGTTCAAATTCAAACATAATTGTTGCATGCACAAATAATACACGGATATTAATTACAATTCATATCAGTATTGCATTTGAGAATTATTTTTTATCAATGTCTTGAGTAAATCTTAATATAGTTTTACAATATAGTTTTACACTAATTATTACTCTTAAACTTGCGAGTACTTTTACTTGAAATTTTTTTTAAATCATATTCATCGTTGTTTATCTACTTAATTTTGATAAAGGCAAATTTATTCCTAGACACATTTTGCAATTGATTCTTTGAATAGAAATTTATTTGTAAACGATAAATGTTCCTGGAATATTTCAACAGTTTTTACTTATTTGTATTATTTTTTTTCAGTAGGATCGTTAAAAAAAGTTCTAATAATTATAAGAAAAGTGATTTAAATAACACGACTAAAATGAGCGATTCAGAATTCGAGGATCCAAAAGGTGCCAATAGTCGTTGGAATCAAACTAATATTAATAAGATATTAATACCAAGTAAAGGAGGTATATTTCGATGGAAAAGGTTAGCTTCTTCTAATACATCCAACGAACCAGTCCTAAATGATCAAAAACGTGCAAAAGTTAAAGTCCCTAAACAACAAAATCCATCTACACTTCAAGTGATAGAATTGACTGATGATGATGAGGATGAATCTGCAAAAGTCGTTATTAACGATGACAGTGATAATGAACAGCCGGATACTAAAAATACATCGGTATATTCAAATACTACTGTAGAGTCTGAGATTGAAGAAACATCGCCGACAAAGATGAAAGTACATAATTGGATAAAGACAGAAGTTGTGAATAAAAACAGCATTGTTTATTTACCCGAAGAACACGACAAACCTAATGTGAGCAAAAGTACATGCGAATCTAAATATTTATTAAATAAGACAGCGAACGATGTTTCACTACCTCCAGGTATGCCACCTGTAATAGCTGGAGTGCCAGTAAAATTTCCAGTTTCACCGTATAGAAGTCAGATATCCGTTATGAATGCCGTAAGTATTAATAAAAAGCATCATTGTTTTGTGAATCAGAAATAAAAAAAGATAATTTTGAATTGAATTTAACTTGTAAAATATCACCTTATTAATTCTGGAAATAAATGTAATTATATTAACAAGAAACACAAGTTATTAATATTGAAAAAGAAATTAATTAGATTAGAATTGCTTTTACAAAGGTTAAACATTTTAGGTAATCAAAGGATGTAATAGCAAGGAGCATTGTTTATTGGAGAGCCCAACAGGAAGTGGGAAAACCTTAGCTTTATTATGTGCAGCCTTGGGATGGTTGGAAAGCTTTCAACGTAAGTTTTTATTTCTTCTAATGTTCTATGCAATAAATAAAATAAACCATCGTTATCCAGAGAACAAAAAAGCACGAGATTTAAATTCTCACAAGTTCCATTAGGCAATTCGCGTGCCGAATAAGTAAAGGCCAAAGGTGCGCACGCATCGCAAAGTTCTCATTTGCGATAGCTAATAAAGCGAATCGAAAGCGTGTCTCTCGTTTTCGCGATTGTCTCGTGACGAGTGGCCGTTAGCTCTCTCCTTCTCTCAACTGCTCTTTTCTCTTTCGCTCTCGTTTCTCCGTTATCGTGTGTGTGTGTGTGTGTGTGTGTGTGTGAGTGTGAGTGTGAGTGTGCTTCTGTTCGAAGCGCGCTCGCGCGAACTGCCGAAATTAAAAAGCCACCCCAGCTGAACTGTGCGCGCGGATTTAACTAGCGATTCGCGATGGATTAATCACGCGACGTCGATGCGCCTCTTTTTTACGATGTGACAGCTGCACGTGACGGAGGGGTATATATTTTTTTTCTCGCTACAGGTAAATTGATCCATTGATGACGTTCTCTTTATAGGAGATAGTTTTATCAGATATTGGTATTTTCAGTCAAGTATACATTTCAGATTATTATTCGTGAACTAAAATTATTTTTTTAATCATCTTCGTCCAGAGGCAAAAAAAAATCATGCTTTAGGCTCATACTCCGTTGGAGAGCGATACCGATGTATACATCACGCACGTGCAAGTAATTTTGCGAAATGGCTCGTTCCGTGAAGAGGTGGGCCGTGTCGGAGAGCTCTCGAGTAAGTTCACCGCTACCGCCACCGCCTGTGAGAATCTCCCGCTGTCTTATCCGAAGCATTAATCGGAGGGAAACGAGCCGTGGTGCAGCCGTTAATCGCGCCAAGCCGGACAGTAGCGCCGGCGCACTTTTTTCGATAAGACAAGTCGTTCCCTCTCCATGTTTCCTTGTGTTTATGATTCATCAGCGGTCTTTCATCCCTTGCTTCTTGCCTTGCTCCTCCTGAGCGTCGAATCGCTCCCGAGAGTCGTACTGTTATATTTCAAGTGGAATGGTTTGTCAACAGCACCCTCTATACGACCTCGTACAAGGTTTTTCTTCTCGTTTTTCAATCTCTTACACTCAAAGCAATTTCGTGCTTTTCAGCGATAACAACAACTTGTCAATAGGTTTTTTCACTAAAAAAATATTTTCAACTTTTTAAATCATCGTGAAAATTAATTTTTCATCTATTACTAAAAAACACATCAATACCGTTTGCCACTGCTCCTCATTATGCAATATCAATAACATAGTCTTATTATAAGACTAGCTATCTTTACTTTTTATTTTATTGCAACAGAAATGCAGCATTCAAAGACACGACCAGTCAGCATGACTGTTCCGCAAATTTAATTATTTTATATAAAATATTGTTAGAAAGTGTCTGGTCAATTTAGTCTGCAAATTGTCAAATAATGTCTACTATATAACTAAGCTTAACTTGAATCCTATAGATCGTGGTACATTCTCGCAATGTCAAATATTAGAATAATAAATATAGACCTTCGGTAATATTACGTACATTGTGTCGACTTGATAAATGAATTTGGAAGTGAAATTATTCTCTTTGAATAGAATAGAATAATTTCTACTCAGTGACGATTTGGAGGAAAAGATTGCCGTTCGAAGCCACAAGAATCCTTGGAAAAGAAAAAGATGTTTAAAAAAACAACTTTTTGCTTTATTTTTGTCTCGAAAGAATTTGTTTTGTTCAAAATGATTATCTTCTTGATATTATTTCAGTGTATGCGCGACGTACGAATTTTTAATTGAAAGCAATTGCAGTTTAATTGAACACGACTTAGGCACTAACCATTACATCAGTACATCAACTGATCCTTACTGCCGAGGGAATTAGTTCGCTCGCGCGCGTCATTACGCGTTCTTTTGGCTTTATGTTGGTTAAAACGCTATAATTATATTTGTATTATACGGGCATTCCTCGAGCGTAATTATCCCATCACGTCATAACAAATCCAGGAGAAAATCTTCGCGAGTTTATAAGAGACAGGAGAATCGTCGCTCTTCTTCTTCTCGGTAAAAGAAAAATGGAAAGGAAGGAGCATCGCGTGTTCTTTCGGCTTCTTTGGCAAATTAAACGTTTGCTCAACGTTAACGTCAAATTTGCGTGCGTCGAAAGCCACCACTGCTGCCGATCCGATTCCCGGCAGCAAAGCGCGACAGCGTCAGCACCCTGGCGTTAACAGCCTCATGCCGGCGCAGCGTGCAGCAGTGATTTTTCCCCGTCTGCTCTCCTCCTGTCATGACATAATTTATAAACCGCGGAGCCTTCCAGGCTCTATATCTATACACTTTGTATCTTTTACTACTGCGGAATCCTATGTACACACGCGAGCTCTCACTGAGCTCGTTTTCGATAATCAGACTTTGCTTTTGCGCTGCGTTGCGGGCTCGTCGACTATGAGAGTTAGCTTTTCGAACGGCTCGTCCGATGATGAAATCTACAGCAGCTATAGATGGTGTATCTTAGCGATTGGGACAAACGTTGCAAAATATTTTTCCTCACGCCGACGGTTACGCGTAAAAAGATTAGATAATCTTTTTACGCGTAGAGCACAACTTTTCGTTTAATGTCCTACGATATCGTCATTTTATCCCATTATAACATCGAATACCCTCATTATTTCAACCTTTTTCAATACCGATGCACGAATAGAAAATATTAAAAAAATTGAAAATATTGATAAGCCTAATTCAATACGATTTTGGATCTTGGGTAAAAAAACATTTCTTAAAGTTATGTAATTATAAATCCAAGGAAAATCTCGATATATGAAGATCCATTAAATTATTAAACTATCATTAAGCGTGCTTTATACAAAAAACAATATTTTGGTCTTAACCTATAAGTATTTTTATCAATGCGTTACTAATTGAAATCAAATAAAAATTTGCTAGCTTTAACATGCAATGTAATAAAATGGTTTGAAATTTTGTTAATCGTTAAATTTCGAAGTTCAATGAATATTTCAAAATCGTGTGTTTTTTCTAAGTCTAACCAATTAAAATATATAATAGTCGACTACAATTTTTCTTAATTCCTTTTTATGAAGGGTTACACGCAGCTATTCGACACATTTTTTCAAGAACAATGCGATTTAAATATTCATTTATTCAGAAGATTATTTAAATTTAACAAAATAAAAAATTTGATTATTATTATTATCATCATCGTCATTATTATAATACATTATGTTCATTTTGAGGAAGGAACTTTTTTAAGTAACAAATACCGAGTTTTAGAAAAAAGAAGTATGCCGAAACCCGGGATTGAACCGGGGACCTGCAGATCTTCAGTCTGACGCTCTCCCAGCTGAGCTATTTCGGCTGTACGAACATTTTTAATTGAGCATTTGAGCATCAATCGTACAAACGTAGATTAACCGTAAAATTGAGAGAAAAAAATAGATTCTGATAGATGTTTAGATCACTTAAAAGTATGCAGATAGAGGTGGCGATCGATAAAATTGTTCGTTCATGCGTGTATTCGTTAAAAATTCGTTATAAATATCCATAATTCAAGCTGATTAAACTACCGGTGTCCTCTGATCGAACGATTAGTAGATTTATGAAAAGAAGTGCATTTGTTGATGAAGTTCATAAAATAACTTCTCGCATCGCATTTTAAATCGCAATGGAAAATCACAAAACTATAAAAGAATAATAATCCGCAGACTGGAAGGGGTTCCGCACGCGATTCGTCGTCGCTCCCTAGCTCGACTAATTATGCGAGGATGGAAAATCGGGAAAGAACCTTTAGTCGAGGTCTCGAGTCGAAGTACTCGAGTGACTCTCCCCTGAGCGCAAGTATCGGGACATGTGATCGGTGCACGCCATCGGGTTGGCTCTTCCGCGTGCGCATAATTTATATACTTTAAACTCGGCGTCACGCGCACTCGTCCGCTCTCCGCGATAATAATTTTACGCGAGTTCGAGAAAGAGATAGAAACCGATGAATTAGTGTCCCCGGTACGACGAGGAGCAAGAGTCTTTGCGAGTTTAATCGATAAGAGCGTTTTTCATGTCCACGGATTTACATCGTACATCGATGCTGCTGCACATCGATGCATATTCCCGCTATAATTCGCCAAAAGGATAGTCGCGTTTCCGTTGATTCTTATCGCGACTGGAGTATTCTCTATCGACTCGGAATTCAAATTGTAACGAGATTCTATTCTCCGTCATTGGACTCTACGCTTCTCACTAATTCATATATTTACACACGCTGCTGCATAGATACCTATTGAGATACCTCTCGATAGTTCTTTGCGGTAAATAAGTCTCCTGTAAATGAAGCTGTAACGATAGATTCAAAAATACAAATATTACTACGTATATAATACAACTTTTATAAGCAGCGTTATTCTAAATTGTTTTTTATTTCAACTACATTACTTTACGTACCCAGAGTAGTTAAATTGCACTATTTTTTGAAATTGTGAAATAAACTAATAATTTCACTATTTCGGATTTAGAGAATAATGATAGATTGTATTTGCGACATGTCATTGGCTACATATTTTAACGAACAGATTATTCTAATGATTTAATTTTATTATCGACGGGGATATCCCGCGTAAAGAAGAAGATTTAAAAAAATACATTCTTCCATCATAGATCGGACAATTCAAATACTCCAATTTCCCCCTCGACGAAGGTTTCCTTAATAAAAGACCAATACCGTGCAAATTCGCTATAGGTATATATTCTAGCTCCTCGTAAATTAATGGGACGAATGTATATATAAGAAGCTTTCCTGGTGCACGAATATAAATTTGGCAAGTAGTTTATCGCGGAATCGCGTGGTCGAGGGACAAAAGAAGACGACGTTGGGAAGGTCGACGAAACGTCGCTGAGCGAGCTTGAAAGCCATAATAATTATCGGCGAGCGCGCTCGTGGAATTATATATTGCACCGTTGCTGTCGCTGCTATTGTTGCTACTACTGCTGCATGCAACGCCGGAAATCTATATATGCCTTTATTCTGACTTTTTTCCTTGTATTACGAGTCATTGCTTGAGCACTACTTTTTTTACCTTCTCTAAAATTGTATCTTTGTTTATCATAGGTTCAATTTTCGCGATTAGATTGAAGAAAGAACTTCAATTTCACACTCTTGAAATTGTAGAATCATCGACTCTTCATCAGGCGCTTAGAGTATAATATGAATATTTTTATTCATTCTAAGCTTTGAGAGATGTATAGAAATTATATAAAAATATCATCTAAACATAATAATAAAAAGCGGTGATATTCACTCTCAATAACTCTTGAGATACTTTTATATCTAAGTTGAATTATCATAAAATTTACCTATCTAGTTCAATTTTTTGTTTGATATTTGCTATGATATTTTGATTAAAAGATTCAAAGGGAACTTTAGCTTATAGTATCAAGTAGTGTATCGATAATTGCAAGAGTGAATGTGAAGAGTGAACTGTAGCTTAGAATCGTACTTACTATGTACAGATAGTTGATAATTGATAATTGCCCTTTTCTGAAAGTGACTGAACACATTAAGTGTGCACGCATTTTGCATTACCAAAAGACTACGCAAATGTTTAATTCGAATATACAATTTGTCTTTGCAAAACGAGATAACGTGTCTTTTTGGAACAGATCAAGAAGCCTATGTTCATTTTACGCACGACCTCCTCTTATAACCCCCCCCCCCCCTTCCGTGTTCAGTACGACTGTCGGAGCGATTTTTTGTCAAATCTTAAATCTGAAAGAGCGCGCCTACAATCTTACGCACCAGTGAGACTCTCCTTGGAAGCCTTGGAAGACGACGTGAAAATAAGAAAAAAAGAGCCAAGTAAGGGGGTAGCTGCTGCACACGGTGAGGGGGAGAAATAGAGTAGCCACACATACACGTTGGATCGTTGGCTACCCGCAGAGTATAGTTGATGCTCTCTCTCTCTCTCTCTCTCTCTCTCTCTCTCTCTCTCTCTTTCTTTGCTGTAGAAATATACGCAGGAGAAAGAGAAAGACAAAGGCCGAGAGGCTCGCTTTCATCCTTGCCGACATTAGGGCCGCCGTAGCAGTCGCATATACCTTTACCTCATACGTGTATAGGTGAATCAGTAGTGGCGGCGCGACACATATGTGCTGCTGCTGCTGCCGTTGCCTGCTGGGACAATACGGTTTGCATGCGGGTCCAACGGATCTCACATCGCTGCCGCCGTCTACTACTATTTCTGCTGCTGCCGCTTCTGCTCTTGGGAAGAGTAAGAGAGAGATTCGCAAACTGGCCTTATAGTCGTGCCGACACAAGTTTTTCTCTCTCTCTCTCTCTCTCTCTCTCTGCATCTTGCTCTTTACTCATATTTTTCGTTTCGTAGCTCGTCTCTGCGTATGAGTCTGAACGTGTTGGTGTAAGTGTGCAATGTAGAGGACGTGTAAACTACTTTGTCGAGTCCACTGCGTTCGTTATTATTGAGAATGTCCGTCTCTTATTTGTGTTAAATTTTTATTTTTTTTTGTTTAGTACAGGGTTCATTATTAAACGTTGCTTGAATGTTTGGTCAAGCAGAGATGACTATTGTTATATTTCAGATGAATAAATAAAAATTAAACAGTAGATCGATTACTGATACATTCGTCTAGATCGCTGGCTGAAAATTATGAGAAAAGGTGAATTTTAATATACCTAATAACGGCTAACTGTACCTGTATATGTTCATAGTTATCATATATTATATACATATCGAAATAATCAATGGTACTCATCGTAAATGCAATCAGCCGCCTGAAATAATATAGACTAGGATGAGATTGATTCGTATGGTACACCTTCCATAAGTGGAGAGATCGAACGGACGCATCGGCCCATAGATAATGAGATGTAGTCGCTAAGTTGGAGCGATATGGAGTACAGAATAAAGGGTACCTGAGAAAATCACAGCGAATAAGCTTTAAAACAATGGAACTGCGATTCAAGAAATTCTTAACATAGTTGAACAAAAAAGGAAACAATGTAAGTGAGAAAATGCCTATTTCAATAGTTGTGAACGAAAAAATCGCACGCAGTGATGCAGCTTCGAAGAAAATGTAATGGAAAACTTCATATGCAGTAGGAGGGTCGGTAGAGTATAAGACAAAGCGAAGACGTGGGTCGGTCCCGGATAGATTGTAGCAGCAGCAGCAGCAGCATCAGCAACAGCAGCGACTGAAGGCGCGGAGAGAGAGAGAGAGAGAGAGAGAGAGAGAGAGAGAGAGAGAGAGATAAGGGGACCCCCCAAAGCCTCGGCGGGCGCCAGCGGTTCGCCTCGGTTCTCTCGGGTGGTCCCCAGCCTTCTCTCTCCTCCTCCTCGCGCTCGTTCGCGGTTTTCCTTTTATGCGCTTGCTTGCTTGCCTCCTTTCCTTTTTGTCCCTGCCTTCTAATTCTTCTCTACCTCTGCAACCTCCTCCTTTTCCGCGCGCTCTTTCGCTTCGAATTGGAAATTTCTCCGAGCTTATTTATGCGTTGGGGCTTTTTTGACTCGCGCGAGCTTCTTCAATGCGATCTCAATGGCAATTAAGCGAAAAACAGCTAAAGAGAATAATAATCGCTTCTCGAGAGCAGTTTAAGAGAAGACAAACGATATTCCGAATATTGGTCACAGGTGACAAAAGCTAGCTCGCAATTTCGCTGTGATTTCTCCACTGTACACATATACTCTTACGGAGAAAAATGAAGAGCATCGCCCCTTCATGCGGGCTCTTGCAGTTCTGCGAAGACGCCGAGCGAGTTATTCCATTCACGTGATGGTCATCGTGCTCTGCTTCGTCGAAGAGGAAAAGCACCGACTAAGTGTACTCTCTACCGGTGAAGGTCGTTTGTGCACGGAGATGATCTTCCGAGAACTTGCCGCATGCAGACGAAGAGACTTACGCAATTCGCGCTGGCGCGGGCGCTCTTTGTAAAAAGTCATGGTGCTGTGAGGAAACGAAGATAAATGCTTGAATACACATATAAAGAGAAACAGACGGATTCAACGGCTTCTTGCTTTATGGAAGTGCTTTTATTTGTGGGCACGGTAAAAATCCGTTGCATTTATTAATATTTCATATTTCATATTTCATATTACTTGCCAGTAAAATATACTTCTTCTATCGATACTATCAAAATGGAGAATATCCATATTCAAAAAGGCACATATCTACAGATAGCCACTAGAAGTTTTCAAGTTTTCCATTTACGCTCTCGAAATAAGAATAGTCGGGAGTGAAGACGAAAAAAATGACGATAGAACAGAGAAGCCAAAGAGGGAGACGACTAAAGAGGCGGAGAGAGCTTCCGATTCCAGGACTCGTGCAAGATCCTCGATAGGTATGGGAGAGCGCGTTCCACGGATTCTGCAGCGTTCGCGCGACTTCGTTTCGACGCATTGTCTCATTCTCCGAGTCTTGCAGTATGTGAGAGAAGAAGAAGAAGAAGAAGAAGAAGAAATTCGAAAAGACTTATTTTTTCGAATTATACGATCCTGAGTAAAAGGATTTTCTGTGAAATTCGCTACTGTCATTTGAATTGTTTAAGTTTGTTGGAGGTGAACAATCATTTGTCGCGTTTATACTATATACGTTTGTACATAAATGTACTTAAAATAAACTTTCTTTTTAATTGACTTAATTACTGTTCGTTAAAAGAACCATTCGTAATCATGTGTTCAGTAGAAAATTCAGTATTAGCCAGACGAACAACTAGCTAAGAAAATCTTGTCTCTTTATCGAAATTGGAATAACAAACTAGCGCTGCAAGTTCATTGTTGGTGCGTTGCTAATTATGACATAGTGACGGGTTTTTCTTCGTTTTCTTCTTTTGATTCCTCTCTACTTTTGAATAAGTAGCCACTTTCTACCCCCCCCCCCTCTCTCTCTTAAATGGGAACTATCAAGCAGCATATAATTTGCATTGTCCAACGGGTGCTCGTGACTCAGCATTTTTCTGTGTCGTGACGAGCGCGGTATAATAATAAGCTCAAATTTCTCTTCTATTGTCATCATTATGCTTTCTGGAAAATATCATTATTTCAATTGTACTTCCCACTTTTTGCTCGTTGAGTTGCTTTGAATTTAGTGCCGAATTCGAGCACGGATGGTATTGAAGTTTCATCAATATTCATTTTTATTGAGATTGTAACAAGGGATATAATCCTCGATCATAAAGTGATATGTCAGTAGTAAAGTTATATCTACCAAATATTGAACAAGAACACGTTAGAATAAATATTTTGTCCGTAGAATGAATGAATTTCGTGACTCAAATTCAAAACTTAAGTCGTCGAATATGACAGGCGCAAGATACGTATCCCAAGTTATAAAGTTTGCTGATGTCAATTTGACTTCGTGTTTCTTTGTCTTATTCCAGTCTACCTATAATTGCTCGTAATTTCATGCGACCTTTTTCCCATCACGATTTTTTAACGAGATAATTATCAAAAGTTAACCAGAACTTTGTGAAACTTGCGTTATTGTAATGGCTCTCGCAATTACAAGCCTTATTACAGGATACAGTTTGTCCGACCTCATCACTGAACGCACGAAAGAAAATTTAAAAAATAATAATATCTTCTAGAAGTTTTATCAGAATTTCCCAGCCTCGAAAAATCATTTACGCAAATGTATATATTTATATAATATATATGTATACATATATATGAAAATGGATCGAATCATTTTTTATTTGAAGCTTACCAGCAAGGAGAAGCTAGCAGCAGTTCTCGGCGCTTATAAGTTATTATAAGTCGTTTATATATCGGGGGCAACGGGCTGCGTGTTGTAGATGTCTATCGGGTCGGTGTTAACTAGGCTCGTCGTCGTATCGTGCCACGAACACGAAATTCGACCACCGCCCGCGACGCGATACGATCCTAAAACTTGTACATTTTCGGTTGCTATCTTGAATGGAAATCTTTCCGCGACTTCGTCGCTGGCGCGTCGGCGAAACTTGAGCGAGTTAAGAGAGAGAAAGAAAGGGAAAAGAGTTTGGGGAACGGGCTAAAACTGTGGAGGCGGAAAGTGTGCAGCTGATAGAGGTCGATTGGTTGAAAATCGCTTTTTTTCAAATTATAATTTTGAAGCTACTATTTCTTAGCCGGTACATATTTTTACCTTGATCGTGGTAAGTTTTACGCTTGGAATTTTGCGCGACTCCTCTCCCTTTTGCATTCTATCGTTTTTTTGCTGGATCATTTCTACCGAAAAGCGTCAAAGGTTTGCGTCGTTGGTGTCGTTTATTGTCGCATAATGAGTTCAGTTTAGGCTGACATGATTCCAAGGAAAGACACTTGCATATTGACGATGTCTCGCATTTTAAATCGATTCTCCGGATAGCCGTTTCTTGTGGAGTAAGAATAAATTCTGACTTCAGATATGCCGCTATAGTTTGATAGTTTTACCGATTGTTTTAAATTCTTCATTAGAGTTACGATTTTGACAACTTTATCTTACTTATATACGATCTTTGAATTACAGAACTTCCATTGAGAAAAAAATGCAAACACTACAATGTGTTTCATTACAAACTGCACTTTTTGCCTAAAACAAAGCTCATGCGTGTGGATTGTTTGACCAGCAAGGCAACTTTATTGGGTCGTGTATTCGGCTAAAACGTTGGATAAATATTTGTTGACCTGCAAAAAGGAGGCCGACATTTTTTAAAGCTTTGTGAGTTTGTTAAATTTAATGAAGCACAGCAACTAGTTTTTCAAACTTTTAGCCGAATCTCTGATTGGTGAGTTGTCGGCTCTCCTTTTAAGAATAAAAACACATCGATCTATGCGATACTACGATCAATAATCGTAGTTATATCGCGTAGTCTTTCTATGAATAATCGCTAGCGTGTGTGACGTCGACGGATCGTATTAGTATCGAAGTTTCTTGCCAACGAAACAATCGCGCTTGCAATTTTGTGAAACTTTAGCGAAGAAATAAATTGGCGATAATCGGAAAAATTTGACCGCTTGTCGGTAAACGCATATGTAAGAAAAAAGTAAAGCAGAGGACTGCTTTTGGTGTGATCGTAAGAATACAAGAAGCAACGCGTAAAGAGAATAAATTTGTCGCTTATAGTCGAAGTAAAAGCGATTTGCATTACTGATAGCGAATGTGTCGCAGCGTATAATATGTCTCCGTTCTCTGCGGTCAATCGCTCTTATGGGAAAAGGTTCTTTTTCTTTCGCACCGGCTGCCTATGCGTGCTATAGACTCTACAACGAAGGCTATATTGGACTGGATATTAGGTATTTACCGTTGGTCGGAGAGTTTTTTTCTACTGTGCGTATATAGTGCTATATTTATACATATATGTAAGTGTAATTTTGCGGTGTCACGGAGTCATGGAATATTTTATTGTCCCGCTGTCGTTGTCGCGAATATTACTTGAACGATGCGAGTAAGAGGCGAAAGGGGTTGATAGACTGCGAAAGGTATAGTTGTAATTGCAGATACTACTATGTATTTTTCTGATATTGTCTCCGTTATTCTTAGAATAGAGCGGCAATTAAGTTAGGTGTACATGTAATCACGAGTAAAATTAATCGAATATCGTTGCTACACTCGTTTATAACTTGTTATACTCATTCAAATTATTGGCAATATATGTACTTGAAGTAGTACTTGAAGAAATAATTATACCTGATGATTTTAAAATTATCTAACAATTAGATACAAACAAATAATTAATGAGTTCTTACTAAGATGTTTTATTAATATTTATACACGTAATAGAATGTATAAATATTAATAAAACACTGCTATCATGTCAGCAAGTACTTGTACGACGTGTTTCATTATTTACAGCAATTCTATAGATGGATTAGTTTATCTTTGACCATAAACGTCACATCCATCATTACTAGTTGAACTTTTAATTTTTTTTACTGAAAACGTCAAAGGAATTTTGCTAAAATCGTCGAAACTCGATTGGACTGGATACATTCCAAGTCTGATTCTCCGTCAAGCTGTGAATCCGTTTATCCTGTTCACCCTCCGACTAATTTGCATTCGAATTCCACGCCATAAGTAGAGAAAAATCACGCGAGCAAGAGCACGACAGTCATCGACTGCAGGACCGACGGCCAATCCCTGCAGGCTCGGTTATACACACGCATATACAGCGCCATGCAGAAATTTGTTCACTTCGGCCTCGAAGCCGAAGCGCGCTTATAGGACGTCAAACAAAGCGATACGAATTGCCACTAGCTGGTGTGTGCAAGTGCATGAATATGTATGGACCGTTACCGGCGGAGGTAGGGAGTGGGGGGGGGGCAGACTGTATTGCGAACAGTTTCGTACGCCTGTATGCGAGTACAGGCAGTCTTTTTCGAACCGTATGAAACTGTATATATAAGCTAGTCGTCTGTGTAAGAGACTCTCTCTTCTCTCTCTCTCTCTCTCTCTCTCTCTCTCTCTCTCTCTCTCTCTCTCTCTCGAATATGCGAAAGACGTGTGGGTATGAGATCAAAAGAGCCGCCTTTCTTTCTTCCCTTTCCGCGCCCCTCGCGGGACATATCCCCCGCCCTTCGTGCTCTCTTATACGTATGCTTGCTCGCGTATTTGTATATCAGCGCGTTGTCTACGTTTTTTTAAAACGGACCTTTCCTACTTATACGCAAGGTACGTCTGTGTAGAAGTACACTTGGAACACACGTATAAACACCGACGTGTGCACTCGGTCTTTATTGCATCCTTCTGCCAACCCCCTCGCGTGCATCTTCTCCTCTCTTCCTTCCGCCGTAATTGTTTTCGCATTATATGCGCCTGTATAAAAGCTTCTCTACACCTATATACTCCCTTTATCGCGATACTCTCGCGCACGACGGACAAATGAGATCGAATCGCGCGGTATGTAGGAGAAAGGCGCGTTTATAGCTGCGCACACGCAAAATTCGCGACCCATTGTCCGGCCGCGAGCGTTTGATTGCGCTTAGCTTGATTGTGTACGTCGCATGCAGATTTTCATTTTCGAAGGATATTCTCATACGCATTCAGCACTGCACTTTCGATTGTTCGATTGATTGATGTGCGCTTAATTTTGTGCTTTTTTTCACGATTCGCCGGTTCTATTTAGTCTTCTGGTCTTTGTTATAGAGCCCTCGAGAGGCTTTCGGGATTTTGAGCTTTGAAGATGCATTTATTTAACAAGTCTCTAATGGCTCGTTTGTTCTAGTAGTATAATTAGAATTGTCGTGTCGATTTAACTCTATTATCGCTGCTTTGTGCCTACGAACGCGCTCGAAGGTTTCGTTGTTATTTAAATTACAAAATACTTGAGACGTGATTCGAAACTTTACGCTATACTGATTTCACTGCTGTTCATTGTATAGCACATTATGTAAAGGTGAACGTCAACGCTATCCAAAGCCAAAAACTTCAGTGCATCGCTTTGTCACTTTTATAATAATTATTTGTATTAAAATAAAATGACATAATAATTAAGTAAAATGTAAAATCTCTTACAGTGTTCTTTTAGCATTTTGCGCATATACTCCTTTTAATCGTAGCGAAATTCTAGGAATTCGGTTATAGATTGCGCTCGTTTGCTTTGTCGGTGTCTCAAACGCCTCAGTTGTAGCTCGCGATTTTTCGATGGGAAATGCTCGGCATTTTCAATGCAAATTTTATATAATTTAATCAGTTATTTCAGGTTAACTCTCCTGACAATGGTTGTACATTTTTTATTTAATTCTCAAATTTTTTTAGCGCGTAGAATTGAATTAGTTGCACTGAAAAAATTGGAATACTACACGCGGAGTTGGCGAACGAATTTGACACAGCTTTCTATGAGAGCATAAGCTTTAAATAATTCATCCGCGTTAATTAAGGTGTGCGCAGTTATGCGTGCGTGTGTTTTAAATGCGTTTGCATAACTCGAAATTTTTCATGTTTGATTTAATACATCGTTTTATAGATGACGTTAAAATTATTTATCGAGTGTAAAATAAACTACTCTCTGTATAAAATGTATAATATTCACTGTACCATGGTGCAGTGTATGCATACGTATACGTAAACGAGAAGTATATCCATGTAGCAAACGCCGCTATAGTATCTCCAAATGAACGTAATGTTTGCTGGCTCAAGTAATAAGGAAGGAGAGAAGCTGCTTTACTTTTTTACTTTTACCCTATTGGTAGGGAATGAGAAAAAAGACCTAGCGTAGCTGTAACAAAGAGAAACTTAAACTTAAATCAAAAGTTTAAAATGTGTGAAAGTTCAACACGAGCGTTGGACACCGAGTTAATGTTAACATCAAAGTTTGGGGATTTGAAACTTTATTCTGTCTTTTGTGTATGTTGTAAACAGAGTTCATTGTAAGAGATTGTTTCGTATCTGTTACGTTCGGCAAAGATTTAAACAAACAAACTACTTATTCTGTGGCTATTATCTATAGTAGAATAATTACATTTTTGGAGTTTAAGACATCGATGCAAATGGCTGATCGACAACAACTCTAGACTCTCATTGTTTCGTGCAAATTTATTGTATCTTTACTGGCATAATAGTGAACGTGCAAATAGTGAACTCCTAATTTTCGCTCCATATTTGTAGTCCGTCTTTGTCCGTCTTGTGTCTTTCAAACTCTGTAATATTTTCCATATTACAAGTATATACGGAAGCAAATAACGCTTTGTTATCGTGGATACAAAAGTATTAATGTCTTTGTTTCTAATTCCATTTTAGTTTAATTTGAAGTTCAAATTATTATAAATTAAAACGAGATCTGTTCTGCGCAATATATATTTCATATTTCAAGTAAACAAATTATACTGTATTCTCTTCCATTAAGTTCTGTGAAGTCTGAATTGAATACATGTGAACATGAATATATACTCTTGGCGGCGCGTGGAATTAAGAGCAAACAAACTGCCTACTGGCGACATCTACGAACGCATCACTCAAACTTGTATAGTACAGTAGGTAAAAAAGACTTACCATAGACAGAAATTCAGTTAAGTATAATTATTCAAAATTTCTATTTATAATAGTCAAAGATTTTTTTTAAATGTATATATTACTTCCATGCATTCATACAATGAGAAAGTATTAATTCTTGTTAGTAATTCGCGATTAGTAACGAGTACGTTAGAGCTACCTATTTAATTTTCTCAGCAAGTTTTGTATTTCTCTATTTAATTTTCACAGCAATTATCGTTGTTTTTATTGGATATTATTTATTTAATATTATTAATTTAATGATTTCAAACTTTGACGAGACCTTTTTTTAAAATCATTTATGTCTACTGTTTAAAAGATTATTTAATAATCAACTGAATATGGCATAAAGGCATATTTACAAACTAGGATTAAGCATAGCTACTGAGATAATTATTAAATTAGTTAATTAATACATTTTCTATTGATTCCAATAAAAAGAAGTATTATTATGTTGCGTAGATAGTAACATAAAATATTTTAAAATGATTGCAATATGTAAATGACTGGTGATTAACAACTTCAAAACTGTAGTGAGGATTTTAATTATCTTGTAAGATTGGTCTAGAAATTTCGGTATTGGTTTGTCTAAATTTGCGTAAATTTAATTTTCATTTTCTGATTTTATTCGTTGGTTAGTTACCTGGTAGTTGCTGATATTTCAAAAATGTTAAAAACGACAATGAAAAGGTATCGTTGAAACGATTTAAATCTTTTCCACACTATTACTATATGCCTGTTAATTTTCAACCTAAAAATAAAAATGAATTTATTACGAATATACAAAAATACACGAAATGCATCTGTATTACTAGCTATATTAAATGAAACTGCGCATATTAAAATAATATATGAAAAGAGAATAAAGGAATGAGATTAATCTATTCTCATTACAATATATAGAATACGACATAAGTAGATAATGGTATTACAAGAATTATTTTTAAACCTAATACTAACCGCAGTAATGAAAATTTTATTAGAACCCAAAAAATATTACATACAGCAGGTGAAAGAAATTTCAAGATTCAATGAAAGGAAAAAAGAGCAAATAAATTACGTATGTGTACGGTTACTAACGCATACTTTTCTTTTTGCTTCGTTCAACTTTTCTTTGTATTTACATTTTTCCGTAGCTTCAGTGCGATCGGAGTTAAAGTACTTTTTTTATTGTCCGATAAAAGACGTAAGTCAATGTCAACTGATTTCATGGCATTTTCGGTGGTATCTGACTGAAAGTATTTATTACAAAACATGATTGTTTGAATTTATCAGTATACCACCGAGTCAATATTATACACTGTTTGAGTGAAATGTATAAATAAATATCATTTGTATGAGAAGTATTTTGTGTAAATTACTATTTCTCTTAATAGTGCAATCTGAATCTGCAAGAATCTGCAGTGTACACTATATGCAAAGATTTAATTTACGATTCGAAATAAAAATTGACTAACCCAACGAGGAAATAAGGATGATCGATGGCTGAAATGCATAAAAATCAATTTATCGTTCGCGCCATCTATTATTCCAAAACATTTATTTTTGCCGATTCCTTAAACTTCAATCAGGCACCCCAGTGAATTCTTTTTTCTCGCACCAAGAGTATCTACCATGAGTTCTCGAGTTTTTTCTCGCAGAGTCGAGCGGACTTTTCCACCACACAGAACTTTAGATTCAGAAAAGCTCTGGCGAGTGCCCATTGAGAAATACCCAGAGAAAAATGTACGTGCAACTAGCGCAGTGAGCTGAACTTGGGGAGAGGGAGCACCGAGAAAACAGAAGAACTGACAGCGAAAATGTAGCCACTCGTGCCGGTTAGAGATATGTAAAAGCAAATAGTGTGTTTATATTATATACATAGAACAGTGAAAACTTGGAGCAAGTCGAATAAGAAAAATCGAAAAGAACAAAGTTCTGGAGATTAAAAGGATAGGAGAGTAAAGTAACCTATCTCGGTACTTTGCTGTTTATTTCATACGTGTCGTTATTGTATGCGACAAAATAATGTTTATTTTCCATATGAGACTCATTAAAAATATAGATACTAATCAATTAGTAGAAGTAACACATAATTTGAGCTTTGAATGTTGAAAAATTTACCAAGCTGCGTTCAGTCAAATTTTTTACACAGGTTAATGTCGTTTAGTGTGCATATAAAAAAGAAGTTGAGCTTTGCAATAATATCAAATTTCTGTTGCAGATATGAAAAATTCAGTATATTCCCTTAAGCCCAGTTAAGCCCCCAATATGTACTCGCTGTACAATTTAGCGCAACTTTCGACAATTCACACGATGTATCCTCCTACGCGCCATTTCCTTGCGGATCCTCCTACACCTTTCTCCCAAGCCTCGTGTACAGATGCACGCGATATATCGTGGCGCCACAAAGCTCGCCTTTCCCTCCAACTGTATAGTCCTCGCGAGTCGCCTCGTTCCAATTAACCGACTCTCATTACGCAGAAACGAGATGCGCGCGTGTGTGCCGACGCTATGCGCTTGCGTTTAATGAGACCACCGACGCGGCCTTCCGCAGCCGGTTCTATACACGCGTGTGCCGCTACTGCCAGTGTGGAAGGATAAATGCATAATGTGCTATGATTCGACGTCCGAGCGACGAATATCAATTTCCGCGTGGTGTATATCGACGATGCTCAGCTACTGCTATAGTCGCTCGAGTTCCATTGCATCTTGTCATTGCTGTGGTTACGAATCGTTCTTTTTAAATTTTTTAATTTTCAACGCGACCCGAACCTCTTATATGCATGTGTAGTAATGTAATAATGTATCTTCTCTATTGTTCTGGAGGAAGAAACTTTTGACTGTCCAGTTACTTTATGTTTTCGATGTCATTTTTCACGCAATATTAAAAGAATGCAAATATGAAAGTTGACCGCATTGAGTAGATCCGTAATATCATTTATCAGACCACTTATGTTATATTTGAATAAACGCTGTAAGAGAGATGAGTATCGCGTACTTTAAATGAGCATTTCGTTCGATTATTTGGTCACGCTTGTATGTGTATTTAATTTATCCTTGTATCACAGAAAAGTTTAGATTCGAAACAAACGTAAAAATACATTAAAGCCTAACAGGCAACTCAGCATTAGTATAATAGTTTCACGGAATATATCTTCCCTAATAATTCCTTCGTGAGGGAATTTGTTTTACCCAACTCTTGTTACTATTTTGCAGATTTGTTAATTAGATCTTACGTTACTTACATTCTACACTGGATGATCATTGCTCGATGCAATTAGATTTGTTTGTTGAGATCAAATAGTACTTAGGTTCAACGCTTCCAACCAGGTCAAACAAATACAACCGAACCATCCCTATTTCCTTGTTATCCTCCTATGCATTGCCATTCGAGCATATACATATAATATGCAACCTTTCGTTCAATTATACATACATTTTTTTCCTACAACTGCAACTTTTGTACTATTTATTATTTCGAAATCTCGCAAGAGTAATGACTCTTTAAATGTAATTACGGCTCTGACATTTGTATCAAAAGTACGTGTATAATTTTTTATAAGCGGACCGAGTATGAGCGTATGCTTGTTTTTTTAATCAATGAGCGTTATTAATTATCTCGTAATGGGTTTTCGAGATTTCATAATTATGTTAATATAAAACAAACAGTAATAAACGAATATCCGCAGTATCGTGTAAAAAGGCGATAAATGCAGGTGTATGTTTTCAACTTCATTTTAAGCTGCAGAAGCAAAAATATTTTCTGATTACTGATGCGCGATATAACTTTAAAACAACGCCGACGTATATATACATTTCGACGTAATGCAAAATTATTTTCCCTGAAAAATAACGAAAAGTTTTAACTGTTTGAATAATCGTGAGAATTGCACGTTCTCGTATATTTCAATCTCATTGAAATCATGTATTATTGACGTTCCACGATGTATATCGTAAATATCAATATATGTATAAGAGCAAATCCACGGGATGCTGGAATTAGCTCAATACGTAAAAATAAAAAACGATTTCCGAGGATACATCCACCGAGTCTGTTTTTCAGGTTCCTAAATGGCCTTCGAGTAAAAAACGGAAAACGACAGTTTTTTGCATATGGTTAAAAATGCGAAAAAAGTTTATAATTATTTTTTAAGCTTTTTGTGTTTGCTAGAATATAATGCATTTTTATAAACTAAGAATTTACTCGCATTCCCCGCACATAACTAAAAAGTACATTAAAATTGCTTCAGTTTACCGTTAAAGAAATACAAGAACAATTTTTCTCATTTTGGATTACAAATGCTTATACAATTTCGACCATAAATCTGTTTATGAATAGTTTCTTTTGAAAATGAAAGTTTTTGACGTCTATCTTTCAGATAAACATAATTAAATTTACATTCTATCGTACAATTAAGTATGTATACATATATATGTATATGCTTATAAAAATGATAAATAATCAATATTCCGTACATCACGAATAAACAGTTTATGCCGTTATCATTAACAATAAATACAATAGGAAGACGAAAACAATCTTCAACTTTCATGAAAAATCATCAAAAAATACCCTAAGAAATTTTTTCGATTCTTAGTCCTTTTTAAAATGCTCATAAATTTATTCTTCGGACGCCTTTTGAATGAGTTTTTTTAAAAGAAAGAATATAGTTCTAGTCTTCGAATGTGTAATATTTTGTATTTCGTTACGGACTTGACTATATTTATGGTTACCAAGAAAAGTGTTGTTTTAATTTTTTAAATCATACGTGTAGTCAACTAAATAACGAATCGCTTAATATACAAACATGCAATAGAGTAGAACTACTGAGCTTCCTTTTAGAAAAAATGCTTGTTTTTTGAACAAATATGTTTGAGTATTTTAGTAAATTAACGCCTGAGAAATCACAATTTAAAAATGTTTTTCACGAAGAACCTAAAAGAAAGTATCTCTAATTTCCTAAAACATTTCACCAGGAACTAGGGAAATAGGTCCCAATCGGTATGTTATCGTAAGAAAATATTTTATTTATTTAAGCATTAAGCTTTTACTACCAAAGATCAGTGTGTAAGTTCCTCTGCATCATACTATATCACCACAATAATCAGTCTTCCTAAACATCAATAGATTTTTCTTTTTAATTCGAATTTCTCGTCTGTCCACATTATTAGCTTTCTCGGGTTTCTCACTAGCTTTAGATCAAGGCGATGCTCGACTCTTGTAAGTATATTCTTTGTCACGTATAGAAGCAGTGCGACAGCAACCGCGAGAATATCTCTGGGCTTGCCGTGCCTGTTCGGTCTTGCCCTCTCGTGCTCACTTGAGCCTTGAGCGGCCCGACAGCCGTGTACATTGTCCTTTCTGCCCCGCAGAGTAGTCGCTCTCGCTGAATTCCCATTGGACGGGAGCGTCGCCTGTGCCACGCCCCGCCCCGACTCAGCCATCTATAGAATCACCTATACACACAATCGTGTACTAGCTCTCTCTCTCAGCTCACTCGCCCTCGTGCTATAGCTCTCCTTCTCGTTCTCTGCAGAGGACCCTCGATCTGGCGTCGAGAGCCAACAGGAGTGAGAAAGAGATAAAATTGCCAGAGAGAGAGAGAGAGAGAGAGAGAGACACTCGCGTATACCAACACCTACACCCTCCCTCGCGCTCTTTTCTTTCTTTATCACACTGACATGTATTTTGGATGGGTGCTCTGACGTTCGGTTAAAAAAATTCAGTTCAGACAATAATACATCCTTAGTTTATAAACTTTATTTTAGTGACTGAAGCTTTCTACGGATTTATGTATTTTCGTCAGGTGTCATTTATACGAGGAAAGCTTATATATAGGCTAGTTTTAAGCGAGAAAGAATGGAGAAATGAGGGAGAAAGAGCTCGGCTAATTGCATACCCACTAAAGCTCCATCGCGTATCACGATTCGCTTCGCTACTTTTCTCTTTTTGTTATCTACCCAACAACAGTCCTCGAAGATCTTTGCTTTTCTACACAGCAATCCCTCGATGATGCGCTGGTGCATTTTTGCCAACAAAGACACGCAGAGCGAAAGAGGGGGAGAGAATTGAAATCCCAGTTCTTCCTTCCCCTAGTCTACTCGCGAATATTCTCGAGATAAAGGCACGAGAAAATAGAAGAAAGAGAATGCACAACCGCGTTCACGAATTAACTCTGGATTTTAACTAACCATTCTGCACCGCGCATATACGCGTTATGTTTATTTTTTATTTTTTTTCCTTACGTGCGCACTTGTACAGCGAGACGAGTCGGCCATTCAGAATTCACTCGATCCTTGTATTTTCTGCAGAGCTATAAATAGGTAGTCAACGACGGAAGAGAGAGAGAGAGAGAGAGAGAGAGAGAGAGAGAGAGAGAGAGAGAGAGAGAGAGAAATAAAGCACTCGCCGAGTTGCGACTTGACGGGGAGCTTTTTTGTATTTCAATGCGCCACTTTTGAATATTGCATTCCATGAATTATGAGATATTTATGGAGTCAGACGGTTGCTTCGTTTAAGTTTTTTTATCAAGCGCCACTGTGTGCGTTTTATTTTTTACTTTTTTGGCTGTGTATAACAAAATAGACGAGTTACATCGTTTTATCTAATTAAGTTTGATACCAGAGGCCACGAGCTTTTGAAACGCGAGTTGATGCTGTTATTGTGTTTTCAACGTAACGTGAAATATTCGGAGATATTTGTTTTGAATTTTCGAGGAAAATCGTGACATCGTTATGTACATTAGAAATTAACCGTTGTGGGAGAAACTCGAAATTTAATGGCTTTGAAATGTGAAATGTAACGATTCTTCGATCATTTTAAGGGGATGTCAAAGTCTCGTCACGGTAATCCTTCTCCAAAGCTCTTCTTTTAGTTATACGCGTTTAAATATATACGTACACGCGTTATTTCTATCTTTACGGTACATTTGACTCAAATGAATTTTTATTTTCAAAATGTATAACGCATTATATTGCATAAAACCTATTACTTTTTAAATACTTACTACTGTTTATTGAAATTATTTGAAATTTACATAATGAAATTGAATCTTCACTTTTTCAATCGATTTGAAGAATATATATGTAGAAAAATGAATGATGACTGGTTCAATCTACTTTGGTGATTAAATTCTTTAATCTGGAAAAGCACCTTAGAGGAATATTTATCCCTCATAGGAGAGCAAATACATCGAAAGATCGACAGAAGAGAAAGAAGCGAGTTTTGGAACAGTGATGAGTTTTTCGAGTGGCAGTAGAGCCTCGAGCCGAGTTTGTCGCTGCACACACGTAAGCGAGAAGGGATCGCGAAAAAATGAAGAGAAAAAAGTAGCGAACGAGAGACTACGCAACTGCTGGCAGCAGTAGCTCTCACGCGAAGCTTTTCTACCTATACTCCTCTTTGGACTCTCTTCACATTTCTCTCCTTGACTCCTCTCGCTCTCTTCCTCATTACGGACGGCTAGTATAGCGTCTTTCCGCGCTCACCCAACTACTGTATGCCCTTCATTTTTTCCGGCTGACCTCACCAACTGAACCTTCCCTTGTTTCTCTCGTTTGTATATATTATATAATATATACACTTGAGGCCGAGTGCGGTCGAGAATTTTCCTGTTTTGCAATGAATTTAACAAGAATGTTAGGTTATCGTGAATATCCACCGACAGAACGAATCGTTTGTCTCAAAGTCGTCATGCTCGTTTGAAACAACAATTTTTCATGACGTTTGGTACAAATAAGCATTCGTTTTAATTGAAAAAAACATTGTTTAACAATTAATACATATATATTTAGTTCATATTAAAGTGACATTCATCAATTGTTAATTTACTGACTTTACAATAACTAATTTGTTTTATTAGTGTAATTAAAACTGATACGTAATCTTATATTTGTAAAGTGATAGATGCGATATTATAACAATATGATGTTATTGAGCATAAACTAAAACGGAAAACTCATTTTTGTTCTCCATTCTCGTTTCGTTACTCATGGAGTCACTTAGACGAACCTTCATTAGAGTGAGCTCGGTTCAACTTTTTTCAACTCGCATGCATCGTCTTTGCACACGGAAGCTTGTGGACACTACTCCAGTCGTATTTCACAAACTTGTGCACCAAGTATGCGGACTATGTGCTTTCGGGAAAAGTCTGTGTTTGTGCATGGGATGGACTTTTTAGAGAGTTTCCTTCGACGTTTGCGCAGAAGATTTCGAGAAAGATATATCTCGTATTTCGTCCAGAGGCAGAAGATGATGGTCGTGTACGTGAAGCTTTGTTTCGACCAAAATTCTACATTGGCTGGAAAAAATGCATCAATACATTCGGTAAAAATGCAAGTGTCGATGACGCGATGTACTTGAGGATTCTATTAAAGAAAAAAGTCAGACTAAAAAAACACTTTTGTCAGCTTACAAAAAGTCTCCTAAATATTCATCAACGGTAGAACGCAGCTCACATGTGGAGGAGAGAGAGAGAGAGAGAGAGAGAGAGAGAGAGCGGGAGAGAGATTGGAGAACCCATTGAAAATCCTTTACTGAGTTCGCGCTATTTTCCACGCCGGGTTAAAGCAAGTGGCCGCCCCAGCGAGGATGAAAAATTCATGATCGAAAGTGCGCAAAATATATACCCGAGCGTATCTCTCACATCAGTTACTCGCGCATACTGGCTCTGCTGACTCGTTAAAAAGCAGCTCGATTGCGCTGCCGCTGCGAGAGGCTCTCACGACCGAATAAGCGAAATCCCCGGGCTGTATTATAAGTTTTAATGCGATCCCGCGGGAGGTCTCGGTTGTACACCGCGCAGCTGCTGCGCACAGCCAGAGGCGAATCCGAACTCTCGTCGCGTTGGGTCCCCGGGGACATTTTGAATTCTCTCGCAGATATCGATTGCAGTGGTCCGAGAGCTAACTGCGCGAATTAGAGGTGTCGTTTATTTTTGCACTTTTCGCGCGGGTTAGAAGCGCGAAGCGTGCAGATCGAATATAATATCGTTTTGACGTTCGACACTTTTTTTTTGTTTATACGCATTATAAACGCTACTCGTGGTAAGCGCTGAGCTCCCCTTTGGACTTGTATACCTCGCGTTATCTAGAAGCAAGATTGACCTGTATACCGTACGCTATTTCTTTTTCTCTTTCTGGTATTGTCGGTGGCTCGACGTTTCTTTGAGTGTGTTTACGCAATAGCTGCTTCTTTTGTCCATCGGGCGATGAGCGGCATTGTCTGTTCTATCCTCGCGGGCAGAGATATTCTCTCTTCCTCGGCTGTTTACTAAATAGATCGCTATACTCGCTTTTGCGCCAGCTTCTTCATCCTTCTTCTTTCCTTTATAGGAACAAGAGCTCGCGAGTGAGAGAGATGTACTTTTATGCTTTTATGAGAGCAAAAAGCGCGTCCCAAGAGTTCCTCCTCTTTTGTTCTTTGCGCGAACGAGCTCTTCTCTCTTCGTTTCGAAATCTCCGAGGCCCGCGGGAAGACGTATATATATATATGGGTGTGTGCACGAATAAAGTAGAAGAAGGAGGGACAAAGAAGTTACCGCTAAGAAAGGAGATAAAATTATATATATATATATATATATATATATATATATATAGCCGCCTCTGCGCTTTATGCAGAATGTGCGCAACCCGCTTTTGATCTTCGACGAAGTTGCGTGTACGTGCGCGCGATGAGCGGGAGATGACTTAGTATAATGCAAGAGTCTCACTTGCTGCACACGTGCTTCTGTGTTTGGATATATTTCTACTCATTTTTTGGAGCAATTAGAAACTCTCTCGAATAATGCTTATGAACATACAGGTGCGGTGATGATAGAAGCCTATTTTTATCATTATTATTATATTTTTAATTTCCCACGATATGCATTCAATTGAGACCAAAAAAGAAGAAAACGAGGGCTATCGTGAGAACAGTTATCTCCTTGACACAGAAAAACGATTCTCATTGCAAAGTGGTGAGGTACTTGTTCTTTTCCCCATATAATATCTCGGCGACACAGTCCTCAAAGGAAATATCGATTGCCATCTGAATGCACATCTCTCGAGATACCGAGATGTCCAGATAACGATTTCGAGGCGCGTCTACACACTCCGCGAACAATCATTCCGTAGCTTTTCTTCTACTTTCTTTTACGAATCCGATTCGATTTTCGAATCGCCGGAAACGCTATACCTATATTATCGTGCATAAGCGATAGTTTTTCTCTCTTGTTCAAGCTCGTCTTCCTCTTGTTCCTCTTCATCTCTCCCGACTAGTCGTTGGACTGGAATATCTACACAAACTTTTGTGGTTTCCTCTCGAAGAAAATGAAATCGAGAGATAGATGTAGAGAAAAGTAACGCAGCCGAAGAGTGAAACGCGATGCGCCGGCCGCGAATCGCAGCATTCTTAGGGGATGCTAACAAAGGCGCGTGTTTTTTTATCCCTCGATGAGCCCGTTGTGTGCGATCTTTTTTCCTTCTCTCGCTCTGTCGGATGATGAGGTGCTGTCGGTTCCTGCGCGCAAGCAGGAAAATGCGAAATGTTACAATTTTTTTACCCTCTACCTTCGTCTCGTATAGTGATTTTTCTGAGAAACTTCGAGCTCTTTGTCGAATATTACACCTCTGAATGTCTTGATTAATATGATGAGTTAGCTTTTGGCGAATTCCATGAAAAATAATTTTGGTAAACGGATTATCGAGAAATTTTCGTCGAAATTTTGTATTCTATTCGATTTTGGTAAATTTGCGTTATTTTGTATTTTGAATGAATTCTGTTCTATAAGAATTGCCGGTATTCTAACAATGAGACAGTTATAGTTATTTACGGACAGATCTCAACCATTTAAACATAATAATCAAATTCAAACAGTGTTTTCATTTGTTAAAACTTTTTGACATAGGAATAAAATGCCCGGCCTTATTACCCTAGAACTGATTCAATATTTGGCGAGTACTGATTTAAACAACTGTTGACAGGATTTTAGTACTGTCCTAATACTCGGCCTTGGGTCCATTTCTATAGGGTTTAATAAAACAATTTCCATTTTAAATATTCCACAAAATGTATCTCTTGTACCCCGAAATCTCTTCCATGCGAAAACTTTTCCATCGCGCATAACCTTCCAACTCATATACATACTTCATAAAATATTCCCTCTTTCTCTCTCGCTCTCTCCCTATGCCTTGCCAAAGGACGTCATCGCATCCACTATATCTAGACTCCCAGGAGTAGCACCAGTAGCTTCCTCATTAACTCGCGTTTCGTGGCCATGGCGATGTTTATCGCGAGTCCACCAGAGTGTCATGTGAGCAAAGCTCCTCGCCCTCTTTTCTCCAAAGTAACAGCTTCATTGTACACGTTTTATTGCGTCGCACTTGCACTGCCGCTGGCTCATGACTATTGCACACATCTCTCGCCCTGCGTTATCGCGATAGTGTCTTCGCCTATTATACTCGTCCTCTTTTTTCTGACGCTGCAAGCTCGGTGTGCAAAGCTCGAAGGAAAATGGAGCTTGTTAGCGCGCAAGCGGAACTGGTAGTCTCGTTAGGGCGAAGGCCACTTCACGCGTTCCTGTACATGTGCAGAGAAGTGAAGTGCAAAGGTAGAACCGAGACATAGTGCGGAAAGTGTATGCACATGTACGTCCCCCTTTTGAGGCTGCTTGCCTGCTGCAGCTACTTCTTCTTCCCTGCATATAAGCTATTAAGGAGAGGATCATAACGAGGCTAGTTTCGCAAGAATGCAAAAGAGTACGAGAGAGTGAAAGCGAAATGAATGCAAACGCAAGGAGAAGCTGAAGCTTTTTTCTTCTTCATCTTCTTCTTCTTCTGATGCTGATGATAGGTGCACCTCTTCTCGCTTCTTTTCTTCGGGGAGACGTGTCTTTTGATGGTCCGTACACATAGAATTTTACTTTGACGAAAGCGTCGCCGCGAGAGCTTCTACTGCTTTTTTGCTCGGATTCTATGTGATGAAATTTTGAAGCCAGCTTACAATTGTGCTTGAGATCCTACATATGGATGCGCGAAAAATAACAGCGATACCCCACTGAAGTTTGTGAAAAATTCGTATCAAGACAATTCAATGTACAAAGTAAGAATGAAGAATACTAAAATTGCGATCAGTGAGAGACTGGCGAAAAAACGTTGCAGTATCTCGCGCGGTACATCTAAAAGGAGATCTCTCACAAAGGCTGGCGCGCACAAACGGAAACATAAGCACTACGAGTGGCGGAAGTTCGATGCCAAAATCACCGATGACGACTCGCCGGCCTTTGTAGTTTGCCGCCTACCGCATACGTGAATGCGATTGATGCAGACTTTGCCAAAAACTTTTGTTTCGAGAGACTGATCTTGCTTTCTTTATTTCAATCCCAAAAATAGATTTTTTTACATTCGCAATATCATCGTTCGGAAAGTTGCATCGAAAACATAAAGGAAATCCGTAGACCCACAAGAACTCCGCATCCTGACCCGCAAATAAAGTGAGAAACATCGCGGTCTCCCGTTAGATTTACGATCAAATTACACAAAATTTTATGTTCAGATTTGATTGTCAGATTTGAACCCATAGCCAAGCTCATGATCATCACCAGAACAAATGCTCGTGGTCGCGCGATGCATTTTTCTAGTGTGCAAGCCAGTGGCGTCGTCGCCATACTGGTCTACATCCTCTCTTGAAGTGGTATTGAATCTGCAAATCACACACACACACGTATGCACACTTGCATGTACAGTGTGTAAGGTTTAGACGGAAATTAGCGATGCTGCGCACACGTTCTGCAACAAGCCACGGCTGACCAATCAAAGGTCCCTTCGCGACGCTGTTTCTGTCGAATCCCTTATGTGCTCCCTTGCCATTTGCACACGCTCTACTCGTTGTACATAGCCTAGTAGTCCTAGTACGTCCTGTACCTCGTGTATTAGCCTGGTGCTGTTACTGGTATCTACCAGGGGGGATGGGGGTCCGAGACACGCGTCATGTACGGATGTATTGCATCCAATGCCCGAGGGGGTAGAGGGGAAGGAGGGATAGAATGGTGTACATTGTACACTCGGGTATACGTAACGAAGTCTCTGTCTCTGTCAGTGGGATCAACCCCATTATTCCGGATATGCGAGTGATACGTGTGGTTTTCGGCCTTTGCACGGCGGGATTTAGCGACTCGATCGTGCGTTATGGCTATGCGAGTTGCAACCCAGCGCGCCAGCCATTGTTCCCTTGGTACTAGTCTTTTTGGCTACTGTGATCTGTGTACATACTCTGAGCGTTATGGCGAATATGGGGATTTTAAGAACTTGGTATTAGTTAATTAGTCAATATTATTTTGTTTATAAAGGTCTGAATATATTATAAGTCTACAGAACCCAGGATGAATTAGAAATTATGTTGCATGGAATAATTCGATCATTGCTGTATGCTTCATCATTTACAGCATTAATTTATTAAATCACTGTGTGCAAGCACAATTATTGTTCTATCAGTTTGCTAGTTTAGTGAAATGACTATAAAAAATCCCAATCTTTTCCCCGTCTACTAAATAAAATAGAGAGTAAAACGTAACTTTTCGTTTTTTAGCTAATTATTTTGTCTGTGATGTATCGTATAGCTCACGAGGTGTGTTTCGCAAGTTGCATGCGCCACCGTAGATAAAAGACTATACTTACCACTTACCACGATGGCGACAACGACGATGTGGTGATGAAAGCGGCTAGACGCTTGAGAAACCGGAGAAGCCGCTTGTCCGTTTGCCAGTCCTGTTGGTATACAATTTGAAATTTAAAAGACCAACCGCGTGGTAGGACCGTGTAGCTTATGCTCGTGACTCTAATGTTGCCGTTACTCTGAATATGAACATCTTCGCGTGTGAGCTCTGTTGAGAGTGCAACTCTGTCGAGAGTTCATACAACATTCAAAAGTTTTTCTGCCCGAGCCTTGATACCTGCGTTATCTCCCAATCTTTAAAGTTTACACTAATAGGAGGTACACTTTTAAATTTTGCGAGCATTCAATCCAATCTACTTTCTAATAACTGGTAACATTTTTTTCTATTAACATTAACTCCAATTTTACTCATGGAAATTTAGAGTTTTCAATCTGAAGCTCGAAGTAAAATCTAGTTAACATTGTACTAGAATAAAATTCTTTCATTACTTAATTTTACATAGCGCTACTTTAAATTTTAGTTATTTTATAATAGTAAAACAATTTTAAGTCCGATTGAAATAAATATAAGAGACACATAGTAGCATTTATTTTTTGCATTGTGTGATACATATATCGTCATAGCTGATCGACCCTTAACTGATCATAAGAGATAATATACTAAATAATACTATTCTCAAAGTTGGTTAGAATAGAATTTATAGAATGAACTTTGCACTATGCATTTCAACTCGTTAAAAAAAATACGACACATAGAATGGCGACATAGAATTATTTTTATATTAGCTTACCTAAGTTTACGTAAAATTTCCCATTTAATTTACATAAAAATTCGAAATGCACACGCTATTGCCTGTTTTTATACTTGTTTGTAGGAAATCCTTTGAAAAATTTTATTATCACTATCTTAGTATAAATATGAAAATTATATAAGTTAAACAATAAGTCTACTATTTAAGGTAAACGTATTTCATAAGTAGAAAAACGACGATATTTTTTTATGATAGAACACTTCGATCTCTCAGCTTTCAGACTCGTAATAACTAGTATCGAGCGAAAATAAAATCCACTCCAATTAAATGAAATCAAAATTCAAAACCAATTTACTCCATCCTAATTGAAGGGGTAGGAAATAAACAAGCGCGAGAGCGCTTTAGAGATATTAAAAATAGTATAGCCTGAAAGAAAGGGATAGAAAAAGCGAACATCGAACCAGCGAACCAGTGAACCAGCGAACAAGCGAAAAAAAAAACTATCGCAAAATGATTCTCGGTCATGATCGATATACGATCCCTATACGTATAACGCGCGCGCGCTTGTAACAACTTCATCTCGCACACACGACGCGCAGAAATATAAAAAAATAAAAAAAAATACAAACGCGCTATACGAGGTGCAGATAAAAAACCGAGCGACCAAACAAGCGCGCATCAATTTGGAGAAGCTTTTCGACGGGTTTTGTGCCGACACACTGAGGTATGTGTGCGCAGCGGCAAACAAAGGAAAACACGGTATATGAGCACCTGAACACGTGTGTACATTCCATATGTATATTAGGATAGCTGCTATAAACATTAGTGCAGGTTAGTTTTAGAAAATATTTGCCAAAAATAGAATAAAGCTAAGAACGATGACAATATTCGATGTGTCCGGGGTCACTTGCAATACACGTCTATGTCTAATACAGAGGTGCATTGTGGGTCGGAGTATAGAAAAGCCAACGGCAGCGACCGTTGATGCTGCGCGAACCGAATCAAATTGCTCGAAGCGAAAGATTAAACTCGCGAGCGCAACGGACTTTCCAGCAATATCGCCCGCGGTCTGTTTGTACACCTGAGGTTGCGCGCTTGTGTTGGACCGTCGATACAGATCTACACAGCTATTGTTTCGTTGGGTGAGATCGAAGTTTTTCGATATACGTAGAATCAAGTATTTTTTATTTTATTTTAAATAATCATCGTGCTTAAAAGACGCATTGTTGAAAATTATCAACGAGGTGCGTTTCCGTTTTCGTATCACGTTTCCACTCTATTTATCGTAATGCAAACCTTTAAATAACTGATAACGCCTTTGTTATCGATACTCTGGAGTATTTTTCCCCAAAGTGGTTTCCACCCTGGCCAAAGGCTGATAAATTAATTTTAATTATACAAATTTCGATGACGTATGATTGGTTACCGTTTCACAGTTAATACTTTTGTGAAATATCGTGTATTACGCACTCACGGTAAAAAAAGATTCAAGCACGGTTATACGTCCGAACGCCTAAGTCTTGCGGATGAATTAATTACAGTTCGCAGTCGTTTAGCGCGAAAATAAGCTGCACCGATGTCATTTTTTATTAGATAACTATTTTTGAGAAAAATATATTTAAAAACGTGGAACAAAAGCGCCCTTGAGTACATCTGCGAGCTGTTGAAATGTAAATAGGAAATGTTTAACTTCTGTTAGCCCGTTGAAGTTCTCGCTTTCAAGACACGCGAATAAACTGGCCACATTGATGAGCTCATTCAAACGAGAAATTTGTTTAAACTCAGCAGCGCTCCACTGAAATGCTCTATGTACGTATGAAATTCATATTTCACATCGTTCGAGCAGTTCTACGACTGCCGTTATATGTGATTCGAAAGAAAGAGAGTACATTTGAGCGTTGGAATTAGTTGTATTTTTCACTGCTGACGCTACTGCATATACTCACTTTACCATAGCAATTTTCACCTTTGTGTTCCTGCAAACATTGCTCGTTTTTTTCACGTTTTCTATCATTTTTGAATTCAAAGCTTTTATGTTCGCTTGCGAGAAAAATAATTCTCCGAGAAAAACTCGATATAGCATGTAGTCATGGCAAAAATACTCTAAATATTACTGACTGGCATGTTATGTCAGCCATTCAGAAGGCGAAAATTCCATCAGAGGGCGAGTTCGAAATAAAAAATTCTATACCCTAGATGTTATAAACGGAGGTATGAAAATAAAGCCAGCTAAAGGATATTTTAAACCTACACTGGGTACATGTGCATCGCTTATGCTCTAATAAACGTACCCAGAACAAGAGAAAAACAAAAAATCGCTGGACTCAAAATTGTAAAAAATAAGATGATACCGGAAATGAAATTGGTTCTCTTGGAGCAACTGCGACGGTAGTAGCAGAGGGCGAAGAGGTCGAGGGGGCCGGTGGCGAGGGTGTCGTTGCGTCTGTCCACCATATTGATCGTGGAGGCGTTCTCGCCCGAGTCTATCTCACTCCACATTGCTTTATATATATACATATATATTTGCAACAGGATGGCTTTAGGTGCCTTGAACCCCCCTGCAACGGAAGAGCGAGAGAGAGAGAGAGAGAGAGAGAGAGAGAGAGAGGAAGAGAGAGGAACGAAGAGGGCGACAGAGAGCAGATAGAGAGAGGGAGATGAGGGATTCGGCTGGCGTTGGAGCCGACACTCGCTGGTGCCGGCGTTACCATGGCTACCCACCACCCTCGCTGTGAACAAGCCCTCGACGTCATATTGGCATAGTATATTCCCCACACCATGGGAAGCCAAATACGTATAACGGGTGTGCCGTTGCGATAACCTAGACTTTATTAATAGCCATTTTTTCGTTTTCTTTACTTTTTTTTCATTTTGCTTTGTTAATTGGATATGTCGTACACTGTCTTCACACCGGACCATTGAACCAATATTTATATCTGACATTTAATGACTTTCGATGTTCAATTGTCAATTTCTACGTAAGAACAAAGCAGCTATTGCCAAGCAGGCGTTAAAGTCGTCAATGTCAACTGGCTATTTATGTTAATAAATTGATTATGAGAAAGATGTAACGTAATACGATTTAGCAAAGACTATATTGTGAAAATTATCAAATTATTAAAACTCCAAAGTAATATAATTTTAATCTGTACCTCTACCACGTTTGAATTGATGTTAAAGAAAGAAATTTAAGAGTCAAGATCGGTGAAACGTTTATCATAGAAAATATTCTACATATACAATTATATATCGAATTAAATGATTTAAATGAAAATTTCTGATTATTGCTTTATGGATTGCACTTTTCTCGAGCTTACAGTTTTTAAATATTTTCACGCGTGCTATTGAATCGAAACATTTTCTCACTTTCAGTGAACTCAACGCTTTCGCACAGGCTTCACGTTTATTCAGTTCGGCTTTGCGCTTTCCATTTTCCGATAATATATACCCAGTGCGCTGAAAGTACGACAAATCGCATTTTAACGCTTAACTGAATTATTCAATCAAATGTCCTCGTAATCCTATTTAAGATATTTAAATATACCATTAAAATATTCAAATATATCCATCCGTACTCATAATCAGTATTTTACGATTTCCTGTAAAAATTCTCGCAGTAACTCTCTGAGAGAATCCAAAAGTTATACTTATGGTTTTGTTCAATAGACAATCGATCAATAAATGAACGAAAACTTATAAATGACAATATTATAATAGATAAGAATACGTTTAACGTTTCTAATAATATATATTTGCGTTTTCTTAACGTTTATATAAGCGAAATAACATACATATATTCTGTTCATTATTCTCGGTGTGTAAGCCGTAGTCGAGTGCCCGGAGTCCCATTGGCGAACTCGAGAGGCACTGCCGATAGTCGGCTTTGCATCGCCACAAGAACACGATCGCGATAAGCAACCACGACGTATCTGTGCATCAGCTTATTTTGTCATTAAATGCAATCCTTATACTTAATATATATATATAATATAATTATAGCCATTTATTAAAAATTAAAATTAACAGATCAGCGTAGTTTTCGTTATTTTCAATTCAAACACCGCGTGAGAATCATCGGATTGTAAAATACAAGTTTAGCAGAAAATGAGCGAGAAACACAATAGTGTAGAGAAAAAGCAATAATGAAGCCTGTCTGCTTCGGAGCTCCGTAAATATTCTTTCTTATTCTCTCTCTTTATTTTCAGTATTCCTTATAATTTAAAAGAGACAACTTTCCCGATAATATGAAAAATTACTAATATTATTGATTATAATAGGTATAAAAGATTCTCAGTGTTATTACAATAAAATAAAACTACCAATCCAAAAGTCTTTTAGCACCATTTCGTAAAAAGATCAAAACTATGGTCGAGCTTTTGAAAAACGAAAATTCAATGAACTTCACCCGCTCTGTCTGTGCTCTGGCAATTAGCAGGGCACTTAGACGGTTGCGATAAGCATCGCCTATGTAGCTCCATTTAAAAAAAAGGAGAAATCCCATCGACCCCTTTCGCCATTATCACCAGCGAATCTCGCTGCAAAAGAGCGAAAACGACAAAAAAAGGAAGCACGCAGAGATAAAAATTATGGCTTCGTGCAGCGGCCCTCTCTTGCATCAATAGACTCTATCCAGCGTCGACCCTTTCCTTCCTCCCCTAACAAAAAAAAGGCAAAAATGAACTGGAGCTCCGAAGGGTTTAAAAAAGAGGAGTTGCTGCTGGCGTTGCAAAAAGCTCTCGCTGCTATACTGCGATCCGAGAGAGAGAAGAAGAAGAAGAAGAAGAAGAAGAAGAAGAAGAAGAAGAAGAAGAAGAGGAGCAGAACCGACGACCCTCGCAGTGCATAGAAAATTCTCTGCTCTCTTTCTCTCTCTCTCACCCGCTCTCTCAGCCATCTTTGCTTCTCATTACTCGCGGAACGGAGCCTAGTATATGCATATACAGCAGTGGAGCATTCTGTCTGTCTCCCAGTCGCTTGGGGGCGTCTAATAATGTCGCCAGCCAGGCGTTTTACGCGGCGCGCTCTTTCTCTCCATCGTTGGATGCGACGCGCCCCCTCTGCTGTATCCGACGGCAAAATGAGCCTCGTTTCACCAGTGCCTCTCTTTTCTCTATACTCTCCTGAGTTCTTCTTTCTTCTGTTCCGTTGCTGATGCTTCTTCTCTTGCTTGCTTGCTGTATACATATGCACACATACATATATATACCTATATATATATAAAGTCACGGCAGCTTTCGAGCTTTCCTCTCGCTCTTTTTGTCTAGGTTTGTGTGTACTCTTCTCCGCTGTTGCTGCTGCTGCTGCTGCTGCTTTTTTGTTTGGATTTTTTCTTTTCTTTTCGCCAAGAGGAATTGCAGAGCCGAGGCGGCTTTTCTCTGGATGTTGTAATTTTGAAGGGGGTTGCGAGAATACTACAGAGAGTTTCGTTTGATTTGTGTCCCTTACTTTTTTCGTTCCGCTGATGCTCGCACTGCTGGACAAGTTTTAATTAGAAGTGTGCGCAAGGAGTTTTGTTTTTGTCTTTCGACTTGTATTCCGCTTGCTTGGGGGATGAATGACTGTTATTCATCATGTAAATCCTTTAAGTAATTCGACTGCAACAAATATCTGTCGGGTGCGAATGAAATAAGTAGTTTATTTGGTATTCGGATGCAATTGCCATATTCAATTTGTAAAATATGAGCTCTTACGATTGTTGCTCAGTGAAAAGAGCTAGGAATAGTAAGACAAAGCGCGCCTCTGGAAGTCGACACTCGGCTTATCCGAGAAAATTAAACGCCGTCGGTTATATCCCTTGTTTCACCCTCACATATACCTTCGTCGACTACAGAGCTTGGTTGTATACACGAGCAACGCACAAGGGAGGCTTTTATTCGATTCGAGATGCGTTAAGCGAGATAGAGCGGGAACAACGCTAAGCCGCGCGCGCGAGAGCTGACGCGTGAGGGTTGAAAGCCTGATATTCCATCACCGGGGAATGAAAATCAGAGCTCTATTCCTCGAGGGGTGACTACAACACAAGCGGAGAGTCGAGAAATTAAAATGGCTGTCACGCGCAGAAAACGACCGACCAACGCTTCTCTCTTTCTCTATCCGTGCGTCGTTTCTCCACTTCGCACACACTACTATATTTATTTAGCATGGAAAAAATTTTACTCCGCCGTGCCACGATGCACCATTTTTTCGCCCTTATTTCTTCGTACTTGTTTCAATTTATTTAAAATTATGAATATATAGATGTAAGTATATATATATATATACTACTATATTAAAGCGACTATGCAAAATTTACTTTTAAGGGGTCAATTAATATCTTCAAAATTACATTAAATTAAAGTGGTAAGAAGAACTCTAAGACTCTTCGATGGCTAATTAGACCATAAAATAAAAATGTCACTATGTTCAAGAATCAAAAAGAACCGACAGATGGATTAAGCTTAAGCTCGATACAATAATACTCTTTGATATACTAAATTATATAAATTGATCTATATTGAGTTTTATAATATATTTAATAAAACATTATAAAATGTGTAATAAAAATCTTTTAATGAATAATTAGTTGTAAAACAAAATTTTGATTTTTAATAATTTTTTTACTAATTCTGTTCTATATACTCGAGTATTATTACGAAGTATGATCTCAATAAATCAATTGATTCACTTTCAATGTCATAGATACTGTAATTTCTATTTTGTGGTATAATTAGTCATTTAGGAAACTTGAGTAACTCCCATACAACTTAAATCATAGATAATTGTATCTCATAATGTTGAAATAAGTATAAACTATGGATTACAGCATTGATAATATTTAAAATTGCAATTTTTGAAATCATTATTTATCATTAATTATATAATATAGTTAATGCCAAACGAATAATATTACGACCCTAAGTATAGGAATAAAAAAAGTTATAGTGTAATCTCAGAATCGTGAAAAAACTAAAAGCCATCGTAAAACAATGAGATTCCTCGGCAGTTTTCTAATATCTGAGAAAGTCCGTTAAATCGTCGCAAAAAAAAGAAGAAAGTTGGTAAATCGCTTCCACTTAGAAGCCTCTGGAGCATAACTCCAGCAAATACAAAACGACGATTTGCGCGCATGCCCTTATCGGAAAACGTTACGTTTACAGAGACTATAATATAACAGTAGTCGTCGGCATGTGTTCCGGAAAGCGCGTATATTACTACTTACCATGCGCTTTTCTCTTCTCTCTCCCTTTATCTCTCTGCAAGCGTGTACTAATCAAAAAGAGCAAAACCTCAGAGTTGGCTGTGCATCCGGGACAATAAGACACAAAATAGCTACTCTGCATCGCCGTCCTCGAAAAAGAGAGAGCCTCGGGCGGCTAATCTCGCGGCATAAGGTCGGCTTTTTGCAGAGGTAGATAGAGAGACAACACGAGAGAGAAATAGACGTTGCTCTGCGCCTTCGGGCGCTCGAAATTAAAATGACAATGAGGCTCGATCCGCCCGAAGGGTGCGAGCCGCGCTGTCGGCGACCAATCAGCTTCGTACTTGGCGTCGGGCCGCGCCATCACGGCGCTCCCCCTTTTGTACTGTGGTTCTCCTCCCTTGCAGCCCCGGCTCTGTGCGCTCTCTCTCTCTCTCTCTCTCTCTCTCTCTCTCTCTCTCTCTCTCTCTCTCTCTTTCTATCGCTCACTCTCTACACGTGTACACGTGTAGGACGAGTACGACTTAGTTTAATGAAATTCTTTGACCTAAACGCGCTATTTCATTATGAATCGAATTGAGACATGCCTAAGTTTGCCCTTGACTCGGTTTTTTCCAGCTTTGCTTTTGAGCTCTTTCGTCTGTTCACCGATGTCACTGTAGGGTCATTGGAAATGTTTTCATCTTTCAGACGACGACTAATGTGTAGCGGTACATCGCTTGCCTCGTGAATACTTAATAACATAGAGTTTGTGCTTCATTGCTGATAGAGTATTCTTTTGAAGTGAAAGCTTGCTTATAGTTGTAATTAGTATTTATATAAGTAATATTCAGCTGAGAAAGATAAAAATGAAAAATTCTTAAATCGATGAATAAGTACAGGTTATATAACTGAGCCGCTCAATTCAAGTGGATCCGATATTCGTTAGCTTAATATGAAGCATTAAGAATTCTTGTAGTATAATGATAAACAAAATTTTCAAAGTGTCCATTGAAATCTTTCTCTCTATCTTTATTACTTCAAGCTTTATATAAAAAGTCGCACGACAGAAAAAAAATCATGGGCAAATTGAAAAAGTAGTTACTTTACCCCAATATTTAATCTGCATATTTAAATATTTTTTTAACATACATTAATTAAAGTTATCTACAAATTTTCTTTTCTTGTTTTCTAATGAAACACCACTTTCCCATGAACACACAAAGCTATATTTTTCTTAAAATTCAAATAATAATAAACTAATGTTTTAATAATGGCCTTTGAACGTTTTTTGAAAAGTTTCAACTAAACTAAACATTTTAATAGCATCTGTACATATAAGAGGAAAAATCCGAAAAAACAACATAAGTAGCCGTCCAAGGTACTCTCAGATATTCCGTGAATGGAAAAATAAAAAAACGTCTTAAGTAAGTAGTTCGACGAACACGAGTATACGAGGGCGTAAGTTCGCCTTGAGCACAGAAAAAGAAAAGTTCGAATCGACTGCCAAAACGAATAAGAACAAAATTCAATCTACTGTGTGTGCGCACACCAGTCGTCGTTTTCAATCGCGACGTTTCGCAGTCCCTCCCTCACTTTCGAAGAGAATGAAGAATCCCCTCCTCGCGCTTTTCATCGCTCGACCGCTCGACCGCTTTTTTACGAGATTCAGCTACCCTAGCAATCGTAGCCCCTTAATCAGTGGCTTCTTGGGGTATATAATTATTTGCGAGCAAGGGTACGAGGAGGAGCCGCATCGAGCGAAAGGGTACACATCTCGTGGTAAATGGAGCTCTTGAGACGTTCGTCCGGGTTTCCGCAAGGAAGGGTTCGTTGCGGATATGCTCCTTTAAGTTTCAAAACGTGAGCGTATGCATTTTCTTTACTTACAAAGATTTTAGATACAAATGAAAATCTCTTTCATTACCGAGAACGATCACCACGTTTTTAAACTCTGTAATCTACTTCGCTTTAGCGAAGCATATTGAGTTTCTAGTTCGTTTTTACGTGATTCTTTCGCTGTTCTTCTTTGGATTCCTTCACGTATATTTACCGAGGGGAAAACGTTGCATTTCGAGGTTTATTTTCACAAGGGCTTTTTTGCTTTTGAGTTTCAAGCTATATTTTCTTGCTGTATGATTCAGACATTTTTGCTGCAAAGGCAATATCTTTACGAAAGAAAATTGATTTAAATGGATTAATCAAGTGCCTTTCGGGACCAATAAAACAAATTGATAATGCTTTAAAAGTGATGATGAATTGAAGGATAAATGTTTCCGGGTATATTTGCAGTTTGCTCCTCGCAAAGGCGGTTTACATAAAAGAAAATCAATGAATTATAACGTAATCATCTCCATGAACATAAATCTATTTTGATCGCATCTGCGGTCGTTATGTGAATAAAATAAAAAGAATGAAAAATATAAAAGCAAGCACAAGATCAATCCAGAAGGGGGCATTGGTATCAATTGACGTAGGACTCACTCTCACATCTACTTCTTTTTTTAGCTGACGATTCATTTCCTCACAATAATATGACGGAAACGTCAGTCAATTAATAAGCATAACGAACCTGACTAATTCTCGGCTTTGTTGCGCAGCCTCGTAAAAGAACGTAGCGAATAGAGGATGAATAAGTGGCTATTGTGTGGCTTTATGATTAGTCAGATCCGTATCTCGACAGCCGGGTTCCGCGCATTTCAATAACGCACAGCCACACACGCTCACGTCAAAACTTAGGCTAAGCGGAACCTTTTAGCAGCCACACGTGCCACTGTAACTCGCTTCTTCAGCATGTTATTTTTTTCTCTTTGTGAGCTACTGATGTTGCTTTTTTTGCCTTGTCGACGTGCACAGTAGACGCCCCCGCACGATTGAAACGTTCTGTAGTATGAAACACTCTGCGGTTCATACTTCATCGTCCAGTAGTTCTTTATAAAACTGATTCGTTCTCTTCCTCTCCCTGTTTTTTTATAACTGTACATAATGCTCGATCGATCGAGTTTTCCATACGAATTACGCGTAGCATATCGATGAATATTAAGGATTGGTTCAATCGCTATCACCTTTTTTCTCTGAAGAGAACCCTTATTTTTTGTTACAAAGGATTATCTCTCTCCCTCTCTCTACAATGCAATACTAAAACAATTCCCTATTTTGATAGTGAAATTATTTTCACTTCTAAATCAGTCTACTCTTCAATACTCAGCAGTATTATAAAAAAATGATTTTATAATGTAGTGAATATTCGCTATTTAATAAAGTGTATTTTTCCAGAGTCACAGCATGAAACGTCATAATTATTCCGTATTACGTACGGTTAATTATGCGAAATCTTTCAAATCAGAGTTGTTACTTCAGCATAAAAGAATTACTGTATATCTTACAGATTTATTTATTATTATTATTATCTCTTTCAAAATATTTACTTGAAATTTCTTCTTGATATTCGCCTATTGATCAGACAGTACCAAATGCATTGGTAAGTCAACATTTATCAAAAGTGAATTGCGAAATTATTATTTACTATTCCTAAATATGTTTTCAATGCCTCTGGTAAAAATTGGTACCAACCACTTGACATTGGCTGGGTAAATTTATTTTTTTACCAACTGTGGCGAAATGTACCGGCGAAAATTTCTGCTTGATTACTTGCGTTTGTTTGCCAGTGGGCTGGTGAAACTAACAAATCTTAAGACAACGTATTAAAACGAATATTTTCTTCAATAATATATTATTTTAAAAATTTCTATGCTCTATTGTGCATTTTTTACATAAGTGAGGTAATTTTGATACATAGAAAGTTACGTTATATATTTATATTTATACGCAGGGCATGCTTACAGTGCTCATTCATTTGTCTAAAATATTTATAGATCGACCAGTCGTCTTTTATCTTGCTGGCATATCACTAGCTAACGGAAGCACCAGACGCTACCAAATAATGTTGGACAGCGCTTGAGGTACTGATCATAAAAGTTGGTTTAATTTTTACCAGGGTCATTCAGTAAATAATTTTTAATTATAGAAACTCTGATATTATCTGCATTCATATTTGCACTACTCTCGCTTTTTCAAATAGTTAATATATGCTGCCCAATAGCAACGTTTCACAATTGCTAATGCAGAGTGTATTAAATTTAATTTAAATTTTTTATTTAATTTTCATAAAATTTTCTTTAACTATTACTCCGTTTATTGTTTTACTCTATTTGTTGAATTCAATATTTACAAACGTCAAGATGGGATTCTAACTTCCTGGAAAAAAATACAAAATTCGAAGTCCAAAGCATCCATGTATAATCTTCCCTAACGATTTGCAAAAAAGAAGCTTTCGCACAAGGGTCGTTCTCCATCAGTATATCACGCGTACTCCGCCTCACAACGTACGCCAACGCACCCTATCCTTATCGCTCTAGCGAGCTACATGAATACGTATACGCCATCATCTCAATCAATTATTGCCACTCAGGCGTACACGAGCTACAGCGACTGAGCCTTCCCCTGAGGTTTCGAGGCGTAAAAGCTCTCCGGGGGAGGGGGGGGGAGAAGAGGGGGTATTCTTCGTTCCTTAAAAATGGCGAATGCGCCACTCTCCACCACCCCAAAGGGGTGAAGCGTACACTGTAGGAGGGTAGGGGCGAAGCAATTATGCGGGGATTCGCAGCAGCCATGCGACGTATAGTTCACTCTGGATTAATGACAAGGAGAGAGAGAAAGAGAGAGAACCAGGAGGCGTGCGCACGTCACTCTGATATACCGAAACCAGCCCCGTGACAATTTCGTGTAAGCCTGCAGCTCGATATTCTCTCTGGATATGGAGTGCATTTGGGGTGTATACACAATGGGCGCTTGATAAATCTGGACTGAGATGCGACATTTTGGACTTTTCATTACATCTATATCGCAATGACCAAAATTTGGGGGGAAAAACTTAAAAAGATTATAATTCTTTTATAATTATAATTAATTTTCGCTTCTTTGCGATCTTGTTTCGAACAGGTGTGTTAAGTCATCTGATAATT
This sequence comes from Apocrypta bakeri, assembly GCA_018906985.1. Lineage (NCBI taxonomy): Eukaryota > Metazoa > Arthropoda > Insecta > Hymenoptera > Pteromalidae > Apocrypta > Apocrypta bakeri. The sequence goes on along the minus strand of JACCIA010000008.1, from coordinate 3,311,811 downwards.
ATCGAGGAAAGAGATTTACTATAAGAGTCCTTCAAGGCTTTGTTACTTTAATCGTCAGATTCATCTTTAAGATTGTCAAACTGAAAAATTTGTTACTTTATTACATACTTGTACCTCTTTTCAACCTTATCTCATACGGCTTTATCAATCCATCTTTTTCAGTTTCCTGTGAGACGCTAAATTTTTTAATCTAGAAAAACATTCCACGAAGTTAGAATCGAAAGTAGTGTAATTGAAAATATTTAGCTTTTCAGTAAAATCACTGTGGCAGGTACAGTTGAAGTGCGATTACGCAAATTGTATGATTTTTGTGAAAGAAATGAATTGGACTAACTTATTTTATTAAGGGAATATGATTTTTTATTATTTTGGCTTTGGCGTAGGCAGCTTAATGAATTCTTAAAATTCAAAGTTCAAAGAATGTTTATTACTTCTTTATCATTTTTGGCTACTGAAAATTAATGATATGGAAGAAATAATTTGATTAGTATGAAAAAAACAACAGAATGATGGCTTTTGCATTCTAAAAGTCATTTAATAGTAATAGATTAAATAGTAATAGATTAAATGATTGAAAATTCTGTTGTGCAACAGCGTCATTTGGCCGAAGTACGCAAAATCCATCTGTCCATTTATGATCGTAATTCTGCAAAGTGATGCTTGTGTAGCCACACATATTCATATAGGTGACTCGCTTGTGCGTCACTCTCGTTAACGACGCGTGTACTTGGCGTCTCATCGCACGAGAAGAGGGCGCTGAAACAGTTTCATTACGCTGTAGCCACGAGGGATAATGTTCCCTATTGCTCATGTATGCAGGTATACCATACCGCTCATACGCACACGTACCGTATACCAACTCGATATAGGGGAGATCGAATTCTCCACTGAATATTGGAGCTGCTAGCTTTCTCGTTGAGCATATATGAATTCTCAGCCAGCCTTATATAATATGTATATTCTTTCTCACGGTGGATGATGCGCGCGCGCGGAAGCGTGGCCGCGAGCTTGCTGTGTTGATTTTCTCGCTGGCGTGGTTCTTTGAAGATTTTTTTTTTTCATCAGGGGAAGAAAATTGAATGAAAACATCGAGCAGTTTTAATCTTTTCTGTACTATTGGCCTCCGTGTATATATAAAATCTATGCGGTTTGTGGTATTACTGAAAGTATCTTACTCATATAGGTATACCTATTTGTATACCTATATAAGCAAGAAAAGATTCGATCGATAACATATATGAAATTTGAAATTTGGTTAATTACCTCGCCTTGCCCAAATTGATAGGGGTGACCGTGATTTTTTTATCAACATTACTTCAGTGCTTATAATGAAGAATTTCGTTATTTGAAATTTCAATATGTTTTCGAACTAAAGAAGTTTTGAAGACCTGCGCACTTTGAACGGCCATTAAAAATCAAGTTATGCCTTTTCTCAATATTCGTTGAACAAGCATTGCAAAACAACATTGCATATAGACAGAAACGTATTTCTAGATCACCGCCGGCCGATTATGTATTATAAAAGCCTCCCCCGCTGCTACTTGATGTTGATTTCACGCGAGTACGTCCACGTGCACTCGTGCGGGGGTGGTTATACAAAAGCAAACCGGTATACACAGAGTAGCCCTTTCAACCAACGACAAGTGATACAAACTTTGCTCGCGTGGAGCAGTTCAATTGCGATAATAATAATCGAGGCTGCGAACATAATACACACGTTGCAGCACAAGGGTTTCTGCAACTACTCGTTGTCGCTGCACCCACGAACGCGAGCAAACACTCCCTTATGACCGCGTTCCTATAATTATGCACACAGGTATGCGCGTCGATTCTCTCTCGGTACACATATAGGTATATATAGTTATAGAGAGTGCGCGTACAGGAATGACCGATCTATACTTTCAGACCAACTAGAGAAGTGCGGCTTTCTTTGATGTAGCGCTGTTCCTCTAACTCCGATATATATACACACTATTATTCGCTCCTATATTTCGACCGCTGGGTACCCATGTACAGAAGAGCGTTATTTCATGGTGGTAGTACTGCTGGCGAAGAGATTTTAAAACCAGTTATTAGGCCCTCGTGTACATGACAGGCCCTGTAATAATCCTCAACCCAGTACTACATAAGGACTTGTAGGAAAGTATAATACTACTCTCTAAATACAATACCTATATTAACAGCGTGAATCTTTTCAAATCGTTACTTAAGATAGAGCAGGGGTTGTTCATACATTTACCTATGTGCGAGCACGTGCATTGCTCTTTGTTCAACATTCTTCTCATAGTTATTGCTCTAAGACTTTTTTTCATCAGGAATTTAGGTACTGAGTAGCAAATTTACTTACAAAACTTCGATACTGCTCCAAAGTTGCAGGGAGCACACATTCGGAAAAAGATACTTTTACTAAAGTAGACAGATACTCAAGTTACAATGATACATGAAATATGATAAACTACATATCTTCACAAATTAGATCCTCTTTTGGAGTATTTTATTTTTACGTTTTCTTTGTCACGTATTGCCATACATGATTTACATACGTACGTATGTAAATGTTGATTTAAAACATGAAATTTTTCAGTTTAGTAACTCGACTTACACTAGTATTTTTTATAAATATTATCTTATTGTGAATTCATTGATTTAATTCATTCAGCGACAGTTCTGCTATAAAGACAGTAATCATAAAACCATTTTTTTATTATAATAGTATTTGTCAATAGTATACAAAAAATATATGTAAATACTATTACCTGCATATCGCATTATTTTAATTTATCGGTACTATTTTAACGATTTGCTAAATATTTCTGTCTCAATTATGCATTGCGCAATTGAATTTTTTGCAAGGCTACAGTCGATTAAGTCTTAACAATTTATACGAGGTCAAAGTTGCGAGGTCCTCATACCGCCTAAATAAGTTCAATGAACAAAAAGAAAAGAGCACCACAATTTATGACAATGCAGTATTGTTAGCCGAAAACGCATTGCGACAAATATTCGCTACATTTTTATGATAATACAGAAAGAGATACTGTGTTTATAGTTATTGCAGGAAAGCTGTGTGAATTTCAATTTCCATAAATTTAAGAATCGCGATTGTCTCAATAACTACATTTTACCGCAAATACGTTTCGTATCCCCTCATTTCCAATATTTTCCGCCACAAATAATTATCCGTTTCAAAGGACGATCCCTATCTTATACAAGGTACCTACGCTCAAAATCACTGTAATTAATACTGCTACTCATTAATAACGCAAAACTCAATGTATTTGTGTAGCAATGGCAAGCATTAAATGCACATCCAATGCACAGTAGGTAGTTCGGAAATAGAACATAGGTATACATATTCATTCTAAAAATACTCTTTTTTGTTTCAGAGAGTCATTTGTTCGAAGCAGTGAAAAAGTTCAGAAAGCACGGTAAGTTAATAAACCCGTGGATCTAGCGATGGGTTTCATAATGTAAATTAGCAATCTCTCTCTCTCTTTCTCTCTTCACTCTCGTCCTCGTGCAATAAATCATTTACGATCCATCCGCGCTGCCGCTGGGGAAACAAACGAACCCATTTCAGGCTCTCGCCCTTTCGAACTCTCTCATAGACGTCAAAGGCCTGCGCTCCGCGCGCTAATTTTCCCCGTCGCGCGCTCGCGCGGCTAAAAGCGCAATATCATATTGGACGCCTAGCTGTGGCTTCCGCATAGGTGTAGGTGCAAAATTTCGCGTTGCTCGTCAAATACTGCAATAAGGGTGTCGTTTGGGATGAACCGAGCCAAATGACGAAGTGAACATGAGTGCTTTTATTTGATGTCAAAGGAAGTTTGAATATTTTAACAAATTCAACATTTTCAAAACGAACAAATTAGAGTCATCTCAATGCTGTTCTAAAAAAATACACAGCATTCGCCAATTTCAATTAACTAACATATAACCCAGACGCCGAACTCGCTCCAAGCTCAAAACACTCTTCTCGACGAGGTTTGCCGTAAATTATTTCAGCAGGCAAACTTTCCGGGCTTCTAAATCCATTGTGTCCCGTGAATATAGCCATGTTCGCGCTTGCAAACCTCTATTGAGGCAAAATATTACGCAACCTATTGAGGTGTATTTAAGCATGTGGGATTCATCGGATAATCACACGAGTTGCACATTCTACTGATAATGTAAACATCATTTACTTTCGTATTTTTTTTAATATGACATCATTATCGTAATTATTTAACAGTGTTAATGACGTACAACTATAATTTTGTTTGATCGAAAAATCTTTTGCAACATTTTAAAATCTATTTGATGATAAACGATGATCAACGATAAGTTACCCTGGACAAAGCTACTCGATCTTATAATAAATACAAATTTATTTGAATAAAAAAGGGGAAATAATTACTTACATCTATAAATATGGTATTTAGTTAACTAATATAGTTTGAAATAAATATGATTAAACAATATTGCCATTTAATAAATAATTATAGAATTGAAAAAGATATTAGATTAAAAAAAATAATTCTCTGAAGCTCACTACATATTTCATTAGAAATTTTGTAATTGACTACAACAGGTAACAATGTTTTATGTTGCATAATACAGTTTTTTAATCAAAGTAAATGACATCTTCTTAATAAATAATTAATTTTTTAAAGACACTTTCATAAATTTTAACTTTTTTTAATGCGTACTGAATTTATCTGTCGTAGTAGAAATGGAAACTGTCCAAGCAACGTCGAAAAAAATAATATCTCAATATAATATCTCAATATAATATCTCAGTCATTACCGTAATTATTTAATATCGAAAATCTATTTTTCACAATCTTTCTAATGTATTATGTCAACTGATTAGTTGAACAGCCGAGAATGCGGTGCGAATTCCAAATACAAAAGAAATATCGCGGTAAAACAGAGCAAAAGTAGATGTTCTGCTTATACAGCTCGTAAAGAAAGCAAGAATCAAGAAAACCGATCTAGATGAGGAAAACGTACACTTCGCCGCGGATATAATAATACATTATACGCTCCTTGAGAGCTCATTAACGCGGCCGCGTATACATTTCCAACATGCTCATCAGTAATAGAGCAGTTCCTGCGCGCATATTCATTCCATTGACATTGCTTCTCGTCCCTTCCTAAGAAAGAAAAGAAAAACTACAGCGGTTAAAAAAAAGAAAGTCAGTCCTTATCAGAGGCTTGTAGCAGTATAGCAATAGTGACAGCAACGAAGAGGATAAATTGTCACTGCTCTTCGCACAGAAGAGTGAGCGAGTGAGAGAAAGGACGCTTGCGTCGCCATGACGACAAGCAACCCCCGGGAGCTAGCCAGGGTTGGTTCAGAGGGTGCCTGTGTATACATGTGCGCAGCGCTATACCTATGTAGTACTGTACAACGGGGTGGTGCCTCTGTCTCTGTCGCTCGGCTTCGAAGCACAGCAGCAGCACAGCGAGTGTCGCACGAAGGGATCGTATAGTCGCCAAGATGGCCGTCCCAACACCATCATGTCAATAACATTCTCTTCGTGTCTTTTTCTCTCTCTCTCTCTTGCTCTCTCTCTCTTTCTCTCTCTCTCTCTCTCACTCTCTCTCTCTCTCTCTCTTGGTGTCAGTGTGGGTAGTACTGCATTTGGCGCCCATCGCGACTACTATCTCACTTTTTGCGCGCGTCTATACACAGCCTCTATGCGGTTAATTAGCATCACGATGGCGATGCCGATGACACACGAGTACCTGCGGGCGAAAAGAGAGAAGGAACTCTCCAATGTAGTCATGTAGCGAAAAACTTCATTTCCGACATTATTAGGAGCAGAACAGCTACTCTTTGAAATTCATGATGTTGATGTATATTTTTATGACATGTGAGACTCGTCGGTTATCGTATACTTTCTAAAAATTAAAATCGTGAAATTTCGCAATTTGCTAGTGTATGTTCATGTTTGAATCCGCGTTTTGCAAAATGTAAATGCATTGTGTACAAATCGAAATGTACAATGAATAAAAAAGTGATTATTCGCTATTGAAAATGTCTCACTATTCTCTGTACTATCAAAAATCATTGTTTAACATTGAATAGTCACTCTAAAATCTGTAATTTCATACTAAATAAATTACTTTTTAAATTTTATATAATGATTTTTCAATTTTCATTTCAAATAGATATAGACTGAACACCGAAGGTGAAGTTAAGAATCACTGTTAATGATTCAACAATTTTTAAGTGAAAAATTGATCATTAGCAAAATTAATGAAATGTTCACTATTTCCAATTTAGAGAATATATACTTACTATCATTAATGCGAAATAAATTTGAAATAAAATGCGTTACACCATTCGACTGCTCTCGTATTAATCTTTGAATTTAAACAAAAAGTTGAGGAAACGATGAAATGTTATAATAATGTTAGAATGAAATTGAACATCCACTCGAATGTTCGCGACCCTCTCACTACAAGAGTCTTTTGCTGCTTCCATCTCAGAAATAGTATAGTCAGATCTGACAATGCACGACGATAAACACAGAGCAATGGAGAATGATTTCGTTCGGTATCGTTGCATTAATTAATTGCCACTCGATTTCTTCCGACTCTGGAGTTGCGCCCCACAGCCACTCGACATTTCCTTTTCGCCGGCTACGAATCAACCTCTCACCACCATTTGCCTCTACTTTACCCCGATTCTTTTCCTCCACTGATTTAATATCATAGTCGCGATTATTCCACGAGTATTCCCTTAAATTACGGAAGATATTAAATGCAATATGGTTTATGGTTATAAAATCTAATCAAACAGTCCAACAATCATTCAACGTTAATCAGAAGCTACCGTTGCAGCTGCAGAATAATCATTGGTAAACGAAAAATTTCGTTCATCGAACCGCAAATTATCATACGTGCGGTACCATTGGCGCGTAAATTTATCTGCATATATATACACGCCCTTGGCACCTGCCCTCGTGTAACGAACCTTTATATAGATAGCTGGACCAACACATGCGCGTGCATCAGATATCGAATGTCAGCATACGAGCGCGGAATGTCGCACGGCACAATTAGCGATTCGTTCACTGCCGCCGAATATTTGCACACCGTCACGCGAAACGAGCAGCAGTGGTAAACTCTCTTCCGCTCTCTCTCGCTCTCTCTCTCTCTCTCTCTCTCTCTCTCTCTCTCTCTCTCTCTCTCTCTCTCTCTTTCTCTTTTACTTTTTGTTCTTTTTTGCCTTCCTTTTCATTCGGGTTGGGGCGGCAACGGCGGTGTATATAATTGTCCCGGACGCCGCAGGCTGCGTATCCCGATGTTTGCGAACTGGCGTCAAAGCTCCACACGAATAATGAAATGCAAAACGCACATACTGCACGTCGCGCATACTTTCGCGCGATATTTCGCTGCTATGTGTGCCAAGTTTTCATGATTTTTTTTTATTTTTTCTTCGTTTTTATTCAAAAGAGTGTAGTGAGAGACAAGGGTTTTGTTACTGCTTTTTAGGAAGTCTTTGTTGGCAATACTGCTGCGCTATAGTATGTTTATGGAAGACTTTTAATTAGGATCGTTGGCGGAAGAATACAGATTGTTGGGTATTATTTTTCACCAAAGGTGTTTCATTTTACATAGTTTGAGTTCGAAAATTTAAAATTTAATTTCATACTAGATATGAGATTTGATAGAAATATCTATATGTATATATCAATTAGTCACCCTTTAGAATTACGAGAACCCCTTTTTCAAATCTTATTTTCACTTTTTATATTTTTATCCTGAAATTCCACTTTTTTTAAGGTCACTCTTCAATTGCAGTATTTATAAGTTCATCAACTCAACATTTAGCATTGAAAAATTAAAAATAATTTGTATGTCTACCTCGTACAAATTTTACAGGAAAATCTTAACTCTGACATTTTTTCTAAAGGATGGCAGATACAATAAGTACTCTATGATGGAACTGAAGATATATATATTCTTTAGTAAAGTTTTCAGGAAATTTTTAATATTGTTCATAGTTCATGTAAAATAAATAAAATTGTTACATTTTTCTCTCAGAAATTATGAATTTTTCTTAAACTTTTCTACGAATGAAAATGTTTTAGAATTTATCATAGAATATTTACAAATTGAAAAATTAAAAATTGCAACGGATCGCTTTGATAATTTGGTTGTATGTATTTTATGAAAGACTATATTTTCGAGACTAAAATCTGTTTATAACGACCATTTGATTGGCCTAAAAATCTCCTGGAACAATAAATAGTTTCATCGTTGTGACGTACGTTAACTTTGAACTCGAGATACATACAAAAATTCTAAAACAACAAAATATTACTTTGAAAAAAGTTGAGTAATTACTGTGGTTTTTCTTTTTATGTTTCATTTTTCAGCAATAAATTTTGATGTAATAAACTTAAAAATGCTACCATTAAAACGAACGACCTTCGAAATAGTGAAATGTGTACTGAACGAATTTTTCTGAAAGAGTTTAGTGAAAAAAGGGAGCTGGTAACATACATTACAGGGATAAAATCAGATTTTTACGGAGACAATTTCGGTTGATCGAAATACATTTTCCAACACGTGGAAATTTATTTCGAATTTTAAATAATTACTTAAAATTAAATAGGCAAAATCATTAAAAGCATTCTATAATATTAGGTATAACATTAGGTGTAAATACAAGTCCATGAAACACAGTTATCTCGAATGCTCGACGCCTGTTTGAAATCATACTCGTTCAAAGGTATGATGATAATGATGATGATGCATGATCATCATCATCTAAATCGCCTTCGTTCTAACAATACGAATCAATTGGCTCGCCATCTCGCGCCATTCCATAAATGGGGTCTGCGTTGAATCTTCCGCAGTTGCGATGCACGCTAGTTGAATATGGCTATATGGAGAGAAACGCGAGCCAAGCGAAGGGGAAACTTGCAGTGGCCGCGCACTCGCGCAAACATAATTGCGCCTCGGGAGCAATGATGTATACGCGTGCACAATTATGTCTATCTCTCTTGCTCTCTTAATTAACGTTGGCTCACATTGGTTTCGACGAAGCATAAGAAAAAGCATCGATCGATCATTATGCGCAACCGAATTGATACGTGTATATGCGGGACACGCGAGGATGACAATATGTGCCGGTGCTCGGTGCTCAGTGCTCGATGCAGGAGTCGCGCGATTGGTACGCAATGCTGCCGAGATTGAAATTCCGATTGGTTATACACATTTGGAATAACGACGAATTTTTCTTCTAAATGGGAATTGTCATTGTTGCTTGCTAATTCGATTGTTCACGGGTGTATTTACCGTTCGAGTCGGATAAAATATGATTTTGAATGGTCTAAAAACCGACGTAATGGAAAACAATGATCGACGTCCGGAATCAGATATGACACGATCAAAAGTCAGGAAAAGATCTGTCGGTCGAAAAAAAAAGAAAAATAAAGAACGCACAGTCGCACACAGCGAATGAAGCTAAACCTAGTCGTCAAACGTACACATCAAACGCAGAATAGCGCGTCCAATCGAACGCAAACGCGAACCTCAACAAAAACAGAGCCAGGACTGCGGCTATAGGAATATCCTCTCTCTCTATTATACCATAGCTGCACACGTGTTTTATATAGTTTCTTTCGTTATACTTTCCGACACGAAGTGCAAAAAATAGCACTATCAAGTTTGTGTTTCGCGAGCAACGAGAGCGCGAATGTTTAAAATTTGCCGAGCGCCCGCGGCACAGCTTTATTGTACCGACCGATGAAAAACATGTCGGATTCTGTGTTTTTATTTTTAATTTTCTTTTGCACGCGCACATATGCGGAGGCGTACATCATTGTTCTTATACTACCACGGAAAAATGCCCGACAATTTTAGTTTGAAAGGGATTTTTGATTCGCTTGAATTTGCGCTTAAACAATTCAGCCGCGACGATACGCGCGCTTGTGTATGTGTGTGTATTTATAGCGAATAATTGAATTGAAATATTAATTAAAATTCAAGAATTGGACGGATCGTATTGCGAGTTTTAATTTCATTGAAATAAATGGTTTGGTGAATTTTGTTTTTCTTTGCTTATTGGCTTATGTGTGCATTATGTACGCGGATGAATTTCATTCTCCTGCGTGCGTAGTTATTTTTCCCCTGTAATCGGATTGTTTTGTTTGGGAGTATCGCGCAGTAAGTACCGCAGACCTTAATTTATATTTTCCCAATTAACAAATCGACGAATGCACGAGGCATACGGAAATTCGCATATGCGGCTTATTCGTATTTAAGAAAAGTCACTTTCGTCTCGGACTGTATCTGCTGTGACGCTCGACCGGATGGGATGAGACGTCGGAGTGGTGACGACGAGGCTCGAGGGAGAAAACTCTCCCCTCGGGTGTCGGCTCTCGCGGCGTCTGTCCGCTGCCGCCCGACGGTTGCCATGCAACGCCACCCCTTTGCCGCTTGCGTTCTGATTGGCCCACCACTCCGCAGTTCGCGCCAAGGCCTTCTTTCGCTCCCTTTTCTTCCTGCACTTATGCCCTCTCCCTCTCTCTATCTATCTCTATCCAGCTATATGTGTATACATACGCGATGAGTCCTTCTTATAACCCCACAATGTATCCCGTCTATATGTGTACCAATCAAACCCCACATTCGTATCGATGAAAGAAAAGAAGAGAGATGAAGATGGAAGCTGTGTAACCAGCGCGAGACCCTCTTATTACACTCTTTTGCTGCCGTCTGTTGCTGTTACTGCTGCTGTAGCCTTTTGGTCCCCTTTATTTATCTATTTATTTCTCTCGACCCTTTTTCGTCTCTTCTATTTGTATGTATTTGTCTCTGTCGCCGTTGTTACCTAACTCCTTTGTTGCACGCGCGTCTATCTTTCTACTCCCTATATCTATGATCTCGTGTGCTCGAGAGAGCTTATGCACCAGCTCTTGTCTCCATCTCTCTTTGAGTCCGTACATATTTCATGTCGCAAGCTTAACCCCTCGACTCGCGGCTTCTCTCTCTCTCTCTCTCTCTCTCTCTCTCTATCTCTGTCTCTCTATCTCTAACTCTTGCGAGTACGTGACTATGTCGCTGTTCGCAAACCTGCTGCAACTCGAGCCACTTGATGCGTGCAAATCCTCGATGAGTCGTGAGTTCGCCTCAACTACTCGTAACGCTCTCTCGCCTCCCGAAGCCACGTAAATATGTAAACATACAAGTGCAGCGGCAACTATTCACCGAACTCTATAAACAACGGATTTTCCATTTTACTATGGTCGACATAAAATTTCAGAGAAATACCACTTTACGTCCTTTGGTCCGTTTGACAGGAAGAGAGAAAAATAATATATGACTGATGATTGAATATTATGATATTCAATAACATTATACAGTATAGATTCTTGACTTATCTAGCAGATCTCTTCTCGGTGTTTCGCATCTAGTATCTCTGTGACGTGTGCATTCGTAGCTTGAGCCACTTCGATCGGTCACCCCTTCAGAGCAGCCATCGAGTTTCATCTCTCTCTCCGCCTCCCCCTTATGTGTGTGCACTCTCATATCCAGCCTTCGCAAGTGAGGAGCGTTTGAAGCACGCGTACAGGAAAAAAGTGCTTGGCCCTTGACTCCGAACCGCCAATCTCTTCGATCGGGAAATATTCTGTCTCCGGTTCTTTATACTTCTCTTTCCGAATAACTTTTGCTCAACTGTATACAAGAGCAAATTGGAGCTTTAGCTGAAAGAACTTTTATACGGTTAAATTTCTTTTTTTACGATACACAGTATTGTATTTTCAAATACATGCACTACGGATGAGTTTACACTTATTCCCTCACTGAATGTTGAATGTCTGTAAGAAAATATTTAATATTATTCCAAAGCTAAAGATTTACCATTATTACATTTCTCGTGCATCTCTTATACCAGTTAAAAATTATTAAAACAAGTATTACCTTAGAGAAAGTAAACCAAGGAAGACTGGTGAAAATTAGTTGATTCCATAGGTAAAAGCCGTGGCAAGCAAATAAAAATACAAAACTTTAATTCATACAATAGTGCAATTTTAAACGCTATCAATTTAGACAACATTACTGTCACCTAGAGTAAGTTGTCTTTTTTCCGTAACATGTTAAATGCATATTTCATGACGAGGTCAGTCTGAAAGGTAGACTTAAGCGTTCCAGCGATTAATGGCATTCCAGAGTTTACAAAGTCAACCACCCGGGATAAATTTCCGTTCTTGACTCTCCTTCTCGTTCATCAGTTTGCTCTTGGATGTAGATATTCAGAGGCGTAGTATCCCTTCACGATACATGTATCGCAGTTTCGATTAATCGCGCACTTCACTCAATTATTGAGGTAAAAGTGAAATTCAAGTTCGCACAATGCGGGGGACTGGCTTTTCTCCCTTTGCAAGATCGATTATCAAATCCGCTCAACTATTACATTGCTGACTCCCCTAAACGCAGAGAGATAATCCCGCGGCGAGCTTATTGAAAAGAAACGCTTTTCACTTGATCGTTTTCATTTCCGTTTTTAAATGAAGTAGGGCAGTTTGGATTGCTCTCGTTTATCGTTGTCCATTGTTTGACGATTCGTAAACGATTCGCCATTTCATCTTCACGTACCTAAAAAAATCTCATAAATGATTATGTAAACTTTCGTCGATTGTCTTTATCTCTATATCGTCTTTATAATGCAGACATGAACTGAGATAATATAAAATAAAAAATAGATTTGCTAGAGCTTTTAAAATATATTCTATAGCTATTATCATTCAAGCAATTCAGAGCAGAACAGTATCTGTCAGTCATACAGATAATCCATATAAATCCACTAATAAAACCCCCATCTCAGCCCTTTGAGCGACTCATTTAATCTGGCTCAATAGAACGTTCCCCATTTTATCAAACTCTCTTTCTCTCTCAAACTTTCTAAATCTCAACTTCTCATTTTTTTTCTTATTCGTCAACGATCTTGTTATGCACCAGTTTATCGTTGGGTGTCATCATAGGTATATATATATATATAGATTCGTAAATACGAATCGACATTGTACACTTTGACAACTTTGCCGTGCGCACAAGATGCGCAACAATGGACTTCTATTTTATTCGGATCTTCTTCTTCTTTAAAAGCGGATTACATGAATCGAGAGAATGGATTCTGGGATTAAAGAGACTTATTGATGGACGTTTATGAATGACCTCGTTGCTTTAATGATTCAACTGTTAAGACAAATTTGTTTACTAGCTTTTACGGATAACATTATTTAATTTAAAATTATAAGTATTGCCTTGGCAAGAATTACCGGTATTGGAGTCTCGAGCCTATACTGGTAAAACGTTGATTCGTCATAAGGATGATAAAAATGGTATAATAAAGTACTGGCCCAACGCCGATGTGCTAGATTTCAACCAAAGATAAAGATGAATCCTAAATCATTTGTCACTCCACAAGTACAAAGAGTTTGCAAAAACAAGAAACACTTGATCGTCCTATATCACGAACTGTATCATTTTTTTTACTAAAGATTAAAATCAAAATACTTACGCATTTATAAATGTCATTGATTTTACACCAAAAATTCGAAGTTATAAATGTTGAGATCTACATTCTCCTAAATCAATGTGATGAATAATGCACGCCAATATTGGCCCAATAAATTTGTCGAACTCAAGCTAATTTGGGACCCCTCGCCTAATTAAGATCTATAGTAAAAAAACGTTACGTAAATTCTACATATACATATAGAGTGTCATCAATAGAGTATCAGTTTATTATATAGATAATTACTTTTAATAATAAAATATAATTAAAATCGAGAAATTAAAAGTTTAAAAGATAATATTTTGGATTCTAAACTTCAAATAAGGCATTTTATAAATATTATTTTAGTACAATTAAACAATATTTTATACTCATGCATATAACATTTATGAATTACACTTATATTCACAAAATATGGTCCGTTATTATATCTCCAATATTGCTCCAATACTGAGTAAGTACATCTTACAGAATTACTGTTAAAATGACAGTACTGAGCCATTGGTCCATTATTGCTAAGGGTTAATTTCACAAACCTTATTTGTTTATATTTCTTTGGCTTACGCAGCCTTTCCAAATCCAACTGCCTCGATACTCAGATAATATCTTGAAAAATTAGACACGCTCTCAATTTAACAAGACTGCTCGAACATAGCAACTTAGCAACATAGCAACGCTCATCTGTTGTCTGACTGTTACATTCGACTACTTACCCTCGTGTTCGTCGTCTACCTACATACCTATATAAAAGTAGCAACAGACTGGTTCCTGCCCTCAACTCGATACATTGAATAAACGAAACCGCGCTGAGCACAATTAGCCCCTCTTCTTTTCAGTTCTTCTTTTTTTCTTTCCCTCTCTCTCTCTCTCTCTCTCTCTCTCTCTCAATCTTTCTCCGTCTCATAACAAATGAATGAAGCACGTAAACAGCTTCCTATTTCTTGCCTCGTTTTCTTTTCTTTTTTGTTTGATTCTATGCGTACAATCTGCCAGCACAATGGAAACTTCATAACGCGATTGTTCAAATGATTGTTGTGACGCCGATTAAGGCCTGTTTTAGCACGAGCTTTACCTATACCAAGTAACCGTATAATACATCTTACGATGATGATTTCTATGTTTACAATTATCCAAGCGTATTATGTACATTTCTAAAAATAATCACTCTTTAAACCTAAAATGATAAATGTATCTAGTTCTGAAGACGTCAGGAGAAGAGAGTAATTATTTCAACTACATCCTGAGATACAATAATGATTGAATGAAAAATAATGAAATATAATATTGATTTTTCGGATTTGTTAATTGCCTGATTTTTTTTATATTTTTGAGTATCGATTGGTTAATATGCTTGTAAATTAATGAAAAAGAATAGTGTTTTAATTAGGCATTGGTCTGTTTCTAATCTATCTCCGAATGATACGTATTTTTAAGTATTCACATTTTCGTTACATTCTTTTATTTACACTTACTTATACAAGAACTTTTTCATTTTGTTTTGCAGAAGCAGAAGAAATGAATGATTTGTACCAAAAAGGTAAGTGATGAAATATTACTTAAATTTGTGTAGGGCTTTTTACTACTTTGAATTATAATCATTATAATTGAGCTATTATATTAAATAACTAAGTTTTCATTATTATGTTATCAACGACGTCGGTATGATTTCCTAAAAAAATGTTGATTATGTATTTTTTATTGTTTTCAATATTTTATATTGATTAGAGTACAATTTACAAAAGTAATACGAAGTTTGAATTTTTGTTGGAAGGAAAATTTGATGATTGGAAATCCGTGGAGTTTGAAGAACCAAAGGAAATTAAGTGAGTTTTCTTTTCTATTTACATTGCAATTCAATACGATGTTCTATTTATAATATTGATCTCTTTCAAAGTCAAAAAGAGTCTCCGAAAATTTACTATGGATCTCGGACGCACAAACAAATCGAGCAGGTCATCAGGGAATTCAGAAAAACTGCTTATGCCCATAAAAAGTTAGTCAATCTTACTTGAGCATCTATTAGCAATGATCTTGGTGATTATTATCTACATTAATGTACGTATATTTTTTAGCATGACAATATTAAGTAGCAGAGAGCACACCTGTATACAACGTGCAGAAAAAGGCACCAGTAAAACTCAACTTTGCAACAATTTACTTGATCCCTTGAAAGTGAGTTAAAACTTCTTAGGACAAATTTTATTGTTTTTAAAAAACAAAATCAATATAACTATTGTAAATGTTTAGAAAAAAGGTTGCTCGTATTACAAGGAGAATAATAAGCTAACGATCGCGACAAATTCCGCACTGGCGTGCTGTAATTTTCAAACACCATGGGATATCGAAGATCTCGTCCAATTAGGTAGAGAACAAAGTGCTTGTCCATACTTTGCAGCTAGAAGTTTGATGGCCGAGGCTGATATTATATTTTGTCCGTACAACTACCTCATTGATCCAGCCATTCGTGAGACAGTGAGTCGTGTACTGATTCCGAAAACTCGATCATTATACATTGGTATATTTTATAATACTTTATTAATTTAATAGCTAAAAATCAATTTGTCCGGAGACGTAGTTATCATTGACGAGGCTCACAATATCGAGAGTATCTGCAGAGATGTGGGGAGTGCAGATTTTCGAGAGGACTATTTGGGAGAAGCCATAGAGGATTGCAAATTAGTGTTTAATCTTCTCCTTAATCCTTCTTACGAAGGGCTTTACAAATACCTTGAAAAAATGCTTTACATGGTCCAACAACAAGAATTATCAAATCCGGTACGTATTTTGGTTAGACTATATACTCGTAGAAATAATTAGGAATTGTTTAGCATTGCATTGATTATTTTTTTACATTTTTCACAACAGCCCCTGTATCTGCTAATTCTTTTTATTATGGTCTTATATGGGCGATTTTTCATCTACTCGTAACATTGAAAAGTTGAAAAAAAGCCTCTTAAAAGTACATACTTCTTACTGTATCATTCTGAAGTCCGATTTTCCGTATTGATGTAAGCATTTGAATTAAAAACACAGCCTCTTTATTCACATTAATTTTTTACTTATTTAACGTATTTTTTGGTGCATATGCAACATAATTTTATTCTAATCCTCCAAATCCAATTACTAGTATAATCTAATGATATAATCACGTAGGATTACTTTAACTTTGCCCATGATTGTATCTTTGTAAAATTAGAATTCAGTGGAAAATAATTATTCGCAGAGTAACCAATACGAAGAAGTAACAAGCGCATGTTGGACTGGAGCTCAAACTTGGGAACTATTTAAGATTCACGATTTGGGAGACGAAACATTTAAGCTTTTTGAAAGTTCGTGTAAGTTAGCAATCAGAGAATACAATGAAATCAAGGAAGACATAACAACGCCCAGTTACGATGAATCGGAGCAAGATGAATCTGAAAAGAGAAAAAAGAAAAAGAAGAGGCCAGCTATTACCTTCGTAACAAAAAGGCTGATCGAGGATCTGTTGAGTTCGCTGAAAAATATTCAACATTCTGAATATAACCAAGATTACCGCTGCACAATTTCACAGACATATCATAAGGATGCCAAACTCAAGGTAAAATTAGAACGAAAATCAGTTGGATGTCACCTCGGCTCGCCTTGGTGAAAAACTCACAAAGTCGTTGGCCTACTTAGTAATGATAATGATAATAATAATAATAATAATAATAATAATAATAATAATAATAATAATAATAATAATAATAATAATAATAATAATACTGATACTAATAATCGATCGTATGCAAAATAAAATATTATAACTGGTTTTATGTGCAAGAATCAGTACTGACTTGAAAGGTTTTGCATAACACAGTTATTCAGATAATTGTATTATAATTTCATAAGACACTACACATTATTGAATAATGAATTTTTCATATTTAACCTTTTAACATTACCAGGACAATTTTTCAAGTTCTCTCTTGACGAATTATTCTGAGCAGAAACGATCGTAGTGGCATTTAAAGATCATGACAAGATCGTTAAATCGCCAAGTAATTAATAAAAAAGGAAAATTTCAATGTGATATAATGTTAATCGTTTTAGTGTTAGTCACAGAGTTTTTGTATCTACTCACAGCAACTTTGTATCCGAAGGAATCATCGTTGCTGAAGTCAACAAGGGAAAAATATTTTTGGGCCCTAGAAATTTAGTTAATCAATCTAAATGGCGGCTGACAATCTTATATGTTTTTACATTAAAACAGTTTAATTACTTAAGATGTATTTTTATCTGATTCTAAGAGATTTCATTTTTCAATGGTCAATTGATTGAATGAATGTTTAAATGGCTTGAAAAGAGCAATTAGTAAGAGTTTCCTGGGAACGTTAAGGATTATAGAGTTATTGAATTTATTTGTGAAAAGAAACTCAATCAATTTTAGAGTAATTTATTTATTGACAAATATTCACAAGTATAAGGTAAAAATGCAAGGAATATATAAGCTACGAAGCGACTCGAGGAGCAAAGCTGTTGCTTCTTCGAGTGCTAGGTCTGAACTGTTAAACTAATGCAGTCGCAGATTACTGCAAGCGAACGCATACAATTTAAGAATCCGAAAAAAAACTTATTGCCCATCTGGCGACATCATGCCATTGGGGTACTTAGAATGATCAGCGAACAAAAGGATTTATTGCTTTACCTGGCCTGTCTTAAACCATCGAAATACACAGTTATGAGTACTTATGCTCGCTCACGCATTTTTTCAACAAGAGTATATGACTTTGAACTCAATTGTACTTTGTAGATAGAAGAAAACACATGGACATCGGGTCACGGTGGGCGTCGTTTACGAACCCTCAAGTTCATGTGCATGAATTCGGCTATAATCTTCTCCGAAATGGCTCGAACAACTCGCTGTGTGATCTTAGCTTCGGGCACCTTATCGCCGACCTCTACCTTCGAGAGCGAACTCGGTACGAAATTCGTGCACAAGCTCCATGCAAATCACGTCGTTCCAAAAGAGCAGGTCTACGTCAGAGGTATCGCCAAGGGACCTAAGGGTACCGTCCTCAGAGCCACCTACAAGAACGTGCAGATGCTGGCCTTCAAAGTAAGTGAATCGTTGGCATTCTTTTGAAAATCGACTTATTCAAAATGAAATTTGCAGGATGATCTAGGCAAACTGATACTCGACGTCTGTCAAACTGTTCCTCACGGCGTGCTCTGCTTCTTTTCATCCTACTCAATGATGCTGTCTCAGATAGATCGCTGGAAGGAGACCAACGTCTGGGACGAAATACAGCAATGTAAGCATATCGTTCAAGAACCACGATCCAGCAACGATCTCGAGGACATTATGCGGGAATTTCGAGAAGTCATACGAGATACTGCTGAAAACAATGCCTGTACTATCAATGGCGCTTTACTGTTTGCCGTCTTTCGGGGTAAAGTCGCCGAAGGTATAGATTTCAGCGACAATGAGGCCAGAGCTGTAATAACTGTAAGATTATTTATTATTTTTATTATTTAAATTTTTTCATTCTTTAATGCTTTTTTTTTCAAGATTGGCATTCCATACGCTGTTCAAAATGATCCTGTAGTTAAACTCAAACGCGAGTACAACGATCTTCATCGTAACAAGGGATTACTCTCTGGTGGAGAATGGTATTCCGTTCAAGCATACAGAGCTTTAAATCAAGCTCTTGGGAGATGCATTAGGCACAGAAATGATTGGGGTGCAGTATTACTTGTCGATGAAAGGTAATGCCTGAACTTCAATAAACAAATGGAAAATTTATGTAAACATTTATGATGCTAAAAGCCGATTGTTTTCTTTTTAGATTGCTTTGGCCCGATAGTATTAATCATTTGCCAAAATGGATAAGAGAAATGGTTAGTTTTATTTTTTAAACATTTCCAATAACGTACGAATTTGTTTTCTTTATTCATCAAATTTATCATTTTCAGAGAAGAGAAGGTACGAATTATAATTTAAAAAGTGAATTAACTGAGTTTGTTAAAACGCAAAAATTACGTGATCGTGAAAAAACTAAGAATTGAAGATATTTATGAAGAGCTTAGACAGTTAATTTCGAACAATGTATTTCTATGTTTATATGATATATTTTTTTTTTAATATATTAATAAGGAAAGTTATCGAGAGTCTGCTTAAGTGTGTGCGATATAGTTTTATAATACATAAAAATGGTTACATTGTTACTAAAGTGTTCGTGTGGAACATAACACTAAAATTCATTGTAAGTTTCTACCAATTGATTAAAAAGATTTTTTCTATAAAATAATGGTTGTATATATTTTTGAAAATTTGTTTACATTTAACTTCTCATATGTATAAAAATTAGACTTAAGAATGATATTTTATTATTCATGTTTTTACAGTATCTCTTTTCACTATTGATCTTAGCTGTTTCTTCTTCATTCTCTTTATTTTTGCTGTATCTTTGATCTAAAGTAAAAAAATACAATTATTAGTTTAATTAGTTTGCATGATATTGCATGAATAGTTATTGACGTTTAAAAGTAATAATTTCACTTACAACTTGAACAACTTCACTCTTCTTTTGGTTTTCTTGTTCTCGTTTAAGATTTTCCTTTCTCCTTTCCTTTTTAGCTACTTTCTCTGCCTCTTTTTGTGCTTTTATATCTCTAGATAATTGTTTTACCCTTTTAAGATCTTCTCTTAGTTTTTGTTTCTTATCTTGTGATATTCTAATACCTCGAGATTTGACAATAGACGAAAACCTATATAACACATTAATAAATATTTCTAATGCTTCAAGTTGCTTTTCACTATGAGTATAATTTTTTGTTATTTACCTTTCTTTCTGTTCTTTCCAAACTCTACCAGATTTTGGTTTTCCTCTGGGTATCACATTTTGACGATTCTTTTCTTTTTCTTTAACATCGTTTATTTTAGTTTCAGCGGTTTCGCGTTTATTTACATTTTCTATATTAGCTTTTGAAACTGCAGCTTCTTTCAACAAATCTTCGATCCTTGTTACTTTTTCTTTAGTTTCGATCATTTTCAACGAACGTCAGTCACACGTGCAAACATAAACATGAATTTCGAGGTTGGAATCGGCTAACTACACAAGAGACATCTGCAGCAGATGTTCATAAAATTCCAAAGTTTTAAAATTGCATGAAAATAAGTAATAACCCATTGTAGGTAAAACAGAGTTTTATTTTTTCCTCATACGATATAAACCTATTTATAATATACAGATCAAACACGTGCGTTTATCTGTGTTGTTTCATTTTCAAATGTAAGGTTACAATGTCAACAATAATCAGATCTTTGTAAATAAGTAATGGACTCCTTACGAGAATTAAGTCCTTTTTTGGACCCAAAATCTAGATTAGATTTAAAAGCAGTCGCGCTTCAACATATTTTAGGTAATATATCAAAATTGATAATACTACTGATGCAAATGCATACTTTTATAGCCTTTTATACGAAAGACTTTATTTATTAATTCTTTCAGGTGTCACTGGAACACCAGAAGGCAGAGAATTGTTACTGGGCATTCCAGAAATTTTGAGACAGTTAATATTATTGTTGCAAGATGAAACTTCTGCAATTGCAAAAGATGCATCGCTTGCGTTAATCAATGTTTCTGGTGATGAGGATGGTGCTAGTGCTTTATTAATTATATCGGAATCGTCTAGGTGTACCAATGAGGACCATAAGAGTGACAACTTAATACATTTATGTTTCAAGTAATTGTTTTTAATCAACTGCAATAGCTTGTTAAAATATCGTAATATTTTTCAATATCTATAATAATAAATGACATTTTTTAGAAACATAGTCGACAAAGAAAGCAAATTATCCGATCCCTGCTGCATGATCTTGTCGAACTTAACGAGACCCCCAACATTTGCAGACAGAATTATTGGTATAGCGGAAAAAAATGGAATAACATGGACAACTCTATTAACTACATTTACAACCAATAATTATAATACAGCAGGAGCTAAATTGCATTACTTAGGACCAATTTTTAGCAATCTTAGCCAAACAAAGAAAATGCAAAAGTATATTTGATTATTTATTTACATTACTGTAATTATCAAAAGTTGTTTATAATATTTGAACATTTTTTTTAGATTCTTATTGGATAAGGAACAATTTGCTCTTCAACGTTTGCTTCCATTTGTTCAATACGAAGAGAGTAATGTAAGGAGAGGTGGAATTGTTGGAACGATCAGAAATTGTTGTTTCGATATTGAGAACCACGAATGGCTAATGAGTCCTGACATTGATATTGTATCGTATTTACTGTTACCTCTAGCTGGACCAGAGGAATTCACAGATGAAGAAAATAATAAGTTACCTATCGATTTACAATATTTACCTGAAACTAAACAGAGAGAACGAGATCCTGACATAAGGTACACTTTGTCTAAAGTTTAACAATCATATATCAACCTGGTTAAAATGTTTAAATAATACATCTAAAAGATAAAAATGTACATTTTAGGATTATGTTATTAGAAGCTTTGGGTCAATTATGTGCCACAAAGGTAGGAAGAGAATATCTTAGAGAGAATAACGCTTATGTGATCTTGAGAGAACTGCATAAATGCGACGAAGATAAAACTGTTTTATTAGCTTGTGAAAACGTTGTAGACATCTTGATAAAGTAAGTTTTTCGTAAAAAGCCTGCTATATATGCCTGCTACATTACGTTGGTTCTCTTGATAATAAATTTGTTACTTGAATAATGTTTAGAACTGAAGAGGAAATAGGACTGGATAATTTAAAGGAAGTAGATGTACCAGAAGAATACTTGGAAAAATTTAAAAAAATGGACCAAGAATATTTGGAAGAATACAATGAAGAGGATACGAAAAATGAAAATTTAAGCACCACTGTTGAGCAGTAAATAAACAAATTTGTACATATTTCACAATGAGATTTCAACAACCTTTTAAATAATTTATGTAAATATACAATGAACGTCCTTTTACTTACGTACAATTTTTACACAGGAAAAAATTGTTTTCGATAGTTAAATATAATAATTATTATCGTTATCCAATAGAATATTTATACGTGTATTATGAAAGTTCATTCGCGTAGCTAGTATTTTATATCGTGTTTTGAAATAAAATGTACATTCCTTGTATAGCACAAGGTATCAAATAAACTAAAATCACATATACTAAGCATATAGAATATAAATAAATAAATATATTGAGGATAAAATGTAATTACAGATAGCAATAGCGTTATTGTCAAACGATTATTTTCGTAAATAAATAGTACGATTGTGAGATTGGAACCGTGTAAAAAATGATAAACTATAGCATCGCAATATCATAGAGGGGGACCCCTGCACCAATTCGAATTAAGTGAAAAATGAAGAATCACGGCAAGTAACCCAGACCAGCTTCCAAACTAATGGAGCTCCTAAGACTCGAAGTGCTGCTGGCACGTCTGCCGGTTCTGGCGTGTCCTCCGAAAACCGCTGCGATTTCGGCACTTTTTTTAATGCTCAGTGCCTCGTGATGTCCAGTGGGCTGTTGATCGTGCTTTACACTTCGACAGTATCGAGACGATCTCGATCGAGCTTCGCGAGTACTGCCACCGACGTAGATAAGTCGCCCCTGGGGGTCCCGAGCGCTTACCACTAGAACCTTCTCACTGGCCGACGAGCATTGAGAAGATCGACGACTGTTCGACGAGTGTGGCTGGTTTCGTCGGTATCCTGGACTGAAGAGGTCGTAATCCAGGGCGAGATGTTCCGAGCTTCCGCGAACCGACGACGATCGAATCTATTCGACAAATTCAATATTCAATATTCAATATTCAATTGGTTTTAAAAATTTTTTAAAAATTTATTTATTAAAAATTTCATTTAAAATTTATTATATTTCACGCCTATTTTCACTGACTGCCAACTCGTCAGGGAATGGCATTTTCCAAAAATTAGCACAGAGATATTTTAATAATTATCTCTTATAATGACTAAAATGACTATGAATTCACGAAGGTACACATATCGCCAAAGAGCAGCTGAAAATTGTATTTAAAAAAAATAGATAAATAATGTGGACCGATTGTACATATCGTCGAGTTTCGAAGGATTTTTTACCGTTTAAGTAGTAATTGGCTAAAAAGACGATAAGATTTCTAGCAGGTAATAAATAGTACTGCGAGACCGAGCTAATCTCGTTTCAACTAAGGTTTAATAAGTTCGAAGTTACCTTGAAGTACTCGATACTCTTGCTCGTGGCCAAACTTTTACTGGTCCTCGTACTTTTGGACCTGTCCGGACTGGCGCCTCGACTTAGTGTACTTTCCGACGGCACTATACCCTTCTGCCTGAGCTGTTCGAGAATAGTGGGTTTCCTCGCACAGTAACACTTATTGCTCTCGGAACAGCTGTCCG
Organism: Apocrypta bakeri; assembly: GCA_018906985.1. Lineage (NCBI taxonomy): Eukaryota > Metazoa > Arthropoda > Insecta > Hymenoptera > Pteromalidae > Apocrypta > Apocrypta bakeri. The sequence continues at coordinate 3,287,901 of JACCIA010000008.1, read as the reverse complement.
TGTCGCAAGAGCAGGGCATCGCGGGGTTTCTATGTTCTTGCATCACTATTGCCTCGTTCGTGCCTTGCGGACTTCTTCGAGAAAGAGAGCAGTAACACTTGTCCGCTGAAACACACGTGCAGGACTCGGAGTCATAGCTGCATTCGCTGCAGCTGACGTAGCCGCTGCTACTGCGGTTCGCTGCTGCCATCGTTCCTCCTCCCGACGCGAATCGTCTACCTGCGATAACATATTTTCGAAACTAATTATTTATTACAATGAGTTTTATCACTGTATTGAGACTATTTCACCATCCTCAGATCATAAATCATTCTGATCGAGTTCAAGTTTTTCAATATACTGCCAACCCAAGTAAAACTACTGAAGAGCCGAGTTAGTCCAATGGCTTTTATACAATATATTGTATATGCAATGATAAATTCATAATTATCCATATAATTAAACAAATTATTTTTAACTTTAAAAGTATTTAAAAGTTATTTTATAAATTCGATATAATTTCCTCTTGTGTAAGTAAGCCACTTTTCATACAAATTATAGAAATATTGAAAACGTATTTCATACACGTTTTATAAACATTTTAATCAATTGTTTTGTTTGGGAAAGAATCTGAAAACTCTAGCAGTAAACAAATAAACCTAATAAGAGGAATAGAAAAATTGTTTTGAGAAATTACATCAAATTAATTTATAAAATGGAATACACATATGCATACGCTTTATTTAAGGAGGCAAGACACTTTTGAAACGCAAATTAGTAAATGTAAAATTTTAAATATTTACAGCGATGTAATTATGATATACAGTTAGTCTAATAATATAGAAGCCAGTGTACGAGTAGTACCTCGAATTCGAAAGGTCTAGGTCTATAAGTCTCTTCTATAAGTCCCTTCGATAATTAATTACAATAGAAAGTTGAAAATTCACTCACCGTAGGATTCAAAATCAACCAATGGATAGATTTAGCAGAAGCTTGGTAGTAATGGTCTTTGATACACTTCTTTTAGTACGAATGTAGGGAATTCGAATTGAATGATTAGAAGAGATTTGTTTTTGTGAACTTTTTTTTTATTTTTAATAACGTTTCTGCACTTTTTAATCGGTTTTTAATCCCTACATTCATATTGAAAGGACTAGAACAAAGAGTTTAACTAGCAATTTTAAGCTCAATCCATCTTCTTCAATTAAAATAAGTGTAGATGATAATAACTGCATTGTTATAAATTAAAAAAAATGTTTAATTTAGTAATTTGCATCTTAAAGGTGTCTTGTCCCCTTAAATTACACGAAATTTGATATCATTATTGCTATTTTGAGGATAAAGTATATTAATAAGGAGATAGCGGGAAAACGTAATTTTGTTGATACACCTTACTCAAGACTATACAGCTGTATTATAATAATGTATTATAATTCACAGAAGATCAAATAAATAAATATATAAATAATTATAGCTCACAAGTATCACTATCCTCAGAGGTCGTGTGTCCGATTCTGCTTTTAGAGCTGCTGCACCTAGTGCTCGAGCGTCTCCTGCCGAGTTTGCTCGCCAGCACTCTGTTGTTCTTGTTAGACGACTGATTACAGTAACCTCGACTGGTACTGCTGCTGCAACCCTCGTAACGTCCGCCTTTCGCAACGTCGCAGGACGACGAGCTACCGCAACTACTCCTCTCCTTGAATCTGCTCGCTGGGAAGATGACCGACGTGAACTCAGTCGGGGCACTCGTGCTGCTGCGCAGTCTCGATACCGAACGCTTGATGGCCCTTCGCAAAAGATTGGGACGACCGGAGCCAATACCAGCATTGCTGCGACTGGATCGCCGGCGCTGAGGTCGCCCGCGACGACGACGCATAATGCTCGCCGAGCGCTGGTACAGCTCGTCCTGCGTCAGAGTGCCGGCTAACTTCAGGAGGAATTCTTTGTACAGTGGTTTAAGGTCGTTGAAAGACATGCCTTCGGGATCTGGAAATGTCAAGATATTTCTTACAAAACAGGCCACTGCCACTGCCACTGCCACTGCCACTGCCACTGCCACTGCCTGCAGTGGCTATACACTCTGAGAATTAGAACGACATTTTTATCAAACTATAGGCATTATTCTAAGTAATATTGAGTATATTAGAAGAGATTCTTGGATATGTTTGGAAATGAAAATAGTTGATTTTAATCGAGTCAAATCATTTCCACTCGCTAACGATTTCGAGAGAAAATTATTCATTCGCATTTCGAGCTTTCTTCTTTATTTTCAACTCGAAAATCTTTCCCTTCTTTCGAGTGATTATTTTAAAATTACTTATCCATTCGTAGTTCAAAAATGCTCTTCTAAGTTATTCGTGTTTTGAACAAAATAAGACGAGGAGAAAATAATTCAATAATAAGTCGATTCGTTTTCAAACATTTCGTTATGAATATTTTCTAGATAAAATGATAGAAAACTTTGATCAAGAGGTGCGTTAAATAATAAATAATAAAATCATTTATCGAGTGAAAAGAAATTTTAAGCAAATAAAAGTATAATCGCTGCTCTTTGATAAGTTGTTGAAAAAGCCCTCGTACAACCGGTTTTCGCGAAAAGAAGAAGAGGTAGTAGAAGTCAGTCGAGCGAGATAATCGCCAAGAAGAATATAGCGGTTCTACACTTACGCATATACACTATACAGTTCCATCGGGATAAAGTATTCGCGTAAGCAACTACATCCATCGACCATCCGTCTTCTCACGATTCGAAATACGCGCTTACGCGAGGATAGAACAACCGGATTCTAAAAGCAAGGCGCCTTATCGATCAATCTCACGTCTACCCAGTACAGAGATAAGTATACATACAATAAGACAACTGTGTTATCGTCTTCATATGATTCATTCTCTGACCGATTGATCGGTCAAACATTTTTTTCTTCTAAAATGGATTTCGAGAATTAAATAAATTATAAAATTATTGTATATAGTTTACAAAAATATCGTTTAGAAGAAAATAGCAAAGCGAAGACAGCGTCTCTGTGTTTTTAACGGCAATGCTTCCTGGAGAACTTGAATGAATTTTTTAAATAAGTTTTTTAAAGAGTACTGAATATTGAATAACGTTGCAATACAGTGAATTTAGGATAAATATACGTATTAATTTTCATAAATGTGTGACCCATATTGTGAATACTATTTATTAGAATTTAGGTAATTTTCCCAACAATGCGCATGAGCTCTTTGAAATAGCACGCGAAAGTTTACCGCGTAGGTATACCTACGCCTATATATAGGTTACAGTAGCAATGAGTCTATGCTCGGTTACATCATCAGTAGAAACGTGAGTTAAATTAGCAGCGTTCACTCGGCCGGAAAATTCGGGCGTCTTCGACGCAAACAATTATATGCTCACCGATAATGGCAGCGAGGATGTCGTCGATACTCGTGAGTCCCTCCTGATTTCTAAACTCATCGAAGAGTTCGGTGAATCCAAGTGGAGTACCACCTCCTCCACCTTCGATGCCGTCCCTATTCCTCACGCTTCCAGGTTTTAAAAAGCTTCCTCTCCTGGGAAGTTCGACCCTAGTCATGAGATCGCCTCTATCTAGCTCCAAATCGCTTTGGGATCGCTTTAACATCGCGGCAGCAGAGGCGGCAACAGCCACCGCAGCGTCGGTTCGCGAGACCGGGGGTTCACTACCCGCGCGACTCCGCCTCCGTTCGCGAGATTCCGACTCCTGAGATCTGTGAGAAGGTATTTGGCTGAGACTCGGTGGCTGGGGTGGTTCAACGCTGGGCCGACGAATAGGACGGTCCATCGTTGATACGCGGTTCAGACGAGTATTCGAACACGCGGAGTTGCTGCTTCGTATCGACGCCGCTTGTCTGTAAATTGATTCACGTTGACTTTTTAAGTGAGTTTTGCGAACGTTTCGTTTGGTTACGATTGTACAAGCGAAAAGTAAATTAACCTGTTGGAAGACGCGACGTCGTAAATCCTCGGATCCCTCGAGCTCTTCGACATGCACGCATCGTCCGAGTCGAGACAGTAAATTTTATCAACGTCACGAAAGTGATCTTCGTGCCGTGTGGCGCTACTGTTTCTCCTTGGGCGTTCTGCGTAGCAGGATTCCTCGCATTTGTTTGACACCTGTGCCTGCGGCCTACCGAAGGAGGAGTTGCTCTTTGATTTGTGATTGCTCGGCGTTGAGTGACCGGAGCGTCTTGTTACCTCGTAGATTACTTCATTCTTTGACTGAAGAATAGATGATTATTCATGGTTATTTAAATGTTGCCCTTCTTATTCTTTTCTTTCGCCATTTCATTACCTTGGTACAAGGAACGTGAGCTTTCGAGTATTCACGAGTGCTTTCGTAAATCGAATTGTCGGTGCAGCAATTGAAATCGTATGAATTACTGCGCTCGCGATCGCTCGACGTTCTCTCCTTCTCGCGGTTGTAGATCTTCTCGATCACCTGCACATCGTCCAACGAGACCAAGTTATCTGCATCTCTGCGACCGTAAATCTTGTTTTTCGCGTTCATCCGGCGCTCTTCATTCGTTTGCTAAGAAATTATTGCGGATTAATAAACGCATAGACCGTACGTGTAATTATTTTGAACGATACAAGTCTGTAAAATATAGGAAAATATTCGGTATTTGGACATCGAAAAATTATTCGCGTTCCCGAGTGTCTGAGTCAAACGAGCCATTTATACATTTTTTGTTAATCCAATAAAAAAGAAATTACCGTTAAAGAATTAAAAATATAGGCAAACCGATGCGCGAGTGGCAAGATCAAACGAATGCGGAAATGACTCGTTTTACTCAGAGGCAAAAAAATCCTCACCTCGAAATTGGACGATGATTCGGAGCTGGAGTTACTTTCCTTTCGACGAGAAACTGCGCTAGACTCGTTCACGCAAGGATCTCTCAGAGGTGCGTAAAGCATTCGACTGCGTGCTTCGAGAACGTCCTCCGCTTTGACATCCGAATTTTTCTTCAGAGGATGTTGCACTTTATCGACAATGTTCACGATCGATGCTGATGAACCGTTATCGCTTTCCGTATTGACGCTGCTGCCGCTTATCGAGTTCTTCTTGACTCTTGGGGGTCTCGTCTGTTGACGAATCAACGGGTTTATCGATTGAAATTATGAAAAAAACTCAACAACTTACCGGCTGATTCGAGACTAGAGGAAGAGGTGGCGGCGGTGGTGGAGGCGGAAGTGGAGGAGGAGGCAGTGCTTGTGTCGCAGTAGCGCTGCTTTCGCTAACCACGTCCGTCCGGTTACTCATGAGGTCTAAACTCGTTCTTCTTCTGGAACGAGGACTGGACTCTCTGACGCTGGACGCCACCGATGCTAGACTCACGCAGCCCAAACCGTTTTTCTGCCTCGGTCTCCTGGCCGTGGCTTCCAGATCAGCCAATAGAGCTCGATAGAGCGTTGCTGCGGCCGCGATAGCGTCTTCCTCGCAACGACAGGCGAACGCGTGACACTCGAGCAGTCGTGCGGCACCTGGACGGCGCATGACCACAGCGAAAATTGGGGGATAGTTCTCCACATCTTTTGCCAATCCGCGCATCGTACGATACAGGTCCGCGTGACGATCGTCGACGTTGCCGTTGCTCAAGGAACTCGAGGGTCCGGTGGGTCTGTCATCCGCTACGAGGGGAACGAATGCGTGCAACGGCTCTTGTGAATTCTGCAAAAATTCAGCACTCGCATCGCTGACGAACACATCGAATGCCTGGAATATCTACAGGAATGATCTTCTTACCGATTTACTCTGTCGGCGTCGAGTCTGCAACTTGAGCGCGCTCCAAACGGCGATTCGTCGAAAGGGATTGTTCTTCTCGTGGAGTTCGCTCGTGCGAAAGGTGAGACCGCGCCGTGAGACCTCGAGCTCGGCACTCACGGATTTGCCGATACGCTCGACCAGCTGACGTAGGGGCTCCTGAAGCCCGCGAACCGAGGCCACGCGACCCCCTACTGGTGCTGCGCCCATGTATTTCACCTGTCGCCAACAACTCCTTCAGATTTTCATGTCTCTCTTGCGTGTATACGTATACCAAATTATTATTAATTATTATTTTAACCGATTGTTGGCTTTAACTGACATTCGGATTGAAAGTTCGACATAAATTTTTCTGCAAGCACGGAGATCGAGGAACTTTTTATCTCTTTTTTATACAATCGTCAACCGCATTCCGTGCCAACGGTTCGCGCAGCGCAGATGTACTTTCACTTTGTGCGCTTTTCTCCTCTTCTTCCTTTTTTATCGAACTTCGAGCTAAATATACGAATATTTTTTCCTACATCATTTTGATAGTAATAACGAGCGAGACATTGAAATATAAAAATTCATTATCGCTTAAGTGATTCTCTGATCGGGAGAAAGTCGTTGGCAAACACATGTACACAATATACAAGCACGATGAATGTGTAAACAAGAAAAATATTGAATTGGATGCTCGTTTTTAAGTATTTATTGACTGAAGTATGTATTCAGCTGAAGTCAGACGAAATCAGCTTGATTGATTTCTCAGATTTGTTTTAGAAATTTGATCTCCTATATCTTATGGTAAAGTTCCAGTGATTTTCAATCAGAATTCGTTGAATTGCCTATTTTGCATTATTAGGAAACTGAAAGATTCTTGTTGACCTCGTAAAATATAATTTAATATATGTATGTTAATCGTTTTTTTGAACTAGTAATATAATATTATAATAGAATTCGACGGTCTTCTTAGTATCATCAGATCTCATCAATATAATTCGTATACTCTGCGCTTAATTAAAAAAAAAGCTGTATTTAATAGGAAATCTTCATCGCATCAACGTAACCAATTTTATCCTTATAAACAATAAACTTGTTCACAATTATTGATTGGGAATTTTGAACGAAAGTTAGTATTTGTTTCGAATGCATCGCAAATTAACCTTTTTAAAAATAGTTATACTAAAAAGAAAAGTGAAAGTCAACTTTTCTTCTATTCGGCTTATAGAAATTCGTAACTATTTTGTGCTGATTTGAACGAATATGTTAACACGGTTATTTTTCTGAAATAATATTTCATAACCTGAGATAAGTGTATATTCAATTACTAATGTTAATAAACAAATTTGACAACCAGTCAAAATTTCGCAAAATCACTCAAACCTTACTTTAATTAAATTTATATTCTTAAAAATATTTCCCTACATAATGAGCTCATCGCGTGGAACGACATATAAATAAAACGATTATAGTGATTTTAGCAAATCACTATAAAATCACTTTCTATTTTTAGTAACTACTATCTGTTTTTAAATTGCCCTACCTAGTGTAATATAAATATTATTTAGTATGCGTAACTTATTTAATGTAGTACCAAGCTTGCCAAGCTAATAGAATACAATCTAATCTAAACTCATCTAACATATTGCTCACTGCAATAAAGGTCTTCTACACAATTCTTATACCATCCCAGCATAATATAATACCGTAAACTCTTTGAAAAAACGTTTACGACTCTTTTTCTAATTACATCCCACCTTTCTATCTACGTATACATCGAGAGAAATTCAACGTCCACGATAGATGCAAAAAAAGTCTACAATTATTAATACGACTCCCGACAGTTTGCAAGCAATTAGTTCGCACGTAAATGCATAAAATGAAATACTTATATTAGAATCCTAATTGAAATCAACAAATTCATCGGACTTTCCATTTGGCATGTGTCTGTTTGCCTAACGGCAGTAACGGCTATACGGTATCGCAGCAGTGCATCGACGTTTTCTAATTTTAATTGTGTCTAAACAAAAAACATTCGATCAACTTGGCAGATTGATCAGACGGCAAGTTGCTCTTTAAGGCACTCTTCGCGAAAATGTGCATCGGTGAAATGTCCAGGATTCACGCAATTCTCTACTGCAAATGACAAAAATGACAATGCTCGAAAGTAAGTTCATTCGATGATCTCGTGAATTTCACGTATGCGTCGTGAGCTGTTTGATTTTCGAACGAAGGTCAGCAATTTCAAGGACATAGAGATCCAATCGTCATTTCCAAAATAATCGATCACTATTTTAATTCTGGCAAATAGAATTGACAATGAGTATAATAAACGAAGCCTGAAAAATTCTAGCCAACCATTCGCGTACAAATGATTTGTTTGACATTGGTTTGTTAGGAGGTACCGTTAGGAAGTTCGCATACTTAAGTTTTTATCGCGATGCAAGCGAAAACAAATCAAACATGTAACGACTAACCTGTCTAGACAGTCTAGCTTTGTTAAGAAAAGAGGAACCGTTAATGTCGAAATATTTAATAGAATGACGGTCAAGTGCGTCATAAATATGTGTAGTGCGATGACGATGGCTTGAAAAATCCACTATAAAAGTTCTTCACCGTCCCAATTTTTCAGCTTTAATTTGCGGTGCTTGCCGAGTATTTAGCAACGTTGGAATTTTAAATTCTTAAGTGACTACGCTATTATAGTATTTTCATTCTTCAGACTCGTAACCTACATCGTATCCTCAAGCCACAACACTACCGTAATCTTATTAAAGAATATACGTATACATGCCCAGCATTATCTCAGATTTCAACAAAAATGTTCACACGAATAAAGATATAGAAATGTGTAACTGTTTAAATCAATTTCTTTGTGAAATCGATTAACATTATCCTTCAGAATGTAAAAGAAAAGTTGCTTAATTTGATATACAAACCGGTAGTACAGCAGCGGCACATTCGCCCGGCGCTGCGCTCTCGGCCTCGACCGACGCGAACATGGCCTCGATCCTGGCTTGTACAGCGCTGTTGACCCTGCGTTGGTCCTCGTCACCGGCGCAACATCCTTCAACGTCCTGTACCGAAGTCCAAGGGCCAATTCCAGCAAAGCTCGAGCTGCAAACCGATCGCGAGTCTTCGAAAAGAGCGTCGATTCGAGCCTTACTGCGTATCGAGCATTCGCTCGCTGCAGGAAGCCGAAATCCATCGCAGCACGACATCGTATACCGATACGATGACCGCTTCAATGTTCTCGATGTCCAAGGATTTAGGTCGGTTTCACTTCAATTTCACGTACAAATGACATTCGGAGTTCATGTTCAAGTTTATGGCTGACGATCGCGTGGGTGATCCTTTCTTTTATGAATTGACCTGAAAATCCCAATAGTTCATATATAGCGATTTATCTGTTTTTTTTTTTAATGTGAATATTCAGGATACTTTATCTCTTTTCCTTGATTTTCTCTTTTTATTTTCTTTGTGGTGTTTCTTTATGTTATTAACAGCCATGTTATACATTTTAATTTCTATCTACAGCTTCAATATTGAGTTTGGAAAGGTACTCTTGCGCAACCGGTTTCCAAACCTTATATACCTATGTGTTAATTGCTATTCTTGTAGCAATGTATATCCCATGATAATATTGTACCATAGTTCCCTGGTAAAAATTGATTTCAACCATTATTCATGTTCTTTACTAATCTTCCGCATATCGATTTATAATTACATAATTATTAAAATAATAAAATATGGAACTTAATTTAATCATTATATTAATATGAATGTAAAATTTGTTTAAACACTGATTTAAATTACAGTTCAATTTTGTTTTAAATATACTTATTCGTTTTTTATATAAAGAATTTTTTCATTTAATTTCAAAGCTGAGAAAATGTAGGAAATTTGATTATATCCAATTCATAATTCAAAATTATTATATTAAACATTAAACGTAATATGTATGTAATTTAGCATGAATATCACTGTAATCTATAGTAAGTTATATTTTTTCCTAAAACAATGGCTTTCCTAAAGCAACTTTTTTAGTGAATGTGGGTTTATCAAACATTGTGAAAAAATGGCTATGTAGTATTGCGATTTTGACTCGATTTTTAGTCAATTCTCCTATGACAACTTTTTCAGCGAATAAGTAATAGAATTTTGAAAACTAATAAAATTTCACCTGCTCAAAGAAATAAAGAGTCGTGTCAGAAAATCATGTCAAAAAAAAACACGACAATACGGTGTACCTTTAAAGTCATAATATTTACCGGAGCAACAGATTCTCAAATCGCATTCGTACTTTCATCTCAAAGCTTAAACCGTGCATAGCTTAAACCGCGAATGCTAATAGATTTGAAATTCACGACTTGTAAAATACATGGCTCGAACGACAATCAAGAAGTCAGATCGACGGGACGAAAATATAGCCTTCGACTTTCTCTAAGCAGAGAGGATCGTTTTTTACGCCCGACACAGCGATATACGGAAATCCATCGAGAAAATTCTCAATATTTACACTCTCGCGAGCGAGTATATAGTAGCTGTAACAGAAGAAGCTCTCACCTTCTTTCTAGAACCCAGTATATGTATACACGATTACGATCCGTTAAATGTATGCAGTGTGAGTGAGTGCTGTTCCAAAATGATTTATTGGCGCGTATATACGTGTGACTGAGGCTGCGCTCTCTAGAAAAGCAGACGGAGCATAGCGTTTTCGGAAATTTCACCGGCACGAAAACAAGAATTATATATACGCCGTGTTTTTCTTCGGATTCCTAGCACGCACAGCCTGCACGATTCTATCACGAAATTTCACAATACAGCTTTGATTATTCGCAATTGAAAAAGTTGCTTGCCTTCGTTAATTTGTTTTTTTTCTTTTCATTCTGTATGCAGTTAGAAGAAAATAGTATTTAATATTGAATTTTTACATAATTCAAGACAGGAAGTCAACCTACGTATACAGAAATTACAATAAGGAATAATAGCTAATGCCTGTATTGTAAGTATTCGAGGAAATGCTGTGACGGCCGACTTCCCTTTTGTCTCATGGATAATAGACTTTATGAATCACACTAGCATGCGTGCTTCTTACGAAGTTTCTACTCGGTAATCCATCATCGTTGAGTAAAAAAACAATGTTTTTAATTTTAATTTTAAATATCTATTTTCAATGACCTACAGCTGAATGAACAGCCAAATGCAGAAAGGCGATGTAGCGGCTACAAACTTTTCTTGCGCGAACTACACTATAGCCTATTCTAATTACTGTAAATAACAGTCATGATGTAATGACCTCACGACTGTTATATTAAGTACTATTACCGGTATAGCATCGGGATGAAATGACATAAAAGTTGCGTTTGCAAATACGACTTTTTAATGGGTTATAAATTCCTCCCAACTGCTATAAAAACACAACCGTTATGTGCTAAAATATTCCCCGCGAAGACGATGCAGTAACAACTTCGGTTCAACGATTTGTTATAATCCGACTATATAGGCTGAACGGATTCGCTGTAAATTTCAAACCGTACAGTATTCAAATTTAAAAAATCCAGTCATAATAAAACGCATAAAAAACATGATCCCCGCAAAAATGCACAACGATTTTTGGAATATCCCTGGACAAAAGATGATGGCGTGAGCCGGTAGAAGAGAAACGGTATCAAGGATCGTAAAACTGGGCGCAGACGCTAAATTGCGCCCGATGCGATGATGATGATCCTCATCATGATGATCATCATCATCGCGCGGCGTGTAACACGTGTACTAGCACAACTGTTACTTCGACGTTATATTTCTGCGAGCAAGTAGCTCAACAAGTGCGAGGGGAATCGTTGCGTTTATGAACGATATTAGTTGTTAACTGCTTGCTGTGCGCATTTTTTCTAACGGGTAGACTTTGATCCTGAATTTTGACGGCCACTTTTGACACACGGCAGAATCGAATGACTGCGCATTACGCACACCTTCTTTCACGATGTCACTTTAAAATTGAATCTAAAGAGAATTTCCGCGGGTATGGCTGTTTAGAAACGGAAAATTATTACGATCGCACACTGAAAACAGAGTTTATTAAATATAAGATCGTTTGTTTTATTAAAAACAGAGATTTTCGAACAGAAACCATTTATTTTAATTAATAAACTATATTTTGAAAATATTAATATTTATTAAATAGGCGCATTAATTATGGAATAGAAATACATTTTTATGAACTTTCGTCACAGTTTTCTGAAATATTTATTATTGAAATAAATTTTTCTTCATTTTAACAATGTTTCCTTTAACAGCAAAATTTTCTCAGCAAACTATCATTTTAACACCTTTATATGGAATCTCGTCTTAGTACCATCCGAATTCGGGGATTTCCAATCGTACTCGCGAGCACCGGCCTGATTTGCCATTTCATACGTAGTACCTCGTGCTCGTTATATCGCTTCCCAATATATCGAGCGGAGCTCTCGCGAGACGAACCGATGCATGAAAATCGTTATACACGCTAGCGTAAAGCTGATGTTCGCCTCGAGAGCGTGATTTTCTAAATCCGCGATCCGCGGCCTTGATTTTCGCAATGCCGAAGGAAAGTTGTATACTTTTTCCAATTAAAAACCGAGACGTCAGAACTACGGGCGAGTATCTCGTGACTCGTTTAAACGAGTATAGATAATCTTTTTACTTCGTCGTGATGAATTGTTACTTAATTAAGCGCGCTAGATTTTAGAAATTGATTGCATCCAATGATATTCTGTAGACTGTGATATTCTGTAACACTTGTCTGGAGTTTAATTTTGCGTGTAGGCCAGTCTAGTTTTTTTATTGCTGAATACATTGTTTGTGCTAAATGTAACGCATCATTACTCATGATGAAATTGTAGAATAAGAATAAACTTTAATTCAATTAAAGCCGCTACATATGTTTTACGCGTGCAACACATAAATGCATTAAAGCCGCATAGCAGCCTCGACGTCAGGAACTGCTTTTATATATTATATGACGCAGTTAATATACGGTAACTGTACGCATTGAAGGATTTATACTTTCATAGGTTGGTTAATGTTTGTTCCACTTTATACTTTAACCGTGAATGTGAAAAGAAAATTGAACCATCAACGTGTCAGCCGAACGTACGTTTAAGTATTCTGTCGTATTTTGAAATTTAAATCTGAGACGAAAACTAGCATTCGAAATGAGAAAATATTTCCACTTTATGTAGGTTAATTATCCATCAATTCCCGATAGCATCTAGTTTGATCAACGTATTCTAAAATAGATATATAAAAAACAGTTTTTATATGCATAGGGTCGAAGGGAATTTATGAAGGCTGAACGCGTAAAAGTAAATAAAGGCTATCCAACCTTAATTCATCCGCTTCCGGTTAGATTGGAAAAGCAAAAGCAAAAACTTACCGGAATCGATTTGCACGATCGAATTGCTTTGGCATTGTACTCTCCATGTATCTTAAATTTCGACGAGAAGAAATACGGGGGCGATCGGTCAGTTTAAGTAACACTGGATTAACCTACTGAGTGTCCGTAGCGATTGCTGCATATGTATACCGACGTGAGAGAATAAGGAGAGATGCGCTCTGCTCGAGGAGAAACTTGTTAATCGCCTTTCTGACTTGCTTCCTGCTTCATCCTTCTCTGCAATCTATATGGTAAGCAGAAATCCTGCTGGAATCCTTCGCTGTCTTCTTTCGGCCTGCTCGACCTGTTTGGCATTTCGGGAACTGTTTTTTTATCGAAAAACTTATTTCGACTGGATAAAAGCCAAGTCGATTATCTCTTCGATGTATTGCATTACACTCCGCTTCCAATTTGAGCAACCGCACGAAACTGTTCCACAAACACACTGGTCGATGTAAAATAAGTTGTTGCGAGTAGTCGTCGCTAAAGAAAATTCACACAATGGTCCGAACTAAATAATCAACGAATTCCTTCACCTCTGCTCTGCTCTGCTCTGCCAATCAAATCATAGCAGAGTAAAGGAGAACAAAATCGGTGGCAACCGGCAACCGACGCGATAGAAAAAAAAGAAGACAACTCGACAGAAGCACGCGCGAAGAACCTCGATGCGTCGAAGGTGGAGGGAAGCGCGCGTCTGTCCGCCAGAGCGCCGGCTCAACTCCGCTGGAGAGAAGATTAGCCGCTGGAAGGCGGCGGTGGAAGCAGCAGGAGCAACAGCATCAACAGTCGCCTCTGCAAGCAGCAGAAACAACACGCGCTTCCGAGCGCGGGTATCTTAACGGTATAATACGCGGGCGCGCGCGCGCGCGCGCGAGTACTGTTACTCCGTCGACCATGCATGCGAGCACATAGGTATACCAGAGCAAGTATTATACATACTTCCTTTCTTTTGACTTTTCCAGCCGTGCGAGGGAGTCTAGGTATAATAAGTGAATGCTGGGAGTATTTTCACCGAACACGTGCCCAACAGATGGAATTTCGCGAAAGAGTTGCCAGATTTGCGATATACGGAAGGCAATCGAGTTTTGTGAAAGAAAATTTGTAGTCTTGACATTGAAACGCGCACGTGTACAGGAATACGTGGAAGCGATTTTCGAGTGACCCATATACGCAACCAGCGGTAGCATGTTTACGAGCACGTTCAGTCATCTGGGTTAGCTGACCCGAGTTTGAAGGCTAGATTAAATCTGCACTTTGAGCCTTCTCTGTTCTAATCTGATCTAGTTCAACCGTATAGTCTGCAATGTACATGCATAAAACCTACTTTATACGTCTATACTTTTCATGAATTCTAGACTAAATCTTGCCGATCTAGTGCATACTATGCACGTAAGTCTTTAACGGAATTAAATAGAGCAAGGTAAAAAATGTCTCATTAACAACGTACCCAGCGAATCAACGGATTTTGATACTGAAAAATGTCAGTTATATATGATGCAAATAATAGCGTGACATTAATTATAAATATGTATATATGAGAAACACAACGAAATTCTCATTTTTCTTGGTTTAGCTCACTTAATTTCCGATTCGTCATCGTTTCCGAAAGAACAATTTAGCACCGTTGATTTTTTCATGGGTCACTTTAAAAACCTAAAAAACCAGCTATTTACAAAGCATGAAGCTGGAAGTAGTATAATTGCTCGCAACAGTTAAAAGTATGCAAATAAAATAAACAGGTTTCAAGGAAACGAAACTCTGCGGGATCTTTTGACTGATATAGCATAATCATCTAGAAGTTTCTATAGCAGTTCGGTGCAGATCGCCAGCCAGAGGTGTAAATATCATTTTATGACGCACATTTGAAACGCTTAAAATCATTTCATATATGCTTATTTTTCATTCAAGAACGAACATATATTCCTTTAACATGCGGGGTACAGACTACAGTACAGAATAAGTACTGCTACTCAAATAAGCGTGCTTGCTTAATTGAAAATTCAAGCAATCACTTCAGGCGGAAAAATTGCCACTTTTCAAATTATACCAGGTTTAGGATTGCTTGAGAGACCAGGAAATGTCTGCGATATAATCGCCTATGACCCTACCCCTTAAACGCATTTTCAATTATAGCTTCGTGTTGGGGGCGCAATTACGACAAGTACAAGCCTCTTGCGAAATGATTGAGCGCCACAGGAGCATTGGAGCGACATTAGAGCGACACGACGCAAAACAATAGACTTACTTGTCTACACGTATAATGGAATTGAATCGCGATATCATCAGGATATAACGAATGATTTTCAGACTGTACCTTAGCCGAATCGAAAATGATTAGAAGCTGTGAGATAATGGTTAAAACAAGGTTCTACAAGCGCAGACCGCAGTTCTCGTTTTTTTCACAATAGTCTTTTGTTTGCGTAAGAGAAAAAAAACACTGGTAAACAATTTTTTTTGTTTATGGATGGATTATGATATATATTACCTACTTTCTCCTTATTAAACAGAACTATAATTATGTAAAAGCATTTCGTAAGTTTGCAATATTATATAGCCGTATTATACATATGTTATATGCATATATGTATTTCGTTTCCAGTCTCCTGTATATATTTATATGCATGTGTATATTACACATACATAAATATATATAGATATAGGCGACTGGGCACGAAATATGAAAAACATAAATGCTCGAACGAATAATTTACTAAATGAAAATTTAATACATTTTTAAGTATAGTAAACAATCTATCAACTAAATCAATCTAATTTTCAGTTGGTTGGTTCTTGAAGTCTAATTTTGAATTGGCTGATTTTCGAAGCCTGTTTTTGAATCGGCGTATTTTTCCTCCGAAGCATCGATATGCTGTATAGTCGAATACATTTACACTGGAATTAAATCGCTAAATAAAATAAGGAAAATTAATAAAAATTTATTGAATGTAATATGATTTTTTCCATTCGTTTAAAATATAAATAATTGTTATTAAACCAAGAATTTTGATTGGTAAAATTGTTATAATTAATTACATGCGATATGTGTCTATAAGATAAATATTGAATACATACAACGAATTATTCAATCGATTCTTTCACTCTGATTTCGAGAGAGAAGACACACATGATACTAGTATACAATTTACGAAAAAGACTAGAGCAGCCTCATCTTGTCAGTTAATTGTATTGTGTGACCATACACATCTCTGCACGTTTCTCCGTCACATTACAGATTATATCGCTAAAGGTTTTTGCCTGGACGCATTAACGATGTCAAAAGCCAGATCATTTGTCACTTACATTACGTGCATTCGACATTGTTAGCGCGTGTAAAATATTGCATTTAAAAATTCCGAACAAATGCAAAAACACTAGCAAGCCTCATAAACCAACTGTCATTACATAATCAACAAAACATAAAAAGCGTTAAGAATCTTTTGCGCTTTATTTTTCTCTTACATATATATGTATACATATGTGAAAAGCAACGTGTAGCGAGTCTTAAGTCTATGTTGACTGGCAAGGTTGCAAAAACTATGTCCAATTATATATACGTATTAGGATTGCGTACGAGACCGTTTCAATACTAATAAGAATAGACCAATGGCTCAGTACTGTGCCAGTATTTACATCCTGCCAACAGTAGAGCAAGCCAGTACTTGGCCACAAATGAACAAATACTGGGAATCATAAGAACGGGAGATACTTTAAAACTAATATTGCTCAAGTACTTAACGTTAATACTGTGCTGGTACAGTGGCATTTTTAATTTGTTGACTTGATATTTTGAAATTATTATTATTCTAATAATTCTAATAAATTTATACTGAAATGATGATGTTCCAGTAAATGTTATATAAAAGTATTACATTTGACATTTAATTAATGTACTTGATGCCTTCTGAGTTAAATTAATAAACTGGAGGCTATCACAATGGAAATTGATATACACTTCGATGAGCGTATACCGTGGGATTTAAGGAAATGAGCGGCTACGCGCACATTTTTGTTATAAGCTTGAGAAGCTCTATTATATAGTATAATATTGAAATCGGAACTGTTTATTCTTGATGCCCGTTGTAAAAATTTTTTTTCTATTGGAGTATAATGTATGTGCAAATTCGTGCTGAACTAGAAGAAGCACACCAGTGCTTGAAAAACAACAAAGTTTTTGTGATAGCACACCAACCGAATCTTATTCTCCGATTCAGGTTAATCTCTTGAATAATAATAATGATTTTTTTTTTCAACTAATTGTGAATAATTTATGTAAATGTTTAAATACATCCTTTTAGTTTGTCTGTACACTTTGGGACATTCCACGTGACATGTATAACAACAAGGCTTTTGCACCAAAACACTTACACATAAAGACTTGCACGCTCTTGCCTCGCGGAAAGACATAGAAAATACTGGAATCTTGTAATAACATGCGTACATAATAGACCCTAGAACGTTAGAAATTGATTAATGTCAACAAAGCATATGAAAGTTCATCGCTCTCCTTAGCTTGGCTATACGACAAAATCTGTCGACTAGAACGTGTATTTACACGATACGCGCACACTCGCAATTACAAACTTGAAGTTTCCTTTAGAGCACGTTAATATCGCGTAGAGCGACGAATATATCTAACTACGAATAGCACATGTCTAGAGAGTATTATACACTGCATAGCACAGCTGCGTAGACATAAAACGAGAAGATTGACAGTATAGCGGCGCGACTATGACGGCAGGTGCTACACGTTACCCAGTCGCCGTTTTTAGCGGCTTTGACTTAGACAAAGCCGGAAGTTGTACACATGAGGACCTCGAACACCTGTTAAGCGTCGCTCATGTACTATGCGCCAAGACTGAAAGGCCCGCGAGTATACGCTTTTTTTTGCCTTCATTCTTGCGATTCAACGAAACGCCCGATGGTGTTCTATACAGCGAGCTCGAGTTAACGAGGATTATGAGCTCGCGAAGTGTTAATTGAATAATGTGTCGAGTAATGAGACTTTCTCCATAAGTTTTCTTCAGATTATATTATTGTTATACAGTCATATGTGCATTGATTTCTGGAATTCAATTACGTGTTCATTATTTTAGAATAAGTATTATCTCGGTAAATATTGTTGCTAATGCACTTAGCTAATTTCAAAGGGTTCGATTTAATAATCCGCCTTCGAGCGAGTGAAGAAATTTCTAACGTTAACTCGGATGGAGGGATTTTCGGGGTTGTATTGAATTTTGAAACAGAGAGTGACTTTTCACTTTAAAACTTTCAGTATAATCTGATTAATATATTACTCGAAACTTATACTATTTCCTAAATAGTTGTTTATTTCAGTGAAGTATCGCTATCATTAATCGAGTCAAGTGTGTCAATTTACTCTTAGAGTAACTTTGACGCTGAAAATTCAAGCGTGTACAGAGATTTTTTTTTCTCTTTCAAAATTGTAATCGCAGCAATGGTCGATTTTTCTCTATACTTTAAGGGATTTATTTATACGCGGTTTAGAGTCATCAACTTTAATATGTCAACATCCCATTGGATCAATTAAAGCCATGATTTGAATACTAAGATGCAAATGTTTCATCGTTTGCAGTATTAATTAGGTTAGTGTAATTAGAAAGATAACCTGTCTAATCTATGATAAACGCACTGCCGCATTAGACGAACCGCCGTTTGGACAAAAGACATTAAAATGAGAAAATTCCCTTCTAGTGACTCCGGCGACGATCATCAAAATTGCCGTATTTCCTGGCCACACGTTTACAATGTGCATGCGTATATGTTGCGGAAGCGCGTATACCAATTACACAGTCTGATTCATTTGAAAAGGAACGTCTTATCCTAGTCCACTACTGTCACTCGTGACGTAAGCGTTACCGCGCCGTTGAAGCTATAAAGATACATATATGACACCGAACTGCTTTATTTTGTTGTCTACATAACGAACGCATTGCTACATTTCAATATAACTGTAATTTAATTAGTCATTCACACAAGACTTTTAACCTTTGATAGTATCTTTGATAATTACATTGACATATAGTGCACACGGTTCTGAAAAAATTGCATAAATCTCTGTGCGTTGAGAAGGACATCCATGTATATCTGTATATAGATCATAATGTAAAACGATTATTTCCAATACAGTAAGCGAGTTTCGAGAGATCTATTATGAAAATATTTACCCATGAAAATTCCATCGTTCTCGAATTGCCTTGTGTGTTTAATTTATAGGTTTCTATAGAATGTACATACCTAATTGCAGCTAGAAAATGACTTTGTATGTAGAAATGAAGTTTCATTATGCGAATGACTGTCTAGTTTAATAATAGCAGAAATCTCGAATATTTCTCTGTAAATGAGTGAAGAATGGAAAAACTTTATTTTCCTTGTGCGAAGCCTCGCAAAAAAGTATGTAGTTACTTGGGGGTTTCACTGTCAACCGCAAATTACACGTTCATTCGCACTGTAAATACAATATAATTATATTCTCTAATTGCTTTTTCATTACTTTTTCGAACCTAGCATTAAATCGATTCTTGCCGTTGCATACTTCAAAGCGGATAGACAATGCATGTACGTTCCGATTCTTACTCCATCCTGCGAAAGAAAAATATTACTTTTTTATGATTTCGACATTAGAATCTGCGTATACTCAATTAGAATAAAAATAGTTCATGTATAATGTTTAAATATAAAGGGTTTCAAATTGCTTTTTTACAACCATTCGTGCTTTATATTTTGAGCTTTAATTACAAAATGTAAACTTAGGAAATTCTTACGTAAAAAAACACTCTATTAAGATGATAAATAATTTATATGTATATTATATAAAGAAAAAGATTGGGCTTACGAATCTGTTTCGGTTAAAGTTATAAACTGTAAAATAAATAACAAATAACAATGCGACGAGGCTGACAGCAAAAGCCGTAAATGTAGGAGGCGTAATGTGTAGAAAACTCGACTGTTTGGATCGAGCAGTATCTGCTTTATTAACTCTTAAAACGCCTCTAAATAACAGCGTGCGCGAAGAATAAAAAAATAACACTTTTTATCTCCTCGTATACAGCTCTACTTGTAATAACTCACAGCTGAAAGTTTTGTTCGCTTCTCCTTGGAATGCAAATTTTCACTAGTTCGCTTGATGGTTGTACTCTTTAGTTTCCTGGTAGTCAACTCGAATAAAATCGCACATCGGCTGCACGCCTATGCACTTCTCGATTAAATTTCGATCGAGGAAACCGTTAATTGGTTTTTAATTGTTGGAAAGTCGCACATCCTTCACAGTCTTGTACAAGCATGGATAAGATGTCGAATTTTTTCAATTTAAAATTATTATTTAATTTAAAAAAAATAGAACACAGGGAATAGATACAGGGCCAAAGAACAGTTTAGAAATGACACTTTTAAGAAGAAAAAACTTTTGTCCGGCTATTCCCCGTGTGTGTTTGTGTGTGTTCGCTGATGGAATCTCACTCTTCGCTCGACCTAATTTTTCGGCAAAGCGTAACCGTGAAACAAGGTACATTGCCGTTCGTAAAGCTGCAAGTGTATGTGAGTAACGGAAGCTTTTGACGTTCAATATGCGACGTCGCGATTTTCCTCGCCCGGTCAATGTCGCGAAAGAGTATATAGGCTTATAATACGGGTGGCAGAAACGGTAAATTATTATTGGCTTACTACCTTGTGTCTTTTTAAGGAAAGTCATTTAAAGATTTTTCGAAAAAATTCCGTTTACCGCTGATTGGATCAGTTGGAGGGCTTTCGCAGCGTGTGTCTTTATATTAATTGCAATAGTGTTGGGAAAATTGATTGGCGTCGCTCTATTTTGCTTCGAAATGCCTGTCAGTTGGACGCTGAGGCGAGATTTACTTTAATGATTTATAACGTAAAATGACGCTTTGTAATAAAGACACAGTGATCGTACTTTCGTTTGGATTATTAAATGAGTTTTAATTATTTATACGTTATAAATTATATACTATACAGAGTAAAGAGATGAAAAGTGTAACTTTCATTAATGAAAAAATGCAAGAATAAATCTCTGCGCTCTCTATCAATATTTATATAGATTATATATAGTCGAGCCCAACACAATGATGCATACAATTTGCAAACAAAAAAATGTTCATCACCGCACCTTTGGATAATGGATAATTTAGTGACACTATATAGTAGATCATCCATTAGAAAGTAACTCTTACCAGATATTCTGTAGAACGTATGATGCAAATGTGGCAACGACTTTATTCTTGCATGCACTATGCATATTAGCGAGCGACTTCGCCTCCTCAGAAAAATATCTCGGAAAAGCCACGCTGACGTCGTCTATGAATAAATCAACGTTCAACGGAAAATAACTCAGTACCTGGAAATAAATACATTTTTCATAAGCGCACATTCACCGTTAACTTTTCATTACTGTAGGTATCTCAAATACAATAAATGCGGAGCTTACACTTTTTAACTTGTTATTTTGTGTTTGTGATTGAAAAGGAAAGAAAGTTAGAAATTAGTTTTTAAACATTTTGAGTCAATGGATTTTGATGAATCTTTTGATGAAGTTGAGAAGTAAACTACTCTGCTGGTACCAATATGTAATTACATATGTCCAGATTATTGATACAATCTTTAACAAGTATTTTTAATAATATTACTACATATTTTCATTCTCACTACTTCATCACAAATTTATTTAATTATGTATAATTCTTATAATTTATTGCACAATGTAAATTGATTAAAGTATCAAATTCTATACAATGTATGTTTTTATTGTAATGTCAACATTAACAAGAAATAAAGGTTTCCGAGTACCTTAAAAGATTAAAGCTATATTTACAAAACAAAAGTCAAGTTTATACGAGTAATACAAGAATTTTAATCATAATTTAGCTGATATCTTTATTTCTAGCTAGAAATACACCAAATTCATTTCACTCATCAAAAGTTTAACAAATTGTACAATAAACCTTCTTTTATGTTTTTCGTGAAATTTACTTCCACGAGGAACTAAAAATTATTGAAAATAGACATATAAAAATGTCGTAAATACGAATTTTCATCCAGTGTACCTTGGATGTGATTTATGAGAAATTTTTGAGAAAATTCATGAAGGTGATAGACACAGAATCAAAGGACAGTTTCAAAGTAATTTAAAAGAAAACATATGTTTAAACTGTTGTTAGTCGAACGTTCTTAAGTTACAAGATGTAAAAATTTGGCATTTTCTGCCGATTTTCTAGTGAGACTAAATAGAGCTTTAAATAGAACAATCTAAGAAACAGCTTGCTATTAAAAATCGAATGAACTATAATCGATTTCATAAAAAATCGTTACGTTTAAAAATACAATATTTTTTCCAAAATTGTAAAAGTTGTATGATATTCTTTTAAATTTTTTGTCAAAAACTGATAGGCATGCTCTATAATTAGTGAATTCCACGTTTTTCTCACTTGGGAGGTACCCAAGAACCAGGAAAATAGGGTCCAATCGATGCATCCTTCGAAAACTTTTTCGATTTCTCGGTACCGAAAGTTGTTTCAAGTTAAGTACGGATTGGCCCATAAACAGTATATACCACGTACAAAGTTGAGGAGAACGGGATTTATGTATATGCATATATTATACACCATATCTATAATCGACAAAGACAATTCTTTACTTAATGCGAGTGCCCATAGAGTAGGGAAAAAGCGGAGAGTTGATACTATTCACCGTAGAAAAGAATATATATATATATATAGTTAACAGATTTCCGAATTTTGTTCCGCGCTTTTCAAATGTGGCTAATGTGGCTGAGATAAATGATACAACGGTACGCAAGGTTATATTCAATTCATTTTTTCTTCGACGATTACTTTCTTTTCTTGTCATATATCAACTAATTATGCGGAATAATAATTTATTGATTATAAATATTAATATTTGTAATGTTAAGTTGGCTTAGTACTTCTCTTAGTACTTTCTGGCTTTTGCCGTGTATGCAAAATTTGTCTATAAAAAGAAAAGGCATTTAAAAAACGACGTAGCTGTAAAGTTATTCAAAAATATTCGCGATACGCTAAATTATTCAAGACACAACGGAATATGTTAATTAACGAAAAGATTATTTCTTGTTACTAAGGCAAGTTGAGGCCTATTGCGAGTATATAAAATATATATGTTAAGATAATTGCATTCCGCGCATATCTTTACTTGTAACACTATTTAATGTGCTTCAATTTCGAATGTATACACTTTAAATAAACGATATTATACTCGTAGACTTTGCCATGGAATATAATTCATGTATGTCCTTATACAATTGAGAGCACAACCTGTCCTATTATAAAATAATTAGTATATGCGTGAGTATAATTTTTTTCAGCTTTTGCATTCTTTTAATGAAATTCAATTTGTAATCTCAGAACGAAAGTAAATTGCGTATTATCTGATAGAAGATGGCTTTTGATGCGAAACAACATTCTTTTCAACGTCTATTGCGTATCAATTCTAATAAAAATTATTCATCTTTATTATTATAACGATTGATGGCAACTACTACAAACGTTAGCAGAGCAAGATACCCTTTAATACTGCTAATTTGAAAAAATATTTCATATCGATCAAAGTGTGGGGTATACAAAGAAGTAAACGTCAAATATTATTTCTTTATGTACATATCGTATTTATTGGTTTCACAAAGACCTTTACAACATATTCACACGAATAAATTGCCTTTGCATTTCTTTTGACACGATAGACTATACGTATATTCATATATAAATGTATATATGTATATATGTATATATATATGTATGTATATATATATATATATATATTTATTTATTTATTTATTTATTAATATTTATATTTGTAACATTATATAATATACACTTGTTTCTCTTCCAAGTACACGCGAAGAACGAGGAAGGCTCTCGTGGTTTTGTATTTCTCATATTCTATTTCCCTTCTTTTCATCGTAAACGTATATATATTCATATAATGCATTTGAGCGCATGATATTCGTCGTACTACAATCGTTAACTCGACAATTAGTCGGATTCCCAGCGTATCCGCCGATTATTCTTACTCACCACTATACAAGTGTACATGTGAGAAACAGAGTGAACAACAGAAATACGTTTTTTAACAGTATACAGAAAAATCGACTCGCTGCTTTATATCGTCCACGCATGTGTGAAGAATCTCATTATAAGATATTTTTCATTGTTAAGGAATATATAAACAACTATTCATATAATTTCTATATATTGTAAATATAAATTTGTTAATCGACCGAAAATTATTCGATGCAACCAAAATTTTATTCGTAAACAATGGTAAAATCAAATATTACCATATTGAAACTTCTGTTCGATTAATTTTGCAACGTCAATTTTCTTATAAACTTACATACAAGCATTCAAATAAAGCTTACATATTAGTTGAAGGACAATTTTTTGTTTACAAATAAATCATTGGTATTCTATGGAGTATTACTGGAATCATTGTTATTTTTTAAAATAAAAGCTAAAGGAAAATATTTTTAGTAAAACAAGCACGATACCCCAATAACGCAATAATAATGGCCTTTAACAAGATACAAACAAGAATTCATTCAACATCTGGGTGCATCGCTTAACAAATAAATTTAACTGCGCAAAATAGGGAAGAAATAACACAATAAATATACAAAATACATTCCTTACACTCAATGAAAAATACATCATGTAATTAGCTTGTACATTCTAAATTAACTGAGTCTATTCTTCGCGAATACTCCAAATGGCACATTCCTGGTTGCGTATGTCTTCTTTTTCGCCTTCAAATTCTTTCTATATCTCTTCAACGTATATTAATAAATTCATTTTCACGATATATATGCTAGTGTGCGTACCCTCTTAAACATACATTTTTCGTAAACGTACGTGCTATATATATGTATCTATAAATATGTTTTCGCAAACAGGCGCTCGCGGGCAATTTGAAAGCCGATTGGACCATATGTTGACGAGTTGGTATGTACCGTATACGTATAGGTATAAACATATATGTAATGCATGTACATACGAGTAGGCACTTCTGCAACTCCTTTCTAACGAGCTGCGGGAAGAAAAGGATAGAAGTCAGTGTACGCGAACGCGACGCCGTTACAGGTGTGTGCGTTAGTGTGTGTGTTCGAGCTCTCGTCTGTGTATAGGAGAGTTTGTTTGGATACGTATATACGTATATATAAGTGTGTTTAAAACGAAACACGATCCAGATATATAAATATAAATATATATATATATATACGTACACGCGAGAGGGAAAAGTCGTGTAATATATGGCCTTGCGCGGGATTTATAATATGGTCGCGGCTCCAGTGGCGGCGTAAAATTGTCGTACGTGGAGGAAACAAGTAGATTAAAGAAAAAAAGAAAAATGATTAAATTTATGCTATTTACATAAATTGTAGAATTTCAGGTTGAAGTAGCATTGCCACTGTTTACAGAAGCTGCGCTAAAAGCAACGACGATTTCGGAGTTAAATTTACAACTATACGCATTGACAATGTCAAAATAGCAAGTCAATTGGTTTACAGCTTATAAATGAGTTTACTTATTAAATGTCAGCGTACGTAAATGACACGAGAGGGCGTGCATAATCCGTGAAAATTATTACAAAAAATACTCATTTGCGATCGCTACCTGTTCAAATATTCGACGTGCACTGTACACGAGTTGCGAACGGATATAAATAATATGTTCAATGGATACGAGTACGTAAAGTAACGTCACAATTCCCTTGTCTGGCACAAGCTTTCTGAAAATAGAAAGTAAAATGAGAAAATCGACGGAAATCAAGTGCATCTTCCGAGTGCAGCGTAACGATCTGATATGCATATGGGATGAGGAAGGGGGGGGGGGGAGTCCACGAGAGCACACGCGATTTGACTGCGCACAGCTGGAACTCAGAATTTTCGTCATGCCAAAGTGTGACCTTCAACCGGTCGCTCCGTACACGACATTCACTTTCTTTGAACTCACGACTGCACTTTATAATATATATATATATATATACTCGATCGATTCTTCACGTCGACGTTGTCTTGGCGCGTTGCACAAACGACTAAAGAAAACAAGATATTCCGAGTGTAAGACGGTATATCGGGCGCGAGCGCGATGTAAACACACTACACACCGCAAAGATACACACACCGCTTTATTGCGCCATGTAATCGAGAATCCATGTGTATAGATGTACATATAAACGTGAACGAACGAATTTCACACCATCAAGATCGACGAGGTGCATCGAGACATCTGAGACGTTACCCTCTATGCGCGAAAGGACACCGTGTTGAACCTTTCTCTCTTTCACAATGACGACAACGATCGCGTTCTCTCTACTTCATGTATACGACCTCACACATAGGTCATATCATCTCGACGCTAAAGATATTTGTAAAACGCATGATCGCTATGACTATGTGCATACGTGCGTGCGTGTGGCTATTTGTTTGTATATATATCATTTAAAGCGTCTTACTCGCGGAGGCTGCATTTTCATGAAAATAACATCGGAATTCGCTCGCGCGAAATTTTTCTCTTCTTCCTCTTCCTCTCTCTCTCTCTCTCTCTCTCTCTCCGTATATATACCGTATACTCGTCAAACGCGTGCATTATGTATAGGAACCTGGGCGAATGGCGCGCGCACTTTCTATTGTTCCTGTTTCTCCAACTCTCGCGAGAATATAGCCGTTTTTTGTGCATCCTCCACTGCTGCTCCGCTATCTCTCAGTCCATGGTTCCTCTATTTCTAGTTTTACATATACGTGTATGTGTGTGTGTGTGTTCGTAGACAAGAACCGCGTGTACGATCTTACTCTTGTAAAATTGCTCGATTCGTTCAAATTCACCTCCAGTTGACTTTTTTGAGACAGAAATAATTACTCGAGTCGTACGCACGTGTAGTCCGGCAATATCGGATATACGCGACTGTCGTTGGTGTTGCAACTGAACGCAAAAGGATCAATTTCGTAGTACGAAGCGATTTGGCCAACGGCGCTATTTCAGCATGAATTTTTTCCGCTTAGTGACGTGTGTATGCACGCGTGTTCCTGTATACCGTTATGTAAATCCTCGCCCGTAGTTACCGTAACTATATTTTTGCTCGTAGCTCAAATTCTTTCTAATCATCGGATTAAAATGTTAATGTACCACTCGAGTAATGACGTGCACATTGTACTCGCGGAACTGTAAATGTATCTGCATTTGTCTATTACGATAGCGCTGAAAGAAACATATCACGAAAAAGTTCCATTTAATTTTCACCTCTTACCGATACACTAAAAAGAAAATCGAGCTTCGGAAGGCATCTTGACGACTGCCTCTATAAATATAATGGATAAGCGAAAGCCTCGTAAAGTTCAGATCGGTAAATCCGGCGCGAATACCCGCGCACGCGCGTGTTCGCGTAGGAATGTGCTATTTTTCCAGACGGTGTTGAAAGGGGGTCGAAAAAAGGCGCTAGCTGAAACAGTCGTGACTCGCTCACTTGCGCGACGGATCTATAAAAAGGCTCTGTGCGCGCCGTAAAAAAGCACCGTTAGTCTAACGTTTCGTAAAGGTCTGCACACGCTCTCGAGACTGTATGTGTGTTTCCATCGTCGATCGATTATGCACTTCCCTGTACGTACGTGTGCGTGCGTGTATGTGTATGTGGCTGCGCGTAAGCGAAGAACGCGCTTTTTTCTCGCTTAAGGTGGAGGGAGGAAGAGACGAAAAAGTACGCAAAAAACCGGTCGCTAGAGTAGAGAGTCAAGATATGGTAAACAAGTTGTCGCTGTTGCTGCTGCTGCGGCTGCTTCTTAGTCCATTAAAACCGATTGACTAATGGCGTAATCCCGCTTTGCACCTCCGGCGCTTATATCGAACTATACGCGCCGTAGGACGAAGACGTAGCGATAAATATCTCGATGGAAGGACGATCGGCGTTCTTAATTTAGCTCCGGGACTAAGCAACCTCGAGGGTATCCGTATAGAGCGCAGTTGCCGTACAGCGCGAGAAAGTAATCGTCGACAGTTGTCCCCGTTTCCGTGAGAACAGTCAGAAAAGGATCGTATAGCTCGAAATTGGTAACGAACACTGTGCGCGGTATTAGCGCGGTCGAGGCCTTGGAAGCGGCTGGGGATGCTGTCCGTAGATGGCCATGGCTGCTCCGTTGGCGCCTTTGAGAGCGCGAGGATCCAACACGAGGGTCGAGCCATCGTCGAGACTCAGTCCGGCGACCATCTGGGCGATCTCTCGATCCTTCTTCTCTTCCTTGGGTGGCAGTCCGTTCTGACCGGCGAATCCCAGCGATGCCAGGCTGCCGTGGCTTCGACTGCGGTGCTCCGCGCGAATGCTGTAGGAAAAGGCGCGCTCGTTTAGGTGACCCTTGCGCCGATAGATGCCGGTGCCGAAGCGCGAGTCGTTGTCCGGACTGTCGTTGCCCGCACGCTCGTGTTGCTGCTGTTGCTGCTGGTGATGATGATGCGCCGGCGGCGGCGGCGGAGGCGCGCTCAGGTCTGCGTGCGAAGCCGCCATGCGCCGTTGATGCAGTCCCAGGGTAGACGTGTCCATCTCCGGGTGATGGCGCCTACCGCGGTTGCCCGTCGTCCCGTAGCCCCCGGGGTACATACCGGCCGGCGGAGGGGGCACGACCGGTAGCGGCGCGTACACCGGGACGATCGGGGCCGCCGCGGGAATGGGCCTGATCCCGCGGCTCGGGTGGTGGTGGGCTTTGCGCGGCAGCGTGGCTGCTGGGAGCAGCAGAACCGGGGCAGGTCGCGCCAGAGTGCCCGCGACGGAGCGGCTGCCCGGACCCATGGGGTGGTAACCGTGCGACGGGGGTGCTTGCCGTATCGGGTGCCCAAGGGTGTGGTGGCCGTGGCCGTTCGTGTACATGGCCGCCGCCTGCTGCATCTGCAACTGCTGCGCGAAGTGGTGCTGCTGCTCGTCCTGGAGCGAGCGATTCTTCAACTTCTTGAGCTTCTTGCTGGGCTTTTTGCGAGCCGACGACGAGTTCGAATCGTCGTGCATGAGCGGCTGGCTAGGCGGTGGGGGCGGCGGTGGGGGTGGAGGCGCGATCAGTTGACGGGGTCGCGAGCCCTTGGTGCTGCGCAGCGTGCCTTGCTCCTGGTAGAGGCCGTCGATCTCTTCGCGGCCGCGAGCCCAGACCTTGTGGTTCTCGTCGCCGTTGTAGAGGCTGCTGCCGTCGTCGTTCGAGGCGGTGTCGAGCTTGACCGAGGTGGGCGAGCCCCCTCCGTGGTTCTCGGCGAGGGTGGTGCTCGAGCCCCCGAGGGTGTGGTAGAGTCCGTTGCTTCCGGGAGAATGTCCGTTCGTCGGGGTGAGCTGGCCGTTGATGCCGTTGGTACCGTTGGTGCCGTTAGTGCCGCTGGTGCCGTTGCTGCCGTTGCTGCCGTTCGGCTCGAGTCCTTTGGCAAAGCGGCTGTCGGCGTAGGCGTGGAAGCAGCAGCGCACCAGAGCGTTGGCGGCCATGTCGCGCTTGCAGATGAAGGCGTGGCACTCGAGGACCTTGATGCCGGTGGTGCGACGGAGCACCGCGGCGAAGAGGGGTGGGTGGTTGGCGTTGGGCGTGCGCGCGAACGGCGAGTCCAGAGGGAAGAAGCGGGTCGCCTGAGAGTCCGCGCTGTTGCCGGCCTTCACGTGGCGCACTGCGGCACAGTAGTGGAGCGCCTCGATGGGAAAGAAGCGCGTGACCTTTTTGCGGTGCTCGTCGACGTTCTCGAGGAGCAGGCCATTGCTCCAGACGCTGAGCCAGGAATCGATGCCCCTCGCACCGAGGGCACCCTGCTCGGGATACAGCTCGCGGAGTGGCTCCTGCACGCCGAGCAGACCTTCCTTGCTTGCGTGAGGGACCGAGCTGCCGAGGTACAGAACCCGACAGCGGCAGTACGGAGTCGAGGACTCCTGATTCGAGCCTCTCATCTTGACTCGAGGTCGTTCACACTGTAGGCTCTCTTTCTCTCTCGCTCTCTTCGCTCCGTCTCTTCTTTTCTCCTTCTCTTCTTGGCGATCGGATGAGCAAACTCGCGCGGAGAACGATGCAGCTGCGAGCTCCTTTCACCTTCGGCGATCGATCGTCCAGGAGTGAGCGCAGCTAGCCCAGACCGGGCTGACGGAGTTGCTTTGCAACGGAACACAGCATATCCTCCTCTCTCTCTCTCTCTGTCTGTCTGTCTCTCTCTCTCTCTCTCTCTCTCTCTCTCTCTCTCTCTCTCTCTTTCGCTCTCTGACTCTGTCGCTCGAGGTCACGAATCCGAGTGCGATACTGTTGCCGATCACACGTACACGATGTTCGCGACACACACCTTCACAGTTTCAAACTAGGCACTACAGTAGTTGACTGATCAACGGGAATCGTGGTCTGAACAAACCGTGTCTATTCACCGGGAGAAGAAAAATCACACTGCACTCTGGTAGCACGGAGCATTATGGCCGCTTGGTATCCAGCTCGCTTGGCATCCAGCCGCGACTGCCAAGCTGATCCACAGCTCTGGCAGTCTTTCTCCCCACTCGCGCTCTCTCACTCGGCAGCTATGTAAGGGCTTCCTCCTTCTCCGGCTACAGCGCGGCCTCGAGTGTATACCGGTCGAACGGTGTGTCTTTCCCTCCGGTTCTCCGCTGCGCTAGAACACCTTTCCCAGAGTCAGCGGCCGCAGTCTGCGGCGGCTGCCCGTACATACAGCCTGGAATTCGCCGGGGGAAATTACAGTCGAGTGTGCGCTCAAACGCGTACACGTATGGTATATAGATATGTCTCTTTCTCTCTTTCTCTCTTTCTCTCTCTCTCAATCTCTTTCTCCGCCGATGCTGCTCGATTCCCAAACTTCCTCAGATGATGTATGATTTTTAACCTCAAAGACACACTATATTAATGCGAGATACACTACTCTGTAGAAACTCACTGGAGGCTCTGTTTGCTTGCGACACTATGTTACTATGTGCAGTTCTTAGAAGATTTACCCGAGTCGAAATTTTCGATATCGAGCAAAATGTACCTTGAAAATTTTAAAAATTTGCAAGAGTACAAATACGCGCGACGTAGAAATCGTCGGCGACACACGGGAAGACGGTCCGCTCCTAACTGAAGGGGCACGACGACGCTGCCGCTGTGGCCTCTCTCTCTCTCTCTCTCTCTCTCTCTCTCTCTCTCTCTCTCTCTCTCTCTGTCTCCTCTCCACAAAGTCCCCGGAGAGAGAGGTGGAAGGAACGTGGAACGCGGCTACTTTGTCTCTCTCTCCGCCTTTCGTCTTTTCCCTTTTCTCGTCCTCCTTCCTCGTCTATACTCTCTCGCTCACCTGCAGCGCTTGCGATAGAAAGAGACGGATTCGCGCCGTAGCTGCTACCTGACTCCTCTCTCTCTTTACCTCTGCATAGCATGTAAATGGTATACACCTATATATAAGCTGCAGCGCAGGTAAAGAGACGGCGCGCAGGTATGTAGCGACTAGTCTCGGGCCCCCTGTCCTGTATTTATGTGCGCGGTTGGAAATTCTTCTATCCGGTGACGCGTGACGTGCGCGCGCGATGCTGTCGTGGCCCAATTATCGAAACCGATGCCGATGCCGATGCCAATGCTTAACCGGTTTATATGATATTCTTGAGCGGCACGTCCGCATCGGGCTTTTAAACACGCGCAGTTATATATTCAATGACTGTATGTACTGTTAGAGATAGATATACAGGAGGATTTTATCTATTTTTATTCCAAGCGAATTCAAGATTTACCTATAAATCAGAATATATTTCAGACATTTGAACCACTTATTTAATCAAATAAAAGCTCGCTGCGTTTAACTAGTTGGAGGAGAGTCGAGCTAACGAATATGAGAAAACTCAGAATAATAAGTGCGGCAAATACTATGCGTTTAAATTAATAATGTCGCTTAAATGTCAGGAGCTTCTAAGGTCTAATTAAGATGATCACCGCGGTCAAACTGGTAACAATGAACTTCCAGGCCTAAGAAAAGGGAATATATGAAAAAACGCCCGCAGCAGTCAACGAACGCTCGCAGACAATAAAAGGACGTATCAAGCGCATACGCACATTTACATATATAAGTATATACCTGTATATGGTAGATGTATTATGGAAGAGGACACACGCTCGAATGAAAATTCGAGGTCTTGAGGTCAGAACGTCTCGCGGGAAGATGCGTCGCATGAGACGCACCTGTATATATCATGAGTCCTACTTTAACCTGAAACTCCGAATCCTTGACCCCCCCCCCCCCCTCACGACGGCGATGACGATGATGAAGCATCGAACTCTTTTCTTTGGAATCTTCCTGTTTGGAATCGTGAGACGAAGGATTTCATTCTTTGTGGCATAGCTATTTTCGGCCTTCAATCGAAAAGCGTTATAAGCCTTTCACACGCCATTCTCAAATTCATTTTGCTTTCATGGATAAAATTTTGCTAAACAAGGGTTTAACAATATTGTTGCGTTTAATTATATAAATCCAATAATAATTGAAAATTTGAGGAATTATAACTGTGTTTGCTTTTCTTTTTAACGAGAAGTCCGGTTTTAGAAAGTTTTTAATTCCCTGAAACTTAAAGATTTTTTCAAATTGGTTTAACTGTTTTTTGAAATTCCATTGGAAGTGAGCTGTGCGTGCCAAAGAATCGACAGATATTTTTTACTTTATTTAAGGAATTAATAGCTTCAACGAGTATAATACGAGCGTAATGGGTTTTTAAATCTATTTTAAACTTAAGAAACCAAGAAAAGTACGATAGTATGAAAATTGTTGACCCTCTGGCGATCGAACTGTGAAAGTTGCCGTAATGCGTGAGTACATAAAATGAGCGTACAGTACACTAAAGGATAGTTTTTAATATCCTCTCGAAATCACAGACAATCTGTTAACTCTCGTGAAATTTATTAAAATTCTCAGGAAATAATCGAGGCACAGTACAGCACAGTAGCCTCCAGCTATGCCATGATCCAAGAGCGACTGTCGACCGTATACAAAAATCTTCTACACATACACGAACATATATTATTGACATGTATGCACGTATAACCCAGGCGCATAACTCACATGCATATAGGTGACGCAAACAACTCTACCTATACGACTTTCTAAAAAGGAAATATCCAGAATTTTTCACTAAATCTTCCGCGCGGCATCTTCTTCGCGAAGCATATATTCTCACGAAGGATCAGCAGTCGCGAGATCGCGGAAACATTACGTAAAGATCAGATTATAAATAAATAATCGACAGAATTATTTGGACCGAAGTCCTCGCTCGTTTGAGCCACAAATATTTCATGATATCAAGTGCAAACGAATATTCATTAATAGTTAAAGATCTCAGACTGTTGTGGTTGATAAGTTCTTTCACTATGAATACACATGCGTTTGGCATGATTTAAAGTGACATTCCTTAATTGTTAATTCACTGATATGTCGCTTTGCAAAATAATCGAGTGCATTTAACGCTACCTAATTTACAATGTCGTTTAGTCGCAGGAGAGGATCTCTCGTGATATTATCGATATTAGGCATTTACGAATATAAAACTGTTGTACGTTATCGACCAACCCACATCGTTAAATCGTGCTATAATATTTTCAAAAGGTATTTATCCGCTAAGTTTATCGCTGGAAATTCAGCTTTTTTAACTCTAACAATCTTTAAACGCGCGCTTAAATGATAGCCTTGAGAACCACACAAAAAAGTTCCGGGACCTGAAAACGCACTTAATATGCAAATGTAACAGGATCGTAACATCAGGCATCGGTAGAAACATTACAAACGTTCACGTCAGTCGTATCTCAAGATCCTTAATTTTCGTTTCAAGGTCAAGAACAATCATCGTCACGAACAAAGCCAGTGGATATATATATATATATATATATATATATATAGCGAATCTCTAAAATACACAGAGAGTATAGAAAGTATCGGCATCAAAGAAAAGTCCCGGTAGCAGGAAAAAGAAAAGGATAATTATGCACGCGCTCACTCATTATATATAGAGTCAAGCATTCGCGTACAAAGGCACGCGGATCAAAGAGTCGCGCAGCTGATCCCGACCGTAATTTTAGCCATAAGTCAAGGGTGGAAATACTCTACTTAGTAGACGCTCACATGCGCATACTATGCTTAATTCACTGGATTTAATGGAATGCTATGTATGTGCATTTAAACGAACCCCTGATAGTTGCACGGTAGAAAAGACAGTGTTTACGTGCGCGCAAAGCTTCGTGGGAATGAGTAAGAGAGAAGACACGACCGGTATATAGCGTGTAACTACTTCATGTTGTGTGGAGTTGCTTTTGTGGATACTGATGGAACGAGGGAGAAAATCGAGAACGTTACAGATGTAATCCACTCGAATTGTGTGATCTGACTCTATTGTTAGCGATGCCTCTCAATGGATCTGCAATGCGATCTACCCGCGCGATTCTTGTCGGCGATAAGTCGGATTACGACGCTAATCGAATTTTCACGCTGCGCTGA
This sequence comes from Apocrypta bakeri, assembly GCA_018906985.1. Taxonomy (NCBI): domain Eukaryota; kingdom Metazoa; phylum Arthropoda; class Insecta; order Hymenoptera; family Pteromalidae; genus Apocrypta; species Apocrypta bakeri. Next base: position 3,253,234 of record JACCIA010000008.1, on the reverse strand, counting down.
CCAATCGATTTCTCGATAGAAATTATTTTTTCTTTTTACATGTAGTATTCACACCGATAAACCAATTGCTATTGTTCAAAACAGTTCTAGGAAGTTTATTTACTTCAATACAATCATTACATTTATTTGAAAGTCAATTTAATTTAAATATTTTAAATTATGCCCTCAATATTAATTGTATTCTTAAATATAGTCAATCGCATTTTTAATGTACATTTACCAAATCTTGGCTTAATCCATCTACAGATATCGAGTCGTCTCGTTTGAGTATAACATATGCAATCGGTAATAAGTAAAAGAAAAATAAGTCGAACGTCGCGGAAAAGAAAAGCATCTCATATTGCAATAACAGTCTTGCGAAATTGGGAAAAAAGTAGTTACAGTTCCGTAGCTGCACTAAAGTAAATTCTGAATTCTCTTGGATATTTAGGTTTTTGCTTGAAATGCAGGTACTAGGTACTGTTATATGCGCGGAAATGACTCTTTCCTCTCGTAATATTATTCAATGTTCGCGCGCAGACTGAAAGCAGAATGCTCCTACATTCCTATAGGTATTCTTCTCTCTCTCTCTCTCTCTCTCTCTCACTCACTCCCTCTAGCTTTTACTAAGCTATAGCAGAACCGCAATGTGTATTTTCACCGCAAATTATGTGCCCGTTGACGCTCGATGCTCAAAAATTTCATAGAGAATGTGCAATGTTCATACAGTGTATTGAGAGAAAAGGAATTTTCGAGGAAGGTCGTTATGGAGTATACAGGCGTGTGCTATCTTTATCCGTATTCTGACCTTAATTCTCAATGGTGTGAGCACATTCTTAATTCTTATACGTATTGATGGCTTGGATATATACTTAATCTGGGTTAATAACATATACACTTATGAATCATTCGAGATATATACTGTTAAATATCCGTAGACATTGTGCAATTCAACGGGTATCGTTTGCAAAAAAAAAAAAAAAATAATATAGTTCGGATAATTACAAATCTCTTTTACAGTGTTAAGGTAAAGCCGAGAAGCATTTAATGCTCGTGGCGCATTTATCATATACGAGAAATGTGTGTAAACCTCTCTATTCGAAGGGAAAGACTGTAAAGCGTTCGAAAGGATGTGCTTAACAACTTCGAGTTAATAAGGGCCTTAGAGCTAAATTTTACGTCTTCTTTGTGCGTGACTTTACGCGTTAACGGAGATTCCGTAATTGTTGAAGAAAAAAGATCGCTTTTGAAATTTCCATTATTAATCTTTATTTATATAATCGGATACTCACTCATTGTACCCGATGTCGACGAAAATTTAGCGAGCGGTTGTCGATAATCTAGAGTTACATAAAACGAATATATAAACATAGCAAGAACACTACGCGTGATATTTAAATTTTAAAACTATGAAAGGATGATCCTAGAATAAAAAAGCTCCAGCGTGACGCAATCGCGCAACACCGTGAATCGAATTTCATAACAAGATATAGTCGTCCTTACGTAAGACACGGCAAAAATAAAATCGCCAAAGAAAAGAGCAATAAAATTGAATTCCCATAAATGCACAAATATCTACGCAACGAAAGAAAATCTATGCAGTTATTATTGCAACTTGCCTCTTACATCAGTTTTCAGCAAAAGCGTACCGAGTGAGCAACTGTAAGCTCCTCCATAAAAAAATTTGACACGAGCCCTCGTAAATAATTCCTCGTATATCCTGTATGGGTTAAAAATGCCGATGACGAGTGCCATTATCATAATTCGGGCTTGTATATGTATAAGAATCTCAGTGTTGTTGATAATTACTGTAGCGCTCGAAAATTGCACTTGCTTTCCGTGGGAACGGAATTACCGTCATCACATTGCCCCTTTCTTCTCTCTATCTCCCTCTCCAATTCTATATATATATATATATATATATATATGTATAGTTTAGTCGGCACTAAAGCCAAATTCAATTTGCTCTCATTTATGTGGGTCATTGGGTCGTGGATAATAATTTCGTGCCGATCCCAGCGGCGCTGCAAAGGAGGCTTTCGTGTATGTGTATTTATATGCATGTTTATATGTGTGAACGCGCGAGCCTCCGTTTCTTCGCTCGTTTTTACACTTACTGTGTATGCATTGTTTGCCTCGCAAGACGAGGTGTAAGTTTGGCGTTGATTGGATGCCTTGTTACGGCTTGGTTTATGCTGCAGTTAAGTCCGCAGTATGACCCTTGTCGGTTTACTGTTCGTCAAAAAAGATGAGATTGTTTTGGTAGCTATGCAACGTTAGTTATATGCATATCAATTAAGTATTGGAAACATTATCGGTGGACAAATAGGTTTCAAATAAGTTACTTTCACTTCCTGCGCGCATAGTTTCTCAGTTCAATTTTAAATGATCAACAATGAGAGCAAAGAGGTGGGAGGGGTGAGGAATCTGCGTACCACCCAAGATAGATCGTTGGTCTATATACAAATGCGATTTGACATTCGTCACCGGACCCACATTCTTCTTATTATACACCTGTGCACGTAAGTTTTCTTCCATACCTCTCGTATTCCCTTTAGCGGTTAACTCCCTCTCTACTGGACAGTAAGAACGCCCCGAGGGCGAGATCGGGTTTATGTTTAAAGTCGGAATCGGTTCAACGACGCTTGACGAGATATGCATGAGTATGCGTATGTGTACAGATGAAGTAAATTCCAGTCGAGAATTTTCTCTGCGACGACTGTGAGTACCGTTTACGCCCGGATTCCACACGAGCAGTACTAATTTATATTCGTTACTTAACTTATTCTTATTCCTGGATTCAACTAATTATTTTTTTCATCAAATTTTGGATACATTGAGTTCTTGAACGTTGATATAAGAACTAATACATAAATGTTGCGCTTATAACGACGTGGAAAGAAAGATATGCAGGTGTATATTCTTGAAGTGGAAAGTCACACGATGGAATCCGGCGACAGGAGAACGCGTTTCGTAAATCGGTGCGGTCAACGATTCATTAGCTCGATATTATGTGTGTGTATATGTGAATATGTATATATAAATACAGAGAGAGAGAGAGAGAGAGAGAGAGAGAGAGAGAGAGAGAGTTCGACTGACACACTTCGAGCCGTTAAGGAAGTTTTAAACACCGTCTATAGGCGAACGCGTGCGTCAGAACCTGGAGAAAGAAGAAAGCTTTACGAATGTAAGTTTGCATTCTACGCCTGCTTTGCTTATGCGCAAAGTATTTTCAGATTTGAATATCTCTGCTAATGATTGCATCGTTTTGCATTCCATCGCAGCCGAACAAGCGCGACCATTTGACGTTAATGAATAACAAAATCTTCGTAATGGTATTAGTCAACCTCCGGAAGATATTTTCGAAAGGAGTTTCGTTTACGCGCTAATTTGAAAAGACATTTTAATTATACTGTTTTTAACTGATGCAAGGGTTCATTAAGCTGAAGATTTTTCTAAAAATTGTACTGTTTGCATTTATGTCTAAATGCACTAATATAATAATAGTTATATAAATTTGCATTTATATATACAGTAAGTTACGTTTTACATAAAATAATTTAACTTTCAAATAAATGCATTTTAAAATCAAAATATTGTTTTTAATTAAATTAAATATTATCTCTTTTCAACAATGTATATGTTTAATTCTGAAGTATATTTTCTTAAAAATAGCGACCTTTTTTTAGTCTATATATAAAATCCAAAAGAAAATGTAATTTTGAAGTGAGCCGTATTCTGAGATACTTATCCTATCATATATAGGTAAGCCAAACACTTCTCTCGATATATCTACTATTTAACTCTTATTGGTGGCACTCCTCCCATTTCAGTCTGTTATGTCCATGCGCGTTAATGACCCCGAAAGCTACTACTACTATATCCCTCTCCTCTAGAAGTAACTTAGACCACCTGTAATATCGAAGACTTTTGTCGATAGATTTAAGAGCTGTACAGGCGACACTGGACTCATTAGAATTTGTAATTCTGCTTCGCTCGTTATGTGAGAAAGAGAGAGAGAGAGAGAGAGAGAGAGAGGCGACTTTCGAAGCACGTTTTCGAATGTTTATGGGCGAGGCGAGGAATGCGAATATTGTAGACGATCGAAGATCTAATATTATATTTTTCGCAGAGATAAAAATAAATTATACGCGTAGCTCTCGAGCTTAAGATATTCATATTTCAGATTTTATAGGTTTATCGACTATAATAATAGATATGCTCAGTTTGACGTGTGGAAAATTTGATTTTACGAGAGTAAACAATCTTATTAGCAAATTGGCGATTATTTAAAAAAAATGTGGAACTCTAGACTTTTGATAGAATAAATGAAATTCAGGACATTACGAGAACCAAGTTCGTTCGCGCGTTACTCGCACTCGTAGAAACACCTGTCGAATCATCTGTATGGGAGTTGCATCGCTTCCTAAGCGTTCGTGTTTCTCTCTCTCTCTCTCTCTCTCTTCCGTTATTCTAATCGCGACGACTCTATACTATGAGTACACCTTTGCTCGCTTTGAGCTAACTAAGAAAATCCTGCCTCACTCGACTACTTACTGCAACTCTCGGAAGTACGCTACTCGCAAGCTCTTATTAATTCACGCCCGACGACGTTCGTGTCCCACGCGCGCGTGCAGATAATAACAGCTGCAGCTGCGACACTTTTTTTCTCTCTCTTCAATTGCCAGTCGTGGAATTTGCGTCGGGCGTCATTGTTTTGCTGGAAACACTGTCGACTTTTTTCAGGGGCTGCGCTGTACCTTGGTTTCTCTCATTCGAATAACACTTTACCCTGGAGGTCGCTATGCTATTGTTTCATTGACAGTCGAACCGGTTTTCTTGGGGATTTTTTCCGTAGGTGGTTAGTATCTGAGTTCTTGGCGTTATTCTTTTGTTACAGAAATTGTCTCTTTTTCTCGAAATCTTGATTTATATTTTTTATGTTTTGTTTAATATTTTTACGCACTACCAGTCAAGCAGTACAAACAATCCCATGAGCTGTAACTTGCACGAGTCAATAAATCATGATCTCTCTAATTGACGCTTTTTCCAGCAGTAAGTGAGAATCTCACTTAGTTAACTTAGTAAAAAATTATTTTTGTACCAACGCCGCAGCGAATTCAAATCGTTTTTTTTTCAAGGAATACAAAATTTATTTGATTCATAAATTACTCGATGGTTAGATCCTCGCAGATTGTTGCACATGTTTCCATTGCCGATCACAGAAAAATGTGCTTGTTTCAAGTATACGTATATAATCTGTGGCATGAATTACCGATATTGAAACAATGGACCGGTATTCGTCCTTTACTAACGACCAGTGTACTGATTATCAGGACTGGCCAATGCTTGGTTAGAGTATGCTCTTAAAAGTGCGAGATTTGAATTCAGTAGTGATTAATTTTGCGAAGCTCTTGATTCGGTAGGTCAAATAAATCATATAATTTATTTTACAGTAATATATATATATATAGTATGTAATAATATACTAATGTTATGAAATTTTAATGATACAAAAAAGTTACATCAAAATTAAAACGGAAAGATAAGTTATATAAGGTTAGCATATTAGTAATATTGTTAATTATATGACCTTTCTATTGAAGTTACTATAATCTTAGATAGTGATGAATAAATAGTTTCGTAGTATTTTCAGAATTTAATTCAATTTAGAACTCTAAACTGAAGTGAAAGAAAGTTCAAATTAACAGTATGCGTATCTTCAACTTCAGTATTAAATATATAAGAATAAAATTAATTGACTAATTAAAAATTTTAATTTTAGCTAGCCGCACTTAAAGGTGTCTTGCTCTCTTAAGTATTTTCTTCTTAGATGAAAATGTATATATAACTCACAAAGAAAATTATCAACTGAGATTGCTGTAAACAAGTTGTTCAGTAGAAGTTGAATTCCACAACGTCGAGTCGAGCAACGGGAGCAATGAAACTTCCGTCATGGCACATCCGCTTTTCCCGTCACGTATGTTAGGCTTTTGCTACCTCCTTCTGTGTGTATATATATATATAGGTATAGTCACGATGGCATAGCTCGACTCGTTACTCGTCGACTGATTGTCCGTGCATGTATATGTGTACAGCTAGTGGCAGTGCTCTGTACTAAACACAGTGGCTATACAGTGGTAGCGATAAGTGGTAGAAGCAGTTTTTCCTTTTAACTTGCAATGCGAAGTGAGCTTTTGCGCGTTTTGCTTTTTCTCCATGAGATGCTGTGATTAAGAGTTTGCGGTACTCTCCGAGTCGTTTACTATATTATCTGGAAAAAAAGAAAATAAATAAAAATTAAAAACTTCTTATATACAGTTAAATGACTGGTCAACGTATGTACTTAACAATGGTTTAGCATAGTTTAAAAGCTGTCGCTGTTACTTCTGCAATGTTTTGTTCCACTTACCTCTTTCGAGTATTTAATGTAGTACTTTGAATTTTTTAAAAACACATTTTATTATAATGCACGTAGCTAAATAATGGAACTAACGTATTTCTAAGTATCAGCTAAATAAATTCTGATTTCAAATCAACCGTAATCTTGTATCTGAAGTTTTCCACAGATCCTCCTTTCTCTCCCTACAATCATCTTCTCCAAAGCCCATTTCAAGACACACCTCCAAAAGAATTCCTTCGTAATCAGAACTTATCGATGATATTTAACCACATACAAGCATTGCCGATTGACTCGTCTCGTCGCACAAGTGCGAATCAGCCAAGTCACGCTGAAGGAAATAGGCAACTACTAAAATGGCGAAACTACTCTTCTTCTGTCCAACAACACCTCAGAAGATATATATATATATATAATACGTAGGATGACGATCGTAAGAGTGTTAAAAACGCAAGAGCGTTATGCGGCAAGTTAACTATAGTCGTCGGAAAGGAAGACTGAAGTGGAGAGGAAGAGAGAGAGAGAGAGAGAGAGAGAGAGAGGAAGGGATAGATCGTATGGAACCAAGTGGCTAACGGGTCACTGGCATCAAGAGTCGCCAAGCGAGAAGCAACTTCGCTGACCGAGTAAGAGATGTAAGCTGCTATTGAGAAGGGGTACGAGGGATAGATATCTACCAGAAAATACCTTAAATTATAAAATCTTTGAATGCTCAATGATGTAACTGATATTAATAGCCGATTTCTTTTTGAGCGTAAAATGAGAATTATAACATTTCCATTGTTTCAGTACTAGAGATGTTTATTTTATTGTCAATAGAGAAAACGAAAAGTCGTTCCACTGATATTCTGAAAAAATATTCTAGTTTTCCGGTCGAAAAGAATCGTTTTCCTTTTACAAAGCTTCTAAATTAGTAAAGCAAAGCAAAAACTTGAAAAACGAAACTCTCGACTGCTAATCTAGTCGATCACCAAAAGGATAGGCGATAATCGATTTTTTCAAATCATTTTAAATAGCAAGATACGTGCACCGTAATATTTACCACTGCAACTGCGAAACTTAAAACCTGCTATTGAACGGTATAACGAATGCTTTTGACCGAGTAGTGCGGAATATCTTTATAATTTCCAATCGAATTCTGAGGAAAACATTTCAATAGCTAACTATACCGTTAGACGCGATTGACTTATATCACGTCGTTTGGATCGTTCAATCATTTTTATGTAATACACCAGCTGTATATAAAAATATGTACAAATGTATAGAAAATAAAATATTCCAGCTACGAGCCGAGACTGCGATTATTCTTTATATTTTCTCCCCGGTCTTCAAGTGTATACATACGATTTCCGTGACGACGAGATAGAAAAGAAAAATACTATAGCCAAAGATAGAACTCGAGATGTCCTTTCGTGGAATTCAGTGTGAAAGAAGCAATCCTCATTTTTCTTGCTCTGCTGTCTCGACTCTCTATTCTCTAAAGTCGTAGACTTAGCCGACAAAAAGTCGCCGCGCGGATGCGCTTTTTCTTAATAGTCCTGCATCAGCAGGGACAAAGTGTATCGAGCCGCTTTTCCCAGTGCCGCCACCATACTGTTTTTCTCCCTTGTTTGTAGTTTAGAAAGCTCGGATTTTGATGAGGCTTATGTAGAACAACAAGAGAGAAGCCTCTATTACAGCCGAGAAAACTGTATCTGCGTCGCTGTAATACGGAAGTCTACGGCTCTATGACATTAGTCGTTGGAAAACAATAATAATAATTTTCAACATTTCAAATGGGCTATAACAAAAATCACTTTCTATGTGTATTGTATATATGAGTTGCGCAATAAAAAAATTAACTCTCTTTTACCTCGCCGTCCAGGTATAAATCAAACGCTTTGCTTTCATGCCAATTAGTTACACCACTGAGAAATTTAAAAAATAATCGTCACTCATAAAATTCATGGAAAAAAGCCTATCTAGTGAAAGGTATGCAGTTATTTTTCGCGCGGCAAAGCGTTCGAAAAGTTTTATGTTTCAGTATATATAATACCGATGACATGCAAATCGATACCAACTGTACAGTTGGTATTTCAATCGAATCAACTCAAATCATCTTAACGGTTCTCCGTACTCGGCGGCATTTTGCAACGCATATATACACACGACGAGTCGTCGTTACAAAATCAACGCAACGCACCGGTCTGCCGATCTGATTGACTGGCTTCGCGATACTGCGGCTTCGCGATACTGCGGCTTCGCGATACTGCGGCTTCGCGATACTGCGGCTTCACTCTCAATTTCCATAACAATGATCCTTCACGCAATGAGTTGAATAACGAGATGTTTGTTTTATTCTATAGCTATTACGCTAATTTCTTTAAAAGATCCTCGATGCGAAACGGCTTTCTCATCCGATGGACTCGTCTTTGCGGAAATTTTCTTAAATTTTCTTAATTATTCCTACAGACGTTTCAGCTTCCTTTTTAAATATCGCGAGTTAACCCATAAATCTTTGTATTTTAACGAGGGGAAGAGCATACAAGATTTCGTCGATTATTGCACAACTCAAACTCGTTGGATATCGTCAAATCACAGGATGGTCTTGACTCCCAGGGTCTAATTTCGCGCAGTCGCTTTCTTTTAAATCATTATACGGTCTGTACGTTTTTTATGCACTATCATATAAATTTACGGTTTACGAGACGTAAGAATGCGATTTTCGTACACTTTATTGCATTCGGTAAGTTCTAATGAATATAACTGGTATAACTTTAGTCGACAGACATGAATGACAAAACGTTATTAAACGTAATTATCAAAAATGAGGATATAGGATAGACTTTAGGAAGGCAGTGGACATAAAAAAAATCGTTAAACTGTCCATCAGAAGCAGTTATCTTTTTACAGCTTATATTATGCCGACCAAGAAGATCAACGAAGATATCGATAGCTCGAGTCATAAATGAATGAACCGTGTAAAATATGTTGATTTGAAAATTGAAAATCCGCGCGAGGTTGACCTTAGGCAAGCTTGTGTAGATGAGTTTGAAGCCTCGTTATAGAGAGAAAATTCACCGCGAAAACCACAAAAACCACAAAGTTTTTGCGCTCGTCACGTGCACAGCTTCCATTAGTTCTTCATCGTCGCGTGAGGAATTGTATTCCCCTGTTCGAAAATGCCAAAACCACCAACATACATTATATGCATAATACAAAAGACCGGCAGCTATATATATTTTGCCGCTCGGCCGATCGCGAAAGTACAACTCTCGCCTCGTCGTTCATAGCCGAGAAGGCAAAAAATTGCAGAGGATGCGGGAGAGAACTCTATGGTTTGGAGTTCGCAGAGAAAGAGAAGCCAGCGGCCTCGTCTGTGTAATTCAGAGAATTATTGCAAAAGAGCTGAAATTGTCCGAGACACGAGGAGACATGATTATCGGTCTAAAATATCAGCTAAATTCACTGTAGTAATTTTACGCTTCATTCATCGCTTTGTGATTATTTCGATCGAAGCGATTTACTTGTCAATTGCTGTGTTAAGATGCTCTCCGCTAAACCGATGCTAATGCATAAAGAAGGCACGATTTTCTATTTCTTCGGATGAAACTGGGCACATGTATGTGGTCATTAATTTCTACGGTCACAGCATTCGCGGTCAGAAGATTACATCGCGTAATTTCTCCATTTAGTTCAATTTGGGATTGTGCAGCTGAACTTCCTTTTTCTCTGATACTTTATGTAATACATACTTGTTGTTAACGTTTCATAATATGTCTTAGTAAATATACTGTGAACTTAATAAACTATGATTAACAGTGAAATTTATGGCAAGAAGAAATATATTTGCATGTTATTGCCGATATTCTTTTAGTTTCTACGATGAGAGGCATAGATATAATACACCCATTGAAGTCACGTCACCACGGGTTTCGCGTTGGAGACAATCACTTTTGGTATATATTCTCGTTGAGATAATTGAGATTACTAACTTAGACACCATTGTACTACTATAAGCTACGTCTACGGCGGACAATACCGAAAATATGTTCCTCTGTTTATGCAATACCCGTACGTTGAATCCGCGAATAAATTCAAAATCTCGAATCGAGTGATGAGAATCAAAAGTCAGGTAACCGTATAATTAAATAAAATGACAAATCATCGTGCAAAGTTGCATTATTTCAGAATCCGGTACGAAGCTGCACGTGACGGTTCATCTCCGCAGCAAACTCAATCTTCGGTTCTGAACTCAACCGGAACATCTTACCGCAAAAGTCAAATCGGAACTAATGGGAAAACCGCGCGTGATACGTCTCGAAAGTGAGTGAGAGATTGGAATTCAAGTCGAGAATAGCAAGTTTTCCGTGGCTTCTAAGAAATACTCTCTCGCGTCTTGCAATTGCGTTTAGCTTTAGTAATGAACAGTTTAGTTAGAGCATTGACGAAATTTTCAGTTGAAAAGAATACATTTACGCTGAATCGTTGACAAAACGATTAGCGGTGTATGCTATATATACAATATACAATATACAATATACAATATACAATATACAATATACAATATACAATATACAATATACAATATACAATATGCATACCTGTTGGTAGTGAAGAAAGCCATATGTTTATAACTGAGATTATAAAGAATAATTTCTTTTATACAATATTTATACTCGAATTTTTATCAAATGGGATCTGAAAAAAATCATATTTATATTCTGTTTGATGAATCATTTTCTCGATATTATTAATTCGCATACAAATGGCAAGTCAATCTAATAAGATTAAAATATATAATAAAATGATTTTATTACGTGAAGGCTAATTTGACTCAACGTCTCCTAGCTGACAGTACGAAAAGTTAATGAAATATATTAGGAATATTTCGCAATTCATGAAATAATTTGAACCAACAACTTTTCGTAGAATATAAGAAGATACATTACTACCGTAGTTGCATATTGAAAATTGTCTTTCGATTGCGCAAATAAGCCATATTAGACGCAAAGAATAGGTATACGCGATAAAAAAGCGCCTCTCCTTTGTAAAATAAATAACCGACGTTATGCAGTGGGAATACGAATGAAAGCAAGCTCGCACATATAGCTAGATATATACGAAGAGGCGGAAAAAGGATCACTCGAAGGTTCGCTCGAATCCGCCCACGCCGCGTTCTCTTGTCGCTGCGCCTCGCATAGGCGCGCTTTAATAGCACACGCCAAAGAGATAGCGGCCTAAGTATATAGATTCCTGAAGACGTGTATGTCTATATAGCAGAATATAACGAACGATCTAAGAAAAAGAGAGAAGGGCTTTATTGGCGTCGTTGTTGCAGTTACGAGATTCATTGGATTCGATGTCGGCGCAGCTAGGCGAGGATAATTTTGATGAATGCAATGATAATTATTTTTCGAGCGATTATTTCATATCGAGCGGTACACACCCAGAAAAATTGTATTTCTATGGCTAAACTAAATACTTTTGAGATATTGCGAAAGCTGTATTCGTTTCATACTCCAGCACAATTCAATACGACCGCGCGATGGAATTCGATTTGTTTGCATTGGGTGCGAAAATTTTTCCAAATTCACTGTACCTTCTGTTGTATTCAATAAGATCGTATTAAAAATATCATTTTCACCGATGAATGCATCCCGCTAAATTTTATTATGCTATTTCGAATAAAATGTTATTCTACTTTGAATAGATCGTTAACGATTATTCGAGCGATTTTCACTTATTCGGAAGCGGCATGGACTTTGGAATATCTCAAGCGTGCAATCGCAGTTTTTCCGCACAGTGCGCAGCCGCAAAGTAGCCGCGCGTTACTGAAAACTTTACGACAACGCGCATTTTCCAGTTGCGCGCGCCGCCTGTATACGTCAGTTTCGAAAGTATACGCCCACTCTGTTTTCTCCGACTACTTATCTAATAAACGCTGATATATATATATATATATATACGAAATGTCCAGCTGAAAACGCGTGTGCGCGTGCGCGCCAGGACACTCGAGAAGGCTAATTGATCAGGAACGGCTAATTGATTTTCGTTATTGTTCTAAGAAATTGGAGAAAACGTTACGTAGAAAATTTTATGTATAAACTGTCACCTCCACTGGGTCGGCAAGACTTTCCTCCTGTTTTCATTATTATTTCTGCAATTCTTTTAATTGATTTCTAACGGCGTATTCTAATGGCCTTTTCCTACGAGTAATCTTCCTTTAAGCTTATGGAAATTTAATGTATGATTATAAAAAACCGTATACACATTATAATACGTACACAAAATGTATCTTTCGAAAAATCGCTATGAAATGCAGCTCGTCCTTTCTAAATTCCGTACTTTATGCTCACGTGGGGAAAAGATTTTCATTAATAAATTATATAGCCAAGCCTTATCCAAGTGACGAACGTCGCAAAAATTGCTAGAAATTAGAAAATTATTAAACTAGAATTATAAAATTTCGTCAACGTAATGGATCGCAGACAAGAACGCAGTAAAAATTGATTTAAAAACTACTTCCATAAGGGTAAATCGAGTTCTCAACTAGAGAATGTCTCTTCAGCGTAACGCAAGCTTTTTTTTTCATGCACCGTATTATTGTAATTATCTTGCAATGGTAAACATACTTCTATGCCGCACAAGCAATTCGAAAACTGTTATAGGAACGCTGGGATCTAGAGGACCAAAGAAGAGAAACTCAATCCCCGTTCTCCCTCCCGGTATATCATTTTCTACGATTGGGAAATTCTCTAATAGCGTTTCTGCAACAGCAGCGGCAGCAGCAGCAGCAGCAGAAAACCACTGTTATTTGGCCTTTTTACTGCATATTCCGCGTGCTTTCACGCGCATAATTCGACATCCTCAACTTTTATTTGCGTTTAGTGTGTGCGCGGCTCTTTTTATTATATATTATCGGGTTTTCAGTGGCTTTACCAATTAAATTCACGCTTTTAAATTGATGCAACTGCTCTCTTCAAAAGCGATTGGTCTCCTGTGATTGAACGGCATTTCAACATTAATCGGAATTGCTTCATTTAATCGATTATGGAATTATCATTAATGGAAACATTGTTTTCGCGGAATTTCTGTTTGGGAAAACATTAACAACAACAAGATATCGGATTATTGACCCTTTTATTATTATAATACATCGTTAGTTTAGCCTGCTGTAAGAAATCGCAATTACAGTTATACATGTACATAAAACGTAATTAACAATTATTCATTAACGATCTTCCTCTATAATATCTAACAACAATTCAAATATCGCAAAACGCTTTTGCACCTTTCATTCGTATTTATAATGTTTGAAATCTCACTTATCGTCGATGAAAATACAATATATGAATACGTCAGAATGAAAAAATCATTGAATTCACAGGACGGAAACGCGTTCCGAAACGCTATGAACGCTATGTTGAAAATTGCTCGATGATTATTGTCCTTTATTTTATATGATTGAAAGAGTATAGTTACAGGTCGTAATAACGTTTCTGTAGTTATAAAAGAAAACGGGTTAATATATAATAAATATACAATAGTTGTTCATAAACAAGAATACAAATTCGTAAATGAGAAACCGAATTAAAAGGAAAATTGACATTATAAGCGCAACCACCGGATAAGATTTTTCAGTTTCATTGATTATTATAGCTAGAACGATATTTTAAGTATACGTGTATGTTATCTGCGCAGTTTTTGTTCGCGTTGCATGTGACCATTCGCCGTTATTTTCTTTCATGATATCCCTCGTTGGAGAGTATAAAATTGATACACGGTTCTATACAAGTACACAAAAAATAAGGCATACGCTATTCACCGGTACCTGATGCTACTTTTAAAACGCTTTGACAAATATCTGCGAAATATTCAAGCATTTGATTTTTAATATTTTTGTTAACAGTATACCTTCCCTTATTAATTTCTCTCTTCGCAAAAAATATAATATATCTCGATAGACAAAGAAAGAGGATAGATTCACATAATCGTCTTTACAGCGTATTCATTTATTTGACGGTACACAGTTTTTAGATTGGACTGTCAAATCCTTAGAAATTCCCGAGTCCATTTATAATAAAACATCGAAGTTCTGTTACCCGATGACAAATAATATTTATCGATAAAGCAATGAAAATCGATTGTACGATCGGTTTGACAATTAACGCAGTGCACTCGTAAAACTCGGACTCACGCAGAGAAAAAATAAGGCGCTCGAGCATTGCGCCATCCAACTTGAAAGCCTCGCTTTCTTCGAGTAGCGCGGTGCACAAGAATAAGAGAAAGAAAAGAAGAAGAAGAAGAAGAAGAAGAAGAAGAAGAAGAAGAAGGAGAAGAAGGAGAAGAAGAAGTTAAATACAAAGCCGAGAACCGGAAGTGTGGAGCGAAGTCGGATTTCTGCAATAAGAATTACTTCGCTCGAAAATCATTGACGAACAATGGCCACGATTTCGGAAATCGATTTTCAATCGTCGTTTGTATTCTCATTGTCGCTCTCTTTTAACTCTGCGCTTTTTTCGTTCGTAAAGCGAAAGAGAGTGGGCTGATGGTTGATACAGCTATAGAATATAAATGCTATCGTGGAACGGTACTCTTCGTAACAATCGAAGAGCCGCGAGAGACAATTTTCCAGTCGCTTCAGTAAGGATGTAGTGCGGCGAGACCGAGTCTTGGAGGTTCGGCGTAACTATGTCTATATCTGGCCGGAGTGTTATTGACGATAGGTCGATCGATGGCACTGGGGCCATTGCCGATTTCGAGAGCCGGCCTCGCGCTCTCGCGGTCCAGACCAGGATAGCGTTCGTTGTCGGCGAGTTCGCCGTACGTGAACGGCCTCGGGCGCTGTTGCTGATGCTGCAACACCTGCTGCTTGTCGCGCGAGGAGTGTAATCCTCGAGAGTACTGAAAAATATATAATCAATGCAATATAATGTAGCACTGAGTTAAATATAGATTTTCATCTCGATTTTCGTACTTCTCTAGAGTCGATTGGATTCCTGGGACCCCTTAGCTCCCTCGCAGCCATGGGCACCTCGTAGAAGCTTCTTGGTCTTGGCCTAGATACCTCCTTGCACATCTCCTCCTGAGTCTGCTGTTGTATAGGTCGCTCGGGTGTCGGGTAATGAGTCCTCGGCCTGGGTCTTGCTCTATACGAAAGTTCTGCCGGTTCCTCGTCTTCCGCCGATGTAGCAGGTGGTACGTGATGGTGCGGCATTGCTCCTCGGCGAATCAGACGTTCGTGCAGCTGTTGCTGGTTTGAAGAGCTCAACGTCTGACGACTAATGCGTTGGTGTGGCTGAGCTTGCAGCGGTGGCTCTGCCTCGTGAGACGATTGACGCGAAACTGGCTCCGATCTGAAAGTGATTCGACATTCATTATTTTTACTATATTATCGTATAACTCGATCAACGTGAAATTCTGACACGCGTTTCGAAGTAAATGTTATTATTTAGGCAACAGCAGCTAGCGCAACCAAGAGCTTGGAGAGGTGCGCCCGAGAAAAAGACGCAGCGGCGGTAGGTTAGAAAAAAGCGTCTAAACATTCTCGTCTTCTTACGGCGTTATACACACCGAGAGCAATTTAACACAGGGTAATCATGAAGCAGCTCTCGCGGCATACATTCGTAGCGTAGAAGTGCAGTTCGCGCGCTTGCAAGATGAAACTTTCCTCCTAGCACATGCACATATTGCGTATACAACTATACACATATGCACATATATACGTGCAAGTGCGCGGAGCCATTTTCCCATCACGCGCGAGCGCATATGTGTATAGTGCATATGTGCATAGTGCCTGCGCATGCGAAGGATATAAATTGCGGAACGCGCCACGAGGAATCCGGGCCGCAGCGCTAATTTCTGCCGAGTCTCGCCTTTCAATTATGACAATGACAATCTAATCTGTGCCGCGAGGGGCTAAGATCGATCGAGATCGTAGAGGGCGAGGCTCTGTAGAAAGTCCGTATGGAGATTTGAGAATTAGATTAGACAGAGGTTAGATTAGACAGAGGTTAGTGGACCTTGAAGACGCAGAAGTATTATATACGCATTTGTGGAGGCTTGGGATAAACGGATTCGCGTGTGTGCGAATAACGGGGGTATACGTATAGGCTGATTGAGAAAAATTCAGAGATAACTGGTTTGGAAGCGAAGCGAGGCCTATCGGGCGACGGCTTTGGTAAGTAGCAGCAGCTTGTCTCGAGCGGTTTTTTTTCTTTATGGCCCACTTTTCGTTTAATTTTCATTTTCTTTGGAAATGGAGAGTTGCAAATTTCACCTCTCGTCGGACGCGCAGTTCATGTATTTCATTTTGTTTTTGCGAATGCGGCATGTACGTATACGTATAAATTCCGAAAGAGCACGCTGATACACAGCTGAATTTGAAATCGGAGGACGATTTGATAGGCTACTTTTTGCTCGTTATACGGTTCCCAGATATAAGTCAGCCGCGTTATCGGCAATACCTGCAAGGAAATCGCGGGCAACAGCTCGCACTTTCGTCCAGCAGAGGTTCGCGCTCAATTTTATAACTTGCGATCCCGCGCGATAAATTCGAAATTTTACGACCACGTACGTATGTGTATAAACGATTTGATAGAAAGTTGCGCAGCTGATAAAATCGCGGGTGAAATTTCCACCGCGCTTCACTGTCGTATTAGAATCGCTATTTATTTTTAAAATACGGACGAGAATAATACTTCTCACACGCAGAGGACTAGGAATTATTAATTATTGAAGATACGCAGAAATCTATATGTATGTATCTTTAGTTTTACTGTTTATTGTTTATGGGGAATGCATTCGTTGTATACAACTTCCGACACGTTAACTCAGCGTCATATGCACTTTCACGTGATGGAACGGGAAATCAGTGAGTAATGCGGTATAAGTTATTTATTCATTTATTCAACGAAGTAAATAACTCGTTTTTATTTCTGTTAAGTTGCAAATCTAATTAAGTTATTTAACTTCATATCAAATACGAATCTGCCATTGCGCAATCATTCCGCAAGTATGCATATAGCAAACTGATTTATTGCCCTCTTCAGCTTCTAGTATTCAAAAATCCTTTATTCTCCCATCTAATACCAAAAAAGTTCGTAATATAAAATACTTCCGTTTCTGAAAAGCAACTTTCTAACTCTCTAAAATTTTGCATAAGTCCAAAAATGGAATCAAATTCGTTTTGTAATAATCTCAGGCCATACGAGGTTCTATCGAATAGTTACCCTATTACATAGAATATTATCAAGCTTATTTTCTGGTAAATTGCGACACATTAGTCGCAGTTATAGGGACTAAGAGAGGTCAAAGTAAAGCGAACCTGTGAACTGATCGGCTGTTACTATCTACTGGCCGACTATTGAGCCTGGCGACGATGGGCCTAGAAACAATTGCTTCGCGTTCCATCTGCCGAAACATCTCCTTGGCATCGTGAAAACGTTCTCTGGGACTAGCCGGTGACTCGCCTGGGGCCAGCCTTGGCTGATATTGGGGACTCGGCGACCTCTGCCTGTGTTCGGCGCTCTTGCGCATCCTGTTGTTATTGCTGGCCGTGCCGCTACCGTTGCCGATTCCGATGCCGTTGCCGTTGATCACAGGTGATGTTCCTCTAAGCGGTTGTTGCTTCAAAGGTGACACAGGAATTGGAGCTGGAACCAAACGTTCGGGACTCCGAAGACGAGGTAAAGTAACGCTTGCTGGTTCTCGATCCGCCAAGTATTCCGCCTCTTCCACTGGGGCACCCCAGTCTTCGTCTGAAATTCAATTTTCAATATCAGTATTTATGAATAATTTAAGAAAACTTTTTATAATAAAATGATTCACTTCAAAGCATTTTACAATAATAAGGTTGAACGCGCTATTCGATACGAAAAAATATTCTTTTTTATGCAAATAAAATGCTTTCCATTCGCTGTAAACTTCGAGAAAACAAACAAAAAATGATAGATATTTTCTGTTTGATCTATTCTTTCTCTTGAGATGATGATTATATTTTTCAGAGTAAATAAAAAGCGAGGAACTGAAATTCGTACGTGTATAAAGCATCCCTAACGTCCGTTATACTTATCGAATCACAGTTTCCAAAAACAAAATATAAGATTGAGCGAAAGGTAATCAAAGTGCAGAATAAATGTAGCTCGAAACCGCGGCGCATTCCGCCGCAGATCTCATGCTCTTTTCCGCAATTCTGCTCCTAGCTCATCGAAGCATCGATCTTCTTGCGAGAGAGTTGTACTCTCTTCCCATCACGTTCTCGCTATTGCAGTATCGACGCGTCATCATCCTATACGGTTTGTTGCATGCAACACAAGACGCACACATAGAGATCGCAGTAGAGTGATCAGCAGCTGGGGTCAGTCTCTTCCCTCCCGAGGCGCGCAATATAACCCGCCGAGCGAGAATCGAGAGCGTGAGAGAGCATTAGCGATTTCACTGAGAGAGGACAACGACATACACATACACACTTACATGCACGGGGGCGCCTTGGAAATGTAGGCGACGTTGCCAAAGAGAGAGAGAGAGAGAGAGAGAAGGAACGATGTAAGGAGGCCAGCGAAAGAGAGAAGGAGCCGAGGATGTTGCACTGGGCTGTACATTTCTACATACATGTACGCGCATCTGTGTGTCTATGTGTATGTGTGAGAAAGAGAGAGAGAGCGTGCGAGTAGCCCGGAGGCTGGGCAGAAGATGTGTAGCTTCGCGGGAGAAGCTGCAGGTTTTTATACCGAGTCGGTGAAAATTCACGTTCTTATTCGTTAACTCGTTAAGAATTGTTGTATTATGAATGAACGAGATTTGCATATAAGAGAGCTATTCCGCGGATGAAAATGTATAAAGTATCCACTTAAGGAGATGCGAAAAAACGACGAGTCGTTAGCTTAATTTACCCTAATTTATTCGCAGATCGTCCTTGTGCATTCCCAGATAATAATAACGCATATGCACGAGGATTTAGCAAAAATCACTGCAAACACTCGGCAATTTAAACATTCTCTTCTCGGACTTCGCCGTCGAATAAGCTGTTTCTTAAACCTCTATTATCCCGGACAGCAAAGCGAACAACGTAATTATAACAAGGCAATACCCGGTATCGGGACTAATCCTTTATTTCTCCTTAAAACGTGCACACGCGGTGAATTTCGCAAAGGATACCAATCCTTGCTGCCGCTTAGATCGAGAGAGAGAGAGAAAGAAAAGAAATTCTACGCGCGCGAAATTACTCACATTTTCTATCCATTAGCGCAGATGTATTTTCTAGGCTTCTTGAGAAACGATAAAAAAAATTTACGCGAGAAAGACGTCGCTATACGACCTCGAGAGTAGCGCCTATAGTATATGTGTTTGCAGTGAGGTATATATCTGTATATATGCATAAGAGTTTTACTTCGCGGCGTCAATATTTGCGGCGAACTGTCTCTTTTCCGAGCGACGTGCAAGCATTAACGAGGAATGCGAGGGAGAAAGAAAAAAGATTTGAGAAAGGTAACTGTACTCTCCGAGTAATATTCATGTCTTGGTAAATATTTTTAAGTTTTTCGTCCATCGATCCGTGTATACTGTATACGTGCTTCTAACAGTATATTAGCATATGAAAATTAAGTACAAAATAATCGAAAACGATACTACGATCTTTAATCACGAATAATTACAGGCTTATTGTAATGAATTACTAATTACCATGTAAATAACTATAGTATGAGCTAAATACAATCGATCGTTAAAGAAATAGAATAGGCCAGCGTTACGAAAATCAAAGGAGGTGTGAGAAAGTATCGGAGCGAGGCGAATGACCATATTATCCCATTTATTTTCTGCATTTTCATAAGAATATAACGATTATTTATTGGCAGCAATGTGATTTCACTGCATTTATCATTTTTAATACACCGCACATCAAGGCTCATTACATTAATTTACCGAAAGGAAGAATGCCGACCGCATTAAGAAAAATATAGGCAGACGATTACGCGCGAAAAAATCTATACAGATAATTGTTAACTAGTGAGGAATTTTTCCCGCCTCGTTCCCTCCTTTTCTCTTTCTCTCTCTCTCTCTCTCTCTCTCTCATTATGCAAAATGAGTAGGTCACTGCCAAGAAAACTCGGAAAACAGAAAATCCAGAGTCAATGTGCGTTGGATATGTGTTAATTATTCAATGTTCAGAAAGCGTTCTCCATAATAGAATATCCTGAAAATCATCTTTTGCACAAGCGAGACTCTCTTATGCTCACGTGAAAATAACGTACGAATTTACATCCACTGCTCGAAAACGTAATTTAAATTTCAAAGCACTAAAAGCTTAACAATAGAATGTTTATATTGCTTACATTAAGTACAATATTAATATATATTACGCTAAAAAAAATTTCTACATTTATAAAAATATATTTCTATACATATGAGTTAGTATTTTTATAAAAATGTTTACTATGATTTAATTTCATGTTTAAACTAAATTTACATTCAAATAAATATTTTCCTAGGACTAGCAAAGAAAATTGTTTAGAATAAAAAAATGCTTTATTCAAAGTATATTTATACCGAAAGAGTCTGTTGGAATCTTTCTGGTTATGCGAAAATTGCGAGTACATATTATAGGCTGCACTTGCTCGCCTCGTTCGCACATGCGCCAAAGACAGAAGACTAAAGAGATTTAAAGATTCAACGTAAGGTTAAACGTAGCCCGAGGCTGTGGGCCGAGAATGCGGAAATATATATATGTGTGTGTGTATACGTTACAACGACGATTGGAGAGACACTCACCTGTAAATGTATAAGCACATACGCGACCCCGCGGCCATTCACGCACGAATTTACGATTATTTCGCTCACCCCGCGCAGTATGTCTCGCAAATTTGTATGTTTCGCTTTTTTTAATTGGTTACATCTTATTTCTCGCAATGGAAAAAGTTCCAACGGCTGATTTGAATGAAAGTGTGACACTTGAATGAGGTGACCCCGATAGATTATCGTCTTTTCAATGTAATAGCACGATGGGCCACCCACACCGAGGAATTATTCTTAATGAGCTGGCACCAATGGAAGGGAAGGTGTTTCATTGAACGTTTTCATGCCGATTCTCTAACAATAGGTATCTCTTTCTCGCTTGGTTTCGGAACCTTATTAAGATATGGATATGCGATACTAAAAGAATCATATCGTCTTAATAGCGATTGTAAGATAATAACAAAGTATAACCGCTATCTAAACAAATCGATCGTAAGAGAAGGAAATAGTAAAAAGAAAATATATATGTATACAGCAAACAGCTGTTATGCGTACACTTTAGTCACGCTCGAGCATATTCGCATAATTTCTTCGAATTTCACGCATTTTTACGTTTCGCGATCCGCGTGTTTTTGCATTTCTATTCGATAACTATCGATAGACCGATAACTCTTTTTCTCTTTGTATTCGAATCCTGAATAAAACTGAGCCATTTGAAAAATCGTCTTTCAGTGCAATTCACAAGCTCCAAGAACATCGGTTTGACTTTTACATAAACATTGTGGCCGGTTACAATTTGTATGTTTCTAATCGATCATAAAACGCCGGTTTAAGTAGATGAAAAATAAAGTGGGGCTTTCGATGATAACAAACGCAAAATCTCGATGTGAGTTATTGCTTTTCGCGAAAGTTCCATATATCACATGGCATTTCAGCATCGTCCCCTTTATAGTCAGCAGCACTGTTATCAATCCTTTTCTCATTACGCCCAATTGATACGCGAGACAAAAAAGCTAAATACAATCGCGCGTCCATTATCTGCGCAAAGAAAGCGCTGCCGCAAAGAGTTCCTCGTACTCCTTGAACGAAGGTACAATAATAAATAAAAAAAATCAAAAGTAAACTCGACGCGAGCTTCGTCATCGACGAGATGGAGAAGATAAGTATCTCGCTCTTGAAACGCGAAATCGGCACGTCCAGCTCCCACGATACATTAATATACATTAGAGCATGCATATATATACATAATATACGTATAGAACTCAGACATACCAAGCAATTTAAAAGACCCGAGGAGTTTCGTAAACAAGAATTTTTTCGCAATTCGCGCGCGCGCGTGTGTGTGTGTGTGTGTGTGTGTGTTCGTACGTACGCGTGTGCGTGCATCCTCGATTCTAGAAAGGAAATATCGAGCTGAGCTGCAAAGGCTTACGGATGAGCAGCTCTGCGGCCGTGAACGCGAGTCAGCGACGCCAATCTCTCGCAAGCGAACTTCATCAACTTTTATTTCGCGGATTACAATGTGCCGAGATTGTAATATATTTTCGGCACTAAAAACACTTGAGATTTATAGATTTTACATTTTTTATTCTCAATGAATTGATATCCACTGCAGAGATATTTTGAATATTCGATATTATGCAATGCGGTGGGTCTATTCTTCTCCTCGATAAAGAGATTCATTCAGACTTCTGGTTTTAATATTATTTTATATTTTATATCTTAATCTCTGGTATTATTTAGGTTAATAAAACAGTTTAAGGCGAAATAACATTGGCGTCAGCACTGGCTCCTAAAATAAACGTTTATCTCTATAAATGATTTAGCGTTGGATTGATGTCAAGGTTATATATTAGGCACTGGAGTGTCTTTTTCAATGTAAACAAGAGTGACGAAGCTATTTAAAGAATAGGCAGGACATCAAACGGAAAAATACAAATTTCAACAATTCAGCTATCCATAAAACGAAATCGATTAATTCGGAGGACATTATATTTCGCCCAGCTATCGTACAATGCTCAAATCCCGATCGTTCACCAACTCGAGCCTTTTCAGGAGTGGCTGTATATTCCATGTGATCTGGCGCAGGATTTCCTCATCTTTCCACCGAGCGTTACTCGTTGCCGGTGCTATGATACGTATATATATACCTATAGAAGCGATATAAAACGGGATGCTATAGCGCGTGAAACTATTAATTCCGTAAGATTGGACACTGGCGGCTTGCGCTCGCATTCGACTTGCGACTGCGAATCGCTAATTGACGATCGATTCGAGTTCTACGTATCTAAGAATTTTTCAATCAGGATCACTATATCATATAGTAGAAGTAAATGTAGGAATGTATATGTAGTTTACGAAGATTGTTTGATAAAAAAAGAAAATACATATACATTTTTAATTCTATTTTGTAAGCCATATTAGAAACTGCATTCCAAAAACGTGTTTTCCCACTATATTTGATGAAAAGATGCGACAATCGCGAATTTCGCGCCACATTTTGTCGTCGTCTTAATTTCGCGAGTAGCCAATATTTGCCATGTCGTTCATCGATTGTACATGAGTCGGAATACCGTTTTGACGCTTTACTTTATTGTCTATCGTCGTTTCTGATTTACAGCGAGCATCATTAACACGCTAATATGCATTTTTAATGTATTTTTTTCTTAATATAAAAATCTAAAAAGAAATTCAAACTTTTAGCTTTCCAATCCTCTTTTGCCTCGCCGGCAGCTCCTCAACATCGGCACATTTTCTACTTTTCTCGCTCACTCGCCTTGGCCCGCGACTTTTCTCAGCGGCACACGCATAGCTATACCTATACATAAGCGCGCCAAGACTGCTAACTAACACTGCGCTCTCCTGTGATCTATGATTGTGCGGTTGCATTCCGCGCGTTGCCGCTCGTTTTGTTTAGACATTCTCGGGGCGTGTAGAGCTACGTATATATATATATATATATATATATATATATATATATATATATAAATCATTTTTACTATTGATGCTGCAGGTTAATGGCCTAGAGAAACGAAAAAAAACTGCGTTGTATGCGAGTTGTCTTAGTCATTTTTATATGTACGTACTCTATTCAGTTAAAAAACCAATGATAGTTTATAGAATCAATACAAGTTTAGCTCAGATTCTAAAGAAATAAGAATACAACTTAATGTACGCAAAGATTTCAAATATATATGGGTCGTTTGTTATCCTTTACAATAGCTGATAACAATAGCGAATAGACGGAAAGAATTTTCTTTCCGTAAGCTTTAAAGCTAACAGATGTTTGGATTAAACTCAAAATAGTAAACATTAAAATGGCCCATTTCTTCTGGTCATTTCATTTTTGATTCCTTAAATTAATATAGAAATAAATCGGGACGTAAGAATCAACAATTGTAAAAAGTCAATTACGAACAAAGAATATCAGAGATACCGTAATGAAAATTTAATAAAATAACTAATTTATGCACTTAAATACAGCACTCGCCTAATTGTAAGTACCGTAAGAAAATATACTTTATGACTAACTAAATCTTGTTCAACTTCTCGCATATTTGGAAATTCTAAGATCTAACATAACAGTTATAGTCTTTGAATGCACACGTATAGGATTTTAATAGTATTTTTCCTTTAAAATTCATGCACCAAAAAATATTTTCCCGAAGAGTATACAATTTCACGTTAAAAAAGCTTAAAAAAAGGCGAAAAACACTTTTAGTACTCGGCGTAAAATTATTTAACAAGAAATTCCCTAAGGAATTCTTTTCCAATCTAACTTAATACGTACACGTCAATAAGTACATGTTCTAGCACCTATAAATGCCTTCTTAACTTTATCATTACAAAATTATTAAGAAAGCAGAAATTATTCTAGAATTTAATATGATAATGTTGTTGTTTTTTGATTGAAAATTTTACAATGCGATTAGAAAATCGTCCAAAATAAGATTGGTGATATCTATGTACCCGTATTTACGTGTAATACGTCTCCTCTAAAATGGCTCGCTTAATTAATTCACTCATTTACACAATGATTTATATAATTGGAATTCATCTTACATTTTATAGTATTTGTCCTTCTTTTCTCGCATTTCATGAATTTTAAATACTTGATATCTCGAAAACAAGACACAATACACAGTCAATAGTCAAATCCATTGTATAATATTAGCGTTGCGATAATTATTTTAACACTTTCACTTTACATAAATAAAATATCTTTAAAGCATGTGAATCCCACGATAAATACTAACATGAAATAAGGTATACGCGTAAAATACATTACTTATTCTGGAAATTGAACGCATATTGATTATCTTAAATGTATATAATGAAATCTAATTATGTGGGCTAAACGAGATAAATCTTCGTATTAAAGAAATATGCAAATTGAATAAAATCCGAGTATATGATTGAAACAGTTAGAGAAGCTACTACACGTACGTAATAAAGTATTAAATTGTGTACTTACTATAATGCCGTAATCCGATCCGATCATTTTATAGCCATTTATCAAATTTTTCATAAATACTATAATTTGGTGTACGAAATTCGAACTATAGCATCTAATCGCTGCTGCAAAAAGTTAAAACTGTGCGCAATACATAAACGTATACGAATATAAAATAAGATTCGTGCCTAGAAGAACGGTATACATATCACCGTGCAGAAACAGAGAGAGAGAGAGAGAATACCGTCGAAACAGGTGCTACTAATGATGCTTTGCACGTGCCCGTACGTGCCCACTGTTCATCGTATGCATTAGCTTATGTTATATCCTGAATCGACTTCCGGTCTGTGCCAAGCCAAATTCATAGGATTACGATTTTGATTTGAGCCCGGCGACGTTTGGACGTACAATCGATTGTCGTTGTGAATAAATTAATTACCGTTGTACACGAATATGTAACTGTACTAGGATGCGGTAAATATGCGATAAAGATTGAAGTTTATATTTTATAATAAGGACACTCTATATTACCTAGCGATGTTGGGTTACATTACGTATGTGATAAAAAAAATTTGTTTGATTTAAAAAAATATCTGTACATCAAAGCTTATCTAATAGATTTAGATACAAGCCGTAGAATAAGAGCGTATAACTATTTTGCATTCGAACAATTCGGTTTGTATTTACAGCTTTTGACTCAGAGAACTGAGAGAACTGCAAGAAAGATCATACGTTCAGCCGCCAAATAAGCTACTTAAGCTCCAATCCGCAAAAGCAACCACATTTCTATATACACGTTGGCGGTTGTCCGATATATAGGTCAGTCATCCGTTAAAAACGTGTTCTCTCTCACTCTCCTTTCCAGCGGCTTTAGCGAGGAAAGAGTACCGCCGCGACGAGATGTATGGATTTATTATATATATACACGTGTGCGCGAGTGTCTGAGTGTAAAATAGTTTCGTATACTCGTATAGTAAGTACTATACGTTAGCAGCGCTGTATGCCTCTTTATATATTTCTACATAGACACACGTGATCGCAATGACCGATAATAATCGAACTGGTTTGAATTAATGACTGTTCATTGTTGGAGTCGCGTGTATAAATGCATTCGAGGCACACTTGTTTGCGTACCGATTTCTAGCAGGCCGCTGACGATCGAACTTTTTAATTGAGCAGCAGCGGGAGAGTGACTGAATAAGAAAGAACTTTCGCGTGTCAACGGGTCGAGTTTTTCCTCACGGTGAGTGGACAATGTCCCCCATGCATATACATACATGTATTATAGATACATGTATATACACCTGGTATGTGCTTGAAGCGAGGAGTGATGGAAGAAACGTGCTATGTAATTGTTCCTTCCTCGGCTTTCTTTCTTCTCGGTTCTATACATATACGTCTAATTGTCTATATACGACATTTTCATTATTCATCGACACTGTTACTGGCCTCAAAGTGCGCCAAGAGGAAGAGATCTCGGATAATCTGGCTTACAGTTTAGCCGAAGAAAAAATAATAACACTAGCAAGCATACAGGTAGATTACACATATACTATAATCCCGGTGTACACTACATATAACTTTCACGTTCCTCTCTCAGCGCGCATAAATAGTGCGTACTTGCAGAAAACGGTAATTTTCAGTTTAACAGCGGCATTCTTTTCTCATCCCGACTGCAATGTTAAAATCAAAACAAAGAACTAAGAATTCCCGCATTTGCTACCTCTGCTCCCGCGATAAATTAAATTATGCATCGGCCTAGAGCTCAAACTCGCTCTTTTATAATAATATAGGTGCGAGCGAGCTCTGGATGTATAATTGCTAATTACAGCGAGTGAGAGCACAAGTCGGAGAACAGCTGCCGCTGCTCGTGCTTCTACTTCTGCTGTTTTACCTCGCAATTAGTAATCTCAACGGGACATACTCTACCTTGTCTTGATATCATACTAGAAGAATAAACAAACGTTATTAACTGTAAGTTCGTGGACGAGTAGCTAAAGGAACTTGAAGGTGTAAAGCTGTGCGATTGCTTCGGGAGTAATTTTACATTTCAGCGAGAAATAAAGGAAGATTATGGCTAATGTTTTCGCGACTTATTTCGGCTGATGAAAGAGCTTGGAAATTAAGTGACGAATTTAACAGTCGTAATCAAGCCGTTTGACTCGCTATGATCCCAAGGCTGCTTATTAATTGTGTAATCGAGAAATAGAGACGGACTACGTAAGGTTTGTCGAAATTTCGTTATCCATATGTTCGTATAGAAATTTAGACAATCTCTATAATTCAACGTATATTTCTCAATCGGCTCCTTTTATT
Organism: Apocrypta bakeri; assembly: GCA_018906985.1. Taxonomy (NCBI): domain Eukaryota; kingdom Metazoa; phylum Arthropoda; class Insecta; order Hymenoptera; family Pteromalidae; genus Apocrypta; species Apocrypta bakeri. Next base: position 3,225,371 of record JACCIA010000008.1, on the reverse strand, counting down.
ATGTATCGTTCTCCCTCTACATACACATATTCACATGTATACCAAGTGCTTCGAGAAAAAAATATTTCAAAACCCACATCTCTCTAAAAAGAAAAAAATAAAGGAAACAATTATAGCGCAATCAAGCCACAAAGGTGTAGTCAGAAAACGAAAACTAAAAGTCACTCAGAACGTGCGCTATACACCGTAGAACGCTCTCGCGTAATGCCGTATTTTTTCCCTTCCATACGTAAGTGCGCGCGCAATGCGCATCCGTTTATATGTATATCCGTACATGTACTTGCGGAAAAACGCCGTTGATTGGCTCCGACGACTCCTCCGATAATGACGATGATCTGACTTTCACCAACACAGTAGTAGTACTAGTAGTAGTAGTAGTAGTAGCAGTGTTGCGATAAGGGATCGCGGTTCTTTCGTTTTTTTCTTCCGCAAGAGAGAGAGAGAGAGAGAGAGAGAGAGAGAGAGAGAGAGAGAGAGAGAGAGAGAGAGAATGCGTGCCGTACGCGTTTGTGTGTAACAGCCTTATGAACGCGGAACGATTATACACGCGACACGCGAGTGTTGCTCAATACACGCTATGTGTTTCTGTGGCAAACGCGAGTACTGCAGTATGCAGGGCGAACGTTTATGACCGCGGCGATTATTTTTTTCCGTTTTTTCAAGTTTGCGATATCAACAGACCGAAGAACACGATTATCGTTATTATTTTCGAACCCGAAAATCTGAAAAGCAAAACTTTGAGTGTGCATACCCAAGTGAAACCATTCAATGGAACGTTTATAAAATTATTTTTATATAATTTATATATAAACAAATAATTTAACAATACTTTTTTTAAGTCATTTTCCCATATAAATTTTATACAATTTAAGAACGCGTTTTATACAAATTTTATGAACGGTCTATTCAACTGTATTACCTAGGATAGATAAACGACTCACTATTACATAACCGATGGAGCAGAAATAAAAGTCTCAATTTCAATGAACTCTCAAAATTCACCTCAGTCATAATATATGTAGATATATGCATTATAATATAAAACGGCCCGAAAAGTGAAAGAGAAATAGTATTTGTACGTTACGCGTTTATCCGCGAAGAACGCGCGTGCTCCGTAACCTACTTTTGAACAATCGGTCAAGAATCAGCCAAATATGAGTCAATGATAAGAAAAAAATGTCAGGGCCAAATATCGCTTTTGTTTTCGAGTTCCTGGATAGTTCGGAATATACAAGTGTTCTATAGACATGGAATATAATCTAACTTGTGATACACGTTATAGGAAGACAAGAGATAATCGCACATCGGAAAAACGAATGCATGTACGAATTTCAGTTAATCGCTGCGCTTGAGGGATTAGCTAGTTAGAATGTAATTTGGTTGTAGCACTCACCGGAAGAAGAATCCCTCGTGGGTCTGGTGGGCCTTGGACCCAGGGGGTGATGGCTCTGATATGGCGGCGGGGTCGCAGCACTGTCCGAACCGATTCCACTACTGCCGGCGCTTCTCGTACCAGCGCCTCGCTCGACGATCGGGGTGTTTCCGTTACTGCCGACGATGGTCTGATTGAGACAACGCCGCAGCTCTATACCGGCAAGGTTACCCCGCTGTCGATGCACTGTGTCGTAATCGCGTGGAGGGAGGAGTATCGGCCCGGCGTCATTCTCTGAGTTTCCTCTGCCTATATATATTATTAACACAGTTTCAAATACTGTTAGCGATTGCTCCTTTCATTCTAAATAATTTATAACTTATTTATTAATATAATAATTATCTATATTTAGGGCACAAGACAACTTTAAAATTACGATTCAAAAATTAGAATATAAAATATTTTCAATAATGTATCCATATTTTAAATTTATTCCAATATTAGCAAATATATTGTATTGCCTCCACTGAAAAAGCTTGCTGTATTCAAATTAAGATATTGTTTTCTTAAGAAGAACATATTTAGTTGAAAGAAAAAAAATAACAATATTTTGAAAATTCTTTTCAGTAAAATAACAAATGCGCGCATTAAATTAAATGTCGAATGACGAATTAGTATATTTAAACAAACATAAAAATTTTGGTATCTTTCACTTTTTTAAAATCTTTTCGTCTTGATTGAGAATGTTCTAACACTAAATACGAAATTCATATAATTTTTCGCCAAATAGTCGCAATTGGTCGCGGAACCGTGTCTTACGTTGATTTTGGTTCCCGCAAAGCTACATGCGAATCATATACCGACTAGAACTGGCAGCAGTTTCGTGTATTTTTTCCTGTGACTTGTGCATATTATGTGAAAGTAAAAGTACGCGCATTATACTCGGGTTAAAGCGCACGTGTATTGTAGAAACTTACGGAAAACATTCAAGAATTGACATGTCAATCGTGCGTTGTTACAAAACTAGGCTTTACTTAGCTTAGAAGAACAATACTCATTGAATTTCCGTGTACTAAAAATGTTTAGATTCCCAGAGTCACATGCGGATATAAAAAGTATACTGGTGAGGAGTACACGAGGTGCACGATACCGTACAGTGGTTCAATTAACGCGCAATATTTTTTATATACAACATAAAAAAAACAAATAAAAAACTTCTCAACTCACCCAGTTTGGCTCTAAGTTCAGCAGCAAGGGACTCGTAGATCGTGCTGGTCTGTATAGGTGCATGCCTGAGTTCGCCACTACCCTCGGAAGACTCGCTCTCTCTGGTACTTCGGCCATCGCTGCCCAGATTACTTCTCAACCTTGTGTCCAGCGATCCGAGTCTCGCCAGGCTATCCGAGTGCGATGCCAGCACCTTCAACTGACCGCCTAGTAGTTCCGCCGTCTCCACCGAGTCGCATCTGTAAAACGCGTAAATACACGAGATGTTATTATATAGTTGGGGAGCCAGCTTGTTTTGCGGTTTTGCGCGGCTAATGGACAGTTTGCTTCGTGAGCGCACATGCGATCGACTCTATACCTATATGTGTGTGTGTGTGTGTGAGTGCATATTATAGTACTCGCGGCCTTGAACCTGAGCACCAAGAGGTAGAAGATGCGGTCAGTTTAGTTGGGAGGGTTGTAAATTTCAATTATGTCGAGAGATTTCTCAAGCTGCGTGAGACTGCAATTGCGAGAGGAGAGAGACAGTCGTTCGGATTTTAATTGCAGACTTTGGAGCTTCATTGCTTCTCTTTTTTTATTTTCTTCTCGGCCAAATGGAAAATGCTAATGGCAAGGCTATATAATATTCTAGGAATTTTACTTTTCTATTATAATCGTTTAACTTATATGAGACATGCATACATTTATTCCAGGATTGCAGCTACATAGACGGATTACGAATCTCTTTTAAGATTTATATTTTCTAATATCATGAGAACAAATCTACGAGCTACTGGAATCCAGGCATCAAGGGAGATCGAAACATTTTTTGGATCTGGATACCTCCTAAGTAAGGAACTGCGGAACTCGGGAATAATAGCTTTCCACCGAGCATTTTTTCATAAAAATGCAAGTATTACCCGGTATATAAGATTTTTTTTTTAATTTTCTATTTTTCTAATATATCCTTGTACCAGTGTTGGACTAAATTTGTGACAGCTAAAACTTAAGTACCATGAAAGATCTCCAAATTATAAGTTTGAATAAATGACTGCATCTTTGTGAAAACGTCCGAATATGTAAATATACACATTTTGCCTTCAAATATTCATAATCTTCTTTCTAGGCGGTGGTTTAAACAATCTTTGGAAATTAATAATCTTTTCTTTTTCCTTTTTTATAAATTATACCATATTTTGAGAAACCAAGATAATTCATGAATTAGAAATTGTCTTTCAGATGTTAATTTATTAAAATGCTCATCGAGAGGTCTCGAGAGGTCTTTCAGAACAATCCTTTTTAAAATAAAAGTTCTATCAATAGCCAATCCAATGATAAAGTACAATATATTATACATAACAATAAAGTAGAACTATACAGCTTTCTGTTTAAAAAAACTCTCGTTCGAAAAAGTCTCTGGACTAACAAGTTCTGAGCCTGTAAACATGAAAAGATTTCGCATTTAAAAATGTACTGTTTAGTTGATTAACTTTTATTAACATCCAAAAGCCACTATTTGCAAAAGATATCACCGAAGTATAAAATACCTTGACTATATTCATGTTGTATGATAAAAAATTGTTTAAAAAGTGTTTGCGTTTTGGAATATAAAAATAGAGTAGACGACTAAAAAAATGAGCTCCGTAATTTTCTTGTACAAAAGGGCAAAGTGTATGCCCTTATATACTAGGGCATATACATAGCCTAACAATAAGATGTACAGTTTACTTGGCTTGTAAATTTGTCATAGAACTGAATTGCTACTCTTATTCTCGCGCATTCCATAATAATAAAGAATTCGGTAACAAAATTATTTATACAATAAAAATAGAATATAGAATCGAAAAATAAAATAAAAAAATCATTATACAAATTCGAAGCGCGGTCGATCCGACAGTTTTTTTCGAGTTCATTTGTAATTTGTAAAGGATGATCGATAGGCAACAACGCGACTCCTTAATCGTTGCAAATTAGTAAGCGCTCTTCATATAACTGCGGGAGATTACGCAGAAACAAGTACGAATAAACAAGTGGATTTTCTTCATTTATATAAGGGGATGTGCGTAAATACCGCAAGCGCTCAGAGTAGGTAATCCTTACCTTTTTGATTAACTTTCTCTTTGAGTGGCTGATAAGAATCTACAGAACATAACTTGCGGATTGGAAAAAAATACGAGCGCACATCCCGCGTAACGTCTGGTTGAATCACTTAATTGTATGAAATTCCACAAGTAAATGTGCATTTCACCGGCAAAGCAATGACCCATCAGCACGACGGAAAAATCGAAAATACGCAGTGAAACTTGCCGTAAAGTAACAACACGTCGTAGCAAAGTACCGCGTCACCGTAAAACTTGTAAAACCTGCTGAGCGAAAATTCGCACGTAGAAGAATTCAATCCTTCTAGTCGCTGTAATAGAACACATACCTATAGGCATGTACGTGTACGGGATTGTTCGTAGCTGGGTTGGGTAGCAGCAAAGTAGCCGCGACAACATCCTCGCGTTGAACGGCTGCGAGAACAGCGTGACCTGGTACCAGGTGTTTCACTGCAGACCTCGTTGAGGCACCAGGGGTGGACGGTTTGGATGATCTTGAGGCCTTTGCTGCTTATCTGGAAATTAGAAAAAACGTCATAAACAAATTTTTGCATTGATAATCTTTAAATTTCTTTTATATTAAAACACTCGATCTTTTCACTACAATTTCTCTCGCGTAATTGTCCATGCATGACTATGCCTGAATGAATCCATAGATTCCTTACAAAGATCAAAACTGATGTCGGTCAGAACCATTGCTTTCGATTTAAAATCCAATTGACTCCATAATATTCACTTCCCACAAGAACGCAAAAAAAATTGTCGCCCCGGGCCTTGTCGTAACTTTCACGTGGCTAATCGATACTATGTAAGTATGTACGTCGAGGATAGAATTCGATGGTATATCGAAAGTACCGTCTTCTCTCTACACGTACGAGAATAAGTATCGACGAATAGTTTTGATGAAAGTTCCATATCCTTTATATAACTCTGCGTAGTAAGAGATGTTTATATATGGCAAGGTTAATTAGCAACGAATCACTTATAGTACTGGACTGATGAAAAAAGGAGGAAATAAAAAAGAGTGTGCGGAACACGGCCTCATAATAGAATATTTTATGAAAGACCTAATGTGAGTAATGCGCTTGTACATGTGTGTATGTGTGTGTGCGTGTGTGCGTGTGTGTGTGTGTGTGTGTGTGCGGTGTAACGCGTAGGCATTTTATTATGTACACTTTATGAACAATTCTTTTGATGTTTCTAACTATTTTTTATGCTCGCGTGCGTTATGAAACGTTCGGATGAATAATTTACGATCGCGTAATTTTTCAGCTTAAGGGTCGAAAGAACGGAGAGTTTGTGTAGATAATAAGCCATATTGTGCTTGATCATCAAGTTAGTTTCATTTTTTTCTATTCTGCCATTGAAAAATTGTTCGCGTTAACGGATTGCTTGTCTTAATACTCGTAATGAAAGTTCTTCGATGGGTCTAATCCACTGACCTAGAATAACTCAGTTGCGCATAATGTATGTGCAAAAACTTTTACTGGAATCTTCATGCACTCGAGTTAAGAATTTAGATGAAAAATTCGATGACTCCTTATCCCACTTAACCTACTCATCATATTATACTAGCGATTACATTTGTGCGTAAGAAACCCCACTGACACGAGTAAACAAATTAACCGATTTTATACGTGACAATCTTCGCTTATACATACATAGACATTTATAGCTTTCCAGACAGCCCGATTGTGTTTATGTACAGGTATATAAGGTACGTGGAGCAAGAAAAGTATAGATGATAAGGGTCTTTTACTACACCGCCGCTCTGAAAAGAGGTCGAGAATTATAGGTGACGTATAAGGCCTCGAGCGCAAAATAATCGTGTTTGTATACATAGCAGCGACGAACAATAAGTTTGCGCTGTTGTGTAATACCAGAACATGTGTCTAGAAAATTTGGTAATTTTCGCTGAGCATTTGAAAACTGAACAGAATTATAGTTTATTATGATGAAAGGAACCAAGCTATGGATTTTACCAAATGGATTAGCATATCGTTAGAGTAAAATTCTGTTCTTTCGTAACTATATGGACATTCACAGAGAAAGGCGTGACCGTGTATCGTTAAAACGAACATGATTGCGAGTTTTCTGGTGGTTAATGACAATTGAAAAAATTCGCTATTTTCGGAGCAATACATACACTTGTATGGTGCATATACTGTTCTTTCATGGAATTTTATAGTCAAACGCACCTGTCGAAAAGACGCTCTCACTTTCTTTTCTGACTGCAAACAGTTATGATCTGCGCAAACTACTAATGCACGGCGAGACTTTTCTTCATTTAGCATCTGTTATTGTGTTTAAAGGTAGAAAGTAAAATGTTTAACATTAAATTTATGTCTGATGGAAGCTTCAATCTTAAAATTAATTTTAAATAAATTTTGCACAGGATGAACTTGCAGGAGTTTCTAATAGTAAATCAGGAAACGGCTTAAATTATTGATCAGCAGAATTTTATTGTCCGTAATCTTCAAAAGCGTCAATAGAGTTTTAAAATCTCAATAAATAATGCTAATGATATTTTCTGTGATATAATAAAAAGAAATATTTTTGTTGAGAAAAATAAAATGATATTTGTGAAACTTTTGATTAAGACAGTGAAAAAGCACCGCAGATTCATTGCAGTAACCGCAAATTTCGATGCATTATGAAGACGAAGCGGTACTCGAGAATCAGAAGCAGTTTCGGCTTTTGTTGGGCTTTCTCAGCAGCGAGCGATTCCGTATTTATTTTCCGGGGTCGGTTACAACTCGTCTTATTATACATCGCTATAACTACTTGAAATTACTTTATGGGTATTTTTTGCGATTCCAACCGAACGTATTCTTTTCAAATTTTTGAACGAGACACAAGCTTACATATAATCGTGTAAAATAATGCTCGTATCCGAAGAAATATTATAGAGCAAAGATAGCTCTTTCTGTGTGTTTATAGATAGAAGATTTTGTCATTTCCCTACCATATAAGAATATATATATATATCGTAGAAGGCAAGCGGGTACACGCTGAACAAATTGAAATCTTCTTATTAGTCCACGAGTCGAAACAGGTAGACGTCGTCAGCTGCAAGGAAGCAACCGTTATCTTTCGCTCCCTCTCAAGTCTCTAGCTCGACAAAGTGATTTCCTTCACCGGTAGGTACCGTTCGCTTGCCATGCAAATTCATTAGAGCAGACGCGTGGCGACGCTCACCCAATTACCCGCGAGTCCGCGATTATGCGCGTTGTGAATGATATACACATATACATATGAGTGTATCTCATATGTATACGCCTGTGTCTCCTTAATTGCATCGATCGCCGTCATGATGGCGTAATAGGCTCGGGCCTGATGACTCGGTCTGATAAATAAATTGCCGAGAATTTTGGTCTATACAGCTCATATTATGATGTCGCTGCGCCTTGGAAATGCCTTGCCGTGCACTTTTCGTACCTGCAGATATCTTTGTAGGATCCACAATTCTTTTTTTTTAACGTTTCTACATCATGTTCTTAACAATTGAATAGAACGAATATTGAATGCAAAAAATATAGAAAAATATCGATAAATATTTTACAATTGCACAAGGTACACATATTTCATGTAAACGTATACGTTATATGAAAATTCACACCTATTGGAATATATAAAAGTTTTCATAAAAAAGTCATTCGAAACTTTGTGATCAACTTCAGTTTTCTGTTTTGATATCCCATCTCATCCGCAACGCATCCTTTCGAATTCGTCACCTAATATTCCTTCTATCACATTACTTTTCATATAACTATGTAAAACTTATTTTATACACATTTTATAAACATTCAATTCAGCGCTTTTACTTGGGTCATTACATCCAGCAGTGCACTGCTGAAGTATTTAAAAAGTATACCAAAACAAGTTTGCTTAATTTTATGAATATTTATTTGAAGAAAATGTTTCAAATAAACATTTGCCTCGATACATGTAATACTTTTTTGAAAAATATTTATTTATATAATTGTTATCATTCAAATAAATATGCAAATTCGATTGAAATAAATATTTTCTCAGGACTAAATGAAAACTGTTTTGCCGCACAATCGCATTTTGCGTGTAGCAATTTTTCGCGCGTGCGCACGCAGATCTCAATGTATTTTGAATGCAGAATTATAAGCATCCCAGTCACTTGCACGAACTTAACAGATCTGAACACATACCTGTTTACGATGTAAACGAAGCAATCGCTTGCGTATTTATGTAGAGACTGAACAACGTGAAAACCAGAACGCTCTCGAGGAAGCATACATATATAAACACGCATACACAATTACACATACATGACTTTCGCCGACATCAATACGGATTATTGTGTCGCAACTATCTGCGTCCGCGGCGCGCATGTGTGATCGTGAGGACGATTCTTCCGGTCTTGCGATGTGCTCTCGCAGTCGTGAGAGGTTTTTTTTCAAATGCATTGCGAGAGACGTAGTCGGGGTTAAGAAATGACATTTTTTCGACTGGGTTCCAATATTCCAGCAATCCAGCAATCCAGCGACGAATCGACTTTCTTATATTCTGGTTAATTGTGATTCATTTTTTCCTCTGCAAGTGCGCATGCAATATTTTCCTGAAACACGTTTATATCGTCGTTTTTCACTCTCGTCGTTTGCGCTGCAGGTAGACTTTTCGAAAAATCGAACGGCAACTTTTATTGCGGCAATAGAAAGCGAAGTCGATAAAGGTGCGCGAATGTGTACGTTACATTTATAGTCTTTAAAATTCCTTTTTTTCGCCTCTCAGAGTCAATAAGAGCACGACGTTACATTGGAAAAAATGACGGTTCGTAGAATGGAAATCGAAATGTATTATAAAATCGATTTATTTACGATTCAGATAGTCACTCGATCGCGCTATCGCGATTACAATTGCGATAAGTGATCCAGTTACCTTCATTAAAGATGAATATCGCGCTCGCTCATTCCGTCTTTCGAATTTACAGACAATTATGTGCGCTCATTATGACGATTTTATGCTTATATGCGCACTGTAGCTAGCGAAGAGGATCGCGCTATTATTATCATTATCACTTCTCTCGCTCGATGTTGTTGAAAGGAAACAGAACTTTCTTTTTCAATGCAGCCTCTAACAGCGCACGTGTCGTGTAATTTACTTTATAATAATGAAAGATCCATGTACGAACGATGAAATCATTATTTCGCGACTGCTACCTGTGACTGATTCCATCATATGCTTGATAATTTCATGATACGAGTTTTTTGCTCTCAGACTGAAGGTTCTTCGAAAATCAAGCCAGAATTCTTCAGTGTTGTATTTAAAACATTAATTGACTACATATCATAGAGTATTTTATTTATCAAGCTGTTCAAACGAATGATTAAAAAATGTTTGTTAATTCTGAAATATTTTAATTACAAGAACAAAAAAATGGATCGTTGAAAGCAAAGAAAAAAGGAGTCAACTCGCGAAAAGAAAGAACACCTTTTCCGTAATGCGTCGCGCGGTGAGAGCCTCTGGGCAAAAAAGAAGAAAAAAGAAATTTGAAATCCGGTGCATCGACCGGGCTGGCCACAGTTTGACTCTCGCATATTTTAAATTCTGCACGTGTTTTCTCCACGAAATGGGTCGTTATTGACTCTCGTGTAAATGTCTCGAAACGAATAACCTGATCAGAGTCACATTGAGCATTGTAAAAGGCAACAATTTTTTGAGAAAAACTCCCCTAATGGTTTCGTGAAGCCGATTAATCTAAGCTCGGGTGATTCCTCATTAAGTAGTAACTCCTTTAAAAAATCTCCAAACGGTAAGGTAATGTTCAGCAACGATTAAGTTCACATTGAAGTTTAACAACAAGAAAAATGTAACCTGCTTGCTTAATTGTTACGTAAACGAAGTGTCTGAAAATCCACAGCTGCGAACTGTAAATCGGTTTCAAAATTGCTATCGAAGCGCCATTCGTTTTCAATATTGACGACTGTGCACATATTCACTTGAGGTTTCGTCACAAATACATTTGAAATGCGGGACAAACTGAAACGCGCGAATTATACAATGCATCGATTGAAATGTTACTTGAGTTTCAGTACTTTCTCCATTGAATTGACTGAGACCCTTTTTCTTCTCATGCCAATTCATCGAGATAACTGTTTTTTTAATTTGACAAGTTATAACCGAATAAATAATAACAAAATGGAATAATCATTCAATAAGACAACCGTACTTATTAAATGAGCTAATTTATTTTCGATGACGTGCTAATAATAACAAAATTTGAAGAATATGTCGATGAATTTATTGATCCTCACTCAAGACGCATCCAAGTATGGAAAAAGCTACTATTACCCATCAGAGCAGGAGATTTTAGAAAGCTCGAGAGACGAGTTTTCCAAGTTGGATATTCATCTTGTCTCTCGCAGAGCTTGTCTTTTTGAGAAAATGTGAATCTCTACTCTCACTCGACACGGCGAGTTTTTATTATACACTTTGATTTAGATTTAATGTGTTGATACCTACTTGATGCGAATTAAACAAGAAGTCGTCCGGCATTACTTGCGCACGCGAGTTCTGCGAATATTATGAAAAACACATGTACAGTGTCGCTGTAACGTTGTTGCATACATCGGAAACAATTTTATAGCAGCAGTTTATCAACGATGTCTGGAAAACATTGTTTAATTCTGTAAAATTACCGCAAGGGAGTCCCTCTTACCTCGTACAAGTCGAGTTAATAGTTGTAACAGGATTTAATTATAATTACAGTGAATTAATTCAACGTTAAACGAGCCCAACACAAATTTATAACTGAGTAGTGAGATTATACTGAGGATATAGGGACACAATGAAAATAAGATGTTTGCGCAGCTGCGTCAACAAAATAATTCGCGCCGCTACGACAATCTAAATTATACGAATGTGCATAAGAGAACATTTTTGTCCACTTAAGTGTATAAATATAACTGACTGCGTACGACGAGTGGAATTAAAAAGAAGATCTACGGCGCCAAGTATCGAATAAATTTAAATATTTTTTCGAAAAAGCTATTCTCCACTCCTGCACATTCCAAGGCAAAAGCGAAACTCCCACGACTTTATAGGACGAGTACGAGTCGAATATGAGATAGAGACAATCACTTTCGTCTTCGTTATCTGTCACTGCACGTGCTCTTTTCGCGCATTTATATTTACATGTTTTGTGACGCAGGAGAACAAAGAGCGCGAAAAAACTGAATGCGGCACTGACGAAATAATACAGCAAGTTGATGCGATTGTATCAGCTAATCCACATGTGGAAAGTTAGAAAGACAGAGAGACAGAGAGAGAGAGAGAGAGAGAGATGAATTGTGAAAAAATATAAAACAAATATCCCGTACGGTTGAATTGAAGTCGAGTTTCGATTCTATCGGTATTTGGGCTAAGGTAATAAATTTGCAGAGCAGCAGCCTTTTTCGTGTCGCCTCAAGGAGCTTTCACTGGTCAACGAAAAGCAACAAAAAATACGAAGTGGAGAAAGAATATCCGTATGCCAGTCGCATGCGGGAAAGAGGAGAACGCGGAATTACTTCTCGTTTTTGCACCGGTTTACTGTTTGTCCGATTTGCGCGCGCGATATACTTTTGATTTTTGCATGCTCGACTGCGCTGCGACGTCAGGTTTAGTACAGCGAACGAAAATCTTTTTAATATCGCATACCTCTCCTCTTTCTCTGTCTCTCTTGTACGGCATATGCGACATTACATTACACGTGCTTTTTCCTCTTTCTGTTATCGGAACTCGCCGGTAGAGAGTGTTTTATGTATCATTTATTGTTGAAAAATTCAGGTGAAAGCACTCCTTAAACGAGTCAACTATCTCTTTTGAAAATACTAAAGCCGGAGATAAAAAAATAAAAATATTTCAATATTTAATGCCAGAGAGCATTTAGAAGTGGAAATGAAGCAGAAGCGATGACAAGCTCCGCGTCTTGATTGGAGCGGCGAATGATAAAAAAAGAGAGAGGGATATCGTGAAAAAAATTCATTCATGCTGTGGCGACCTCTGCAATTTGTCTATGTATATAGAAAGAGAGAGAGAGAGAGAGAGATTAACGAGAGTTGGACGCTCCATATATCTATAGAGCTAGAGCGACCGAGGTGAAACGGTAACGGTTGATGCGCGTGGCGTTTGCTCACCTGCAGCGTGACCTTGAAAGGCTCCTGTAGCCGTTCGCGCTCCAGGAGGTAATCTATGGCACCGGGCATCGCGTCCACCCCTTTGGCCTCCCTCGCCCCCAAATACCAGACATAGTACGAGCTCTTCTTAACATCCTTGCTGCTTCTCCCCCGTAGGGCCATCACTTGCTGCAACAGAATATCAGTTATTATTATTTATTTTTGAACGATATATCATTGTAGATGTATTATCGGTACATATAACTCATTTTAGCAATAGCGCATCTGTAGCCTTGATTCACCTTTCCCTTACTGAAAGTTCACCTTATTCTCATAAATCTGCTTTATATACATGATTCCTCGGTCAGGCCCGAGACGTGCATATAACTATAGCTTTCCTCTAGCCATCTCTCTCTCTCTCTTTATATATATATATACGTCTCACTTTATTGGTACGTGGTTCGGTCGCGTTACAATAATAATGCAACACGGGCATAAAAATCGCAATAAACACGTTAAATATTTCCCTGCGAATATTTACCGTAAGGTTTCACAAGCTTCTAAGAACGTTTCTGTGTATACGTACACTGTACATATACTTTACTTGAGAAAATATATGCGCGTTCTACATTTTTTCACGCGTTTCTGCGGCTACAGTGAAATAGAAACCCATCGAACAGATCAAATTTAAACACGTACATGGGTATATTTTTTTATTAATTAACATACATTTGTATTGAGCTGAAATTCGACCATGAACTCCGTAGATAATTCCAAGTACATAATATGTCACGAGAGCGAATAAAATGCTTATTCCGCTATCACCTAGACCCAGTAACTTAAATCTTCAACACGTAAGTAATATTCGAGGCGAACACACCCAACCGACACCTCTTTATTATAATATACCCGAGCAGAACCTACACAACTCGGTAGCAATTATACCGGCACCTCCACGAGCTATATCGCATACCTATAAATCACGTTCACAAGGAGCTCATGCGCTAAGTGCGTTAACATTGTGTATCTACATATATACGTATATAAAGAGAAAGAGAAGGAAGGAAGATATGCGAAGGATGAAAACACTATATATACGACTTAGGATCGCGGACGCGCGCCCGCACACGCTTAACCTCGCTACCTGAATATTCTCGACTATTATATTCCTACAAACGCGCGACTTTCTTTCTCTTTGTGGCGCGCTCTATTCGCTATTTATTCGCGACAATGTGTCTATATGAACGATCGTCCAGCGCGAAAATCCAGTTCGGAACATTCATTTGAATTTAGATTGGGCAACGTTATTTTTGCTTTGTAAATCGATTTTGAAGAAAATAGTTCGTGCTCGAATACCGACGTACTCACAGGGATAAACCTCGTTGATTTAATCAAATTACGCATACGACACATTTATTATTTTCATTTTATTCGCTTGATAAGAAATATCCTTCGAATTAATCCGACTAATCCAATAAGTCAAAATTCAGAACTGAACGCGATCGTAGCCCGAGACTTCGTGCAGTATATAAAAAAGGATGGAAATGCATTTGCATAGATGTACACAGCCGCGTACACCGCACCTGTGATAATGCTCGCAGGCTTATACGCATATACATATATATATACACGAACGTCTACATGCTCAGTACACACAGTTGGAGAAAGAGAAAAATAACAACTCGGAAAAACCAGTTGTTCATACTCACCCGACTCTCTCTCTCTCTTTCTCTCTCTCTCCCTCCCTCCCTCCCTCCCTCTTTCTTGCACTTAGGAGATGCAAGAACGCAACCAAGGAAGCAGAAAGACGCATCATCCCAAGAGCTTCGCGGGAAAACCGCAGGCGGCAGGAAATTATCATACGAAGTCTTTTCGTTTCGCCGCGCAAAGAGCTATGCGAAATGGAAGTTGAGCAAAGTACGATGCTGCAGTTTACATTGACGTTAAGCAGCACGTTGAGTGTAGCTACAAGGGTTTAATGCTCTCTAACCGAGAGTCGATAACTGACCGGGCTTTAATTGCCCCCCTTCACTAGCGGCCGGTTATATTTAGAAGAAGTCTGCTTTATTTTTGGATGATTGGAAGGTATTTTTAGATGAAACTTGTTATGTACGCGCGTCGTCGATTTATCTGAGTGACATGTAGTCTAGTTGTAGCGAAGTGTAAGTTGGCGATAAATGTTTGAAAAAGTTTTATAAAAAATAAATAAAAATAAAGAATGAACGTTTCTCGTACACCGAGAGAATGAATTTTTGTTCAGAGCAATTTAGAAATATCCCTCGGAAAGGGAGCCAGAAAAAGTCTTTCCGATCAAGATCGAAAAGTTCCGAGAGTCATGCAGCTATGTAGCTGTATATACACGAGCAACTTCCTTCTTCAAGCTTCAAACTCTCCTCCGAGCGGAATGCTCTATCGCAATAGGTACATATAGTATGTACGTGCACGCGACTCCGGTAAAGTGCAACTACACACAGTGACGGCGTAGAGGTACAGTATATATACAGCACACTGCTCCCGATAAAAAAGGAACGTAATCTTTCTCGGTGCAACTATAATTTCTTTTTTCGAATTCGCTCCGAGTGGTATTTTTCCTCTTTCCTCTGTCTATTACACAGGTTCACGTGTTCTTGTGTTGAATTTTCCTCATTTTATTTACTTTCAATTCAAATATATACGAGGTACAACAAATTGGCTCGGAAAATTGTTTAATACTACGGTAGTTCAGTATTATAAAGTCGTTGGGATGAAAGTTAGGGATTTCGAGTCGGGAGTTTTTTCGGCCAAAATTACGCTGTAGTCAGAATTAAGCCGAGTTGTTAGTTGAAATTGCTGAGCGTTTAAGCTGCATATTAAGTTAACTGGATGGCTTTTTCATTTCCACTCGTTATTGCGCATTGGGTTTTCAACTCTAAATAAAAGCCACGAAATTTGCGTATCGAGAGCTACCGTGGAAGGAAGGAAGGAAGGAAGGAAGGAAGGAGAGAAGAAGCTCCTTCAATATTTTTGTTCTCTATACTGTGCGCATATGTTTGTACATATTGCAGCGTGCGCAACGAAGCAGGTATAATAACCGAAGAAGGTGACGCCTGGTCGCTTCTTCAGAGATATAATATAAACTCCACTCGGCTGGAATGGACTCGCGGGAATATCGAAGACTCGGGAGTAGAATATAATCGGTAATAAGCGAGTCGGAAGAGAAGAATAGCTAGAAGGAGAGTATAGTAAATGAATTTCTCAAACGACACAGTAGCCTGCAACACTGGTCGAGAGAGAGAGAGAGAGAAAGAGAGAGAGAGAACCAGCGCCACCGCTTCAGCTTTCCTAACAGCTAATCTCGCGACGAAATTCCTCGATACAGTGCGTATACCTGTAGTGTGGACAGCCCTGCGCGCGTATATAGGTGTACGTGCTCGGTAGAAACTCACCCGAAGAGCAGCGCTCGAGAAGAGAGCAGCAGCCGCCGCTCGCTCTCCTCTTCCTCCGAACTCTCCCTGCGCAGCGTATACTCTCTCGGCGACGACGTCCTCTTCGCGCGTGTAATACGGTACGCGCTACGGTACATATACCCTGCACAACTATACACAATCGCACTGGTGAAGAACGCAACTCTTGGCACTTACTTACTACTTGCTTCTCCTGTACATAGGGGAATCGTTATTAGCTATATCGGTCTCAAAAATGACGATCAAAGAAAAATGCCAGCAAGCCGTAGCACATGGCGACACTGTGTTGTGAGAACTCGCGCACAGAGAGCTCGATTATATTTTCGATCGAGTGAAAGAAAGACAGGCACGAGCGTACGCTACGTAGCTGGAGCTCGGTGGTACACACGGACCGTCTGGTGGACGTCGGCGCGCCGTACTGGCGAGTGTGCCTCGTCGCTCGCTCGCTCGAGGCTCGAGGCTCGAGCGCACCTCTCCTACGCCCGTAACGCGCGAGACGAAGACGGAGGCATTTACGCTACAGTTTACGCGCTGGGACTCGTAGCACGGGCTATACCTTCGAAAGGAAGAGACGTCGAGCTGCGAGGGAGTAGAGAGGGGCTCACGAACTCGCGCGAAGACAGGCAGAAACGCTTTACCTGCGCGAGCGATACCAGAAAGAGAGAGGGAGGAACGTTCACCGCGAGTCTCGTTCTCTGTCTCTCCATCTCTCCATCTCTCCATCTCTCCATCTCTCCATCTCTCCATCTCTCCATCTCTCCATCTCGCTGTCTCTGTCTGCCTGGCTTTTCAACGAGACAGCGCGAAGCCGAAATGCGTGGGTGCAAAAGGGACAGACAGGTGGACTGCAGAGCGCGCCTGCCACACCTTCCACTGTCTCAAGACGCGAGAGCGGGAGAAATTAGAAGCGATTTGCTTTCTTTTTCTATGACCGGCACTATGTCGCTTATCTCTCTTTCTTTCTTTCGTCTTGCTGTATCCATCGCACTCTATACTAAAAGCTAGCTTCTACTCGCTCGAGGGAGAAAGGAGATACAGCAATTTACCCGGTCTTCCTTCTCTCTTCTTCGCTCTCTGTCCTGCTGTCTGTCCTGCTGTCTGTGCTGCTCTTCTCCGTTGCTAGTGCAACCTTTAGGTGGGCCCCATCCGAAGCTGTGCATACAGCATATACCGTGCAACTCGTGCGGGAAATAAATATATATATACATAAATTCAGACTCGACAACCGAGCGATGGTCGGCATGGTTTATTGCCTGTTGCGGTTCTTTTCTCTTTTTTTCAGAGATATATCGCAAGGAGAAAGAGCAAACCGGCGATTCGTCTTCGACGCGCGGTAACTCGCGGTAACTCGCGGCAACTTGCGGCAACTTGCGGCAACTCGCGGCTTCTTTTTCTCTTTTCTTCGGAGAAAG
Organism: Apocrypta bakeri; assembly: GCA_018906985.1. NCBI lineage: Eukaryota > Metazoa > Arthropoda > Insecta > Hymenoptera > Pteromalidae > Apocrypta > Apocrypta bakeri. Next base: position 3,207,707 of record JACCIA010000008.1, on the reverse strand, counting down.
TGACAATCGATTTTCGGTTCCTTTCGACATTTTTTTTGAGCTCACTTTTTTCAGACGAATCAGATGGATGATTCGCGAAACCGTCGTATCCTCTCGCGCTTCTTGATTTCTACCTTGCGTACACAGAGGATGATCATATATTGTAAGGCTGGTCTCACTGCTTTTGTGTGTTTACCAAGATCACCTCGTGTGCTCGTCGGCTTCTATTCTATCTAGATACTACCATATACTTACTGTAACTTACGATCAATCTGTTTACTCGGATCTTAATAAAAGCTGAATATTTCGGCCTACATCGCGAAACTTATAAAAAACTTATAAATAACTTATAAATAATGTATATGCTACAAGGTATATTGAGAATTGAAAATAAACGCGATTGTGTAATACGAGGGGGTATGTCATAAAGCTATACTGATTGTAAATCGATACCTATACAGACGGATCTTCTATAGAACTCGTATCATTACTTCCTCATAGGATAACACTCGTGTAATTAGTGAACTACTACTATCGTGTAAATTCATCAAGCTCTTGAGCTTTATATTTAAGAATTTTATTTTTAGTTCTGTTGGCAGTATCTTATGAAATCTCAAATCTCAATTTATTAAAGGAGCTACAATTGCAAGGAAAAATCCCAACATGCCATTCTCTCACTCACTCACTCTCTCTATCTCTCTCTCTTTATATTTTAACCTGGGATTGATTTTACTATAATTATTGACACCCTGTGATTCCCGGTGATGTAATAATTATTATTTTTGTAAATGCTGTACAATCATTCTTAGAATAAATAGAATTATTCTAAGAATTCATCTCCCTCTCTCTTCCTTCTCTCCTGCCCGTAAGATCATCGAGGTTCGTCCTGAATTCATCGGTGACGACGAGAGAGCGCTTTCGCCGAGGCTTGTGTGTATGTGTGTGTGCGCGCGCTCTCGAGAGTGTTATGCAGTGCTCGGTAAGAAAGGATGTGTACCTGCATGTACTGAGTAATAAGAAGAAGAAGTATAAGGTGTATAAGTAGAGGTGCTGCCTCTCTTTCGCCTGAGCGCAAGTGCGCGCGGTATATATGTATATAGTACTGGAGAGTAAGTAGCGAATATATACATGTAGATATACATATTGTCTGCGATTCTGAGAGGGTACACAGTACACAGACAGTGATCGCGTCTGACCCCTTCTGAAGCGCGCGAGCGAGCCGTCCTCTCTCTTTTTTGAAGTCTACATTTTGCATCGGTCTTATTGATTCCTCGGGGCTTCGTTCGATGAATTATTTCCCTGTACTGCTTCGCTTCTAGTATCGATAGTCCCGTAGAAATTGTCTTCTCTATCGCGATATTTAGAGAGAATTTATTGAAGTATTCGACGTATATGAGCAAATCTACGAGATAATGTGCTACCATAAAATCAACAAATTATTCGCAAAGGCAAATCGACCGGACCGTTTTTACAAAAATGAATTGATCACAACGTTGAACTTGTTACTCGGTCCGTGTGGCCGAAAACGTAAAAATACGTTTTTTATGAGTTTTTAAGCATTTTGAATCAGAGGACTTGTCAACTTTCGTGAGATAATTTGAGAGATAAATCATTCACTTGCTAGTCACATATACTTAACCAAAAAGTATATTAAAAAGCTTTGTATAAACAATTTTGTTCTATTTGGACAATAGAAAAGAAGATACAAACAAGTGCATTTTTTTAAAAATCACCATTTTTTGTTTTAGTTCAAATGTAACAATTTTTCTTCCAAGAGTTTATGTGTTTTCAATTTCTTTTGCAAATTGAAGCTTATGGTAGAAAATTTTTAAAGAAATACGAATTAAAATTACTAAACTAGAAAGATACTAATAAATTTTAACTTTTAAATTTAAAAAATTTTAGAAAAAATTTTTTTTCGGTACGGTCTAGTCTTAAAAGACTGATCGAGTAAAAATCCATAATCGTTTAATAATTGGTACGTCGCAGATGTACCAATTATTAATTCTGAAAAGTAAAACAATTTAGTAAACGTGCGCGATTCCATAGAGCTAAATTATTTGCTATGAAAATAGGAAAAAATCTCTTTATTACTCTTACTCAAGAGACACTTGGAATCGAATAAGAGAGAGTCCATTCGATATCCCCTCGTGAAAACATGTTCGATTTTGAGTTACCGCGTCGTTTCCAATGACTCGTGAATGTGTTGTTCACTGTTCAAGTGTTCGTATATAACGTAATGTATTTTGTAGAAGATCCTTTACGCGAACGTATATACGTGGTGAGTAAATAAAATTATTTTTTACCTACGAACGATTTCTCGAAAAAAGACGAGTTGTCTAAATTAATGCTAGTACGTAAAGAGATCGTTGAATAATTGTACGAGCACACATAATAGGCCCATATAGCTTGTGCACCGCAAGAAAAACTGTACCGCATTCCGGCACTCCGGGAACCACGTAACATCTGACTTGATTCCTACTGCTGAGTTCTATATCCATTCACGTGTCTTTTCTCACTCATAAATAGACAAGTGTTCTTCTGTTCACACGCAACGCAAGACAGTAGTGCCCGTTTTTTAAACGAAACGAAATGAAATATCGAACATTCGCAGGAACCAGTGAAATTTATGCATGCAGAGGAACGTAGAAGGCACGTAGAGGCTAATAGTTATAGGAGTCTTTATAGAGACGCAAGAGGGCCTTTTTATCGTAATATGGGCTTTCTTTCGACGGACGATTACGCTAATTCCAGGGGAAGTTGCTGTCGAAGTTAGAACTTAAAATTCATTCTAAGAAATATAGAATTCGACAAATACTTTCTGGAATTTGAAAGTGTTATTTTGTTCTGGCAGTGCAAAGAATCAGAAACATTCACATATTACAGACTTCAATTACGTGTTCTAATGTAAAAATAAATAGAACCAGATGCTTTCAAGGTATCGTTGCATAATTGACTATAGGGCTCATTTCGTATTTTAATTATTCCATGATCAAAATCTTTTTCTGAGACCTTGATCGTTTCGAAATATCGACTGGTTCATTGAGATGTTTTATAATCAAGGCGCAGTTTGTGGATGTATACCCTATAAACCCTACTGCTATCATTTTTAAATCTAATTATTAGTAACCAATTTCAGAGACACTCAAATATCTCATTCCAATTTTAAATAATTACTTATAACTCATTGAACCTAATATTGCAGGCTTGAAATTATATTTCAATTTGATAATATGGACACTGCATTACACCATCGCTAATTATTACTTAACTTAAATACTCAGCTTATCTAATTATATTTCGTAATGTTAATTTATATTTTCATGTGTGCGTGTGTATTAAATTATTAAATCATATTAATGAATATTTCAAATATATTAACATTATATTTATCGACAAATCCATGAGATACAAGAAAGAACACGCGATACCTGGAAATAAGAAATTCTTCATAATTTCCTAGTACTTGGGTATCTCCTGAGTGGCAAAATGCAGTGCTCACACCTTTTAAGGTATATTATAATATTATACATTAACACATTAACACGCATTAACACATATATTATATATCTAGACCTCTCTATACATACTGCATAAAAAAAGTACTTTACATAGACTTTATATATACTTTATTTAGCTTTTCTTTGCAAAAAATATCATCAAATTGACCTTTTAAGAAAAAAATTATAAAAACTTCAGAGCAATATGCATATTCTAATCTAAGAAATATCTTCACGCTAAAAAATAATATAAATTTACGATTTCACAAAAGTGAATAATTTGTTAAGAAAGTAGAAGGCAATATTTTTAATTAAAAATTAAGTTCTGAAAACACCACTCGGAAAAAAAAATTATGAGTATTTAAAGAAAAATTGGAACGAGATCCGTATTTTCGCAAACTTGCATGTTTTCTAACTAATGATATTTTATATTTGTAAACCTAGATAACTTTTTATGTAATATGATATCAATACTTTCATGATTTGGAAAACGAATTTCCAATTTTCCAGTTTTTTAATAATTTTGGCTTATAACTCGATTTATCGATTGAATCGGTAAAAGTCAATCACACCATTTGTCTAACAAAATCAAAATAGACAAAACTATGTTATTGAACAAGAAATGATTTGACTTTTAATTGATTATATTGATTATTCACATTTTTATTTCATTATTCTGGTAAAAACCAATAGCACCATTCGATTCTGCGACTCAAAATACACGAATACGTGTATCGGAAGTTAAAATTCCAAAATTTAAACTGGTGTTAGAAATTATAAAGGTTTTGATTTGATTTTTACATGTATATATTATTACATGTAGAAATCGTATCAAAAGAACAAGAAACCTCGGGGTGCTTTGAGGCGCGTAGAATATATGTGTGCGCATGATTTTTGAGGTAGGTATAGAAGCAATTTTGTTCTGGCCCGAATAAAAAAAAAATTAACGTCCAGCCTAACATACACATACATATACAGACAAGCGATAGCTGCCATTGGTAGTGATTTGAAAAAGAGAGTCTTCTGAAGCGAGCAATAGCATCCGAGCAGGAAAAGCATGTGCATTGTGAACGACGGCGATGAATGCACTGTGATCATACTTTAGGCGCGCTTGGTCTATACGGAGACAGCTACAGAGCAACGGTTAGAGATACGCTATTTTTTTCTCGTTGGACTGTGTGGTCTATGAGACTATTTTATTTAACCCACGGTAAGTGACAATCGAATGTACTAAGTAGTAACGCCAATGATGCCAATGAACACTTGTGTAATTATAGACTGACACTTCCGTGTGATGACCAATGGAATTTCATTCCTCTCCTGACCCCAAGTAACAGTAATGCTTTTGTCGAATGGAACTCAACACGTCAACAGATGTGCACATCTAGAAGCTGTACTATCTATAAATGCAAGCGTTTTGCATCTTTAGCTACAGCTGCATGCTTTGTATGCGTACATAACGCTTCTGAATTCGGAGCAATGATAATTTACAGTAAAGCAACTACAGAATAGAATGTAAACGTATTCGCCACGACTATTTACAATAGATCTCTGCCAGTATATTTATTTTAGATTCCATTTTATGCAAATAGATATTATGTAAGCTTCATGTAGGATTTGAATATACCGAGTTGTTCATTGTACTTAATAATACTAAATAGAAATATATTGAAAAAATTAATAATATTAATAATATCCAAATTCCATGGATACAATAATAAAAGAAACAAATAAAAAGGAAAAAGAGCTAAAAAATTAATTTTTTAACTAGCTAATGAAGAAAAAGACTAAACGGCGCGCCATTATCATTGCCACCGCATTATCTTCTTCGCGTGTGATGAAAATGAATTTTGCAAGAATAAGAATCACAAAGAAAATAAAGGAGCATTCGGGGCATGAGTAATGGCCTAAGAAAAGGATCTACTACACAGAGAGATCCGTATAGTACTTCGAGTCCTTATTAGAAACGACAATGCGCGACGAGTGTGCCATGCTTTATCTATCTACGCGCAATTGCGTCATGCCCACTTTGAAATGCCTGTTAATTTATTTGATATTTGATATTCTACAAGTAAGCTGTTTTCAATTATTAATTTTTTAAGAACAACACTTTAGAAGAACATTGACATTAAAGGGGTATATTTTAATTAATGAAACTTAACTGAAAATCATAAAATCATGAATAATAAGATACACGCAAGATATTTTAGAATTAGGAAAATTTTCATTTTTTCTACAATTCCTCGTTGAAAATGTAAAATCGTTGAACTTCTAAAACAATTGAAGAAAAAATTAGGCATTGGGAATTGAAATAATGCTGTCGGATGTTTATTACTTTTTTACTGGTTAAATAGTACTTGTAAAAAATGTTATTACCCACAATTATCTATATTTACTAAAATTATTTGACTTATTCTAAAACTTGAAATACGTGAAAACATGAATGAAAACAATTCTTTTTAATTTTTTTATGCAGAATGAACAGTTAATATTTTAGTTATAAAGTTTAGAAATAGGCTCATTATAATCTTTTTTTTTCTAAATTCCCATAAAATAGAACTTTAATAATTCAATATTGCAGTTAAATCTATAAATCCTTGAAGGCTATTCAATTATTAGAAAAGTTCGGATTTGATTCGTCAATGTACTGACCTCCTTATAAAACTTAAACATCTGAATGTTGGACGACCAGGCCGTCCAAACGTATCTCATTTCTCATCTGAATCTGACCGACACTTCGAGCACTGGTTCGAGTCGACGTGGGACACTCAGTAACACTTGTCAAAAAATCCAATTGCACTAAGACAGAAAAGCAATAATAATGTAGAAGAAATAGTATCGCAATGATGAGTGTGCGCCTACGCGTCGATCTACAAACTGAGAGCTCGTCGCTCACCGAGACAGCTCGAAAGACCGTGCGCTGCTTCAGCCAGTTCATAACTAGTTCCATTCGCGCCATTCGATTTTCTTCCTTTTATCCTCCCGGTAAAAATGCATAGCTGGTCTTTATGCCTATACTTGTTACAGCAGAATTTTTCGTTATTTTCCAAATAACTAAATTAATAGGAGGCCATGGTAAATGGAATTTCAAAATTTAAGCATAATTTTTTAATGAAATATAGAGATATTTCTACAGGCAACGATTTCACGAAAACAGTGCAGAATTCGAAAGAGAAGGCGGAAGGAAGCGATTGTTTGTTGTGAATACGGAAAAAAATTAATCAATGTCTATAATTATGCACTCTTTCACTCGACTTTCTTCGCTAAAACAATGGCAGATCTCGTCGCGTGATCTGACAATATTCCGCGTGAAGGAGTCATTTCCAAAGTTTGCCTCAGCTCGAAAGTGAGTTAAAATAATAATAGAATGTTGAATTTACATGGTCCAATTTATCTTTTCAATATAATTGATTCTTGATTATTGCATTCTGTACTTCAGCAGAGACGCAGAGAGAAATTCAGATCGTTTTTGAACTTTCCCCTCAATAAACGATCACAGGATTATCATGTGTAGTGCAATGAGGCAATATTGTCGTAAACTTTTTTTTATATCATAACAAAGTATCACCATTACATTTTAATTTATATATAGCTCAATACGAGCGTGCCACAAACATAAATTATGAAGAGCTAGCGCATTATACATCAGACAGATTAATTAATTATGTCAACATTTTTTTTCTTCCAAAAATTATACACTGTTCTTTGAGACTAGATCTTCCTTCGTGAATTTTTTAAAATTATTTTCACAGAGATTTTTTTAAGTTACGGGATATGAAAGTCGGGGAAGCATTCCTTACTAAAACACAAAAAGGACTTTTCTGGTGATATAAGTCAAATTTTACAAATTAAATACTTTCAAGCTTGTAGATAAAGGTCATAACAATTTCCTAAGCCATCAAAGTATTCAAATGCAATTTTTAAGAGGTTCAATAGATTATGCACAAGCATATGGACAAATCCACAAAATATTGAAAACAACTCGGTACCTGGACGCCAACAAGTTTTTCTCGAAACAAAATGCTTGAAAGCGTGTTTCGTACTTCTTTGCATTTTCGGCTAAAACCACCCCCCTGATAAGCTGAAAAGTATGAATAAAGCATTTTTTACTCTGTAGGAAGTTAGAAAATAGCGTCCGAATGATGTGCTTTTGGGAATAATTCTTTTATTTTCCTCGAGGATTTATAAAAAATTAAAGTTTTGTTTATTTTATCTCCCCTTCGTATGACTTCGAAAGAAAAATGAAAAGAAAGAAAGTTGAGACCTGTTATCTGTATGTAGCTGTCGAGTACACGCAATTGCCAAAAATGTAATACTCGGTTAATTTGTCCATTGCATATTCCATTATATCTTGAGATATAATGGAAATGAAATGGTTCTCGTTGTTAGACAATAGATATCCGTTAAATAATCCTTTTGATTGAAATTATTGCTTAGATGAATACACAATAATAAACACGAGATATATAGATATGTCCTGAAGCGCCAATGTAACGCGATCGTTTGCGAGAACGATTTTCTGATCGGCACCACTACCGGTCGCTACTTACCGGTCGCTACTTACCGGTCGCGCCTATAATTTTTCACGAACATCGCGAGCAAACGACGAAATTCATAAGTTACAAGTATCGGGAGTCCACACGGTCGAATGGCATTAACAATGCAGTAACTTCACCAGATGACGTGCATAACGTTAAGTGCTCACACGTATCTCCTCTAGATATAAGGTATGCTCAAGCATACCTATAAGTCTCAGAGAAAAAAGCTCGGGTATAATAAGTCTCGTACCGTGCGACGGAAAATCTCTCAAAGTATATTACGCACGTACGGTACGGAATCCGCAAAGAGAGGAAAACAGTTCGGGAACTCCACTGATGGAGCCTGACGATGATAATGATTGAAATATAATGAGGAAACTTTCACTTATGTGCGAATGTGCGCATATGCGGCTAATAGCTAATAGCTAATCGTGTGTCGTATATATGTAAATACATGCGCGCTCTTTGCGCTCGCAACACGCTGGATTACGAGATTTTTTGTCAAGTTATTATAATACGCGACGCTGTTGTATTTCGAGTCGAAGATAGATTTTCAATCCATGCGACTTTCACCCGTATAATATGTCTACATATACCCTTAATTGGTTTTATGTCGTATCGAACAAATTTATTACGAGAATTATAATTTTCTTTCTCATGTATGCGTGATTAATGTACGTATCATCTTTACTCTACACGGGGTGTCCAACAATATTGAAAATACCTTTATCTTTTCCCAGGTAAATTACTTTTTAAAAATGTTAAGCTCATTCCTTAGCTAACTGTTGGCAAAGAATTCACTAGTGGCTCTGGATTAGACCTCATCGATGATGACCTTGACGGTTGTTTCGAGGTCGCCTCCAGTTTTAAGTTGAAATCGTTTGAATGATGCTAATCGAAAAATAAAAAGCGTAATGGCTTTTAATTTGAAGGATCGATGATCTCTATCTATAATGATCCGATCGACTCTGTGAAACATTTTAAATTAAAAAACGGCTTAGACTATTTTATAGACAAAGTTTTTTCACCCAAAATGGCATTTCAATTTGATTCTCGACTTAAAATCTCTCAATACTGAATCAGATTATTGCACAGGGATACCGTTCATAAATTCATTTATTCGTACTTTTTTATTTCCACCATTGAATTCAAAGCGTTAATATTTACTGCAGGGATTTAAATTACTTTAACATTATTAAAAAATAATTTACCTGCAAAAATTGTTACGTGTTCCCAATTTTATTGTTCGCCTTGTATACAAGATTAGTCGAAGCTCTACTGCTTTTGCTCGTCAATATACAATCGAAAACTCTCAGGATTTCCTTCCAAGAAAAAAGCTTGATGCGCAACTCGATCGGGAAGGAAGTAGAACTCATTCTACGATACCTATAGATGTATAAACGTATGTCTTTCAAGGTAAAAATAAGTGTTTCAATAATATTAATTTTTCCAATTGCTCGTGCCTTACTAAGTTAAAATAAAATTGCTTCTGTCATATTAATTTTCAGTTTCTATAAGATTACTATTTCACACATTTTATGCAATATTACAAATCATAGGATGAGCAGAGTGATTGAATTGTTCTTATAGAATGAAAAAAAAATAATTTACTTACGCGCGTATATGTTTACTGGATAACAAATGCTTTGTTTGTTGAAGATGCGAGAGAGATAATTAGAATTCGAATTAGAATTAAAATTCGAATTAATTTCTTTCAAAGTCTAAGGGCGCAAAGTCTTTTATAATCGGGTACAAAATGAGATGTATAGAGAAAGAGTCAAAATACATTAGCAGGTGAGGCTGGCGTTGCAGCTAACAACAAGTAGCGTAAAATAATAAATTTATGGTATTGATACGATTATTCCAAAATATAAACTAAGAAAATTAAATAATAAAATAACAGAAAATAGAATATAAGCGTAACAAGGTAAAGTAAGTTAAATAGTAAAAGATAATATAAATAGAACAAAATAAAATAAGGCAAAATATAATAAAATAGAAGGGTAAAAAGGCGCGTTTATATAGCACACCACGTCCGAACAAATATTATATAAATTAATCGTATTTACAAATTATAAAACGACGAGGCATGGATCGCTGGAAATAATGTAACGCTGAAGAAAAGCATTAAATACGTCTTTATAAGAGGGTGCGTTATAAAGAAATATGGATTTCATGCGGGATCTTATTCTAAAGGCGTTCGCTTGCGATTCTAAACTCTTCGATCTTTGGCTTATAGTTTTTTTTTATATTTCTATGTTGTATATATGCAGAATTGCACATACATATAGACTGACACATACATGGAGCGGGAGATTCAAGGCTCCCGATAAGTTCGCATTCTGCGCTGGTCGGTCTCATCGCATAATGCTTTAAGATTATAAAATTCGTATTGTCGAGAATAGAAGTGGGACGTGTACGAATATAGACGATTGTACGCGAGCACGAGTACGCTAATAAACAATTACGGGAAGGGAGTTCGATTCATGCCATAGACCATTAAGGAAGCATTTTTCATTGTTTAGAAATGCATACATAACTACTGCATATAGGTATGTGTATTTGCAACCACTTCAATACTCTTACGCACTGATAGATGCACGCATTGATAGGCACTCCGATAAGTGTAGATACTCGTGGAGTATTTACATTTATCGACGTATAATTTTAAACAAACTATGGAAACTCATTTATTTTTAAATTTCTTCCTGTGGCATCAAGTGTTACTCAGTGGCAATCATTCTATTTAATCTATAAAAAATATTGTCACTTCCAACTGTATAAAAAAATCAATAATATATACGCTATATTAATTTTACTAATAGCTGTACTATTAATTTTTTAATTATTTTATAGATAATCTCTTTTTGCAGTTTAATTTTAATTTTTGCAGTACTTCCAGGTAATTAAGAATCATAACTTTGTTCATTCATTTAGTAATCACAGAATGATTTTACTACTCGAAGGCTAATTCGGCTAGTCATCTACCGAATAGTACGAAAAAATAATAAAAGGAATATTTTTTAAGCGAAAATAATTCGCTTTGATTTAAACATTTCAAACATTTAGGCTCACTATTCAGGTTTATACCTTTTAATTAGCAAATACTTTCGGCTTGAATCAAAAGGGTTTATGTAAAATTCTAATAAGATTTTTACAAATACTCTACAATATCGAAATACTATCAAATATGTGGATTCATCTATTTAATCTATCTATCTATTATTTTACCATTCGAGTTTGCAGATAAAAGCCCTTCTCGAAGTCAAACCATCCATCGAATTTATCTTTTGATTTTGTGCCGAGTGAGGGAAATATGTTAAAGGGACTTTGTATTTAAACTTGAAATAACCTGATCAATGATCAGATGATGATGATGATGATGGAAATTCATTGTGTGTGTATATCGTCCTTTCTTTATATTGTCCAACAAAGTAATGATTTCAATATTTCATTTTATGCATACAAATCAGTCATCGCTCGTCAATGCAAAGCATAATAATGTACAGAGATCGTTTTCCATTTATTCTTAGGCAGGGTTTACACTTGATTTCCCTCACTGAATTTCGAATCTCTGAAATAAACAATTTAATATTAATTAAATTATTATTTAAGCTAATATTGTTTTCTCAAAAATATTAAAAAACATGTTTTTATAAGACATACCAGAAATTGTTTTTATCATCCTGTGCAGAGTTGTTTTTGAATTTTAGCTTTGACATAGACAACAAGCTCAAGAGTTTGATAGATTTTATTTTCAAACAACATTATTTGTACGTCGTTTTGAATTATCGAAATGTAAATTTACTTATGCTATAAATAAATATCGTTATCGAATAAATAATAGGATTTGTTTGAATAAACAACAACAAAGTGATATTTTTTCATTTTGAGACTCTTCACGTTGATACAAATAATAATGAATTAATAAAATACAGTTCTACACAATGTGACTTCTAAGTTAGAATGCTCTTCGAAAATATTTCGTACAACGTAATTTTGCTCTTGAATCATCGAGAGAAAACCTTAGCGTGACTACCTTACTTAAAACTACCTACATACATCTTATATATAAATATGCATAGATTCTCTCACAGTATTGGCGCAACATTCCGGACACCCGCATGTAAACTCAGAAGAAAAACATTTGTGTACGAGATACTGTCGCAATATCCCTTTGCTTAGAGCACGAAACAAATACCATTTCGATGTTATCAGTAGCATGCGTGCATCTTGCGCGAAAAAATAAGCGCAAGCCGGCTCTACTACCCAACCGTACTTCTACCCAACAATATTTCTCTTGCGCAAGAAACGCTTATATGTCATGGGAGAGCCAAGCAAGAATCGACGACATCTCTCGGTGTTATTATTGCAATATATCCTCTCGCCGTTTAAGCTGATTTGACTTTTAGATGCGAATCGGCGATACTTTTGGGCGTCCCGTTTGTTGAACAAATATTTATGAACTAGTATCATTCACTGCACTATCTAAATTGATTTAAACCACGAGCATGCGAAGTTATATTTTTTTAGAATTTCAGTTTTAGCGAGAAATCTAATGTTACTTGAGCATAAGGGCATATGCTTTGACGTAGTAACGGCAGCCTTCCACCTTCGTTCTCTAATTCGACACCGTCGCGTAACAATCGCAAGATGATAAGAGTAAGTTCATAAGGTAACTCGGCAGGCATAGTAGTGCACCACCGACTTACGAAAATTACGGGCGCTAAGAGGAATTCATTCGCTTTCGCACACACACATTTCCCCCTCAATAATTCAGAAATTTATTCATTGCCGAGGAAACCCTGTCTCTTTCTTTCTAAACTTCCTTTCTACGGGCAATTAGATTCGAACTTAGCGGTTCGGCCGTAACCACGCGTTACAGTGCGCTATCACTTTCGCCTTACAGTAGATTCACAAAATTCTATAAAATAGGCCTTGTATAAAACTTTATTCTCACCTAGAAACAGAGCTCAATGCACGAGTTGCACTTAATGTAAATCGTTTTGTAGACAACGAAGGTAGGTTCAGTATAAAAAAAAAGTAAAACAATCATTATTTTCGTTAATAATATAAACTATAAATCATTTTAATAAATATAATTTTTTCAGTCATATATTTTTCAGTAATATATTTATTGCGACTCATATCAAAATATGTTATATTATATTTATATATTTCTACTTTAAAAGTATATACTGAAAATACCAACTATGACTCTCTGTATCTTATAGGTAAACACAGAGTCGTTCGTAAAAATAGCAATATGCATAACTTACACTTACGTATGATAATAATTTCGGAGAAAGGAGACGCGAGTTCAGCTCCGGAACTGTGTTCTGTGCTAGTCTCGTTGCCTTTGGGAATTTTTCTGGAGATAACGGAGGGACTTTATTGGCTTCATTAGAGCTACACGAACGAACATATTATGATTTTCACGCGATGCATTTTTCTAAGACTATCTAATAACCCTGTTATAACGTGTGCTTGTTACAAATCAATTGATACGCGTGATCGCTTGTTTTTTTCATTTATAATAAGCTACACTGCTCTGTTGGTTAGACCAGCACCAGCGAAAGTAAATTGAATTCGAAACTTTCTTTGATTATTTTCATCTCATTTTGTTCTCGTGAGTCATATGTGCTCTTGGCTAAGGCACGCTAGATTATTATTATTATTATTATGCAAAAGTTTACAGAATGATATAAAAATTATTGACTGCATCAAAGAAATTCATATAAATTTTAAAAGACTAATCGATATCAAATTTTTAAAGAGTAGAACATCGACGAGAATGTTGTACAGTTAGAGTCTCTAATAATTAACTTATATATAATTATACAAATAATTATCCATTGTGTTTGACTTCTGCAATAGCTTCGACAAACATTATAATGATCACCTGTTTTTCAACGCGATTAAATCGTCTTCGAATCACGTAAACGAGAGCTAGTTTCGCGTTGAAGAAATAATTGCTAGGATCATATTGGAAATTTTTGCTGTGGTTTAAAAATGTGAGAATGTAATTGGAAATTAATCTTGGTTTTGAATTTGTACTTAATATTTTGGAAAAATTTGTTCGATAATTCATTGTTCATTTTATGAGTTACGTAAGATTATTTCAAAACAAGCATCCCAGAAAAGAATGAATATTTGTATAATTTCAATGAATCATTCTACGATTGAAAAATTACGAAAAGAAAGTGTCTTGAAAAAAAAGACAACAACGCATACAATAAAAACGTATAAATGTATATGAAATTGAAATTTTTTAAGTAACAAGAGACTCTTATTTGTAACGAAAAAAAAGTCAGTTTGACACCTGCAATCCAGAAACCTGATCGATTACACAAGCTCGAAAAGAAATTTCTCTGTTTCGATAGTTGCAGATCGTATGTAGAACTGCGAAAAACGGTCGTCGAGCGCAGCTTTTCCATTTTCTCCGTTCGCTCCTTTTTGACTGGTTTTTGCTGAGTTCGTATTCTCGAGCCCATTTACAACGACTACCGGGCGACTTGTTCGCGATTTCTTTTAACGGGACTTTCCTCGGCATCGACCTGCTGCTCTACACACTGGGTTCATTCCAACAAGATCTGCTTTCTTCCCATCTGACGGGTATATTTAATCGATTACTCGTATAGAACTCTATTTGTATTATGCATATAGAGAGCAATTTGAAGTACCGTATATATACTCTACATGAACAAGCTTTAGGTTCGATGATTCGATGACGAGCTGTATGGAAACCAATCGATATCTAATCTCTCTATCTCGGAGCAAGCGAAAATAATTTGCTGTATGAAAAAATGCATTTTCACTGCGTAAAATAGGTGAAACATATTTTATACATATATTAATAACATGAACTATTTTGGTAAAAAAATGTAAATGTTGAGAATTAATTCTAATGAAAGTTTAATGTATACGTATATATTATGATTATATTATGCATTTACTTTTATTCAAATAGAATTATAACATTTTAATAAATACAATTTATTTTATATTTCTACAACATTTTTTAGAATACAATATTTAATGTAATTAATTACTTACGGTAAATTTAAGGAAAATTCTTTGACAGTATTGATGTCAATGTTTATCAAAACAAATCAACTCATATAGTCAATAACAATAATTGATTTTAAAATATACAAAAATTGGTTTTCATTTGAGAATCAATTCTATTTTATTGAAAGATTTTGTATAATTAATATAATTATGCGTGGTATGCAATATCAATGATATTGTCACATTCTATATACCCATACATTACTTAATTTTTATCTAATATGGCCCTGCAATGACTGTATAAGCTATACAATGACTATATACTCCACACACGGTTTTACGATACTATCATAATGATATAAACCCAACATACACATACACATATTTACAAACCCCATAAAATTATTATACAAACGCAATTGCGCTCGTATACTGTACCACATTTGCACTAAAACACATATTCTCGAAAACTCGAAACTTCTTAAGAAGTTAGGACGTAAAAATCCATCTGGCAAATAAGATATTAAAGACAAGTGTGTCGGTGAGGTAAGCGTTACAACCTATGTCTTCCATAAATAAAGATTAAGACTTGTCTATCGCATAGACAAGACTTTACGCCCTTTCTATTAATTTCTCGCTCAGGCAAAAATTAATGAAATTACACTAACTATTTGTCACTAACGCGTCACATCCTAACGTGATAGCACTAAATGTATTTAATACTGAAGATTAACTTAACCAAAAACCGAATGGTTATACCTGTTCTGAAATAAATTTTGTTATATTTTTGAAAGAATAAAATTTACTTTAATTAAAAAACCATATTTTGGATTTAGAATACGTTTATTTGAAACTATAATTATTTTCATTAATATACGATATTTACAGTAATCGAATAAAAATTGTACTAAGTATGCACATGACTTTGATGAATTCTGTAAATAATTAAAATTTTTTTAAATAAAAATATTTTGTTAAATTTTCGTAGAATTATCCGTACAGATGCATTTTAGGAATTCGACAAATTTGTATCGAGTATCGCAATATTTTTTTGAGACTAAAAAAATACACAATATTATGTGAATATTGTGAAAATGCCAAATACTGAAAAATTGTCTAATCGATAAAGGAGAAGGAGAGTTTCTCTACAAAGAACGGTGATCGTTTGATTATTTCGAATTTAGAGAGCGACTTAGTAGCTGAATAAACGGGAAGTGAAGGCGGGGGTAGTGGGGAAGAAAGTGATGTTTAAATCATAACCGTTGAAGTAAAGGTCGAACAGCCGCATTGCTACGTATGTATTACATATGAAAGAGAGGAGCGTTCACTAGCGCATTTTACAAAAGGCCACACCGCGCGCTGTGCTTACTTTCTCCCGCTTGATGCAATGCCGCGAGCTAAGTGCGTTGTGCTCTATACACCAAGGGAACGATGATTCGCGCTTGCTCCGGAATCGAGTTTGTTTTCTTCTCCTCCGCCCCCGCCTCCGCCTCCGCCTCCGCCTTCCTTTATCTCTTTCTCTCGTATGCAGCTGAGCAGTTCGGGCTTTTTACATGGCGTTGTCTAGACAACTGATCTTTCTTCACTTGCGTATGCATACCTATATGCGAATTGCAAGCACGAGTCGCGAGTCCAAGAGAGAATCACCGGATTAGAGCACTAGTGTCTGCCTTTATTGTTGTTTCTTATGCAAAGACGATTATTATGCGTAGACGAATGTTCAAAATTCACTGGAATAAAAGTCACTTTTTTAACTATCAAATATAGATATTATATAAGGCGGAATATTTAATATACACGATTATTATAATATTTACTGTCGATTATAACACAATGGATACCATTTATTTATATTAAATACCTTATCAAGTTGACGGAACTACGTGTCAAAATAGAAGCGTTTCTCACTGTCACGTCCTAGACAGGATTGACAAAATTGTATAGAAAATTTTCTCGTTTTTTAGCCACAATCTTTCGATCGTATAGCTAGGGAAATGATAAAATTGTGAGGAATTTTGTGTTTCATGTAACAGAGAACTACATACATTCATATAGAATTCAATGCAGTTTCTATTTATGGTAAACGACAAAAGTGGAAAGTTTGTTATTAAAGGAATGTATAAATTTCATAGGTCGCCATAAATACATTCGTATAGAATTCCTTATGGTTCTCTCTGTCTTTTATTTGGAAAGATAGGAAAATGATTTAATGGATAGAATAGGAATTTAATTTTTTTAAATTATATACTCTTTGATTTATTTTTACTTATTAGTGTTTAATTAAAATTTCATTAAATAATATATGTTATGTTTACTCACTCTTGAAGTTGTAATAGTTGACACTTTTATTACTTATTAGAACTCTGGCTTTAAGGCAGTTTTGAATATATTTTTAAATTTGACTTGACTTTAACTTTTTATTGAACTTTTTCTAATTGTTTATTGAATTGTTTATTGAATTTATAGGACTGCTCGAACTGTTTGACTTCTTGGACTGTCTTTAACTTTTTTTTGACTGCTTTTAACCGAACCGAACGGCACTATTTATACGCTGTTCACAAGTGACAACGTAAACAAAAATTGTAATAAAAAATGCAAGGTAAGGTTTATGAAAGCAAGGTTGCATTTCTCCGAACCATGAGCATTTAAAAAGACATTAATAGGATTTGGAATTGCAAGCTAATGCTTACATCGCGGAAGTCTTTAGGTCAGTTTAAAAAATGTCAACGTTACAATTTCTTGAGCGTCTTGTAGAAATAAATACAATTGCTTAATAATAATTTTAATATTCTTAATTATTATTAATAATTCTATATCACTTATTGAAATATGTAAGTGAATTGTATTATTAATAATTTACATTTAGTTATAATTAATTCTAATTTGTTGATTGGTTGATTTGAGATACTTATTAAAACTGTCTGATTATGATTGTGGAATTCTTTCTTATAATACTAATTCGTAAATTTATCCTATGGTCTAATGTTGGCTGAAGATGACTTGTTAACTGGTGTTGTTCTTCGTAGTTATATCTTGGTATTGTTGCTGCTGATGTTGTCGATAATAAAATTTGCTGGATGTTACATCGCTAAAAACACAAAAAAGACTTCTTCTAATATTACTTTTCTTCTAATATAGATTAAATTTTGCAAATGAAATACTTTCAAACCTGTAGATGTAGGTCATAGCAATCTCCTAAGTCATCAAAGTCTTGAAATTAAATTTTAAGAAGGTTCGATCATGAGTTTCAACATGAACAAATTCACAAAGTTGCAATACAAAAGTATCTACAAAGGTCTCAACTTGGGAATTCAATTCTATTTCTAGGTATATCTATTCGCCACTTACATAATGACTTAAATTGAACTAACTACGCTTATAAGTTTGTCCAAGTTAACGCTGAACTAGTCTTCAAATTTAGTTTTTAATAGATTCGATAATCGGTATCAACATTCATGAAGATGCCTTACAACTTTATGGAAGTGTCCATGAATTTCTGGCTTGAAACAGCTATTGTATAAGCTATCGTTCGAAAAATATGAGCTTCCCAAGATTGGTCCAAATTTCCAGTTCTAGGTAGAACTATACCTTAACATTACGTGTGATTAAAAAAACCTTCTTTTGCATTTTCAGAGAAAGATAAATATAAAATTATTGAGAAGAAACAAAGATTTTTGACACATCAATCTGTCGGAGAATTACCCTTATGTATATATTACACGGCTATTAAAATGTTATATAAAAAAAATGTTACACCAGTTAAAATACACCAGTCAAATTAACGGTACCGCTGGTATTGCACCATGCAGTGCAAGATGAATATAATTTCTCAACCCGAAATAATATATAATTTAGTGATATGTATTATATTACTAAATTATAAGAAATTAACAATACAAAAGATAATGAACATTGTTAAACTAATCGAATTGAGAAATCTCCATTGTTTTGTAATTTATTCTCATAACACGTCAATTGAATGCATTAGTAAAATGACTATTTTGGATTTTCCTTTAGCAGCAAACCAAGATAAATAGTTTGTTTTTAATGCATGAGTACATTGTATGTATTATTCTGCACATATAAGAGTATTAATCAGGAAACAGAACGGAAAAGGTGTATAAAAATACTTAATACGAGGAAGGTCATAGAGCCACTTGAAAAACAGATGAATAATCCACGAAGATGCGCTTACAATCTGTTGATGTCATTTTATCCGGGTATATAAAGAAGTATCAACTATTCACTTAACTAGTCATTGCACTAGTCTAAACGAATTGCAAACTTCTAATGGGCAAACTTAACTGCGTTATCATGAAATCCGCACTCTTAATAATAAATAGCAACAATCGGCGTCATCGGAGTTTATTCGGTGAGAAAATTTAATATAATTATAATGCAAGGAATGTTCAATTAGCAACCGACGTGTTTGACGTTGCGATATGAAAGAATACCCAAAATTAAAATTCTTTGAAAAATGCAAATTCTTCATAGGGTAAGCCTGATTTTGATGCTTGCGTCGCTGAATCTAAAGTCGATCTAAGTAAGCCTTTTTTAATATCAATAACAAATTTTACATTGTTAAGTATTAACATATAAAATCATTGGATATTTCCAGAGTTGTTCAAAGAAATGCTTGACAACCCCAGCTTCAAAGCTACTCGAGAATTAAACTGCTTCGCAGCATGCCTATTAAAAAAATATGGCGTTGTGAGTAAATTTATATATACAAATACGATATTAAAAAATTTGATAATTTAATTGTAAATTGTATAAATATAACCTACGTTTGTTGAACATTTATTCAGATTGATAATAATGGCCATGTGAACCCATCTAAAATAGCTGGAGTAACCGACGATACTAAATAATGCACGGAACGTCGTAAGTGATAGTATTATTTTAATGCGAGATAATATTATACATAATACTTTTTTTTGTATTTTATAGGAGGTGTAGATGCATGTGACACTGCAGGCAAAATAATGGGATGTTTTTTGAAGAAGGGCACTATGCACTTGTTCCATGTAGAATAAATTTTCGACGTAATTTCAACTTTGATGAATACTTTTTGAACGGTTTACAATGTCAAATAAAAGAAACGAAAAAAACCTTTTTTACAAAATTCCTCGCAAAATTATACTCTGCGTAATTGAATAACCAGATAGATCATAATTTTTTTAAATGCAATACAAGCATTGTTGTAAACATTATCAAGTGGTTATCGATAATTTCAAGTATATAACAAATTTGTAGTACAATGAAGATGACTAAGTAAGGAATCTTCAAGAATAAACAAATACGTGAATTGTCGAGAAAAAAGATCGAAGCACAAGTATAGAGAGAAACGGATAAAGGATAAGAACTTTTCATATTTACTGTTCTACATTCTATGTGTGCCTGTGTGTATGGGTGCTTATCCGGTCAATCAACCAATCAAAATATTTGTTTCTTTTAAATGATGATCTTTTAGATGACTTTTCTTTGGAATCGCATCTACTTTTCAATAATTTGTAGCTCCTCGGTAAGAGACCTTCTCTTTGACCAAAAGAAAGCCTTTCTGTAAAATTTGCTAAACATTTCTAATAAAATACTCCAAACTCGTTACAATAGATTTGTAAGCCATCTAAAATAACATCTTAAAATAACATTTCCAAAAGGTTGGATCGTTTTGCAGTTTTAATTCGATAGTACTGAAATCAGGAAACGTATAGCAGCAGTAAGTTGTTAATAATATTGTTAATTATGAAATAATAAAGCGAATAATAAAATGTAAAACGCTCAAAGACGGAATATCGGTTTATTGCAAAACACGCTTGATTGCGTAATAAATCAGTTTCAACTTATAGAGATACCTGTACGAGCGTCGGAAAGAGTTGGAAATATGTCACGTTGAATACTTTGTTAAAATTTCAAGAAATTCAATGCAGAGGAAAAATGAAACTACCAGAAATCGGAAAAGTCCAATAGGACTCTTATCGCAGTCGGATTGCGTGTAAGAAAAATATGAACAGCGATTGCTGGCGAGAAAGCCGTTTAACTTTAGCCTTTAGCCGTTAGAAAATTGTCAACTCGTATGTGCGCAGCCGCAAGTCTCGACCAATGACAGCGTTGGCCGAGCGTTCGGTTTGATTTGAAAAAAACGAGTCGAACTGTCGAAGCGACAACTGCTTTGTGAAAAGTGGAAAGAAAGTTATTATTGGAAAGAAAGTTGGAAAGAAAATTGGGGAAGTTGAATTGGAAATGAATTAGGAAAGTGGACGAGACGAGAAAGATTAAGAAAAGATAGACTCGTTGCAGCGGGTACAAATGGGCACAGTACACGTTCTTATAGCATAGGAACTGTAGGGAGTTACAGCTACTGGGGACAGACACTAGAACCAAGAGAGACTGGGGCGTCCAGCCTGGAGGCTCCGTAACCGTCCGGACTCTGGAGCCTTGAGGGTTAAGACTTTACTTTGAGAGCGCCAGTGTACTGCGCAGGCGCACAGCCCGACTGCCCGGCAGGCGACAGCCGGTTCTCGTTTTACCAGTAGACCAATACCAAGGCAGCGACAGGGCGACGGCACAGTCCACACTCTGGACTTCGCAGTCTTACAAACGACCGTTACATTTAGCCGTTTAACTAACAGTAGAGAGTCTCTAGCAGAGACATACTTGTATATACACAGAACAGCGGCGCAGCGCGATGCTCCTCACCGATAGCGGAGAGCGGCTATAAATGAAGGAAAAATTTTAGACGCGCGTGTGCGAATGATAATATTATATCGTGAAAATAACAGTCGCACCGCGCGTTCGACGTGCTGTTCGCATTTAAGGACTCTTTAAGATGGCTTGTCTCAAGAAATTCGAGGTTAGTTTCACTATCTAGCTTTATTTACCTCATTGAGGGGGGCGACTTTGTGTACATCGCTTTGTCCTTTTTCCCGCGCGTTCATTTTCATCAATGATTCAAGCCTGTTTTCATTCTTGCGCGTACTGTATTCATGTAGTTTATTTAGTTTTAAGTCAACTCAATTTTCCCGACAGCGTCGGTTCCCGTAGATAAGCGTAATACAAAACATTTTCCCGTTCAAACTTACAAATAGGTAGAATATTACTAATGGAATATTTATTTTATTTTCCTCTTGTATTTGGCAGACAAATAGGTTGCTGGATAAGATTGAAATGGAAATGAGAATGGAAAATAAGAAAAAGGAATTAAAAGAAGAATTAAAAGAAGTTAGAGAGCAGAAAAAGAAATTGCTCGAACTTCAAGATAAAACAGAAACAAATTTTAGAATGGCTTCAAATTTAGAAAATCAATTGGATGAAACAACCAAGAGATTAGAATCATCGAGCAGAGAAAGAGATAAGTTTGAACGAGAGTTAGTAGCCACCAAGTCAGAATTAGCTGGAGTAAGACGTACTCTAGGTGAGTTATTATATTGTCTCTTATTCCATTTTATTTACAACTTATTCATTGGAGTGAAATGTTATTTTTTTCATGTATATTAATATATTAATAAATTTATTTTCATGTAGATTTGGAGCGCCAAGAAAGAAGAGAACTGGAAAGTCGTGCCTTAAATTTAATTAAAAGTGCAAAGAAGAAATGGGAAAATGCAGAAAAAGATAAAGTAACTCAGCTTAACAAACACATTGAATCACAAACAACTCGCATAACAGAGCTATGTACAAGCAATAATGAGATGAGTTCAAAATTACAAAGAATGGAATGTGAACTGGAAACTGCAAATGCTGAACTCCATAAATTACGTGTTTTCCAGGTTTGCCATCAAGACATTTTAATAATAATTTATAGTATTTGGTTACATTATAATGAAATTGATTAACAGGTACAATATAAAGAATCTTTGTCAAAAATGAGAGAAATTAATAGACAAAGTGCCGTTGGTGTTGAAAATAAACTTGAGCAGATATCAACAAGAGCTCATAATCAAATAGCTGAACTTCGCTCCAAATTAGAATTGGAAACTACCAAGAACATAGATCTTGAAAAGAAGCTTAGAAATGAGCAAGATGGAAATCATTGCCGACTATCTAGATTAAATGTTGCTTTAGAACTGTCACAGAACGAGCTAAAAGACTGCCAAGAGCAATTACGAAGTTTAAAAGCAACTATTCCTGCTCGTGATGCTGAGATAGAAACATTAAAAAATCAATTACACGATAGATCTAAACAGCTGGAAAGTGCCATAAGTATGGAACAGCTGGTTGTCACTCTACAGGAGCAAGTGGATAGACTAAACGTAGAAAATGCACAACTGAAGCAACAATTAGAGGTATAACTTACTTCAAATTAATAACGTATGTGACATATGTAAGATTCTTATATATATAAATTTTGTTTCTAGTCTACCAAATCGGACTTAAATGAAACTATGATTAATTTAGAGGTAAATGAAGCTCTTGCAGCAAATTTAGAAAGAGCTACACAAGATAAAGTCGCACTAGAGAGACAATTAAAAAGTACTCTTCAAAAAGAAGGTTTGTACTTTAATTTTAATCTATTACTTTACTTCCACTAATCATATTAATACTTTTTTATTTAAAACAAAATAATTACAGAGGAGCAAGGCCGTAAAGTTGGAAACCTTGAAGAATTGGTTCGACGATTCGAGAAAAGCGTTGTTACACTCGAAGCTGAGAACAATAGTTTAAAGACTGGTCATCAAACACGTGTATCTCTAAATCGTCGTTCGGGTACAACGATCGAGGATGCCGTAAAAATGTCAAGTCTAGAACAGCAAATCGAGAACTTAGAACAACAATTGAAAGCTTGCCGTGAAAATGCAGCTGCCGAAAGGCAAGCTGCGAAACAGGCACAACTTAATCTTTGGAAGAAAGAAAAGGAACTATCAGATGCAAATCTTGATAAAAGAATAGCAACAAGGGAAGCAAAAACAGCTGAAGAGAAATCAAAAAGCTTGCAAGAGGATAAACAGAAGTTGTCTGAAAGATTAAATATGAGAATTAGGGAAGAAGAAGAGAAAGCGCGAAAAGTTGCTAAAGAACTTGAAGGAGTCAAGAGTTCATTAACTGATGCTACAAGGGATGCATCAAGAAATAAATTACAAGCTGATTCTGCTCAGCGGGTGAGTTTTCTTTTTATTTTTTAAGTACCTTTTTTATCATGTGCAAATAATTTATAAATTAATTATCGATTTTAGGCCCTGACACAAGCTAATAAGCAGATTGAGGAATTGCAAAGCTCGAGTGCGGTTTTGCGCCGAGAATTAGACTCGACTCGAAAGCAATTGCGGGGTAGCCAAGATCGCATGGATTCATTGCAGTCTGAAAAGGAACGTCTTGCTCTTAAAGTATCCAAATTTAACGAAGAGAAAAATGAACTTGAACTTAGACTAGAGAAAATTCAGCAAGAAGCTAATGGTTATCAAGTTAATATTGAGCTACTTAAAGAGACTTGTACCGTATTGGAGGAACAGTTGAACGACTATGAGAAATTAACCAGCAATCACGAGACACGTGAGAATACCTTAATTCAGGAAAAAATGAAGTTACAGAAGGACTTAGAGTTGATTGAAACCAATTTACGCGATACTAATGCTTCGTTGAACGAAGAGAAAACAATGCGATTGGTCGCTGAACGGGCAATAGAACGACTTGAGTCTGAAACCAGCGACATCGAGGAAGAGAGAAATGGTTTGGTTCAACAACGAGATCAATACAAAAAGCTTGCTCAACAGTTGACAAAACAGGTTGAAGATCTGCAACAGAAATGTGGTTACTTGGAATGCGAATTATCCGAAGTAAAGAGAAGTCTAGAGATGTCAAAAGCAGAATCAAGAGTCGTTAAAGAAGAGAGCACTAAACATCTTACACGAATGCACGAATTGAAGGAAGCAAATGATTCATTGACAGCTGACTTACAAGAGAGCATTGATCAGGGACAAGACTTGAGAGCGAGAGTGATGGAATTAGGTAAGTTAATGTAGAATAATCATTAAATAAGAAACAAAATTTACTGACACCAATATTTTTGTATAAGTTTAATACTGTATTTATCATCCTTGCTATTTTCTCAATCAATAGAGGAAGTACTTGAGGAGATGCGACAGTTTTATCAAGAACGAGAAATGAAAGCGGGCAGTACATGCCAACAACAGACCAAACTCATTGATTATCTACAAATGAAACTCGAAGAAACAGGCAAGCGCAAGAAAACCTGTCTGCGATAAAATTTTCGGCTCCAAGCAAAAAGAAAATATTCCACCAGTCAACCCGAATGCTCTTCCTATAGGCTATCGAGAGTTAGAAAATCAATTAGAATGCGAACGAGCTAAAGTCAAAACTTTGACGGAACAGTTACTTGCTATCAAAGCTATTCGCGCGACTAGTCCGACTCCAATATCAACACCTGCATCTCCTGAAAAGCAGCCACTAGACGTAACGAATGAGGTAATGGTGCGACAAGCTTCGATGCAAAGAATTCGTCATAATGTATCACATAGATTTAATGTCAGTGTACCTATGAGACCGGGTAAATGCGCCGCGTGTATGGAATCAATCCAATTTGGCAAAAATGCAACTATTTGCAGCAATTGTCAAATTATGACACATCTCAAGTGCTCAGTCTCAGTGCCTGCAAACTGCGGAATTCCAGGTATCATTTCGAGGCAGCTTAATAGAAATTTCAATTCTAGTTCTGAAAGTCTTTCAAGTTTAGGTGGTAGTGTACAAACTTTGGCAATTGATGAGCCGGATTATATCCCTGAAAGAGTATGTATTTTATTTTACAAATTTTAATGTATCATATAGTATATTAAATTAAAATAACCTTTACTTAATTTATTTTGTTTGTTTTAGGATGTCGACTGCAAACGACAATCAGACGAGAACACAGTATTAATGGAAAGTTGGGTAAAAGTACCTGGTCGCGCTAAATCTTGTTGGGAACGTAAATACTTACGCTTGGAGGGGCCTTGTTTATGTACTTATGAGCATCAGCCGAGTATAGGAATGGCACCAGTTTCTCGACTTAACCTAGCTGAAAAGGATGGATTCATCATTAGCGAAACAGTGCATCAAGCTGATGTACCGAGTACCGCCAAATCCGATATGCCT
This sequence comes from Apocrypta bakeri, assembly GCA_018906985.1. Taxonomy (NCBI): domain Eukaryota; kingdom Metazoa; phylum Arthropoda; class Insecta; order Hymenoptera; family Pteromalidae; genus Apocrypta; species Apocrypta bakeri. The sequence goes on along the minus strand of JACCIA010000008.1, from coordinate 3,181,591 downwards.
TTCATATTCAGAATAGAATCCAAGTCACCATCGACATGCTGGCCTACTTCTAGACTAGATATAATGGCTCTTATTGAAAAGGATAAAAAAAATTGGCTTAAAGCGCTCAGATCTTATTCAAGCCAATCAACGAAGACTGACAAATTCACAACTATTGTGAAGTTAGAAAAGAATCAGGTAAAGAGATTTATTTTTTATTGAACTATCATTTTATATATCGTAAACGATTAAACCCAATACTACTATTTTTAACAAGATTTCAAAATTTTGTAAGTAGATTATCTATATAATCTGAAATTATTGAATGACAACTTTTTTTAAGACATCTCGTACGTTGCATTTTACGTCTCATGTTTAAACTAAATTAATCATACTTCTACAATTGATTATGTTACCTGCTTTAAGTTTAAACTCTAATAGTATTTATGAATGAATTGTAATATTTTATAAATTTATCCATACATAAATCAAATATTTAAATAAATACTGTTAGCAGTAAAGTAACATATTAATGTTTTAGTTGGATCTAAATACCGCTGTGGAAATCGAAGATGACAACACCATATTATTTGGTGCTGAGGAAGGCCTGTTTTCCTATAAAATAGGTCGTTCGCGATGTTTGACAGCTATTCGAGGCGTAAAAAAAGTCTACCAACTAACACTACACCCACAAGTAGGTTTAGCACTCATGATTGCTGGTGAAGATCGGCAATTGGTTCAGTGCGATCTTCGTCAGTTAAAAAGTAATGCCGTCGCTGCTGAATGTTCTCGACCAGCAATCAGTACAAAGCCTGTGCTCACGGGATCTGAAAGTTGCCATCTCTATCAAATTCAAGGTGAAATGTTATGTGCTGCTACTGCCACTCACGTTATGTAAGTATGGTTTTGATAGCAATATAATATGTTTATTACGACTTTTTCGATATTTATTATCAATTATCCAATCGATAGTTAAAAAAGATAAACATTCGAAAATATATAAATCCTTTGATTGGTTTTATAAATGTGAATTGCTTACAGCTTGCTTAAATGGTTTACGAATGAAGATTCCGGTGAATTTATCAGTGTTAGAGAGTTGGAAACGCAAGAACCATGCAGTTGTGCCTTATTTACCTCAAATTTGTTGATAGTTGGATGCCACAAGTTTTTCCAAATCGATGTTAATAATTATGCAATTGACGGTACATCATTTTTAATCAATCATTTTAATAATAAATTATATTTTTATAAATGTCATTACGAGAAATGTTGTCCTAAGTATTTACATGCAACTTAACAAACTGTACTGCATTTTAGACTTTCCCGAAGAAGATGACAATTCCATAAAAGCAGCTTTAAGCGGAGTTGCCAGACTTGGTATTTTCCCCGTCTTTGTACTCAATGTTTCAAGCAGTGCTGAAAATACAGAACTATTGCTTTGTTACAATGAATTCGGAGTTTTTGTCAATGAAAATGGTCAAAGGTCTCGATCTGTTGATCCAACATGGAGTCATCTACCTTTTTCATTTGGTAAGAAACTTGACAATGATTCAAACTTAATGATCTTTTTTAAGTATATATAATTATAATTGACTCGTTTTTTAGCCTTCCGAAAACCTTATCTGTTTATCGTACACTTTTCATCTGTCGAAATTATTAAGCTTGACTTTAATTCATACAAATCACATGGAACACATATAGAACGAACTCTGATACAACTTTCAAATCCGAGGTATCTAGGTTTGGCTGACTCCCGAGGAATTTATGTTTCGACTGTGAATTCTATATTAGAAATATTAAAGATTGAAGGTACATCGTGTGAAAAAAGTTGTAGAGGAAGCACTACTAGTCTCGATTCACTGTAAGTCAAATATCAATATAAATTAAGCATTTTCAAAAATTAATTTTACTTATATCTATTTTTTATTTCCACAAATAGGTCACAACACGATGACAGTTCTTCAGAATTTAGCTTTACTTCAAGTTTGATGGAAGTACTTGATGGACATGGAAAAAAAGTACATTTTGCCAATTCATTTGGCCAATAAGAAGTTATTATTTAAGTACATATTCTCTTATTTAAATTCAAGAAAAAGCCCAACGTTTGACTATATTTTTCTAAGGAAATAGTTGCTGCGCATTTAGACAACCTTAACTAATAAGACTTTGATTCAATATTAATTAAAGTATTTTAATTTTAATTGTTACAATCTAGTGTTTTGCACAAAGACTAATTATTTCATAATTCATGAATTTCATACATTTACAAAGAAAGGACATTTCGTCAAAACTGTAGCCTTTGAAATAACGATCATTATAACTCATTCCTATCTTTTATTAAAAGCAATTAGTGAATATGTTCAAAACGTAAAATATTGAATTTACTAGAATGTGTTAAAATCGGATATCACACGGATGCCTATATATAAGCAATTATGAGCTTTACAGCATCTGGTCGTCTCGTTTTTAAGAGAGGAACATTATATTTTTGATTTAGAATATTGTAGATTACAATTTCATTTTATATAAACTTTTTCGTAATGAACTTCGATTCTTGGAAAAATATATAAATATCTGTTATCAACCTAATTTTCTTGGAATAAGAAGTTTTTGAGTGTATATATTACATTAAATTAAATTTAAAAACTCGAGGCATTTTAGTATTTTTTTAGTTTATAAAATTATTTCAAACGTACGGTGCGATACATGTACTATATTACAAATAATCGACTAAAATAATGTTTAATTTAAACCCTAATTTATTTTCAAATATTGTATATGAATACATAAAAAGTGCGTTTTACAGTGTTTAAAAACTTATAAAACATAAGAGCCATTTCATATTGTTTATAAATAAAGTTTTGTATCATAGGCATATGTACTGGTTGTTAAATTTTTATTCTGTAATCGATTTAAATACTGAAAGTTGAATAAACTATACTTTATTTGAATACAAGATTAGTAAACGTATAGTAATCGCACTTAAAAAGGGTGTCTCTTGCATTAGACTGTTTCACTCGCAAGAACTGTTAACTTGAGAGATTTTTTCATGTTCAAGCCAAAATAGATTTTACCGCTGAAATCGTTAATTAATATTTTCAGAACTTCTTTGCAATAATAATGACCTTCATAATGTCTATTGTATCAGATAATTTGAATTAAGGACATCTTTGAATAAATTTGTCTGGAATATAAATTATGAAATAATATATTGTTTTTACTCATCTTACAAAGTTTACTAATCACTATCTTTTTATGTAAAAGAGATATTAATACTGAATACAAATCTATGGAACTTACTCTGCGCTTAATTCTCTTGATAGTTTAGAGGTTATTTGATGTGTAAACTGGTCTAAATACAAAGGGTCTTTAACATATAAAAAAATAAAGAAAGAATAGATTCTATTTAAATGCACAACCGGTGGAAATACCATTCATTGTAATTCAATATATCTGATTATTAAAACATTGATATTGTGGGTATATATTATTTTCGAAGTTGTTGACAAATATTTAAATTTCAATATTTAGGTTAGGTTAGATTGAATCTGAATTATAGGTTGATTGAAATTCAAAATCGCTTGGAACGAACCTATTTCTTGGCATTGGGCGCTTTGACACGGTCCCCCGTTCAAACCAATGCGAATGTTTGCGCCACTAGAAAGAACGTAGAAATTGGAATGTATAATACGGGACACGGCCGCACGGTAGAGAATTAGAGGAAAAAATTATAATACCAGAGATATCGTGGTTTGAAATATTTTTAATTCCGAATAAAAAAAAATGAAAGAATCGTCAATCAACAATTTGTTTGCATACAGTTCGAAAACTTATGAACGAATAAAGAATTATCTCAATTTTTTGAGACATATGATTATTGATAAATTAAAATTATTATTCTCATTACCTACATTACTAGAACTAGAGCGCACCTGGGTTCTAAATAAATTCATTTCGAATTCGTATGTGTGTAAGCGCGAAAGAGGAAGGGATCAGGGATAACAAATGAAATGAAACCACCAGCGCCGACTGCGCGGAGTGGTCCTCGTTTGCGGTGATCCTTATATATTATATTAGGTATCGTATCCACTTCCTGTATTACTTACGTTTGATGTTCCTAGTACATTCGTCATCGTCATGTATATAGCCATATAGAGTATATATTTAATTTTTATTACAATTATTATGTATATATACAATTGTGAAATGTTAGTTCGAAGCTTCCAAGTAATAGAGGTCGCACCTCGCACGTCGCACCTCGAGAAATCTTTGTACGCGCGAGTGTCTGGCCAATGCTCTGATGCCACTACTTGATCCGCGCGCGATATAACACGCTAGACATAAAAACTGAAGAATTTTCATAAAAACTAAATCTAGCTTGAATTCGTAAAGACGATTTCACACGCGAAATCGTATTTACGAAGAGAGAAAAGGAGATTTTTAAAACTCACTCGTAGAACAGTAATTGTCCAAGTATTTATTGCAATAAACATGCACGTAGTCGCAAATTGACCACATCGATAAAATTGTTCGCGTTCGGCGAATCACGAAAGTACCAAAAGAACCATGAAAATACGCCAGAATAAATAACCAACTGCGTCGATAATAATGTAAAAATAGTGTTGAAGAGTCGAAAAAAGAAATGTCATTAATTTTGTAGAAAAAAAAATGGCATTCCCCTTAATAACCGTCGCAGAAAAGTCGAACGGTTATTGTCCCTTTGTCCCTTTTCCTGCAAAGAACGGGGGGGTAAGGCGCTTCAAGTTTCCATCTTGCCCCTTACTCTCCTACCGCGAAGCTTTACCGGCTTTTCTAGCCAATGAGATTCGTTGGTTTCTCTTGAAACGGAACTGCGATAGGTTCATTCCTGTGTAAACGCGCAACCTCGTGACAGTCGCGACCGCTTCCAGCGCTGGCGGCTGGCGCGCGCAGACACCGTCGAAAGAGTAGGGGAAAGGAGAGCTATCGGTCTCTGCCGAGGTGCCTGTATGTGTGTGCCGCTGGCCGCTGCTAACTCGAGGTTCGAGGAGAGAAGAAGGAAGCAACGACGACCAGCGTCACGGTGTGAATTTCTGCGATATACAGTGGCCTCGAAAAATCCAAGTCAAAAAGGTAGAGAGACGAACGCAGCATTATTCTCGAATAGACATTTCAGTGCTTTACAACCTATATATTTCACTCTTTCAGTAGACTTCTCGCGCATTTCCTGTCTCTACAAAGTACACTTTCTTACTAATTTTCGTACACACACGCACGCACGCACGCACATACACACACACACACACATCTCTCTCTCTCTCTCTCTCTCTCTCTCTCTCTCTCTCTCTCTCTCTCTCTCGTATTCGTCGAGGCAGCAACGAGGTAAGTGAGCAAAAGCCGACGCCGCCGTGTGACTTGCCGGCATCTTAAAAAGTACACTTGCCGCTGTTACTAAGTTGACGATAAATCGTTTCGCTTTTTTTCCGACGAGAATCTTGGGCTCGACTTCTTCTTGAAGCATTTTCGTTTTTTTCGGTACGTTGTGCACAGACAGTTAAACGACTACGGATGGCGCGCAGTGAAAAAGGCGGGAGCTGCACTAGAGCCTTATTAGAGCGATACTAGAGCTAGTTGTGGCGTATTTTTTTCGCCGGTCTTACAAATTCGAGTATTCCTTGAGCGCGTAATTTTGCTGAGGGAGAAAAAAAAAGACGCGCGAAAGAAAAGGATAAAATGTACGAATGAAACGTGCGTTTTCACGGAAAGCAAAAGCCGACTGGTGCGCGCCAAGTGCTCAACGCTTTCGAAGATGTCCGGCTCTCTTGCGGTCTGATATAGAATAAGCGACGGCGCTTCTGTAAAATCCTGTAAAAAGCCTTTTTTCCCTTTTGTTCTTGTGGCGAATTTAACGTTCTGCGATCACTTTTTTTAGGGCAATTTTTCGTTTAAAACCATTTTTACCAAGGGCTCGAGCATCTTATTCAGGCTTCTGATAGCATGCTTTTTCTTTACATCAAGACATTAGACATTTTATTTCTTTACAGTGCTGTTTGTCGTTAATCAGTTTTTTCATAACTTCAACTTTTTAGAATTTCGATCCAAAATATTTGACTAAGAAATTTATCGTTCCTTCAGAAATGGCACGAAGGAAAACGACCAAGAGGGCAGATGCCGAAGCTGCGGAGCCTGCTGCAGTCACAGAAAACAATGATGTATCCGCAGCAAAGAAAAAGAAGAAGGAGGTTGTGTCAGAGGAATCAGTAACCAAGGAGGTAAGGCTCCCAAGGGCAGCCAAAAACAAACCTAAGCCAGAACCCGAACCTGTGCCAGCAAAGGCTGCACCAAGACAAAAAGCTAATGCCAAAAAAGCAGAGCCGGCTGAGAAGAAAACTACGGGGAAGAAAGGTTCAAAAAAAGCAGTTGAGGCTGATGTAATCGATGAAGATAAAGTTGAAGACGAAGAGGAAGAGATTCAGGAAAAACCAGTGAAGAAGGCAAGGGGAAAAGCAGCTCCAAAGAAAGCGGATACTCCTGAAAATGACGAAGGTCACTATTATACAAATATTTCTCATTACAATTATAAATAAATGTTATTTATTTTATATCTATTTTCTAGATGAGAAAGCAGTGGAGGAAAAATCTGCAAATAAAAAGGGGAAAGGTCGAGGTGCCAAAACTGAAGGTAAAATCTACATTTAAGTCTTTTTTAATTTGACTTCTCTCATATTATTGTTTGATTTAATGTTTGATATTTGATATTTAAAGATTAAATTTTAAAGTTAAATTGTTATTCGAATTTTTGATAATGTATTATTTTAGCTGCCCCTAAAAAGGGTAGAGGTAAGAAGGATACTGAGAGTGATGCTGGAGCATCTGATGCCGATAATAAGAGTGATACTAAAGAAGTAGCAGACGTTGAAGAAGAAACAACGAAAGAAAATGGAGTAGAAGAAACGTCAGAGAATGGCGTAAAAGAAGCTACACCAGAAGAGAGTGCCGAATCAAAACCAGCAGCGAAGAAGGGTAAAGGCAAGGCACCAGCCAAAAAAGGCAAAGTCGCAACTAAATCCAAGTCTGTAGAAGCGACGAATGGAAACAAAGATGAGACGAACGAGCCTGAGGCCGTAACTGCTCAAAGCGATTAGATTAAGAAATTTTAATTTACATTTTTAACTTGTATTATTTTTATTATTTAAACCGTGTTATGAGAAAGATGTTAATTTCACGAATGTTCTATAACTATAATTAATGTAATAAGAACATTTTTCGTTTTTATTATGATTTCAATCGATCACAAATACAAGCTTGTACTGTAAAGATGAGGCAAAACAGTAAGGATCATATTTTTGAATATTGTACATGCCTGTTGTCTTCGGTAACTGTAATTATTTCTAGTTCATAGAATTCAATGTTTTGTACTTTTAAAATACCAGAACAAACCGTTTATTAAAATAAAAGAAAATTTATTTGATTCCAACTGGAAATATGCGCTTATATTTATGTGTACATCCTATTTATATGAGTCTGGTCGACGAGTTCTTAAAGCTATATATCAATAGTCGGATGTAATCCGCAGATCTGTAGAATATCTATAGTCAAAAAATACGGCTTTGGCAAAATCTTATAAATATTGAACATAATTTATTCCGTTGATTGAGAAATTATATAACAGTGTTACTAGATGAAACGCACAAAGTCATATTTTACCTTTCATAATGGTAAATTATTTTTCAGATCGATTAAAAACAATATCATAGAATATAGTGATGAATATGGGTCGACTAATTATATTTTCAAAAGTGAAGTATTTTTATAACCACTATCTTCAGATAAGTCGACATATGATAAGATTATATGTATTAAATTAGTTTTTTCTATAAGTACTTATTGGACCAGAAAAATTAACTAATAGTCTAAATGAATCGTTTCATTAAATGGAGTAATAACAAGCGAAAAGATTTAATTAACTGACTAATAGTTTATTTAAAAACTTTGTAACCGTTACACATTCTTAAGCAACTAAAGCATAAGTACGTAACTTGTGAACGTTGTATATATTGAACACGTTACAATGCAAGACAAGCTGTGAGAATTATTCAACGTTTACTCTGGTGCTGCTGTTTGATAATGTTCTGAAATTCAACACTTACGCGTTATATCTTTAGAATAATGACATTAATGTACTCCTTCTAAACACTGTTAACGTCTGGTCATCTTCAATATTTATATGTACTTATATTTTTTTATCAATAAACAGCGCATTTACTAATTCATTGATCTAATACATCATATTTTTTCTTTATTCATTTAACTTTTTTTTCCATTGCCATCAGAGTTCACTTATTCGTATCTTTGAAGTTTTCAATATCTCGTTAAACATTAGCATAATAATCAGTAGAAACTAATGAGGTCGCAATTCTTCGAAAAATTCATTTCTCATATGTATATATACGCAGAATAATGAAATCGCTTTCTTTCTAATCCAAGAAAAAAAACCCACTCAATAGTCATCGAACACAATACACAGCTCTCGCACGATTCTGTCATATCTAAAATTGTACCTCGAGTGTCAATTACTTTTTCTGCCTATCCATATAGCAGTAAAAGAGCGCGAATTCATGTGGAGAAATGTGTCACAGCTAGGAAAAATAAAGCCCAGCTTTGTGTATAGAAGAACACATCGGTTTCAGATAAGAAAGCGTGGCGCGACATCTGATAAGAAAAGCGCAACGCACATTTTACACAAGTTGCTTATAAAAATCGTCGTGCCTTCTTCGCTAAGGTAGTACACGGTCGAAAGCCGAGGCAATAACTGACAAAATTATAACGGTGCATAAATTGAAGGAAAAAAATAGAATCGGAAATGGCAAGGCAGGTAATCCTCGTAACATTGGCCGTCACCCTGGCAGTGATGGCCGTCCAATCGACCCCGTATTACGGAGGTGTCTATCAGCAATACGCGGCTGCGCCCAACAAGTCCCACAACCTGATCGTCGGTAGCCGTCAGCCAGGAGATAGGCTTGTTTTTCAGGAGAACATTGTTGTTCCATCCAAGTGGCTCCAGGTCCTCGAGGTCAAGAAAACGTACAATACTTCTGGATATCTTATTACTCAAGTTCGCGCTTTAGATCAGAAAACCAATGGTAATGGCGCTATCGCTAGTCTTATCAAAGGTGGACTGAATTATAGCAACGTCACTTTGAAGTTCAAGAGTCAAAGAAGTCATGGGATCAATTTTGTCGTTCAGATTTACGGTAGACCACGTTACTATTAGTATATCTAATCACGGTATACGTGGACGAACTTTTTATTCCTCAATTCATTCTTGAGCACTGACAATTAAATATACGTTAAAAATATACGTTTTCCTATCCGATACGATTTAGAAGTGTTGTTTATCTTTTTTTCGCAGACCCCGCTTTTTGCTTCCTTCATTTTTTTTCATTATTGTCATTTTTTACAGACACTTTTACAAAATCTACCTATTAAGTCTGACACTTTTACAAAATCTACCTGTTAACCCTTTAAGTCTGATTTTTCCGATTTCTAATGATCGAATTGAGATACTCCAATTAGATATCATCATAAGCAGTTGGTAGTTTTGAAAAATCCACATCAAACCTTTTGAAAATTTTATTTTATTACTTACATATATGAATGAATTTTTTTTTGGAAAACGATTAGTCTTTCTAATGATCTGCTGATTGATAAAGATCTGTATAATGGGTCGGATATAATTTTTAGAACTAGTCATTTTTAATGTCAGCGTTAAATTCCGGTTTCTGTAATACTTTTTATAATACTTTTTTACGTTAGGCAAAAGGCGGAGTTTGGATTAAAGCCTTGTAATAATGAAACACTTTATAATCAGTTTGAGATAATAACTTTAATTTTAATAAGAGAAGGAATGATGCGTGTGATATAAGCGGCCGTTTTCTACGAGTTCTCTAAAGACAAATTACCTCTACTTCAATAACCTCCATATTAATCGATTTCAATGACATTTCACATAGTAAATATTATTTAAGTTCTATTGATCCAAAAGTTATAATTCATAGAATAAAATATTGACGTACTAAAGTTTTCTTATTTCTCCAATTTTTTTTTCCTTTGAAACTATCTACTGTTTTACAAATATTGATCATGACGCGAGATACTTTTTGACGAGCTTTATTGTCGATATAAATTTATTTATTCCCTTCATTTGAATCTGACATCAACTCTTACAAACTTAGGTTTTATCATTATTTTCATAGAGAATACGTTATATCTAATCACCGAAGCATCGCCATACGTTGAATTTAGTTATTAATTGATTAGACATTCTGTTCACGTGCACAGAATGTCTAGTCAATTAATCGCATTACGGGAACACCATACGATTAGATAAAATGAAATACCTGAAGCAAATCTCTCTCTCTCTCTCTCTCTCTTTCTGACTGTGCGGCGCATTGATTAAACTTAGCAAAGCGTAGTGTTTGACGAAATCGAAGAAAAATGAAGTTCTATAGGAATTTGCTCGCCCTCGCACTGATCGTAGCAGCCGCGGCATGGACTACGGATCATAAAGCATCTACCGAAGAAAAAGTGTCAACGAGGTTTTTCACCAGAGATCTTATTGTGGGAAAAAGAAGGGTCAACGACGAGCTTGTCTATCAAAAGAACATCAACGAGGGTGCGAGTTATATAGGAAGGAAAGTTACCTACGAGGAAACCATCACTGTTCCAAGAGGTTACATTATTACCGAGGTTCGAGCACTGGATGTAGTAAACCACGAATCCGCAGCTTACGCGATTGTTACTGGCGGCGGTCCAGGACGGAAAAGCATCAGTTTGAAATTCAAGAGTCAGAGATTCCACGGTATCTATTTCATTGTTCAAGTCTACGCCAAGTTCATACAATAAAGTGCTTTGAATAAAATCTATTGTGGAAAATCTATCTCGCCTTTTTTCTTTTTTCTTTTTTCTTTTTTCTTTTTTCTTTTTTCTTTTTTCTTATGTCGAAAATTATTATCCAATGCTGGAAAATACTTCGAGTGTAAAGACAGATATTTCATTTCTATTGTTTGTTATTTATAGAAATAAACGCATTTATTTACATTGAGTTTTATTTATCTTAAGAAAATTCCTTTAGAATCGCTCCAGTGTTGGCAGCACGATATTTTCTATGAGTTTTATGTCGCATGTATAATCTGCATTGACTCGTAATTATTATGCACTACGATAAAACAATCGTTTTCAACCGTTTCTTCGTTAAAAGTTGCAGCTTTCTGAACATTTTGGACATTTGGATAAAAATAAAGGATGATACATCATCCTATAGTAAAAATTGAATAAAAAATAATTTATATTGAATTTTTGTTTACCATGGAATATAAATGTTTAATTCTTAGCAGCATTAAAATACGAATTTTAAATTAAAAACACTTTTTGTTTTTTAATAATTTTCTGTGTATTCGTTACGTCCCTACATTCATGCGAAAAGCAATGTATCAAAGAGTATTTTATTATTAACAATAAATATTTTAAATTCTAAATTTCGAATCGTCATTTTAAAGATGTTCTTTTGAAAATCGAAAAATTATCAGCTTTTTTCCTGGTTCCCATGTATCCTGTATTTATTTCTATATTGAGTAAAACAAGCCACGTGCATACATTTAGTTTAGCCTGCGACTCGGCTTTTGTGGCCAAAAATGCAAAAAAACTAAAAAAGTTTTCTGTAATTCAATAAATCGATCAGTATTTTCACTTATTTGTTCAAATACAATATAAGCTATATATATTTCAGAAGTAAAATCGACAAATAAGCTATAAATACTTTTTTCGCATCTCTAAACTTCTAATCCATCCATAAAAGAATATGTAAAACTAAACTATAAAACTGTTATACTATTATTTAATTAAAACGGTTCGATAGTCTGTAAGTAATCTTAATTCCTAAATTTGACACGGTTCTCAACACGGTTTAGATTGTAATTTTATCGTTTCATAATTAGCTGGTTTACGATTTATATTTTTTCACTTTCAAATCACTGAAGTTTTCTCGTAAAAGCTTTGTTGCTCTTTGTAACAGTAATGAGTGATTATTTGATTAACTTATAAAACCGGGATTAGATACACTCGACACTTCAATCTCTTTGATAGGAACCGTCTGTGTAAAATAGACATTTGAAAATGTCGTGAAACGTGAAACTGATATTTGCTTTTTGCGTTATTGGAAGAAAAATGGGTTGACTCGTAAAATAAAATAGCTACACAATGCATCAATCGGATAATCATAGCAGTCATCGATCATGCGAATCAAGTTCCACTCACGTCTACGTGGTTGCAACTCACAAAATGCATTCTCAGCTTACGAGACAGCAGGTCCATCGTTCGTGCTCGCGAAAGCAATCCACGAATGACGGAACTTGTTTTGCCTGTGTTTTCTCGTGACTTTGAATCCCAGACTAACTCGTGCATTACTGAGCAACTTTCAGTTAATTGTTTTTTTATTGAATTTTAATATCATGTTCTTATATTACATCGAAGCTTAATTACTATATGGTTACGTAGTGATTTATTAAGCGAACTATCTGCTCCGAATATTTTATTTAAGTAAAATTATGATGCATAATTTATAATTGAAAACAACTCTTAGACACATTTTCATTCTTTGCGTTCAATGAATGGCATAGTAGGAATAGTTGGCATCGCTTGCCAATTTGGCATAACCGAAGGGGATGAATTTGATCGTTGTGTTGGGTTGTCACTGACAGCTTCCGATGTACCTGATTCGTCCGCGTCAACAGTAGTCGGATTTTCTGCTACTTCTGCTGATATAGATGTATGAAATTGTTAATTTTTTCAACATAAATAAATTAACTATTTTTAATGTAGAAATAAAGATTTTAAATCGGACCTGCAGTAGTAGTAGTAGTAGTAGTAGTAGTAGTCTTTTCCAAATACATAGGTTCGGTTTGCTTGAAAATAAAATAAGCTAAATTAGTATTTTCATGCGCAAATAAAATGGGCGAATGTACTAATTCATGGAAAATTCTATAGTATATACAATTTAATAACAACTATCGAAAAATTACTATAATAGTAAATTATTTTATTACAAGACAAATTAGTAGTCTAATTAAAATTATAGTCAATTTTTTACGCAAGATCACAATTTTTAGTGGACAATATCCTTGGTAATAACTAAAAGAACTGTTATGGTCAATTCCTTAAGCGCTACCGCTAGCCAATGATATGCGAGCAAAGCGATAGATGATGTTAGACGACTGGTCGATCTATATATATTTTAGACGAATGAACGGACACTGTAAGCGCAAAACATGAGCGTTATTACTATACTATACTGCTATATTATTACTACTATATATGTAAACACATGTATATGTACATACTATACATATACATATATGCAGTGATGCGCTGCGCATATTTATATAACGTAACTTTTATTTACCAAAATTAACTGACTTCTAATAAAATGTACGATAGAGCGAATGAATTATTAAAATAATATAATTGAAGAAAAGAGTTATTTTAATACGTTTTCTTGAGATTTGTTAGTTTCATCAACTCACTGGCATGTCGCTGGCAAAAAAAGCTAAGCAATTAAGTAGAAGTTTTCGCCTGTAGATACCGTAGATACAGGAAATATCGTATCGTAGATAAAATATGCAATATTTTACTTTTTTTTATATTCTGGTCAACTATTTCATATTTTTATTCAAAAGCAATGTCAAAGAAAAAACATATTAATTTAGATTCCTGGCTTGCATATGATTTTCAATACATGGCATGTGAGTTATAATTAGTGATTGATATTTTTAACTTATAATTAAATTTTGTTCATCGCATATTACACATTCCACAACCTTCGTCCTGTTCTTTATTTATTTAATCTTAGCCTACATTAATCTAACATTAATTCTCGTATTTTATTTTTACAAAAATAGATAAATGAAAAGTCCTTGGATACTAATCGACGAAAAAAAATCATTTGCGAGTTGAAACGCCATACTTGACATCACAATATTATAAGTTTATGACGGAGATAGTGTTAAAAAATATATTTTTTTCTTATAAAACTTTTTATAAAACAAGTACTCCCTATATGTTGTTATATACAGTAATTATAAAGTTAACGTTATTAAAAATGTATACTTACCGCGATTGTGCCTGACACTAGCAAAGCAGATAACGCAGTAAATACGAATGCAAAGATCTTCATATTCGCTTTCTATGAATAAATTTAGACTGTATACTGAAGTTTCAACTCCGATACTTCAATATATACCAAGACTCATAATTGTTTGGTGAATTAGACTAAGGGAAATGTTCGACCTGTGTCGACACGACTAATACAAAAGATTTACGTAATTCGGATCATGTTCGCAGGTATATATGAAAAGTATGTATATACAAAAGAGTTAGGCGAACAGAAAAAATATTTCCCGCATGATTCATAGTTATAACATCAAACAATACACTTCTTTTCAGAAATTTCGTTATCAATTCCCTTAACGAAAAGGCTAATTTAAGGCAGTGGAGACTGTGGAATTTCACAAGAGGATTTTATTTTTTAAAAGGCATAATACTACTACACGATCAATTAATATAATGTATAATAATACTACATGTACGATAATGTCGTTCCAATAAATAACATGATACGAATTATTAAAATATTCTCATGCGTGATAACATGTTGTGTTAGATAAAAACTTTGATTAATATTATCAATCAGGAAACAAAAGAGTCTAAGTCTAATACTTTAGTTAATCTGGTTCGCTTGAATCGACGTTTATCTCTTGCAAGTGCAGATTGGAGAGTAGCTGGAAAATAACTGAAAAACAAGTAAAAGAAATATATATATATATATATATATATATAGATTACGTATATATCGTCATATAACTTTCTCAATAATTCTTTAAAATTCGATTCATAATAATTTAGATGGAAGAATATTCGAGAGAAAAGTACGTACAGCAGTAAAAATAAACGTCAAAACTTTTGTGCGGTGAAAAGAAATTTAAAAGAAAAAGGATACTTTGGATATTCAATTGTTTATTGAAATAAGATTGTACATTGATTCTATATGTAATATTTAATTTTAATCAATAATGATTCATAAAATTCCCGCATTATATTTTCGCGATTAAATTTTTGAGAACATTTAGACAATTCTTATCAGTATCAGATAAACCAAACCCTCTCAAACTTTTGCTTTAAAAAAAGTAAACAAATTCTAAATTAACATTTCTCGCAATTACAGGTAATTTAAAGAAGAAAGGAAAATCATTCGTCACACTCTGGATGTTTCTGTCTTAGCGGGTGTTACGTGATAAGATAAGGTGACTAACAGTCAGCTGTTCATTCGTTGATTCGAGCCCAGCCTATATAAAACTGTCAACAATTGACGCGTTAACATTATTCTTCCGATATCAGTGGAGTCGCGTATTAAGTGAAAGAAAATTTCACAGTGAAAATGGCTTCGAAGCAACTTATCCTCTTGGTCGTCGGTCTTTTTGCAGTCACCGTATACGCGAAGAGCTTCATCGCTGGTTACAGAGTAGCAGGTGATCGTCTAGCATGTTCAGGACGCGTGGACATTCGTGGCGAATACAACCGAGTTGTCACCGCCAGGAGACTCTGTGACTTGTCCCCTTACAAGATGAACGTCACACAGATAGTTGCTCTCGATCGTGGCCTGAGCAATAAAGGTGGATACGCCAGATTGATCAGCGGAGGACCTGGTAAAAGCAACACTACCCTCGAATTGTGGAGCCAGCTCAGTCAGCCGCTCAATTTCACTATCGAGATCTACGGCAAGAGCAAATATTGAGATCGAAGTCGTATTGACCGTATTATTATTATAATACAACTGATATTGATTAGTTGTAATTGTCGCGTGTTGATGTATATACGAAGGACATTCATGTTAGCGTATTTGCAAGTGTATAAATTGAGTGGAATTTTGTGTATTTGTATTTGTATTAATTAACGGAAAAGTAATGTGCTGTATCAAATTATACTTTGGGATTTGTTTATTTATCTGAAAATATTCGTTTTCACCCCTGTTATGTGTGTGTGTGTGTGTGTATCTGCATATACATCTGAAGTGACTCGATATCGAGTGCTGTGTGCTCAATATATTAAAGAGCGTACAGTGAGAGCGTTATTGACATTGGAATGTCAATTTGTAAATTTACGTACTGAATATCGAGCTTTCATTCGCACAAGATAGAATAAAATACATAAAAAATAATCAATAATTCAAAATTGAAAGTATAAGGTTTAAGGAGTATTAGCCGTATAGTCGAATGTAGATCAAGAACACTATGTTGGTACATGCATAGGAGAAATTTTATAAATGAAAACACGAGCTTTACCCATAGAGTTCGATTTAGTAGAACGGCAGCTATATATACACAGCATAATAGCGTGCACTTGTTCAGCTATAATATATATACGTGTATTTCCCTCCATCTCATAAAACTTGAATCAGCGATAACGGGCGCAAGATTTCCAGGGACGAAAGGGGGTTTCGCTAATCTCCGAGAAAATTTACTGGCTTTCTCGTATGGAGCCAAGTCGTTTCCTTGATTCTCCCTTGCGCGTGTATGTGTGCGCGCACGTGTATATATACGAGTAAAGCGGAAGGAGAGAAGAAGCGAACGACGCTAGGCGAACAATCACGAATGCCCTTATGTATAATGTAGGAAGCCATCGGCATCCGCCTTCGCGGCAACTTCGGGGCCACTCGCGAATGCATTATACGCACATAATGCACTCGGGTAATCCGATTGTCTCTCGCCTATGCAACAACTCCGTGAATCGAGATTATAATGCCGTTCGCTGTAGAGAGCTCTCCTTCATATATCTACCGTAAACTACAATAATATTATTCTTCTTTGCAGGAAAAACACGCATTACACTGATGGAAATTCCTTTGATTTATTTTCAATTTTTTAATCAATTAATTAATTCCTCTTACTTTGGAGTTGAGGATTTTTTCAAATGCTCTTGCGAGTGATAAAATCACTCTAGAATTACCGTATAAGAAGCTTTAAACTCAACGTCAACTCGGCATAGAAAATTTTGTCTTTTGTTTGAAAAAGGTTCCTTTTCGTTTCCGAGGCTATAATCGTTCTCGTTGTCGGCGACACTTTATCGCAAACGATGTAAGCGAAATTGTATAGCCTTGCAAAATGTATCCGCAGCTTTTGAAATATCAATGTCTCGAGATTCGCAGGTATTAAAATATAAAAAAAACAGAAATACGAACTAGCCCCGTACATGTATACATCAAGTATATACGGACGTATTTACACTTTATTTTCTATTCTCCGCAACGATAGGGTAAAACGTCGGAGTGCAGTGTACTCGTGTGTCATCTCGCTCGTCGTTTTAAATATACACGATTGACGTCTGCATAATTGAAAAGCCGACCGATGCTACGTGCAGCGGCCTTTTGCTTGCTCCACTGTTTCCAAGGAAAAGCTGTAGTTCCAATTATTTATAAACATATATACCCCGCTCTCTTTGCGGTTAATAATACATAGGCGTACCCTGTGTAATTATTCGCACGAAACTTCAGTTTTTGGATAAACAACAATCGATGCACGTGTGCAAGTTGAGGTCTTATCTATGAGTTGTAGGAAACGGTCATTGCGAGTACGAGAGAAGACCCAAGCCTTTTCCATCTATTGAACTTTCTTGTGGCATGTCATCGTTAAACATTTACCGACCAGATCGATATGCATATAAGTAGACTTGATGAAGCCTTTCTTGCAACGATGGATTTTCCTTTCCTATACTACGTTTTATGCACGCACACGCATTTTATATCTATATACATATGTGTGTGTGTGTGTATCTGGGTATATATCGTAATGTATTATCATAATAGACGTCAAAGTATTAGGCTATTCGAGTGCGATGATTTCGTTAAAAAAAAAGAATGTTTATCGTGCGAAGGGTGAGCTAGTGAGGTAGCGAGTACGCTGCTTTTTCGACGGGGTTCAATTTGAGAGTAAAGTGTGTATTGAGTGGGTGTTCTATAGCCCGGTCACGAACCCGCGACCACTGAATTTGGGCGTCGGCCAAGAGGTGTCGCTTTCTGCAGTGACGATTTCCAAAAGGAAACGAGGAAAATCCGCGGAAATTCGCGGAGACGCTTGCAACAACGGCAGTGTGCTCGCTCTTCTCTGTTATCAAATTTTCATGTTATTTTGACACTTGTTCTCATATTCCAAGCCGAAACAAAAAGAAAACCTTCTATAATAAAGTAGCTACGTTATGTATACCTGTTCCGAAAAAATAACTCGGAATAAACAATATAAATAATAAAACGGCGTGTTTGCAGCGGCATATTAAAGCAGTAATGATTTTTTGGAACGTTAATTACGTGACACATGCGCGTCTCTAATGAGACTCTCTCTCTCTCTCTCTCATTCGTGTAGCGAAACATTTTTCTTTCTATCCTACGCGGGAGAGAATGAGAGAGAGAGAGAGAGAGAGAGATACTGTGCTCTACGCCTTGCGACAACGAGGAAAAATTTACATTCTCGTATTATTCATGCACACCCACCGTCGGAATATGTATATTATAAACGTTAAATACTCTCGGTGTTGTCGCGGCGAGTAAAAGAAAAAGGGTATCGTAGTTGCATTTAACGGGAGAAAGAGCAGTTTTTTTACTACAAATATCCTTTAGCAAGTGAACAAGTAATCGCGACGTTAATACTTTCCCTACAGCGATGATGTAGCGACGCGATATATTTTCTTATATATCGTGGCTTATATATATATATAAACGCGCAGTAGAGTGCAGTAGGGGGTGTCGCAGTGCACGTCGCGTCAAAAGTGTACGAGCCGAAAATGCACTTGCCCACACATACGTGTATTTTCAGTACTATGTCTCTGTGAAGATCAGTACGCTTCTCTCTCATTCACCTTTTCCCTGGGCACTTGTCTACTACTCTGTCTTTCTCTACACTGTCGCCCTCGACTGCATAGCAACCTGTCCTCTTTTTTCGACACTCTCGCGATGTATACCCATACACGTGTATACGTATAATTCCTCGAAAAAACACTGTTTTATACAGCATTAGTTTGGCAAGGATGAACAAAATCTAATAGAACTTATCGAAATTCATTCGAAACACGATGAGTGTATAATAGTTATTAGAAGGATATAAAAGGGTCGATGACAACAACATAGGTCGCGAACAGCGGTGGTGCGAGAGAGACAGAGCGAGAGGGCGCGAGCTGCGCTCGAGCGGCGCGGGGCGACGGCGGCGGCGGCGCCTCGGCAGTGCAGCGCCTCATTCGAAGCCCGCCAACGGACGAGCGAGCAGCCCCCTCGACAACGCACCCGCGCGTCCACACCGGTTAGTCTCTCTCTCTTTCAAACGGGAATATACATATTATATATAATAATAATTGAATCATCGACTCTCTCCACTCCACTTCTCATTTCATAATACTTCTTGTGTTTCATAATACTCTCTCTCGTTGTTTAATTGTCTAGCGTTTCGGTATCTCTCACAGTGCAGTGCGTACACTTCTCTGCCTATATAATATACTGGGAGAATACCACCGCAGGCACGCAGTCGTTTGTTCTGTTAACTTCGTGCGCGCGAAAGAGAGAGAGAGAGAGAGAGTGAGCGAAGTGCACAAGTGAGAGAGATAGAGAGACCACGTGCGCTCCATCGCGAACGCGTGTAGATGTAAAGGCTCTCGCTGGGCAGGCAGGTTTATATAGTGTGTTTACCATCGCGGATATCCGAGCTTAGTCGTCGGTCGGTCGAGTGTAGCGAAGATCTTTCTCTCTCTGTGTTCTGCAGCTGAAACCATCCTGAGTGTGCTACGACTTCATATATTATAGTGCAAAAGCGTATTCTCAGTGTTTATACAGTGTCCACCAAATCACAGTGTTTTTCAGTGCGATAAATACAGAGTTTCGTACACATTTCGTATATACATATATATATATATATATATATTCTATATACATATACACATATATATGTATATATATATACAGATATAAATATATATATATATATATATATATATATATATAATCGAGTGCAGTTTCTTCCCTCCCCCTCTGACCCAAACCCCGTGAATCGCGAGTGCGCGAATTTCCAGGAAAACAGTCTCTCATCTATATTGCCATCGCCTCTCGCGCGCCGTTTATTGTCGCCCACTTCCAAGAAGTGCTCTCAGTCATTCCGTGTATATTCCCTCCAACAACCCCCTTGTCTCGTGTCCAAGTGTCCGCGTATAATATACAACACAGTTTCTTCGCCGAGCTCGTCTGGCAGGTGCATCAGCGCGCGAGAAAGGACGAATTATAGCGAGAACAGAATTAGCCGTTGTCGCCGCAATCCACTTGATTTTCGCTTCTGTACAGTGTGTCTGCCTTCGTGCTCTGCAGTCAGTGTGAGACGGGAGTCCCGACTACGCTGCTACTACGCTCACTTTTTGCAAGTGAGTATGGCCAAAATAAACACTGTCAAAATTTCAGACAAAACTGAGGTTTGCACCTTGAGTACGCGCAAATCCGTCATTTACCCCCCGCCCCCCCCCCTCCCCACCTCACCCTCCCCTCCTTCCCCAAACGGTTCATTTGAAACGGCTGGAAGGTTAATTTTCGAAATATTCGAAGTATCTGTACAATAATAGCACTGGTATAATAATATAAGAAAGCATTAGAACAAGGACTTTGCAGTTCTATGCCCCCATCCCCCCTCCTCTCCTCGCGTGAAAATTTATGCCTTGATAAAGATCCGGTTAAAACGTGCGCGGTATGGGGCGCGACATGCACGACGCCTCGATACAGAGCTGCCGGGAAACTATGCGCTGGATCGCTGTTGCTGCGGTATACAAAGCTGCCCTATGATTTTTCGACGACCTTCGACCGCCATATTGCTGCGAAATGTGTTTTATTTGCGTTTATAAGTTTTTATCCGAATTTCAAATCGGGAGAGAAAGAGAGTGAGAGAGAGAGAGAGAGAGAGAGAGAGAGAAAATCCATTTCGTAAAAGGTCATCATGCTCACGTGGTTACTATGATTTTCAGTTCAACAAGACGGACCCACCGGTTTCAAGATATGCTAAGCAAGTTACGATCGTACAAATGTTTTTCTTAATCAAAAATTCGCACGGAGCTGAGAAATTGACAAAAAAGAGGGGAACTCGATTTCGCTCGCTGCAATTCAATTTAGCTCTATCTACTGCTGCTGAAGATGGGTTGAAAGGCGCAGTTTTTTTATTCGACTTGCGTTTCTATATATTTTCGTCTTCTCTTTTTCTCTTTCTTTTCTTTCTCTTTCTCCGGAGTCTTGTTAATATATGTAGCATTATTGATGATTTTTTGGCCTTTGCTACATGCAACTTTATAGTCATGCGAAAGGATCGTATTGTATCGCGTCGTCATATTTCGTAATTTTTTTCATCCTTTCATTGCTAAATCTTTAGTTATATTTGTTTACATTCACCAATGCGGATAAGTATTACAGTTTATGAATTTGTACTTTAACAACAGACTACATTCCCACAAACCACGTTCAGTTTTAAATTATTCTCTCTTTCCCCTTCTTCTCATATGTACCGCCTTTATCTGTAGCTATTTATCTGCGCCTATACGCCCGTTTGTCAATACACGAGCCGTTTCATCGTTTACATGGCGATTTCTTCGTGTCGCATATAATTTATATATCTTATTCTCTATCTCCTGCTCTAAGCTTCCTCTTTCTCATACCGATAGCTTCGGAATCGATCGGTATTGACGGCGCACCAACGCGACGCTGCGTCACGTTGCCGTGATTTAGTGCAGCTGCAGTTGTGGTTCGTCCTCGTGTACACTCACGTTGATGCAAATCACCGATGAAAAGTGAAAGCGTTTTCCGGGCAGATTCGAGCATTTTTTTCTTTCTGTACACGTATGGGTTTTGGGTTTAGAGTTGATTGAATTCGTTCTTCTTCGGCTAACAGCCCACGACGTAATTAAGATGTAGCATCACACAGTCCGGTGGAAAGCGTAGTGTTGTTGATGTTGTAGATCAGACCGTCATAAATTTTTGCATTATTTCAAACTATACATTTTTTATTTCTTTTTTTTTTTAAGAAAATCAATTTTTTTTACCTTTCGCGTCGAATGACATCTGTACGAAGCGTGTTTCGATTTTTTTTAATAGCGGGATAAGTAATTTATAACTTCGACAACTGTATATATAACTTATGTAGTAGTTGAAAATGAAGCATACATTTTGAATAAACTAAATGGTTGAGTTAGTAAGAATATTGAAAAATCTGTAAAAATATATTCCGTAGCCAATGTGATGAAATGAAAGAAAAGGCATTGACGAGTGCAAAAATTACGGGGACTATTCGTTCTTACTCCACATATTGAAAAGGACGTCGTTAATCTCTTGAAATGCGATTCGTCCGCTTCGATCTTTGCGCATCAATCACCCGAGAGCAAAAAGTTCTTGGGCATAGAATATCAATGAATTCGAGGAAGACTAATGCGTATAGCGAGAAAGGAGCGTCTTGTTGTGCACTTGGTGCACAATAGTTGCGCAATAAGTAATCGTCGATGAAAATTTATGCTCAGATTGATATTTTTTTCTTTGTATTTGACTCGCAGGTGGCCGATCCCTCATAGGGCAAGCTCTCCCGTATAGTGGTTCCTGCACACGGCCTCAAGATTCAGCTGGACATCATGCCTTGGTTTATTCTTTTTCTCCTTCTCCTTACGGTAATGGAGGCCTTTCCTCGAGAGACCAACACCAACCGCCTGCCGGACATTTATTGGAACTCCACCAATCCAATGTGAGTATTATATTATAGTGCCCGTGTTCTCTCTTTCTTGCATACACACGCACACACACACACACACACACACACACACACACACACACACACACACACACACACACACATACAAACATATATATATGTATGTAGCTATTGTGTGCTACCGCCGCTTAGCTGCTATTAAGCGTTATTACGGCTAATCATACTATGTGTGCCCTAAGGCACTGCTGCTACCACTGTTACCCTCTCCAAGTCTTAGGAAAATTCGCGCTGTATACGTGAGTCACAATTTTGCGTGACTCTATCTTTCTTGGATATATGTATATATTATTATATATATTGTGCAATACGTAAATGGAAAAGAACTGCATTTATATCGATTTTTTCGATGCGCTATGGCAAGAGAGAGTTTATTCATATTACCGAACTTTTTTAACAATTCTCACACAGTCGAGTGCGCGCAATCTCGCTAGCAATATCTGATGTTTCATTTAATGATTATGATAAAAAGCAGTAGCGGTGTATAACTAAAATATTAATTTGGTGGTTACTGTAAACATTGCGAAGAGTTGATTTCCGTGAAATTTTACGAAATAAAGAAGCGTGCACACAATGTATCCGTAAACATATTTCAGAATTATTTGTCTTTAATACAGGAGTTAAATGAAGCCGGAATTATTGTGATTGCATCGAACGTCAGCACAGTTTCAACTTTTCCGTATAGCACGGCCAATAAATTATCATTTCGATTTAATCCAGGTCATATATCTAGGCCAATTCAGTCATACGCAATAAACATAATTTTCATAATCTCCTTGTGCTGTATACGCACATGGATGTTTTCCTCTCTATCGATTTCAAATAGATGAAAATTCGAGCATTGTCGAAGCTCGAATGATCACGAAAACGCTAACATTTTAGTTGGTGCTATTAAAAATGAAAAATCCCCTGGACGAACGAAAATTTCACTGAATTGACTGAAAAGACTTTTCACGGAAAAGATTTAATAGTGGAAAAATCATGTATAGAAGTCATATATGAGAACGCTGGATTGTGTATGTAAATATTTTCAAAGAAGGTAAGAGTTCCGGGGGGATGAGAAAGAGAGAGAGAGAGAGAGAGAGAGAGAGAGAGTGAATGTGTCTCACCTACACGCAGGTACGCAGGCAATAGACAAATACATTGATGGTATATATATATATATATATATATATATATAGAGAGAGAGAGAGAGAGAGATAGAGAGAGAGAGAGAGGGAGCTGCAAGCTTACAGCTCCATATACATCAATCCTTCCGTTCGGCAAACGCAATCGAACGTGCGCATGACTCCATGGAAAAGAGCGGAATTGAAAACTCGATGCGAAATATATATCTAGATCTAGTGTAGGTATAGGGAGAGTGTGAGAAAGAAGTATCCGCGATGGCGCCTTCACACCCTCTTGAAAGTCGACTTTGTCGGTCGCTTTGTGTGTACGTGCGCCGCCTCTGGCACTTTCCAGCGGGGGTTACCTCCTCTCGATTCATCTCTTTCTCTCTTATTCCTTGCTCTCTCTTCGTCTACTACTTTTTCGCCTGCTTTTGTCATATTCTCGACCACCGCTTCTCTTTAGCTATGGCACTCAACCGCTTTATTTTTGTTTACCTTTCCTGATTGTCCAGTTACAGAAATATTGATTTCTAAAGTATATTCAATTTTATGCGGAAAAATATCTGCTCTTCAAGCGCTCCACTTTAAACGATGACTATGAACACAAAATAGCAGTCTACGTCCGAGTCTTTACACAGTTTACAAGTATACATTTCTGTTTATGAGAACGGAACATAGAGAGACAAAGTGAGGGAGCATTAACCAGACTAGGAGCATCCATTATATCGATTTCATACTTTGATTATTATCTTCTAAGTATAAATGAGCTAAATTCACCTCTACGCTTATTTATAGATCTGAAAGAAAATTATTCTGACCCTTATGTCTTTAGTTGATCTCCATTTTCTTATGGGCTTGCCTACATGGGCAATCGCCTCGTCTTCCCGTACAACTTATAACCGCAGACTGTATTGGCCAGATGACCGAAGCTGCTTTTCTTTGTTTAGTTTCATCATTACGCGCACATATTTGCAATTTACTGTTAATATCGCGTAGTTGCCGTATGTAAGAATCCACAGTGTTGATCTAATAAAAAACTGCATATAGAGACGAGAACATCGGCTGGCTCCTTCAAGATTCGTCGAGGATTCGATTATTCCTGTACTCTTGCATCGCGCCTGACGAGAGATAGAGCTAGATAGGTAGATAGATAGATAGATACATAGATAGATAGATAGATAGATAGATAGATAGGATAGAGAGAGAGAGAGAGAGAGAGAGAGAGAGAGAGATCCCGTCAGCAGTATATAGGATTCGACTACGTACATGTCTCTTCGGAAACAGGAGTAGAGACGCGCTCCAGAGTTTCGTTACCGAGGAAATTGACTCTGAAGCAGGAGACGCAACGACACTCGTGATGAGCTCTCCTTGCGAGACGATGAACTATGAAGGAAGCGTCGCTCGACGTCATTCGATAGGCGTACATATAAAGCTACAGCGTAGAGTGCCAGTTACGTATGTGTGTGAGTATGTGTGCGAGGGGTGTATATGGGTATGGCTGTATCGACTGCTTTACGAGACAAGCCGGTAAGAGGCCGCGAGCAGCAGCTGCTGGGATGAGGAGAAATTGAAAGTAGATGGGAGAGAGGTATAAACGCAGGAGGCCTGCAATAAGGAGACGTGGAAAGCGATGGAGAAGAATCGAATGAGCTTTTCTTCTTCGTTATGAGAGGATGAGTTCTCCGAGAGCTCTTACGGTTGATGTATGCGGGGAAACTCGGGAAAAATCAGTGGAACGGGCCAGGATAGGTTGGACGCGGTGGTCTGGTCTAGAGTAAAGGTATGAGAAAATACAGAGCAAATACAGGGAAATCAGTGGAATGAATCGGATTGTCAAGATGGGGTATAATTTATACAGAAAACGAGTAATTTATGCGTTAAACGTTTTGTTCATTTGTTATGTCCTCGAATAAGTTTGAAGAGAGAAAAGGCGACTTGCCTTTTCTCAATGAGGTCTCTTAGATTTGCAATTCGACAGAATGCGATGAGTACTCTTTGTACTCCATCTTCACTTGTAGTCTTTGTCATCTTCGATTTTACCTTTAACTGGCTTCTTCTGCTGAATGCTTTCTAAACGACCAGTGAATTAAATGTTTTCGAGTAGCAGATGTTTTTGTTTTTTCATCGCACTTCGCACTTTTCTATTTAGTCTTTTTTATTTCAAAGCTTTCAGCGGAATTGGCAATTTATGGAGGACTAGAGGACAATAAGCTTCAGCTATACGTCCTCGTTACGGGTTTCAAAATCGATGGCTTTATTTTTTCAGTAGATTAACAGTTTTATACAAAGTGTTACTTATACTGTCGTGGTATTCTTCTTGAAATCTATCGTTATTCTGGCTTAATAATGTGCTTAGAATTCGAGAAAGGAAGAGAGAAAAATGAATATCTCTGGATCTCGTAATTGATTTATGAATAATTTACCTTAAAGGTAAAAGCAGCCTGGTATCGTGTAGCCACGGCTTTTTAGGTTCTGCGCGTTATAAGGTGTATCATGTTTTCTTTATCAGATTCATGACTCCACGTTGTTGGGAAGAAACATCTGCCTCTCATGTACACTTTGCATTTTCAAATCAGCTCTATAAAACACGACTGTACAATTTTTCTAGAACCACCATCTCACTCTCAAATGAAGCATCGCGAAAAAGAATTAAAATGGTAGTGGTTATTAATCAGACTGGTTATAGCGAAATATACTCGTTCCTCATCTTCTTATGCAAAATATTTGCTCAACGAAATCCAAACAATAGTAAAATTATTAAAGCAGTAAGGAAGAATGAATGAAAAATCCGAGGAAACGCGAAAGATGAAGGGAGAAAAAATAAGGACAGCTTTTTCCATTAGATTCTTAAATTGTACTTACATAAATACATATTTACTGAGTGTTTGCAAGTGCTTTTTGGCTCTGTATATTTTTCTGCAAATGATTGAAGTGTCTTAATACCACGAGTAAATTGTTCCTAGTCGAAACTATTTAGACTATTCATCTTACAGTAGAGAATGAATTTTATAGTCATCACATACTCTTATAAAGGTCGACCTCGATTTTCTGCCTTGTCGGTATATATGCATACCTGTTTTCGTTCTTATATTCAATCGAATTTTGCGTGTAATTTAATTTTCTTGAAAAGATCTCCGAAATGAAACAGTGATAAACAGTTCGATTCTCGATGAAAGTCGTCGTTTCCACCTTGAGCCACAAAAACGTAGTTTTCGTTTTTTTTTAATTATTCGGAAAACTCGTAAGTAACGAGAGCTCGATCGCAATGGCGAGAATTCAGGAACTTTTCGTCGGCAACTGAGGCAGTGCCTCGTCGACGCGATAAAACTTTATATCTTACTTTCTTGCTTTCCGGCTTTCACGCTCGGGTTTTTCGGCATTTACCTTCGAGAGAGCGAGCGAGGAAGCGACGGTCCGGTAAAAGTTCCAACTGAGATAAAGCTATGGGCCCGGATGGAAAATATCCCAGAGAGAGAACTTGTCGTATAAATATCAATAAGCGTGAGTTCGAAGGACCATTCGTCCGGTCGACTGACGGCGTCGTTAACTGCCTCGAGCACACTCGGATATAGCATTTGACAATTTTCGAGACTTCGATTGAGGAGGAACTAAGCTGCTGTTGATGCTGCTGCTGCTGCTGCTGCTTTTGAATTAGCATTGCAGAGTATCTGACAAGGTATGTATAAGGAAGTTAATTCGGGAAATCGTGTCTCTCTGTCATGCCGAGAGTGTGTGCATGTATACAGATAGTACAGTGGACTCTGTGGCGTACAAATACAAACAGGATAGAGAGAGAGGAGGTCGAATCCGCGATGAATTTATATCATAGAGTTACATAATAATTCCCATTGGATTCCACGGATTGGTTCGCTGCTGGATAACATGTCCTGCTTCTCTGTCTCTCCTCCTCTCTTGCTCCACCGGGAATGGATGCATTCCGCTGATAGTTACGTACGTGACCTCTTGCACCCTCTCGCATCTATGTATACATCTATATATACATTTACATATATTATATTATATGTGCACTCATATTGTTGATCCGTATGACCAATTCAAATATATATATTTTATGCATCTCTGGCTCCGTGTACAATATGTACAATATGTACAATATATTTATCCATTCAAATGCGTGAGTGTATTTACTTTCGAATTATTTGTATTAGATAATCGAAACATAACGCGTAGTGGAGGTGTTATAATTGTGAAGGATTAGCTAATGTAGGTCGAATACACATACTGCGCTTAGTTGATTTTTCAATGGGGCATGTACGTCGTTGTTACACTTGGCCGGAAAGCGTACTTTCATACACTAGGTTTTATCTCATCGGAGAGGGGGAGAGAGAGAGAGATACCGGGCGAGCGAGCTTACACGCGACGAGATTAAGGTACAAGTTTCATGCGCCGTGCCGTGCGATGAATTACGTGTTCGCGCCCATGCATGTACCAGATGTTCCTTCTAGGGAAGAAAGATTTAGTTTCTTCCCGAGGCTAATCAAGCCTCATTGCTGTACAACTCAGCTATCAAAAGGTTCAATCCTGATTTTGAAACTCTTGCTACATTTGAAATTGCCTGGGAACGTTTAGAAAGAGTATGTTACTAACTATCAGACATCTGTGAAATAGTTTCACCGACTATTGCGATTTTCCTACTGTGAAATTCTGTAAACACCGTATCACTTTGCTCTCCGAAGAGAATCGTTTTACAAACGCATTCCTTCCTACGAATGGCTACGCGTCTCGTCACCGCACATACTCCAGAGCTGCTACTGTTTCGCGGTTCAATTCGACATTTAATTGGCAGTTTTTTGTTGACATTTTCACTGCTAGGGGGCGCCGATGCAGCACTCTCGATTCTGATGCACTATCGTTTTCGCTAGCATATATACCACGAAGCCCTAGGCATTTCAAGGTTTTCTTCTCTTTTTTACTCTCTCATTCTCCTATCGCATATCCGTTCACTCTTAAGCGAGTTGCTTACCTCTTCAATCGTGATAACCGAATTTTCTACAGTATCTATACTACGTTTGATTTTCTATCAAGAGATTTTTCGTAGGAATGAATAAACTTGCAAGGGCTTATACTATCTCCGTTATCATCTCTATCATAGAGAGTCCTGCTCTCTCTTTCTTCTGTTTTCTTCTCCCACAGCTGTCACTTTCACCGATCGTCGAGTAGACAGCTCGAAGTTGGCGGGCGCTCAACTTTTGCCCACCCTCGGTTCCATTATAGACTCGCTTAAGTGTTGCTGCCAGTCTTGGTTGCTTCTTTATATTTTTTCGGATTCCGGGTCGAACGTATCGCTTATGTGCAAACACGCGAGAGGTCATACACCGAATTAATATAACGGTGAGAATAATAATAATAATTCGAAATAGTCATTACAAGTGAAACGAAAGCCAAATGCAAGCCAGTTGTGGAATATTGTTGTACGTCTTTTCAGAACTATAAGACCCAGCTGCTTCCCGCTCTCATGCCTATGAGTGTCAGCATAGAAGGGCACGAAATTTCTGAGCGCTGATTTCTGCAAAAGTTCATATACGCAGGGGAGAATATAATTTTTTCTCTCGCACACATATGACGATTCTGCTCTCTCGAGCACGCTCAGACACTCCTTGGTCTCTCCCTGTATCATTGGAGAAGTATACAGTACCGCGACGACCCCTGGCGTCTACGGCTCTAAAAGAGAGAAAGAGGGAGAGCTGATTATTGCTGGATGATCCTGAGTAAGGGGGTGCTTTCGCACAGGTTTGTCGGCGTCGTGCTCGCGCGCGTAACACGGTAGTAGCCATCGTACAACACTGCAGCACCGGTGCAGAATTCGATCGGCTGGTTGGTGTATCCCTTTCAAGATGCAGTGAGCAGAGGCGGAAGGCTTCAAGCCCGGGGGCAAAATGCAGTGGGCGGTACGGTAAATAATATATTTTCGAGAAGGGGGCCCTGCCCCTTACGCTCGCGCGCGAGCGAGAGAAGCCATCTAAGCCTCACGCTTGCATGTATGTATATCGCGGATCTATACACCCTGGACATATAGCATACACTACTGCATCTCTATATACTGTACTTGTGTACTTGCATGCTTGCCTGCAAGTACACATATAGGGGGTTGGACGCGATGCCTTTTGCCCTTGTACAGAACATTTTTCTTCCTCGTGATATCTCTTTTTTTCCTATGACTACGAGGATGGTCGTTGGAGTTTTATTATTTTTCCAAGCGATTAATACGCCAGACTAACGCGCTGTTAAATGCGCCGACTTTAAAAGCACGACGACTATAGAAGCTGAGACAAAAAAGATGATGATCTTCGTGAGTCACATAACGAGACTCGGATATGCCCTGCACAAGATATTCATCGTCGCTAGCGTTGTAATCGTGTCCAAACAGATGAGAGGGAGAGAGCTGTAGGGTCTAATCGAGTAATCTAGCCACGTTAAAGCAAACCCAATTTGAAATCCGTACAGACGGTGACGACTACTACGCGTAGCGATACACTCGGTTTATTATACGTGCACTCGAAAAGCAAAAAATAAAAAGAGGAGTTTCAGTCTCGTTAGAATTGTACGCGCGAACTTTATCGGCAGTTCGTTATATGGCGCGCACTTGACGTTAATTGCACGCGCAAAGTACCTGTGTGTGTGTCGTTATTCTCGTAAAACTTTGCGACACCGCGTGCTACACATTTCGAAAAAAAAGAAGAATCGTTGACGGTCCTAACCTCGTGGTTGCACGGAAGCCTTCGTTTTTTTCACTGCCAGCTCCATCTCTCTGTACACATATATGTATCTCTATCTATATATATGCCGCTTTAGGGGATGCCGCTTTAGGGGCTGCCGCATAGGGCGAAAAACCTTGTCTGGCGTATCTACCCCGATGAGCTTTCTGTCTCATTGTGATGTCGCGCGCTCTCGCGTCGTGTCATCCTGGCCCACAGTTCCCTCGTTGTGTTTGGAAAACAGCGGATCCTGAAACAAAAACGCTTGACGTTTTTGTCGAACGTTTGGCCATTGGCACCACACGCAGTCGGTTCTCAATAGCTTTGAAAACCGAATAGATTCATTAGCCAGGGTTTGAAAGTTAAAAACTTTTCGAATGAGCCTATAAACGAGCGGATATACGCTGTTTTTCCAACAGCTTTGAGTACGATTTTTTTTAGCCAATTCTCTTTTCTATGTATTTTTTCTGTGAGACTCAAGTGTCATCGATCTAAAGTGTAGTTGATATTCTTGTAAAAGAAAAAGAGAAAAAACTAAACAGAAAGTTGGATGTATAAATCTTTGCTTAATAAATTCAGACGATTTACGGCAGCAGAAACGAGGTTTGACTCTTTGTATAAGTTTCGCATTATAAATGAACTTGCTTAGTTCGTAAAAAGCTTGTAATTTGCTTCGTTTTTTCAAGTCGTTCTTTTCGAGATTGAATTTTGTTCTGAACTTTGTAACCTGGTAAATTAACAATGATCGTGGAAAGTTTTACCATGCGTTATTTATATGGATTACCATAATTATTCAACATGTGACACTTGTGTGAATAATTGTCACACGTTTGATCTCAAGTTTGATCAGACCTGCTTATGTTGATTTGATTACAGGCGCAAACGCTTTAATGCAGGAATGTCTCATTGTAAGCGCATACCAACCCTTCCATCGAACATTCGTAATGCAATTGCAAATTAGTTTAATCGATCATAGTTCATGCTAAATACGACGACGATGGAGCAAAGATCGAAATGTTGTTTAAAAAGTTCGTATGGCGATGAAGAAAATACTTAAAATTGCAATATCTAGTCGAATACTCGACAGAGAAGAAAAGCTCCAGGCAGCAGCACTTCGATTACGCATTAATTGCGATATTCGCGCCGTTAATTCAAGCTCGCTCGAGCGCGCTTTGTAATATTAAACGGTTAAATGCCTGCTCGACTCTTCCTGCTCTGAATTATACCTCGGGGAGTCCTTTACTTTGTCGCCATTCTTCGTATTTTGTGGCTCCTCTCTTTCTCTCTTCGTCCATTTCTTTTTAATTTCGCCGGCGCTTCGAGTCCTCTATTTAATGAACGATTTTTCACTATTAAGCCAGCAGTAGAAGTGGCAGCTCCGTTTTTATTCAAGCTGTACTTGCGATCAAGCGAAAACAATTTCAAATTATTTCATTTACTCTCGAGAGGTGATAGTATTTTTCTTTATTTTCTAAACATTCGTATCTGTATTGTAATCTCTAATCTGAACTGCGTTAAACACAATAGGGTTACGCCAAAAGCCAACCATATCGCAGCATCCTGGTTAATTGTCTCTTTAACAGTTAATAAAAGTTCAATGTAACAAATGGCCACATAAACTGCACGTACATAATCCAATTGATACTACCGTTTCCTCTTTGTTGAAAATCATGGTGGAATGAAAAAATATTTAAGGGGTATATCTATACGCGTCTGCCGGTTTTTCCGGTCCAACACTTTTATCGGTACATCGACCGCCGACCCTCAATTCGAATTCAAAAGTATAAAAGTTCCGTCATATGAGCGTATAAGATCGGCTTGGTATATATAAGTGTATGCGCGGGCAGTCTCCAAGAGCGTATAATAAAATTTCCGAAGTATTTGCACCATAACCCAGTTTCATATGGTAGAGAGCGTGCATCATGCTCCCGAACGATCTCATTTAAGTTTGCACAGCTAGCATCGCCGAGCCTCTGCTGGATATCAATATTATGC
Source organism: Apocrypta bakeri (assembly GCA_018906985.1). Taxonomy (NCBI): domain Eukaryota; kingdom Metazoa; phylum Arthropoda; class Insecta; order Hymenoptera; family Pteromalidae; genus Apocrypta; species Apocrypta bakeri. The sequence goes on along the minus strand of JACCIA010000008.1, from coordinate 3,148,942 downwards.
ATTTTTTCAGCTCGGTTTTTGTTCTGAGTAATTTTTACCTTCGGGTATAAGAATGAATTTATAGATGCAAAAAAAAAATATATATATATATATATATTTGAATTACGTTTCGCATAGTCGAAAGAAAATATGCAAATCACTAACTTCCGGAAAATCTCTCTACCTCTGACACTCGACCGCAATCAATTAGAATCTCTCGCGCTCTTTCCGTCTCCCCTATTGAAAATTTCGACTGCACAAGGCCAAGGGTGCGCAGAGTATAGTGGCAAATACGGAGGGTGAAGGGGGAGGTCGTTATACACACATTTAAATGTTGCTCGTTCGATCGTTCGTTCGCGCTCATGCATTATTTAGGCTTGCTCGGACTTTCTCTCTCTCTCTCTCTCTCTCTCTCTCTCTCTCTCTCTCTCGGATCTATACTGCTATGGACTTCTAAAGGGCTCGATGTACGCACCAAACGGGAACCGCAGCGAAACCGCGACCTCTCTCTCTCTCTCTATAGCTCTATGTGTAGTATATACTATAGGAAAGCTCATTGCTGGCTAAGCTTTTGCGAGGAAATTTGCGATAGTTCGATTGGAATTCTTGGTACTTAATTGCCTCGAATTTCTTTTTCCTTTAATTATTATAAACTTTATAGATAGAAATTCTTTCGGTCAACGGGAGTGTAATCGTGCGAAAGTTAGTACTTCTCGGCACGCGCCCATATGTCAGCTTCGAAAGTACGTACACACGCATACAGAGTAGAGAAAAAATAAAACGAAGCTGTGCAGCCATAATTTCAAGCGTTCGCAGCAGCGGCAGCAGCCGCAGCAGCAGCAGCAGCAGCAACGACGTTCATTAGCCCACGAGCGGACGCGTCACTGAATGCGCCCGCAGTGTTGTAACCCCCTCGCGGACTACTGCTGGTATATCACACGCAGGAGAGAGAAGAGCGGCAGCAACGTCGGCCATTGTTAGGCATATGTGTATGCATGTATGCGTGTATAGAGGGGAGTAGTATGGAGTTTTTTGGGAACTATATACTATATACTAACTATACGTATGTATACCGATGGCTTGAGAAACAGAAGAAGTCGGGTATAGCGAAAAAACGTGCGAGGCAGGCTCTCTTTTGAGTGGCTATTAATTCGGCACACTCTCACCTCTCTCTGTAGACTGCTGCACAATTCATAATCCGAGGCGTGCATTTTTCTCTGCATTGTTCTCTTTCGCTTGCTCTCTGGTACCGCAGTATAAATCGGACAAAAGTGTGCATACGTAGGTGCGAGGCAACGTAGTAACGTAATCTCTCTTTCAACGAGCCCAGCTGCTGTAGCAGTAGCGGCAGCAGTAGCGGTAGCAGTCCTATTTGACCTTTCCAGCCTTTTTGTTGTACTTAAGCGGTTTGTAACGTTCGAGATGAGAGGGCGACTAGTGACTCAAGTGCAAAAATTAGCACTATACATCGTAGTCATCGTCAGCTGCAGTTCTGGTTCGAAAATTTCACGATGATCCTACAGGAGCAGCGGTAGTGGCAACAGCGGTAGCGGCGAAACCAGCAGTATACATAGTTCATGGGAGAAAATGAGCATCCGTGCGAATTGCTCGTTACCTTGTCACATCCTCCGTTGCGAGCGATTGCGGGGCGTGTCATCGATTATACCAATTAGCCCGTCGTGTGCCGCCGATGATTATAGCCAATTGCTGCACGGCACGTATGTATTTATATACGTTATAGTTGCTACGCTGTGATTCTTCTGCACCTATGCCTCTTTGTGTTGCGTCCGTTTATCCTGTGGCGCGTAACCCGCCAGACAACATGGAAAATAAAGAAGTCGTCCTACGAGATTAAAACTCGTTAGGGGCCAGCGGAATTTATGCAATTCGATCTAGAGTTTCGATGCATCGTTGCGGGTGTATTAATCAAAGCATTAATTAACCTACCTGAGCTATCCACGGCAGACGACTCGTTATTTTTTTTTATTTTATTTTTTTCCCTCAGTCGAGACATAAACCCTGTTCCTGTCTCATGGGTAGAACGCGATAAAAATGCTTCTGTCCGAGAAGCCGAAGGAAGAAGAAAGTAGGATCTGGAAAGAGGAAAAAAATATATTAAAAAATCGACCGGTTTACCTATCAGCCGATGGTAGGTAAGCCTTTTGTCAGTTCCTTTATGTAGAACATTCTTTTCTCTCCTTTTCTTTCTCTTTCTCTTTCTCTCGCTATAATATGCTCGGGTACGCGCTTGTATATTTAATGGTTTTCACTTACTTGTATAATAACACAAAATAATTCTGAGATGAACTAACTCTGCGGTTTCGTTATTATTAGTTGAGTCGTCGATTACACATTTCTTGACATACACAATTTTGATTGCTCGGTTACCTAGATAAGCGCTCAGGCGCGACATTTCACATCTGGCTGGATCAACGGGTCAATTAAACTCCCGTTTACAGGGTACATATATTCAAAGTAGGCAGAACGCGGTCTCTCTATCTCTATGTCTCTCTTTGTACTGTGCTCGTACAATGATGATCATAATGTGAATTGGAGAACATTCGAATATCAGTATATAGCAAAGGAGTTTCTCGGATACAGCTCAGAGCTCAAACAAATCTTTGGCGTAGCTAATCCACTAAGAGAATTCCATTTCCCGTAGAGTACTGTAGAATGAATATCTCTTCAAGCTTTCAAAGTCTTCCCTAGTTTCTACGGCTAATGTTGTCTCAATTATCTTTTCTTCTTTGCTCTCACAATTCCATTATGCAAGTTGCATTCTCTACTTAGAGAATGATATACATTGCAAAATAAACGACGTTGGATTTATAGAATTTCTATAAAGCAAAGTCGAAAAATGTTGATGTCTCTCAATATAGAGCCAAACATCGATTGTTGTAAGTTTCAATCTATGCTCTATCGTGCCAACTTTCACGTAAGAACTATTCATTTTCATCTGACATTTGGTTGCGAAGACAAGAGCGAGCAGTAGCGTTACGATACCATCTCAATCCGGGTAATTTGTATACCGCCTTCGCGTAGGAATCCGTATCGCCGCGACAAGAGAAATAGAGAGGGAGAAAAGAGAGAGTGTATGTGTGTGTGTGTGTGAGAGAGAGAGAGAGAGAGAGAGAGAGAGAGAGAGAAGGAGAGAAAGAAGTTTTGCATAGCTCGCTCCAGTTTTAAAAGTTTACATTCGCGGCCACAGTACCAATGCACTTGTTTTCAACATTTGCTGGATACACCTGCTGAAGAGTGCCGTTGAAGGAGAGAAACTAATCTAAATTTATACTTATACAATATATCTAAATTTATACTTTATACTTTATTAAATTTCCAAATTACTTACGAGTCGCACACTAACGATCATAGTTACGAAACAACGTTTTACAACACACGAACCTTCATTGAAGAAATATGTGAGCGAGTATATGTCGAAAGTCAAGACTCTACCCATAATTCGTGTGCTCTCATCGTTTCATAATCTCCAATTTCATTTTACTCGATATTTCATCGCATGTAGATTTTTCATTTTGGCTTCCTTTCTCTCACTCTCTCTCTCTCTCTCTGTCTCTATCTGTCTCTCTTTTTCGCTCAGAACAGTGGCAGTCCTTTATTCTTTCGGCCTCTTGATGCTTGGGCTCAGGACTCGCTTCCACTTGGAGCCCCTTTTTTCTTTCGATGTTAGGTACATACCCCCCGTTGTATCTGTAGTACTACCCCTCGCTGTGGCGCGTTCCGCCCTCGCTTCCTTCCTCTTTATAATTACATCGCCTTGCACCCCCCTCCCTCCTCTCTGCGAGGCCACTAGTCGCACGCGACTCTGATCGAACTATAGCTCCCGAAGGGGAAGATTAAAACCATATAGCGACAAACACATAGATTGCATATTATATAAAAAAGCGAGGGTTATTTTCCGAAAAAATTGTTAAACATTATGCTTTCCTTTTTTTAATAGTAATAGTAATGCCCGTCTTAGTAATTACTAAAGTAACTTGTGATGTTGACTCTCCCCTTGTGTCGATACTGATAAAGGAGCGCATGAAGTTTCTGCGACGGGAATCGCGGGAAGCGTAACGAAAATTCAAGTAGACATTCGTTCGGGGGGCAGGGAGAGATAAGAGAGAATATCGGCTGGTTCTTTGTTCTTGAAACGTTATTTTCTTCCACGGTTTTTTATTCTTCTTCTTTTTCTTCATTCCTCATTATGTGCTTTTCGCCTTTTTTTGTTACGATGAACTTATTATATAGATCCAATTTTTCTTTATTTCTGCTGCTAAGTTCCACCTTTTTCACACGACGTTTGCTCGATGTTTTTTCATTTGCATTTTCCCGACCACTGAAGTTTCTTCATACATCCGCGCGTATACTTACAGTTGATCTTTTGACTCTCTCTCTCTCTGTAAAAGGATTTTACATTTCATTCTTTGTCGTGAATTTTGAACAGTGCCATCTGTTACGAAAAAACATTTTTCGATTTACTTTTTATTCTAATACTAGTAGTTATGAAAATACTAGCAGAATGAAGAAGTGTTGTTCCAAGTCACGTGCCAAATATATGATGTACGGTGAGTTGTGCAAACGGCCGATTCTTTCCTCAGGTGATTGTGGTTACGATAATTTTAATGCATCTATTCGACGTTCAAACCTTATCGTAGACACTTGTAATAACTCGTTCTGAGCTTATCGTTGAACGCATTGAGGGAATCGCACAGGCCATTCCGAGAACATAGAATTTTACAGTAATAGGCGAGTCTCACCAGTAGAAAGAACTTGCACCTCTATAATGGTAGCGAGACTCGTAATGACATTTGCTAGCAATTAAAAAGCAGCTAAGCTCAAGAGTAGTACGACGCAGATTTTTAAAATCGTTACAATCTCGGAGGAAATTCTCACGTTTGCAGACGCATGAGGAGAAATAACAGAACGCTCTTATATAAATCAGCAACGGAGACTCGTTTATGTCTGGACCATCTACCAAATGGAATTCGTGTCTCTGAGGGGCGACATTGCACGTCAAAAGGATCTTTTCGCGTTCTATCGACGTTTTCGTGATTAACGCCAGTAGTCATTCCACTGGAATTTAACTATACGAACGTCAAAAATCAAATCGGATGAGCGACGGAGGTTTGTTTTCAATAGCAAATCATCGGGGAGCTAGAATTTATGAAGAGACCAAGAGAATCCCTTTCCCTCGCGAATCCCTGTGGACTACCGCGCAGACGGCGGTGAGTTTTTTCCTCTCTTACTGTTTTCTCTCTACAGCAGCACGTGCAGAACGGTCCTATGAAATATTGCCCAGATTTTAGGTGATTAGTGACCTTTCACCTCTGATTACCTACTACTCTTTATGATGGTTAATGGCCCGTTGACTAATGGCCCACTGAAATATATTTTCAATTTCGTTTTATTGATCGAAGCGTCAATTTTCATCATAGAAGCCAATCGAGTTTTCATCGGATCCTTCCTCGGATAATTATTTCTGTAACAGTTATTGACTTAACGGTAGTTACCTTTAGATTCTTTCTCTCTGTGCGCTACTATATTATTGTAGCGTTAGAAAAAGCAAAGCCCTGCGCGCATATAGCTGTGCAGTACGCGGTTTGTTGAGCAGAGCGATTTCTTGCTTGAGACAAAGCGATGAAATTGGATTTTGCGCGCATTTCCACAGTTTTGCGTGTCCTCCGTTACGTGATGAATCGCGAGAGAGATTTGAGAAAAACTAGAAATTGCGTTTTGTCGCAGTCCAAGCGTGAACTCTACCACTGTGTCCGGATGTTTCTACAAAGCAATACAAAGCGTATCACAGATCATCTTTATTGTTACGTTGATTGTACGTCGAAAGCAAAAATATTTATCATTCTCTTTTCAGCTTGAAAATCTTTTGATCAGCCACTTTCGGATTCATTCGAACGCGATATAGCCAGAGTTTACGGGCTGCTTTAACGTTCTCTAGGGAGCGAGAGGGGCGAACAACTTTTTGCGAAAAGCGTGAGGGTAAGAGACTATTATTATCGAAAAGTTTTTGGGGTTCTCAGAAAGCTAATCTTCGGTGTCGTTTTGCTATATCTGATATAAATATAAGCATACGTTAGATGTTTTAAGATAATGTTTGGGGATGTGTTGACATTTTTTATGGGTAACGATTATATCCCTAGTCATGTTCATAGGGCTGGTTGATGGCTGTGCATAATAGGGTAATTAGATTGACGAGTAGCTGGAAGGAAAATGAGTTCTTAAATTCAACGGAAATTACCGTCTAATCGAATGATTCGATTTACGTCGAAAAGTATTTTACTTGAAGCCTCACACAGGAACTGGATGTCTCATTGGTTGTTTTATGTTATATTTATGGAACTTTTTGTTAAATCTGTAAACCTTTATCGAAATTTAATCGTTACAGTATGGAAATTATAATAATAAAAAAAGTTCACAAAATCACGAATAATAGAATTGATTTTACTTGCCTTGCAATTGCAAGAAATAATAAATGTTATGTATTCAGGTGCATTTTCATGCCAATTAAATTTTAACTAGTCGATAATTTGCTATCCTAGAGCTGGTGCATTAAGTAATTGCTTTAAATAAAATGTCCAAATGCTCTCTAGTTCTGATATCAAACAATTACCACAAAAGCCTATAAAAACGAAAAGAAAAGTCCGTATAAAAAATCAATGAGTTTTCCCTTTCTTTAATTCCCTTTGAAAAGGATCCGAAGAGCTTGACATTGCTGTGTCGTATTCCTCTGACTTTGTCCTCTTCCCTTTAAACTTCTCCCATGGGAAAATGTGACCGTCAGTACCGCAGTCCTCCGCTTGGTTTCCGGGCTTCGATTCTGCCGCGGGCCGCCCCATCGCAGACTGAGGGGTGCCGTATATCGCTAAAGAAAAGAAGAAAAGAGAGCAGACGAGTAGTAGGACGAATTTGCCGAACACACTCCTGCAGAGGGCCACTCGTCGCAGCAAAACAGCCCAGGGCGGGAAACGACGAAAAAGCACATCAAAAGCTGCTAATACTGCTGCAGCCGCTGATTATATGATAGTGTGCGTGTATCCTTCAGTCGTGTGTTTCATCGTCAAAGCCTTTGAGTACCACAAGTTAAGAGTTCACTGGTTAAAAATAGAAATCAATCATTCGCTTAACACTTGAGATTTCTTAGATATTGTTTTGGCAAATAAACAACTCCGTAAATAATGTAACTACCCCTGTATAGTAAGTCGTTATTAGATCAGAAGAATGTTCTAATTATGCAAAAGACGAAATAAAGTGCGAGGAAACTTATGTTGTATAGAATTATTAAACGAGTAAACGATATACGCGTACTATACACTGATATAAAATGCTGTTCGAGTGCACGCATTGCTGGATCGGCGAGTTAAATGAGTGTGATACACCGCAAGTCCTTTCTACAGTGGTTGTGCTGCTTTTTTCGAAGCGAAGCATTTTGTGCTGTGCTACTCTCGCTGCAACAGAAAGAAATATTGTAATTGCATATTTCCGCAAAGCAGACTGGCTTCAAAGCTCGCGTATTTTCTCTCTCTCTCTCTCCCTCCTTACCTTTTTTCATCTACTTACTTGACTGCTTGCTACCACTACTGCTACAACCTTTCATGCAAATTGCTATCCGACTCTGAAAACTCTTTCCAGAACGAAACTTGCAACAGCAGCAGCAGTAGCACCAGCAGCGCAGCACCTCGAATAGGTTTCCCTCTTCTCTTTTCGGAAATTTCTTCTTCCACTGCAAGTGACTCTTATCGAGTTCTCTTGCCTATTCAGAATTATTGCGCTTTCTCCACCCTACTGATCGAAGCTAATTTTTCCCCTTTCAGGATAAAAAAAGACCTCGACGTATAAGCTAATTGCTACGAATACTATCGAGGAAAAAAAAGAACTCGTCTCTCGTTTTGAATTGCCCTTCTTGTCTTATCGACTGAGAGAGAGAATGAGAGCCGCAGAAAAAGCTCGACGTGTAAACAAAGAGCCGGAGATCGCTAGCATTAGCGTCGAAAAATGTTTGCGCCTCCACTTCTACTGAAAGAATAGCGGCTTCCGCGCACGCAACTCTCGGCTCTTATTAAAAAGTTCTCGTGAGATTATACGAGGATCGGTGTAGCAATTACTCTGCCGGTCGGTGCTGGTCATGCGTGACTGCGGAAGAAAGAGAAAGAGAAAAAGAAAGAAAACGGTTGATTTAAAGACACGCGACCAAAGTGCTGTGGGACACAGCTATTCTGATGTAGTTATGGGGACAAGTAGGTGTGTTCACGATTCTTCACTTACTTTATGAATATTCGTTTTATTTCTGTTTCAGGTAAGTCCAATTGCTACTATAAATTACCGAATAATGTAAGCCTAAGTGGTAAGTGTTCACAATATTTTAACATGTTGATAAGGTATATTATATAAGGTATAAAATACCTAGTAGTATAATGTATAATATACCTTCAAATTAATAACTTAAATTTAGTCGAACTCACTCCGAGCGAAATAATCGTGTTAATTTTGATGAGCTTTCCGAACATTACTAGTGATTAGGACCTGTTAGCTTTGGCACCTAGAAATCGATAACCGAAAATCCCACGAGTTCTTTGGTTATAATTAATCACGTATCAGTTCAAGTTGGCAAATAATTCAACACTACGTGTCTTGCTGGACCCGAGCTAGTCTCCTGTATTTACTAAAGCTATGTCGTACAGAAAAAGAAGACTGTTCTCCCTAGCATATTTGCTCTGGCTAAAGAGAGGGAAAGAGAGAGAGAGAGAGAGAGAGAGAGAGAGAGAGAGAGAGAAGAGGGAATCTCCCTGACATATTAAATTTCAATCGATGTGTCATCCGTGCGGCTCGTCTTTTCTTTGCCTGTGTCGTCCCTGAAGTCGCGTGCGTGTCGCTGGGGACAAGCAGTAGAAGAGTGGAAAGAGTACCTGCTGTACTAATGGGAATCTTCTTCTCGCGTCGAGAGTCTCGTGTATGAAACTAGAGACAGGGATGATGATAGAGTGCATGCTAGCTTTAGATCATGTCTTCTATCTAGGCGCATTAATATTTATGGGATATCTGACTTGTTGAATAAGATGATTGAATTTAGGATAAAAAGGAATAGTTTAACAAATGATCGATGCCTCCGTCAATGTTTCACAAATTTTCTTTTCTCCAAAAGGTGAATTACATTGAAGATCCAGTCATAGAGACAGAGAATTAATCGATGCGCAATTCAATAGGAGTGAAACGGTTCAAAGGGTTCATTTTAATTTGGTGACAATCGACAGGATTCCCGCATCTCCCCATTATACACGCTGCTTGATTGAAGCTTCTCTCTCTCTCTCTCTCGCTCTCTGTTCCTTCTGTAGGAACTGCTATGGCCACTATCAGTATCCTGGGTACTAATCTCTTATAGTAAATTTAAATATATCCGTTTATTTTTAATTATTATATTACTTATTTTTTAATTCAATTTTTGCAGTTAAACCTTAAATTAAAGTAACCAATAGAATAATTTATTTGTTCGTGACTCTAACGATATTAATCACGATAATTGTTGATGGGGTAGAAATGATACAGTAAGTACTAATTGAGTTCATTTGACCCATCGATACAGAGTCCAAGAATCATAGCAGGAATTGACTATTGTCCCAGTACTGGGCCAGTACTGATCACGGGCCAACAGTACTGTCAGCCAGTACTGAAGTGATAAGATCGGGCCATACTTGAAACCCAGTACTATGCCAGCATTGGGTCAGTATTGCTCGAGCATTGCAATGATTCATTTGTCCTGAAAACATACTCGTTCTAAAAAAACACACTTCTTGTCTTAGTGCATAATATACTAATATTCTCACCGACGCAAATCACCGCGCTAACCAGCTTTTGATGTTCTGTCGAGTAAAACAGCGTTGTCGCTTTTTTTATCGTTAAGACACTCTCGAAGTGATAGAGTCAAATCTAGCTTTCTCTATCTCTCTCTCTCTCTAGCACCCGAATTGCGGAAATGGCTTTAACGGCCTGAAAACAAGATCCTGGAAAAGCTCTCCGCCTAATGCAGCCGTCTGGCAGGAACTCCTTGCGTCATTCCGCTTCCTTTTTCTCCAACAACCAGACGTACGTCTGTTATTTATATATGCGGTAGATGTTCATACAAACACACAAAAGCATACTTTGTTCCTCATAGCTGTTTGCAATTTTAGTTCTTTTTCTCCAAAAGAAGATATATGGTTTCGAAACGATTTCAATCAGGTAAAATGAGTCTGTTGGATGATGGAGAAAATTAAAAAAAGAGTGAACTTTGTGAATCGGGTATGCAAAGCGACGCTGTGCTTTAATTATCGCGCTACGTAGACGACCAACTAGTCGATCAAGCTTTGAATTCAAGACTTATAGCTCGTTGATTAGTTTGCGTCCCAGTTAAGCTAACTCGATGATACGACGCCAAGCTTGACGATGTGTTATCTATATTGAATAATCGAATCCAATAATATGCTTGATCAAACGATCGTAGGCGATACAAGTTTTTTAACGTAGAATCCTATAATAATACCGCGCGTTCATCTAGAGAAAATCAGCTAGCAGTGCAAGAAAGTTACAAGCTGTCGGATGGCAAAGATCGATGGAGGCGTCGTTAGGAGATATTTCATATTAGCAACGAGAGAGAACCGCTACCGAATTAACCTTCAGCTTCGCTCGTATATCTCTCGCGCTACATTAGACATTGTACCTTTTTCTCCCGCTTTGGCAAAATTATCGCGAGGAGTTTAAAGCTATGTCAAAGAGGATATTTAACGACGTGTTGTACAAACGCTTCCTTAACTGTACATTCAATACACACAAATATGTACGTAATGAATGTATAGAAATAGAGAGAACAATGGGGGGGGGGGGCGTCTTCCGTACAGTCGCATTAAGATTTTTTGGTTCTTCCCTTTTCGGGAATTGAATGAACTTAATGATTACGCTGCGTTGTGTATCTTCATATCGAAGGTATTTGATCAGTAGTATGCGCACACATTTGTAATTTCAAACCTTATACCGTGCATAGATCTCGCTTCTTTATTTATATCCTGCTATGGCGGTACATATCTGTTATTTATTTATTTGGAAGACTACCGTTGGCGCGCATGTATGGGAAGCATTGGTTTTTGCTTTGTTCACGCTTGAATTTTCACAGAATGAGAGGAAAGACGATGCCGAAGGCGCTGATGGCTCCTATAAACAATATGGTAATGGAGCCGGCGACTGTTTTGCTTACGGTATAATTATGCTAATTCATTTGCAAAAGCCGGCAAACTTCTAGTTCGTTACTCGCTACTGCTGGAGCATCGTCGTTTCTTGCTTAATCGTGTGCGAGTTTCACAGGCCAACGAAAGGTAAACGCGCCCATGGGCAAAAATCTCACCCTGTTTATAGTTTAATCAGGCTGCGAGTGAAAAGTTTGCATGCGTGTGTCCGGCTTTTCTTTCCCGGCAATAAAAACATCCATTGTAAATTTTCACTTTGTATATCGTAGTGTACTCTTGAGGTCAACATTTGCTCGAAAGAGATGTATATGAAAAAGTTTATCTCGTTGTCATGGCTTATGTGGGTTTGCACTAGTCTGTGTACAGGCCCATGTACACTATACTATAAAGTATAAGAAAGACACATGAAAAAAACTTTATCTAGCTATGTGGGGTGTCTTATGATGGCCACAGGGACGAACGGAACTTTCGAACGTAGGCCTCTAGCTTTTTGACTAACCTAAGTACTAGCTCTAGGATCTCCCTTTAATATACCCGTAGTGTTATATACATACATCTATGGTTCTTGAGACCAAGTAGATGATATCGATGATAGAACTCATCAGATGCTTTTAAATTCAGTACGCGTGCTTCTACTATTAATATCTGTAAGGATTGGATGAATTAAGAAGTCATCAATCAGATGGTTGTATAAATAATTATATATATATATATAATACGGACATGTGTCCATATCCATGTGACATAAGAACAACTTACCGCATATTTACAGGGTATTGAATATATAAATAAAATCAACAAGATCAAAGCTTGTATGAAATACATATTTAGAGTGCAGTGTTCGGTATAAATAAACGTTAGTTTCAACAATTATGTAGTTACAGGTTTGCATTATTATTGATGTTAGATGTAATATTACTAATTTCGGCCACGTGTGCTCTCAGTTGCAGATATAATTGAAATATTTATTACAGTGTTTATTTTAATAAATATCTTTATAAATGCCATGATTCTTCGATGCATGATCCAGATCATGACTTTTCTGTAATCGTTCAATATTGATATAAACCAGCTTAATTACTGTTCGACATTTTTTTAAAGTTGGAAAAGACTAATACTTTCAGGGAAACGTTTATTTTTGCCATTTTGCCAATTCATTGCATTAAGCTTCTGATCTCAAGCTTCGCAAATTCGATTCTTCTCCATTGAATACTGTCTCAAGAAGCCTGTCAAATAGCTTAGAGAACCAATTATCTTTATTCTACAATTTTCTATTATTTTTTAGTATTGAAGCGCTGCCTATGGATATTATCTCACACTGAAGGTCGCACGAAATCAGTTTATATCAATCGCTTATCTTGTTCTTACACCGCGATGCACTAGCGTCGGATAACTCCCCACACTTATTAGATGAACCATGCGTGTTCTACGACTGTGCCAGTATTCCTCGCACACACCAGATGAACAATGTGTAGTCCGTGGTTGTTCGAACGTTCACCTTCGATTCACAAACTACTCCAGCAACCTCTTAACTTTATGTGCAACCCAAGAGTTTTCCGATTAGTGTTTGGGACATTCCACGAATTAAAAGCTTATGATAATCGAAACAATACACAAGAAGGTATTTTACTCATGTGTTACAACTAGCGTGCTTGAGCTTGATTATGGACCAGTGCTCACATTGAAGCCCTTCAGAACAAAATAAACTTTATGCTTCCCCAAAGAGAAAACTTTGCAACAGTTACATTTTTAGTTTCCCTGAAACTTTACCGAAAAATGTTTCGAAGTGTTAAGAGTTTATTTGATTCGATTGAGATTTTGAAAAAAGAACTTTTATTTTAATACTTTTTTCTGCTAGCCTATATGCAGCTTGATTTTTTACTCACAAATATTGTAGTATAAATAATTTTTTTTACTCGGTTTGATCGCTTTCGTTTTATGATTATTTTAAAATGTAAATGGAGAACATAGGATGAACGAAATTAAGAAGAAAGTAGAATATTTTAATTATTTGATAAAATATTCTACAAAAATTCATCTTAAGAACATCTTGAATATCGGAATACTAATTGTTTTTGAGAGGCTGTTGATCGAAATTTATTGATTCAAACTACATGCAAGTTTTATTCTCAGAGTGGAGCTGCAGTATTTGTATACTACCTTAATAAAAATACACTCTTAGATCCATCGATGTGACCTTTGTATTACGCCAGTTTTTTACTGCAAGGAAATTATTATACGAAGTTATCGATCGTTATAAATCGGTAATGAAGAGCATCGCTGCGAAACGACGTCAGGTAAATGCGATAGGTATAACGGCGTTAACTTTACGTGGTGGCCGCGGCGATCCATCGTCCGTTCGCATGAATATATATTGCGATATTAACTTCCGTAGCTACGCACCTTTATGGTGTATTCGAGAATGAGCGTACCTTCCACATGCGTGTGAGAGAGAGGTGTGAGAGAGAGAGAGAGAGAGAGAGAGAGAGAGAGAGGGGAAGGGAAAGAGAGAGTGAGCCTTATAATAATTATTACATCAGCATAGAAGTGCACAACAAAGAAAGTTTCGGTGAATTTTGATGTATAATAATAATGCGATCGTCACAGATGAGAGTCTCAAATTCTCGCAAGATCCAACCATGTTAAATTAATCGTGTGGTCGTAGCTTTGGAAATAGAGGCACGCCCGTGCGCGTGTATTTGCATAGGTAATTGGACTTCGCTTGGCTAATAAAGCGCCAATTGTTGCTAACTGAATTGACTTGCCGCATTGATTTTATTTAGGCCTCTGTTTTTTATATACTAACCAAAGAGAGAGAGAGAGAGAGAGAGAGAGAGAGAGAGAGAGAGAGAGAGAGAGAGAATAACCTAAATAGCTTTCCTAAATAAAACTCGTTCATGATTCCATATATATGTCTTTTTGATGTCTCTCTTGTTCTCTTTATCTCTACTCATCTCTGCACCTACACGGGCTTAATTCAACTTTTTATTCACTGCATATTTTTTAAACACCTGCGCAATGGGTTTGTTATACATACGTAGTATTGTCAATTATACGGCTACGCCCACACACGCGAGAAACTTTAAATTGAGCTTAATCGTTCAGTCACATGGGCTAATTCAGCTCGGTTAATTTATAGAAAGCTGTAACTGCAACTCGGAATTAGGAAGCCAGAGGTGCAGCGCTTGTAGTTCTCTCTCTCTCTCTCTCCCTGCCCTCACCCTCTGACCGAAATTGTGCTAGATTTTAGTTTCCACTTCTACTATACTGTTCTGTGTAAATCAGTGGATCTGTTTTAATGCGACTTCCGCGCATTCATGTGCTTTTAAATTTCAAATGAGCAGGATACATATCCTCCTTACACGATGTGCAGGACGACTATTCTCGTTTCTACGCGCAGCATGCGAATGAAAAAATTGTTGTCCCTAAAAGATAAACTCGTTGATACAAGTTCATCATCAAACTAAGCTTCCATATTCCAGCTGAGAAATTCATCCTTGAGCAACGGATATCAAAAGCTTTCGTATTGAAGAAAGCTTTTATTTTTCAAATGCAAAAACTCGATCCTCCGAATAACAGAAAAATCTCGTCTGCTGCTGCTGCTGCATTGTTCGAGTTTCCGCTATACGCATTCGCTTCTCACGCGCGTGAGATCGCAGGAGCGAGATAGCTTTGCCGCGAGAATAATCGCGCGCTGGTCCAGTGCGCGAAAGAGCTGCAAACAATTGTCGCTTTCGTAGTTCTCCTTTGATTCGCCTTACAACTATACTTCAGCTGCTTGTATTGTCCTTCTTCTTCCCTTGCAGGCAAACAATTGAGCTTTGCAAATAAAATTCTGAAACACGTTTTGGCCATCTCTCGTAGACGATAGGAGAAACAGAGAGAAAGAGAGAGAGAGTCGAGGTGTGAACCTAATCTATACATATATATATATATATATATATATATATATATATATATATAGATTAGATATACATATAGTTTTTTTTCCAAGAAAAAATTCGCTAAACTGTAAATCCCGATGGATTCTTTCTTACAGAAAACTGTCCCTATGTCTTCTATATATGTATATACAGTGTGATGACCGTATCCTTGAGCAATGCTGTAGAGAAGAGCGTGTGCGAAGAAGGCTATTCAGGTGCGTATAACGTGAAGCAGAGGGATAACGGCGTCTTCTGTAATGCCTGGTCCCGGCGAATAATCAATGCGTCCCATTGTGCAGCCCTGGGCGGAGCTACCGACACTATCACCAGCAGTAGGGAGATAAATGCGGCGCGAGCTAACTTCTTCTATTCTTTCTCTGCTCTCTCGCTCTCTCGCGTTCTCTCTCTCTCTCTCTCACTCTCTTTCTCTTGGAATCTTTATGGGTGTGTTTTGCTCCCCGCGCTTATCGAAATTCCATTTTCCACGCGAAGCTTTGACAACTTGTTTATTTTTCCGCTGACGTTGCTGGTGAGAGCATTTTTTCAGAATATTATTAGATGGTCACACCTCTGGTTTGGATTCCTTTTTAGTCACGAAATGCATACGCGTATGATTATACGAGAAAGTGCGATATATTTCTCCCGCTGCGACAGCATTTCTGACAAAAAATCTGCTGGAATGTACATATATCACTGAGAGAGGCCGAGATATTATGACACATTTTCTTGATGTCCTTTCTGTTTCTTTGACATTCGTTGTAATTAAAAATTCGTATGTGTTTCATAGCTATGTTTCTTTCCACTCACGTTGTGTCTAATAATTTTAAGAGATATCGATGATATTTCAGCGCATTGCCTCTCGTGGAGCAATAAATAACCCCAGGAAACATTTGACGAGCGAGAATCATCTTATGCACAGGCTTTTGAGAAATATTTAAAATTTACGATAAAAATTTTGAAGTATATGCCCGCAGGATAAAATATATAGGTTGCTTGGCTTTATTATCTCAAGAAAGGGACTGCTACTCGGGGTCAGCATACAATGTAAGAAATACATGTTCACCGTTGGGCGGTTCTCGTACCAAGTTAGTCCTGCAGATCGAGCGCAAGATTTAGTGTCTTTTGCTGCTGCTGCTGTTTTGGTGCTATGAATTTAACGCATTACTGAAAGAGGGAGAGGACGAGAGAAAGCGAAAGAGACAGACCGAGTTAATATTGGGCGGACGTGGCTCTTAAATCTGGGAGAGCTCTTCCTTCCTCCTACGAACAAAAGCGATATTTCAAATTTTAGTTTCAGCTCTCGTTTCACGTGCTGGCTAATTAGAAGAATAAAGTTTTGAAAATCCATATTCCAACATAACAGAGTTTCTCAATGTTTTGGTTGCCCAAACGAAAACAGGATTTCACACTCCGACTAGGTCTTGTCGCATCCTTATTTACACTCCATGAAACTGCCGTTTCAGCTGTAGAAGGCTGAGAACACGCTCTGCATCGGCAGACAATTTTCAACTCGCATATATAACTGCGTTAGAGCTTTCCCCGGTGATAATAATAAAGGTATATAAGAGAGACAACGAGTTGACTTCCTTAAGCCTGGAATAGCGAAGCAACTACCTGGATATAATTTTAGAGTGAGTGAGAGAGAGACCGAGCGAGGAGAGCTGCTTCTAAAACGTTGATTGGTGTATTGAGAGAGCCGATCCACAGAGTCAATGTCCTAACGAGCTAAGTGGTTTGTTCGCTCGACTAGTACTCAGCTATATGCGAGTCGCAGCTGACCGGACTTATACACCCCTTACTTCGTGATCTGTCTGCGTGCACGTTGTTCTCTCCACTTGACCTACTTTTTCTTTGCTCAAATCACAGTTTCGATCCATCTTTTTCTTAGTAGTTTTTCGTCTCCCTCAAAATGCATACAAAGTTTATTTGACATGCCGTCAAATAAAGAACTAACAACTTCAGTTTGAGGTTTCATTATTGATATAAGGATTTAGATATTTTACAGAATTTTATTTTTCAGGATATAATTTCGTATTATATAGAATTTGAGAGGCTATATTGTTATAATCATCAATTCTAAAGGATGATTTAGTTCAGAAGAGGACATGCCGGTATGGAACATACCATGCACTGTGAAACTTCTAATTAGGTCAATATCTGGAGTTGGTAACTCAGTAAATAATAGGGAAATGGTTATTGATCAAGTATAAAAAGCGTAAAAATTAAGGTATCGAATTTATTAACTTTATAAATTGATTAATTATACGATAATTATATTCGGTGAATGACTCGATTTATTTGAAATATAACCGCATAAATATAATACTCAACTAATATAAATTCAATACAAATCAGTATCTATAATCGTGCGGTCGTTGAATTTCCTATTAATAACCATAGAAAGTTACAGTCGTCAATCGCTGATTTTCATTTATAATAATATTGAAGCACTATAGGAATTAGACCACAAATGATGCACATCGAAAGCAATGATTTCTATTTTTCCTCCTTGACTTAATCAATTTGTAGATTGGCGTGCGGTGACGATTTAGTTCAGCTATAAGTTCAATCCGTGTAATCGGGAAAGCTGTCAGTAAGGCCAAGGACTTTGGAGGCACACAATCTTCTGGCTGAGAATAGGAAGATATATATATATATATATATATATATATGTACAAAGAAAGTCCTATAGCCACGGGGCTTCGGCAAGTGGGAAAGTTTCCGGTGCATTTGCTAGTTACTTTTCGACTTTCTTCACGACTCAACTCCTCGTTTTTTTGTTCATTCGTTCCTTTCCATTTACCTCCCTGCCTCCCCCACCCTATTCACTTACACGTAAGTTTTATTCGCTCGCAAAGTTACGGTGTCACGGCGCTACTCGGTCGACTATGCAAGACCCCTCGTTGTTCAGTCTCGGTTTTCCGCGTTGATCTCTCGGCTACTTAACGTTAGCGGGATTTTTGTTTTGACAGTATATAGATCGTCTCGTGCGAGCCTTTTTATGCTCCGCCTATATATATGATGGCCTCGTAAAAGGTTAACGACCCGAGTAAGCAGATAAATTCTAAGTTACATTCCGTCTGGCAGGTTCGTAAAAGCAAAAAAAAAATTTCTACGATCTTCGATATTGCAAGGAAAACGTTGCCATCGTTGCTCGATTTTCCTATAACGCAGAGAAAATAAAGAAGCAGCTGCAACGAGATTTACCAGTATCACCTTAAGCTGAAAGCGGCCAGAAGTTTCGCTCGACTACGCTATGGAATAGGGAAGACATTAGCCTCTGAATCTCTTTTTGCTAAGCTCGCGACTTTATATCTGAGCCTGCGTGGCATAACGAGTTCATAGAATCCATGCGCTGGAAAATGTGTGCAGCCTCGTGTTAGTAATCTTGTGGCGAAAACTTGCCTCTCCTACTTATTTTCGTGAGCAAAAGATAATTATTGTAAATTCGACTGCAGTCACTCGCGAATATCGTAACGAAATTGTAAGCCGATGTTGATAAGTTTTAAATTTTGTTACGGATGAGGAGAAGCACTCGTGTGGGTTCTCGGTTGTACCGCTAAAGGCTTGTGTCCAATAGCTTGAAGAAAGTTATTCAAAAAAAGAACAAAACGTTATCCTTACATAGAGTATATTTCCAAAATATATCATGTTCTGACTTGTCTGTTCCGCTCACGACTCGCTACATCTCACTCTATTGCCCTGATTGCACCTGACTGGGACTGATTGACTCTGATTCACTCTGACTCAGGCTCTGTACGATACTCATACTCTGCTTCTGACTGACTCTGACCGACTCTAACTCGATTCATCTCTACGCTCCGTTTTTAACGCCTCGTTTTCATTGTTCGATAGTGATAAGAATGCATCAAGTGACATTTGGATGACATAACAAAACAAAGTTAAAGCATATATTCAGATGCTTACGTAACAATATATACGTAAAGGGGTCAGTTTGCGCATGTGAGTTCGCTGCTTACAATTTTCGTGAAATTTTATGCTTTAGCATAACTCGGCTGTGTTACTGGCCGGTAATAAGTTGCAAGCCGGACTTTTGGCTTCGGACGGCGCTAATGACGACTTTCCCAGCTAGTTATACGACTTCGCGCGCATACCACATCCAGATATACAAACTACTGTAAAGGAAAATTGCGCTTTGCTTAAATTCGCAACACGCGGCTAATTTAAACTTTTCTCCCTCTTACTCCTCTCTCACCCACTCTTTCCTCCGAAAGAGAGTGCGATATTCCACTTTTAAACTAGCGCAACGAAGGTTCTTTGTGTGTGTATACACAGCTCTTATGCTAATGCGTGCAAACTAACGCACACAATTTGCTCCGTAACAACAACCTGCTAAGCTCGCCAGCTCGCTTTTTCTGTCATATTCTTTTCGTAAACTCCAGAGGAAGGACCACTGCTGTATACCAGCTTAAAATCTTCTTTTAAGTATGTGCGCGTGCAGTGTTTGCTTTGAGAAATGAAGAGATTTTTATATTCAAACAAATATTAAGCTAAAGTACACAGGACTAAAATCCATCTTCCGTCCCTCCTCCGGTAATGAATCATTAATAACACAATAGGCGTCGGATTTACCATCAACATCTTCGCTTGTTGGCCCTCGCCTATTCAAATCAGCTAATAATACCGCAAACTTCATTCGGTAATGTTCCGCTGCGCGTCTCGAGAGGAAAGGGACCGCAGGAATAACTTGGCGTTGAAGACGAGGGTTTCTCACTATCCCTCCCGCGAGCTCTTTCTCTCTTATCCGTATACCTATAACGATAGCTCTCTTTCTCTTTCCCATGGTTAGACTTGCCGTCTTTCGAGCTGCTATTGTTTATACGCTTTATGCGAATCCTCAACTTATCCTAAGCGCTTTTGTGGAAACCAAGCGTTGAATCGATATGTTACTATGTGCGTGTGAGTGCCGCTGAATTAAACGTTTGTTTTATCCGATATATTGAAGTGAAAGAAGAGATAAAAGAATTATTTGGAAGTTTTTGCAAAAAGGAGTGCGAAACGAATTTGCGATAACACGGGGCACCAAAGGCGCAGTGACCTTATCGGTGTCCGGTGTCGCGTCGCGTGTCCAGGCTTTCCGGGAGAGAGTGAAAAGAAAAGAGAAAAGGGAAAAGAGAGCTACGCTCTACTATAAAGCGACACGCACAAAAGGATTAAAAGAGAGCAGGAGAAGAAGAAGGGGGAGGTGGAAGATGAAAAGAAAGAACGACAAAAATGTAAAACAGTAGCTTTTCGGTGCAGCAAGCACGAGCCGTCGTGAGAAAGGGAAATCCGATCGCTAGCGTCGAGTTTCGGATTTCTCCAGCACATTGGCTACTAGCGAGCAAATTAATTTACGCTTCGCTTGTAAAGTCGAAATTGATTGCTTCGGACGCACGTTTTCGCTCCCATCTTGAATTATCGCTTCAATTAGGATTAGCTTTTTGAACTGCGCCGCGTAAAGGGTCAAGACACGAGGTACATCCACTGCTTCTATTTATAGATATAACGAGTTGCGCAGCCTAGAGGGCGCTGCTTCACGGCGTCCTTTATTTCGATCAATCATTCGATATATTTATTTATTGCGTGAAAAGGCAGCACAGCGTCTAAGCCGGTATTGAAGGATGGAAGGTAGCGAGAGGAATGCCAGGAAGTGTGTACGTACACAGGGCTATTCGAGGAACAGTTTATTGGGTGTATACTAAGAGAAAGTAGAGGACGTGGGCAGGTTGACGGAAGGCGAGTAACGCGCGAAAACGCTAGAGGAATGTAATTGAATGATCATTTTTCAACGCGAGCGATGGTTTCAGCCAGAGGAGGAGGCTTTTGTTGGGGACTAGTCAAGTTTACGATTGATGCACGGCGAATGTGTATTCGATGGCTTCGGTAACTCTTCTCTCGCATACAGTACACATTTCCGATTGAATTTTTATTTCACCTTTAAATATAGAATTTGAAGAAAAGTTGCGCTCGCGCTATATACATTCCGTCGAGTGCACATACCAAACTCCAAATCGTACGTCTCGCGGAGTCACGTGTAATGTTGGCAAAGTCTCTCTGCAGCTAAACATTTAATAGCCATGATTCCATGCTCGGAAAGAAAAATCAGTTTCACTCGATTCGTGCTTGGAATTTCAAGCAACTTCTCCTTTCTTACTACTAGCAGAGAGCGCGAGTGAGCACTTTTTATTGCGATGAGTGGCTCAATGTACCTAATTTATACCAAGCTCAAGCCACATCTATCGATTTCCTTTACGTTGGATGAAATTTTTCACAGAATTAAAAAGAATTTTCCAACTTACAAGAACGACCAACTGAGTAAATTATCATTGCGGTTTAGGGAGAGTTTGAAGTCTCAACGTTTGACCGCACTAACCTGACAGAGTGTACAGGTTGTATAGGCCGGTCAAAAGCCGATGTTAATTAAGACACATCGGACGGCAAAGAGCCAACTTGATGAAGGGAACGTAGATTAAGCGTCAACATTTATGTGTGTGTGTGTGTGTGTGTGTGTGTGCGTGCGCGCAAGAGATATAAGATTAAAATGATTTTCCTCCGCGGCGTTGATGGTGTTATATTCATTGACCAAGAAAAAAATCACTGCTGCGATGTACAATTATGAGAAGCCATATATTTAATGAACGAGATAGACGCTCGACGGCTTGACTCTTCGTCGAGTATAACGAACGTGAGGTTGAATAATGTGTGCTGATAATTACGAGTACGCTTTCATGATTTTGAATTCATGAAATTTTATCATCTGAGCTTTATAATTCTTTTGATGCACGCATCGGTCGTCCTCGAGCGATTTTAATATAATATTTAGCTAAACGCATGCGGGTATGTGTTATTATACGTTTCAATTAATTCAGAATGAAGAGATACACAAGAGTAACACATGCGAGACAGTAATTTGTTTCGCAATTACGACGTGACTTAACATTTTGTAAAAACACTCTCGAGGTACAATTTAACTCTGAGGGGGTAGACATCGCACTGACGAGTCGCAAACACACTGAAAAATCCTGAGAGCCGTAGCGATTCCCGTCGGGCCATTCGTTACTTGACCCGCGAATTTGCTCTCCAAAAACACTGCTCTTCACGGCGTACCTTTAAATGAATATTTAGGGTTTTGTGCCACAGAGATTTCATTTCATAAAGCGCGCGTTCATTCCAAATGATATTGAATTTCCAGATAAAAGTACTTTGCAATATCACATAGATTTTATGTATTCTCCAAAAGGACATAACGATTGTTTATTAACTTGATTGTGTTTTTCGCTTGAAACGGCAATCGAGAATTAAATCAATAATGAATCTATAACATGGCTCGCATAACTGAAGCGTTTACATTTCGCTAATTGAGATACTTATGTGGAAAATGCGTATTTTTTTATTAATCGTTGTATACGGCTTTTGCTGCAACTAGGAATTTTAACGATATTTCGATAATTTTATTTTAAAAACAGCTCGAATAGCTTCCTCTCGATATGGCTGTGAAACAGCTGACTGCTATTGCACTTTTTCTCTGCGCTGCTACATGGTGCGCTCTCTGGACATAACAGTAACGATAATAATAATATAGCTAGAAATTTCATTAAGCTTTTCCTAAAATAACGAAAATGTTTCGGTGTGCTGTCTGTTTGCTTGAAATTTTCAATTGCAAATGCTCGCTGCGTTATTATCCTTTTTCTCTTCTTGCAAACAAAAGGAAATTGCATAATAAAAAATAAGTCGGCTTTAATGAAAATCGTATGATGTACATTCTTTCAGCCGTGTGTCTTGAGACATTGAAAGAAAGTTTTATCACGGTATTAGGGGAAAATTGAGATATTGTTAAAGAAGTCTACTACTATCGCTCCTTCGCTCATCTTGTAGGCAGATTCAAGGGCTACGAGAATCGCATCGAATCATCGGCATTAATTGCCACAGCAAATACAAGCGAGAGACACTTTTATCAGGAATCCCTTGGGGAGCGACGCACCTGAAGTAACAGTAGCGCTGTTAAGCGTTCTCTTTCTCATTGGTATTACGGTGAGCTCGAGGCAATTGTCGATTTTCTCGAGAGATAAACGATGTATACATGACCGCGATATCGGAGTTTCTCTGGCACGCGCATCTGAGAGTTGGGCCTGAATTTACAACTCATCGAGCTCGTTTTGATTCTCGACTCAAGAGTTTGGCCTATTATTAGAGCGTGATTGGAAAAATGTATACGAAAGAGCGCGAGTATGATCGATGCCCTCGAGAACCATCGCATTATGCGCAAGAGAGTCGATCGGCGTGCGTGACTGATAAAAAGCAAAGTCAAACACATGAATCGACTGTAGGCTGCTGCCTGAACACCCGAGATAAGGATTCGTTATATTTACTGTATGCGAGGAGCTGTTTCTAGCAAGTATTCGTCGGGTGTCTCGGTGATCGATCGGTTTCTTACCCCATACGTTGGGTAATGCTACCCATTATCGAAATATTATAATTTTCTTCTTTTATGCATTTTTTTTAAATCTATAGAAACTCTTAATCTAAGTATTAAGACCGAATAGAAATTTATAAATAAAGGTTCATTTGTATTTTTCTATTTATATTTTATATTTATTTAAGCGATAACTTTCGTTATAATCAATGAAAATATATGAAGCTAACCAAACCTATTTCTGTATTTTATTTTTTACACAATGGTTATTCTTATTTATTAAGGGAGGTTGATAAGTAGTTCCTCCCTGATTTTAGAAAATCTTTAAAAAAATTTAATTTTATTGGGAAGCTAAACCGCCTGTTTAACAGTAAATTAAAAAACATTACTTAATAAGACCTAAAAGAAGTTGATGCTGTCATCCGGCGCAACGGTATGATATTTTTTTTTAATTTTGGTTTTGGTCGTAGGCTACAGATTGAACTATTTCATGGATTTTTAAAATTAAAAGCTCAAATAATATTATTTCTGTGATTTGAAAATAAAAAATACATCCATAAATTGACATTAAAATACAGTACAGTACTCCAACGATACCTCAAAATAATGTCTTTTCAGCTTTTAAATTTCGCTAAAGCCAAAATTGAAAATAAATCATATATATACTGTTTATAATGTTTTTTATGTACTTTTAGGCCACGTTCTTGTTACTGATATTCAAAGTTCAGACAGGGAATGAGCATAAATCCACCTTAAATTTTAGTTCAATTAGCACACCTCATCATTATAATGCATATTTTCATATTTTGTTTTATAAACATTAAAAACTAAAACTAAAACACCCATGTTTAAAGTTTTCTTTTCTTTGCTATTATGTTATCTTTTAGCGAAAAACGAATACTTCCAGGAATAAAACTTTTCTTTCCTTTTCACGTTGTAAGTTCCGCCGCGCTATTGTCAAGTTGTTCTTTCTGCCATGCCACCTACTATTATGATGCGCCTCCAGATATTATTATTTCTATTCGCGCACGAGTTATGCGCGCTTATAGTATCTCTCGTAAGAAACTTCATTTTCCGCCTGGCGCACAATCGAGTTGAAAGAATTCGAATTTACATAAAGACGATTGCCATCGTTCCTCTGTCGAAGTCAATAGCGTTTTCTTTTCGATTATTCTCTGCTGGAAGATATATAGATATATAGAGAATAAGTAAAATTATTGGGAACTGGTACGAGATTTCAAAGACATACCATTGTTAATCCTTCGATCCAATAGCGTGTATATTGAAGTTTACTCGAGAATTTACGCGACTGTAACTAGTGTATTATATAATCAATATAATTTAAACAATTAATCAAATCATATCCACGTTTAATGTGCGTGTATTGTGATCATAATGGAACATATCATATTCAACGTACATATAAAGTATAAGCTTAGGTACGCATGTCTTTTACGTAAAAGTTTTGTGCTTAAGCGTTGCGAAGAGCCTTTACAGGTTACGGGTCGTTGAGGAGTGCGGATCTATTTCTCTTTTGGCTTGTCACAATGTTCTAAGGTAGGCCCGTCGTTTATGTAAACGCAACCGTCGTTCTGCGCGTATATATACAGTATACATAGCTAGAAGACACAGGCTAATTTCATATTATAATTATCTCTTTCTTTCTATATCATTCGGATAAAAACAATGCGGCTGTTGTACTATTTTAAATTGTACTATTTTAGCTATTAATACTTAGCGAAATTAATTTTATCGTAACTGAAATTGTTTTTTTTAATTTAATATATCAAATTTTGCAAATGGATTGTATTTATATATTTTATTAGCTGTCTAACATTCAATATTCACAGGTGAAGAATTTTCTTCCATAAATATATCTCACAGCTAAATAAACTAGTTGAAATTTGAAATCGCTTGATTATATTCACGAATGGGGTTACTTTAAATAGTTTATATAATACATATTTTATAATAGTCAAGCTTAATTTATTAATAGTAAGGATAATTTTTCGTGATAATATTGAGCTTCGTCGACCATTGGGGAAAAAATTTGATTGTGATACCGTTAAAGACTCAAATTATAGAAGAAATTATATTCTCTGAGTAACCATTTTATTCTTCCACAATGCTATATCAGCACTGATATGAAATTACCAAGAAAAGAGTTGAGAAAACATTCCATTTTTAGGTTACTGTAATTTAAAATGTTGTTGTATTATTCTTTTATTTCAATTACCTATTGATTTGAGGATTACTCGATACAATAGTCAGCACTATAATGTATTGTTGATTTAAGCGGACATTTCCAATATGACGGTTTTGTAAAATCGAATTTTTCTTTTTGCATTTTTGTTTAGTTACTTTCAATTGATTGTTCAATACAATTGATATCTTAAAGTCATTTTGAGTCATTCTTAACTTGTATACAAAGTATATTGCGAGAACCGAGCAGATCTAAACATAATTCTTCAAACGGACAATGTTGTTTGAAATTTACGTATTTTACGTATTTTAATTTTTTTAATCGTAAAAAACCTTGAAACGTTTTTCTCCAAATGCCATTTTTGCGCTTGGTGCAGGTGATTTTTCAAAAATGACAAGGCGTATCGACTTCAAATTTTAACACGATATTCAACACTATCATTGGAATCTCGAAATTGTTATTATTTTTATTATAACTTATAATAAGATATCCCGCCAATTTATTAAAAAATGGAATAAAAAAGTAAAGGTTCAAACGATGGGGAGGATCATATAGATTAATCATTTTTTCGAATTTTCGATTTCACATTACCGCAGGAGAGCTGAAATCACCTGCACCAGCACACTACTTTTTTGTGCACAGTTGTATTTTTATGCAGAAATAATTAATAATATATTTTTCTCCTTGATATTCTTTTTAAGATAAAAACATTCATTCAATTACATGCAATAGTTCCCGAGAAAAACATAATTGAAAATATGCTATTTTTGGTATGTTCACATTGGAATAGTTGTCTTTTCAATTCATACAACTGTAATTTTAAGTTTAGCAGGCAAGTCACCAAAATTTATAATGGTTAAAAAGTATTTCTAAACTAAAATTTGTTAACTTAATAGGATGGATGTATCAACATGAATGTATTAACTAATTTTAATATTTTCACTAAACTTCAATACGTCGAACTAGTAATATATATATATACTTCAAGACCCATAAAAGTAAAAATCATAGTTTTACAATTCTAGATATTATTGTTAAATAGAAATATAAAAAATAATTTTCATTTAATGTGCAAAAATATTCTGTTTCTACCAAAGGCATTGCAAGTAATTTTATTTTCGTGTTTTTATGTATAATTTAGTGTGAAAGCTGTGTACATCAATATATAGAATACTGTCATCGAGAAGACCCTCTGCTAGTTATGATTGGGGAACGCTATATTAAATTGCGGAAAATTTCTATAACATTGTGCTAGTGCTTCTATACTCCAGATTACCTGTAGGTAGAATTCGGTTCTCTGGTAGCATAGAGGCCTTAAAATTTTATCTTTAAACTTTTTACATAACATCCGCTCTCTATCCAGTCCTTGCTCCGATATCGGAAATGCCGTGCAACTCAAGGCGGGAAACCATAAATTTTTCTCGCTCGCGCTCTTTCTCTATTTTAGCGCGCTAGAGAAACCGAGTGAGAGAGCAAAAGAGCCAGAAATCAGAGTTGAAACGTTTATAAGGGGAGGAAAGAATTTGACTCTTGCTTGTAATTTTCTCGCTTTTGTAGGTAGGATCTGATATAATGAAATCTTATTGACATCTCTTATATTAGACTTTGTATGGTATTTCGATTTTTTACAGCTTTACCTTACTTTGTAGAGAATATTGAGTTGGGCGAACAATCACTTTTTATACTGTCGAATGCGTTCGAAACTTTTTAATTTTAATGTATATATATATATATATATATATATATATATATATATTCTTAAACTTAAAAGATTAACATAAAAATTGAAAAGCTCTAAAGCGAGAATGAGAGAGCAAATCTTTTCGTCAAAAGACATTCGATAGTAGAGAGGAAACGACTCATAGGGATCATCCTGTCGTTTTAACTCTTCGATTCTGTCTGTTTCTGGTGGCTTGTATTTACGAAGGCTCGTAAGCGCAATTCACAGTCCTTTTGCGTCTACAGTGCTGCTACTTCGAATGAATCTTTGACGTCGTTTGACGACTAACGACGCGAGCCTTTGAAATTTTCATTGGCGCCCGAATGCCAGGTTTCATTATGTATACATGAAATAAAATCCTTGTCTGAAAATATCAGCTAATAAAATACGCAAATATAAAGATAGAACATTGTATTTATAGATAAATACAATACACATACATAACGTTGAAATAAATTTTTGCAGAGTTACCATTGTTTTATTTGAGTTCAAGGGGCAAGATACCTTTTGAAAGATACCTTTGAAATGTAAATTACTAAATTAAAAATTTAAAATATTTATAACCATGCAGGTACAATATACATTTTTTTAATTAGAGAAGATAGTTTTACCTTGAATTTGAGAGGTCTAGCTCTTCTGTAAATCGCTTCTGTCGGTCGCTAGTTACAATAGAAAGTTGAAAATTCGCTCACCGTAGGATTCAAAGTTAACCGATGGACGGATTGAGCTCAAAATTGCTAGTTAAACTCTTTGTTGTAGTACTCTCAATATTTGAAATTAAATGTACAGAAGAATTATTAAAAATAAAAAACTGGGTTGTTAACCAGAGATTAAAAAAAATTACACATTTTAGAATGTCAAATTTCTTCTAATCATTCAATTCAAATTCCCTACATTCATTCTGAAAGGAGCGTATGAAAGAGTTGAAGTCAATCTATGCATTGATTGATTTTGAATCCTACGGTGAATGAATTTTCTACTTTCTGTTGAAGACCTTTTAAACTGAAGGTAAAACTGTGTTCTATTATTGGAATAAGTGTAAATTACATTGTTGTAAATATTTAAAATATTTAATTTAGTTATTTGAAGTTCGAAGATCTTGAAGGTATCTTGCTTTCTTAAAAATTTAGATTTCATTCTCTGACGCGCACTATGTAAAACGCATAATGGCGCAATTCATCAGGACCCTAAGTTCGCGCTTTTTATTGGAACTTTGATATTCCGGCGGTTGTGTCCCAGCAACGAGTTTCGTTACGAGACAGAGAGAGAGAGAGAGAGAGAGAGAGAGAGAGAGAGAGAGAGAGAGAGGATAGGATAGGACTACGCACTCGAAAAAGCGACACTGAAAAAGAGACAAGAATGTTGATTGGCCTCAAATTGAATCTCGTCCATTCATCACTATCGCCTGACTGTTTGCCGCAGTTACAGTGAATCTTCATTTTTTTATTCTCCATTTGTTTATTTTCACGTAAATACACACATATGCATTTGAATTCTATCTATCTAAAATGTAGGTGCTGCCCAGGCTATATAAATTGAAAATATATTCATTTTAAGTGCATACAATACTACGTTTCACAATAAAGATCGTATACGCGTCGCAGACAAGTTTACAGTTTCCACGCAACTCTCTTATTCTTTCTCATATATAATAGAACGTAACGAAGCGCCAAGCATTTGCATTTTAAGTTGCTTACTAACAGAGCTGTTCTATATCTGCTCTTTTCCTCGTCTACGTATTTAAGCCCACATCTCCAATTTGGCTTTACATATAAAGACTATTGAGTTTGCGTCATTATATATATAATATAGAGAGTCGAACTGTAATTTGAGCTTCAGCATACGCTGAAAATGACTTAATCACAGCTGTCGTAGAACGATTACTTACTGAGAGCGTATGTACAATAGAGTTATCATGTAATATCCGCATTTTTTTCTATGGAAAGAAAGAAAGAGGAGTGAAATATCGCAGTGGGTTTTTGGAATCGCACGTTATAATAGCCCGAGGCTGGCAAGCGCGGAAGGAAGGAAGGAAGGAAGCAGACGGTAGAAGACGGCAGTGGTGGCAGTGGTAGCAGCGGCGCAGACGTTGCATTATGTAAATTTTTTTTCGCTCTGATAGAGAGACTGAGCGTACCACCACCACCACCGTAACCAACGACTTTTGGCCGGGCTCACTCGTTCTTCTTTCCTCTGTAATTTGCCTATTATTCGGGCCGTTTTAGTTTCTCGCTCTTTCTTCCTCTCGCTCTTTGGATCTACTTATTAAATGTGAATGAGTCTAGCTTTTGATAAATATTTATAGAAAATTAAACTTTAACGGTGATGAAGGCACAGTTTGTTGCTGCTGCAGATCTCGAGAAACGGAAAATACTAATTAGTATAGCTGAATAGGATGTGGCATATTAAACGTGTAGCTTGGAGCGGTAGTTGAAGCTGCTTTATGACACTGCTAATCTGATTGAAACTGCCATTTTAGAGGAGTTGACCCTTTGATTAAGTCTTTTCGAATGGAAAACCACAGACGTATAGTTCTAATTACTTTAGTTTATTGCTTATTCCTTATTGGAATAGACAAGTCCGACGTTCAGAGAGGTAAGAAAAATTGCTCCATATATAGAGAGGCAAGACCTGCGACTTGGTAGTCGATTACCAATTCTTCCTATGCAGTTGGAATATTATCATTCTTTGTTCTTATACGACACCGATCGTCTTTATTAGCGGTAATAAGGCGATTTAGCATCGGAGCCGCGTGCGATTCTCGAAAAGTTCCTCGTTCTCAGGTATGTCACGCGGCTATTAAGTCGCGCATTCTCCCCGTCTAGTCGTCTGACTCGACTAGTCCGGCTTTAATTATACTTCGCTTCGGTGCAGCTCAACGACTATACTACTACCAGTCGGGACTAGAGATTATACCGCGTACAGTCTGTTGAAAAATCTCATCAATTCTCTTCTATAATTACACACGTGTATATATAGTTATCCATTATCAGAATTGGCTCGTATAAACAACGAATTTGCCACGGCAATGTTTAAATCCACAAGAGAGTGCACCACCATGTCAAAAAAAGAGTCTCCTCGTCGTAGTTGACCCAATGATTTACAACAGTTTCGATTCCTCTATTTTCCACATTCCCCTCGTCGTCGTTGTTGTCGCGTTCTCATTTTCTCAAGATCGAGTGCGTGGTACTCGATCTTGCGTTTAATCGCGGCATTGCTGCGTAAGATCAGCCCTCCGGAGTAATTAGCAGCTGCGGTGGCGGTAGCGGCGGCAATCGACAGTCCTAAAAATATTGTATTTAATGACAGAGCCCGAAGAGAACTGCGTAGTGGATGCTTTAGCGCAGAAATCGAGGGAGCTACTCTGGAAACTATAGATTACCCCAGGAGACAGGATAATTGCCGGCGGCATGTGTGTAACCGACTTGACTGTCTGTATGTACTGTATACAGCCAGGACATAGCAGCAGCTGCCTATTATAATTGTAGCGCCTCTCTATCTTCTGCAAAAAAATTGTTCCGCCTCAATTTGAACGTCTTTTCCGTGCCGTAACTACTGTGCGCGTCGATGTCTTTTTCGTCGAGATTATGCGCGCAACGATTCGCTCTTAAATAACAATTATAGTGGTTATTTAAATCTTTATTCATGTATATCTTCACATATATTGTGTATGTGTGTGTGTGTGCTTACGTATATATATATTTCTCTCTGCGATACTCGAATCGAACCGGCCGAATTTCCAGTCGCATTATTCCGCAGCTTTGAAGCCACACAGCACAGAGCGAACGAGCGAGCCCTGAATCGCTTTCGAGCGGCATTTAACAGTCGGCGTTTCGTATTTTATCGGCACTTGGTCCCGCTTTATCGTCCTGCTTTTCTATTGCTCCGCTTTCCGCACTTGAGCTCGCCTTTATTTGGAAATTTTCAAAAGCCTCTCTCTCATCCCCTCACCCCCCCCCTTCCACTCGCAGTCATATAATACATGATTGCGGTTGCGCCGCTAGAGGCGAATTTCCCTGTTACATCCAACGTTAAATCACTTTATTTTCCCTAAAAAGTTCACTGCGTATAAAACAACGCGGTAATAGCGTTATACATATTTAAGCAACAATGCTTCGATTTTCCATAAATCTACCATCATATTCTTGAGGAGAAAAATACACAAGAGAGTCTGAAAAATTCGTCGCTTGCAAGTTAAGGAGTACGTATATAGGGGAGAGACAAAACAAGCTCGTAAGGTATATGGGTCTGTGTTCGAGTTGCGGTTCGTCGGTCACTGCGTATGTGTATATGTATAGACATAGTAGAAAGTTGGCTAAGCGAAATTAGAGGAACGCGAAGCGAGCCATGAAGCGCGCACGCGGATATCGCGGCTCAACTCCTGGCTTCCTTTTCCTCCCTTCTTATACCGAGAATTTCCGATGCGAAAGTAGTCGAGAGATTCCCCTGTTTACCGAGCTGACCCTCATCGCTTTGTTTTCGAGACGAGAGACGGATGTGTATACTATACATGCGCTCTTTTGGACTATTTCGAGGGGTCAAGATAATTGAGCTGCTACTCATTTATTTATTAGATTGCGGTCGAACTTAACGACGATTCGTCAATAATAGCTTACGAAGTAATGCAGTACATCTTATGTATGTATAATATATATACACGCGATTCGCTTTTAAATTACCGGCTGATTTCGCACTGCTAGAATGGCGCTTTTTATTCTCGGACTTGTAATTTTTATAAGATCCTCGACAAGTCTTTATTTCACGAGAAACAAGTCTCCTGAAAGTCATTACAAACCGTCTGAACGACCCTTTTAAAATTTGCGCTCGACGAGCTGTAACTTCAATTTAAAGTCATGATATCAAGGTGTTCCCGTTACGAAGAGGAATATTAACAGAATTTGAAAATTATTCGAAAGACTTGAGAGAAAAGTTCATCTTAGAGTATGTAACCAGTCGCGCTTCCGCCCGTATATAACGCGAGTCGGTAATAAAATACCAGGGTGAGCGAGCGGGGTAATAGAGGACACTCGATACTTTCGGGAATCGGATAGCGGTGCGTCTCGGTAGTCTGCTGTAACAATTCAGCAAAAGATTATCCGGCGATTCTGCTGCTGCTGCCTTCGTTCCTTCCTTTAAGGAATCTCTGTAAGATGTATCCGATGCGTTCCTTGAGTACTGCGGTGAATGTTTCTGTAAGTTACGCTGTCGATGCTTATCTTAAAGTTTGATTAACTACGGCTTGTTGTAAGAAAGACTTTTTTAAGCAATGCCTAGTGATTCATCAAATGTTCTTGGATAAATTATAATTATAGTTTCTTTTTCATTTCATTTGTCAAGAGTATTTAGATACTTACTTTGTTCATTCTGTCTCTACGGCCGATTTTGTCAATACCTTCATCATTGTAATATATAAATCTTAATAATTTTCTTGGGAGTCTTTTAAATTGCCTACACTGTATTTTAAACGCCTAAATAGCGTATGTATGAAATACTGTATAAAATGCGAATGTGATATAAATTTTTTTCCTGTACTAATTACATGATATATTGTTGGGTAAACGATTGAGGTATTTAGTTCGTTTTAATACGTCTAGGTAATAGTAAAACTAAATTTAATGAAATTTGATGACATTACAATATATTATAACATGTTTTGGAATTATTAATTTTTATATACATATATACATATATATATATGTGTGAGTCATTCGTTATATTATGTGAAATGTTTAATAATGATCAGATTCATTCGAACAGTCCTGATCTCCCTTATCCTAGATCTGAATCAGAACAGTACCTTCTTATATATCTTCTTATATAAATTGGATACAATTTTTCGACACTCAGGCAAAATTACATCAAGATTGCAGACAATTGATTGAACTAACGAAGACAATCAATAGAATTCCTATAGAATAATACAAAATTATTCTTCTTATTTCTGTCTCACTAAATCATATTGTTATATAAGTCGTATCTTCGAAAAATACACTCAGTGTATCGGGAAAAGTAATAATTTGGTGAAAAAGTCTGGATACTCAAATCAGTCGTTGCTGTTTTGTAGCAAGTCGCAGGCGACTACTCTGTAGTCTTCGTCAGAGTCGACCCTCTCTCAGCCTCATCATTCATAAGAGGTTAACTAAAGTGTCAGAAAAGAGGGGGACCGGTCAAGGCGAAAAAACTCTCTTGGCCATAAAAATGTCTCGATAAGGAACGCGCTGCGCAAAAAGTCGTCGAAAAACGAAAGAAGAGATAGTGTGGAGAGAAAAAGGCAGTAGCGAACGGGAGAGAAATAGTGCGAGAGAAGAGACGAGAACAAGACCTCGACAACGAAGTGTAGGTGTGGTAGTGCTGGTGGTGGTCAAGGCGTTTGAAGGAGATGCGGGAGATGGTGAGCGATGGAGCTGAACCTCTTTCAGCTCAGGGTTCGGCTTAACCGCTATCTCTTCCAACTATCGATTCTCATCTCTCTATCTCGCTGTTGCCGTCGGTACTTCTGCTGCTTTTCTTCTTCTTTACCCTTTCGCGAGTGAGCTTGTTTTTCTTTCTCCTGCTTCATTAACCCACATGCTTCTTTTATCTAGAGCTACTTGCTTATTTTCTCTCGTTTTGAGATCTGGACCAATTTCTTTTCTAACAACTGCTATGTAAATACATACCTCTGAAATTGTTCTGCTAGAGAATAAGAGAATATCCGAATAATCTTTTTCAGAAATGAAGCAATTGAAGGGGCCGAATTTATAAGCATAATCAAAATAATACTCTATCCAGAATAGAAGAGCGAAAAAAGAGGAGTAGTCGCATTTAAGCGATTAACTGAATTATTCGGTATTAAACGAAGGGGCTGAGGGATACGCAAGCAGGAGAAAGAGAGCAGCCAGTGCTAATACCTAAATAATTGCCGACTAAACTTGATATGATTTAATAGTAGCGGCGGCGGTTGCTGCAAAAAGAAAAGCTCAGAAACGAAAAAGGCTATAAAGCAAGAGGAGAAAAACGAAAAACACGCTGCAGCTATGCTGCCGGTGTGTTCGATAAACGCTTATTCTTTCGTTGCTGCATTTCTGGCGGTCTACGCGGGAAAATTGGAGATTTTTTACCTCTGCGACTCGGCAATTTCTCTCTATCGTATATTTCCCGGAACCGACTCGGTCCGCATGGATTGAAAGCTGCGACTCTCCCTTTTTGTCTTATTGTGCCGCGTTGTATTTTTTCAGCGACGAGTATAAATATTATATTTTTTCCAACGTCGTCGTGATGGATACGAAAATTTCTTAAAATAATACGCTCCGCATTTTTTTTCGTCGAGTTGCTACGATCTGTTAGCTAATCCTAACAGCGAACCAAAGCAAATCAGCCTAATAGAATGTCCGGTAAACAAGAATTTGTCGGATGCAAATCTAGGCGAGAGAAACAGAGATAGAGTGCAAAGATTTAAATCAATCAGAAAGTTCGGCGACGGGACTGCAGCGAATTCACCGTTAAGCCGGACTTCGAGCCTCTCCCACCCACAACGGCGCGAAACCAGGGGGCACTGACTGCACTCGCTGTTTTTTTTTCGTCCACAAAAGTTATTCACTCTGACTTTGTTCCGGATTGGACTAGCCAAAGCCGGAAGCCCGGCCGCAAATAGCGTCCTCTGGAAACTGTACACCGAGCTCTCTTTCTCTCTTTCTCTCTCTCTCTCTCACTCTCTCTCTCTCTCTCTCTCTCTCTCTTTCTCTCTCGCTCACTCTCGAACCCCGCAAATATATATAGATATAGGAAGCGCGAGGCTAATCTGAAATTGCTAATTCCGACCGGCTAATTCAATTAAGAGATCGGCGCCAGCGCCCTCTATCTCTCTGTCTATCCTCTCTTTCGGGGGTTGGTCGATTTTAGCGCTATAGGACAACGTTGTGAAGCAGCTTCCTTCAGTCTCGGCGATAGTGCGCGAATGCGGCGGAATATTGAGGGGGAATTTCATGCTGCTGGACGCCGCGAGCGTACTTTGCTGACGCATTCTCAATGTATATATAATCGACAAAACTGACCAGAATGTTTCAGTTCGGGGCTACTTACCGCTTCGTTGGTCGCGCGATTCTTGTTTGCATACAAGTTGCTTCCCTCTACGTGCGCTCGCTTCGATTTTAGAACTGCCGATAGGTATGCTGAAGTTGTTTGTTGCGAACATCCTGACGCTGCGTTTATGTGCTCTCTCGCGCTTGTTTGCTCCACACCAGGAATTCGTTAATTCGTTATATAGAGCGCGAGTAACCGATCAAAGAATAATCTCGAGCTTTCGCTCGCGAAAATATTCATCATCGTTTGAGAGACTGGTGTAACAAATGTCAAGGAATGAATAAGTGGATGTCTGCTGGAACGCGATGAAAAAAAGCTATTCGTTGAGACGAGACGTTTACGAGGTGACATACACACTCTCTGAAAAGTCGAGAGATTTTACGCAGCGTCGAAGCTAGTGTCGAAGTGCGCTTTTGCATATACGTGACTCTGACAGACAACTATTTCGTACTTGTGCGTATGTCTCGCGGAGCCTTGAGCTTTCTTATATTTGTCGAAAAATAATTGTTTACTTCTTTCATGCGCTAACTTCTGTAAGATGCTGTGTGCAAAAGTAGACGAATTTTCTGCTGAATCGAAGCAAGACTGTTTTACCTTGTAAGACTATTTATCTTTCTGCATTTCAAACTCAAGTTCTCTGGATTTTTTATTGTTATACTCATTATTTGATTAGGATACACTTGTTATACTTGGTATTTGATTAGGATATTTCAATCAGCCAGGTATGGTAAAATCAACGCAGTGTCAAACTCTATTGATAGTTGAAAAATGAACACCGTTGCCGTAACCTTCAGAAAGCCGACATCAACTGTTGTGTTTGTGAAATAAAGGCTTTCCATTCCAGATGAAAATTCAGTGACAGCAGAATCGCTAATGGCATTAAAACGTCCGACAAGCGATCCTCGTTAAAAAGTTTCGATTAAAATAAATCCTTTTAACGCGAAGAAAAGAAGGAGAGTCAGTCTTTACTCTGTTGCCACTGAGAGAAAAAAATCTAATTAGAAGTGGATTAAAATTCAATTAACTCTGGCTAAGGGAACTTATCCAACGGAAAGTATAGTCTACATCAGTATTGGTGGCGCAACACGCGCCTCTTCATTTAATTGTAGGCCTTTACTTTGACACTTTCTAGTTCAATATGCCTCCAGTTCGCGAGCCTATTGTCTTTTCCTATCCAGCTCTTTAAGTCTCGCGCGTAATTTAACATCTCGCGTTTTCTCTCCCATGAAATCTGCCGTTCAATCGTTTGAACGAAATCATTGTATTACAACACTATCCGAAGCTAAGTTTTCAAGAGTGTTATGGACTAAATAAAAATCGTTCGTGTTAACTTTTAACAGCGAAAATAAAACAAATCGCTATTCTCAATACCGATAGTAAGTGCTTTGAGAGAAGGATAAAAAATACCGAAGGATAGCCTCTCTAGGGAGGTTCTTTGAAGCGTGGGTGTTTACAACAGCACCAGCTCTCGATTCGCACTGTAATTGAACACCGGTTTGCTTTGCTCAATCATTAATGCCTGTGCTCAAACAAGCGACCCTTTTGTCACTTACCCCCGTGACAACGAGTCACGAGACTTCTGTTTTCTACTTAATAATCTGCCGTGTTACTTCCTGCCTCTGGAAAACAAACTTTTCATTCTCTTCGCCTACTCTTTTTCTCTCTCCGATGTTTGCGTACACTCGTAATTCTTCTGTAA
The DNA here is from genome assembly GCA_018906985.1 of Apocrypta bakeri. Taxonomy (NCBI): domain Eukaryota; kingdom Metazoa; phylum Arthropoda; class Insecta; order Hymenoptera; family Pteromalidae; genus Apocrypta; species Apocrypta bakeri. The sequence goes on along the minus strand of JACCIA010000008.1, from coordinate 3,111,713 downwards.
TTTATTCATTTAGGCATGTTTTCTCCCCTGCCTGTAAAATGAAAATGCAGAAGTGTCACGGCATATTTTTTGCTATTTCAAAATGTGTAAACATTTTATTTGATTATTACAATTCAATGGTATGTTAATGGTATGTTTATATTACTGCAGTTAACATGTGCAATTCGCATTTAAAGATGACAGTTACACATTAGATATTAAACAATTGCAATCTGAACGGTGGAATTAGTCATTTTCCAGGTGAAATTATAATGATAAAACTAATTATGCAATGCAGTGTCAGTGATTGAATATGTCAAATTTAAACAATTATAAGTCTAAAGATACTTCGTTTTAACAGTATATTTCTACTAAATAGTACACTCTGCAATCAATCAATAATTGGATTCAAAGGTGTACACGTAATTTTCAGCAATATGATAGTGAATATACGATATAACTAAAGGGAAAATTGACATTCACCTTTTCTAAATTAAAGAATAAGCCAACTTAGTAAAATCAATAAAAGTTTTCACAATGTCCGTTTTATAGAGGTCAAAAATAAGAACTATGCATTCGATGAATCGGCTAAATAACGCATATTTTTGTGAGAGAACTCGTTAAACTGATGGAAAAGAGTTTAACCCTATCTGACCAACCGCGGCCCGGAGAATTACGCAGGTTGTTAAGAAGTTAACTTCATGCAAAGTTCTTTCTCTCATCTCTCGTCTCTCGTGTACACGGATAACGTTTTTCCGTATCGTACGGACGAGCGCACTCTCTAGCTTAAGAATTAAGCTTTCGTTTTTATACACCTTACTACGGGTTATATAGGTTATTTCTATCTCGGCTCGTAAACTCGTCTCGTTTACACTTGACACGCGATAAAGGCGAGGTTTTCTCTTTAAAGCATTAACTAACTTTGTTGGCTGTGCAGGTCGAGTTAAAACTGCGCTTAGAGCTTCGCTATATCTGGAATTCCGAAGTTAAAGTCTAAATAACGTTAAATTGTACGTAGCACTCTATAGGAAAGTGATTCCAGAGAAGATGAAGATTCGCACGAGCAGACCGATAATCCTCGCTGAGCCGCGTAACGATCAATTAAGCGGTTGCTCAGACACACGCATGGCGTTTTCTGGCCCTCTCGGAGGGGGGCGGGTGCTGTGGAGATGGCAGCAGAGGTGCCAGCAGAAGCGGCACCAACAGCAGTAGAAGCAGCATCAAAGATTCAGGAGGCCAACACGCACCTCTGCGGCGTGCCTCAAAATTCACGAGACCGCAGCTGCTGCCCCCGAGAACAGAGCTCGTTAATCTTGGCGGCTCTAGCCCGTGCGGCAAGAACGGATCAAAAGTCGCTCCTCGAGGTCTTCGATACTTTTTCTTGAAAATATGGAGTAAAAATTGTCGGTCTTTTAGCTTTTCGCTATAGTGCGCTCATATAAATTATGAAGTAAGAATAACCGCATCGTGATATGTCGTAATCGTCGAACAAGATACTCCTGGGGCGCAGGCATACGCACGATAATCTCCATCTTAATCTTCCGTAGACTCTTGTTTTCTCTTTATTCCCAGAGAATGAGAGAGAGAGAGAGAGAGAGAGAGAGAGAGAGAGAGAGAGAGAGAGAACGTGATCTTTCTTATTGCAGCGATCTTTAGGAATGCAAAGTGCGAGAGCGAGAGTCTGGCAAAACGAGTTTGTTACGCGCGGACGCGCTGCTATGTGCGTTATATACTCGTGAGTTCATCTCCTTTTACTTCTTCTTTTATATTTCTCGAGGCTTGCTTTTCAGGTGGCGAATTTTGAAAATATTACTCTTAACTTCTCGAACGGTATGTTAGATGCGAAAATTGATGAAATTCTAGAATTATAACACACCAGTAGTTTCTCTCTCTCTCTTCGTTTCGAGGTATTACCAAAATTCTCATATATATCCCTCGAATATCGAGGTAAAGTCGCGTCGCCGTGGGGCAAGAAACTTTGTCGAGGGATCGCGCCGTTGGTTAATCTCGATCCTGGTCATAGCGTGTAGTACCGGCGTCCCCCTCCCTCTTTCTCTCTCCTCGTCTTTTAATGCAATGTCAAGATAAAGGAGAATGAGAGAGAGAGAGAGAGAGAGAGAGAGAATGGTTCGGGCGAACTACCTGCAACGAATTAACGGTCCGGACTCAAGATTAAAGAGGTTCCAGCGGCGACGGCGTCGGCAGTGGCGGTTGCTCCCGCTGCCCAATTACTTGCGAAAAGGTATCCGCCCTTTTTGTCCTTCTTTTTCTCGCAGCTTCCCACCTCGTAAGACTCTTATCTCCAAAGCAACCACCCGACGATGCGATAAGCGTCGTACGGTGTTGCTTCCCGATCGTCGTTTTCAATTTTGTTCTCCTCTATATCCTTCTTCGCCGTATACTTATATCTAGTGTACTGGTTATTGAAAAATAAGAGACGACTTTATGTGGATTGAATTTCATCGGATACTCGCAATGAAAATATTATTACGGATAAACCGAGCGCATATTCATCACTCATGGTGACACCCCTGATAAATGCTTGCACACACGGTAAAGTGGCAGTCGCAGATATACACTGTAGCAAAGGTTCTTGATATTCAAAATGTGTGCAGTGAGAGAGAGAGGGAGAGAGAGAGGGAGAGAGAGAACTGCATTTGCATGTACACGCGGCTCGTAAAATTGTCGTGTTTAAGGTGCGATGACCCGTAATGCAGTAGCGTTCTCGCACTGTTAGTGCCCAGTATCTACACGTAAATCACTCGACTACACTAGTTTGATATGACCGTAGAAACTATATGCACACGTGTATATGTATCTGTGTACGTGTACATAATATCGATTTATTCGCTTGATTCTGCAATTCGTTACATACATTTCTATTCGACTTGTGCAAGCTCATCGGTAATACCCCCGCGGCTCTCGAGCTTTTAATGTTTTACAGCGTCTCGCGGCGCTCGACGTGCGCTGAATCTCCTCGTACATGAGTTTGTATTTTTTAGAGACGGACGTTATTCCCTTAGCGTAATTTTCTCTCTTATAGTCGAGGAATCTCGAGTCTGATAACAATTAGGAAAGTGTGAATATGTATGATAAGTCTGAGAAATCAAATAACTTCGATTCAACTTTGAGTGAGTCATTTATTTATTGGTTCAAATGGGTGTATGGCAAGAGCAAGTTCCTCTTTCGCGTTAGTCGAACGGATAACTTGGCGGCGGCGGCGGCGGCGGCGGCGTCGTCGTCGTCTTAGGAGCTACAAACGATAGAATGAATCGCTTGCATTAGTCAACATCAGAAATGAGCCAGGAGACCGATGGAACTTAAAGGGAACACACTCTGTCAGTGATTTGTCTACGTCACTATGTATATAAGTTATCCCCTCTTCTCTCAGCCTCTTCCTCTTTGGTGATTAAAAAGCTATTCTGGTAAGTTCGCCTATTACAAGATGACAATGTATATCTCCCCCTCTCTCCTTTTCGATGTTGAACGCACGCGACACTAAGCGATGGTTCGATGGCACTCGAGGCACTTGAATATAACGTCGTCTATGAGATAGGCCATATCGGCGCGCGTATGAAATATGGCTGAACTGCGCGAAGGAAAAGACGGCGAGCGATCTCGTACAATAACATCGCTGAATCTCTAGCCGGAGCGCCTTTATCGCCCGCACAAAAGAAGGAGTTGCAACCACTATCGGTTATTTTCTTCGACGTAAATTGACGTGTACTTACCGAATTGCTTCCGAATCGGTTATCCATATGCCTACCCCCCACTATCTATACGCGTCTCCATTTTTTTTTGTCTCACTCTCATTGATCGCATACACAATGACACATACCTGAGAGTCGTTATTACAAGGTACGCGTATTTACAAGTGTTTATTTATACCACATCAAGTTTTATATACTGAAGCTTTATTTAAATGAGCGAAAAAGAATGCTATCTTCGGTTCAACCAGAAGCTTCCGCCATTGACAATCTGATACATAGCTGTTCGGCCTTTATAAATGCGATGCACACACACACTCCCGTATACATATACACATATATACGATGATGGATAGAAGATGAGGAATGTCAAGAGAAAAAAATCTCAAGTGTACACAGCGGTGCCCTTCGAATCCTTTGCATTCGACATAAATATTGACCCCGCGGCAAAGATCGGACATACAAATAAACCCAACATACTGCGAATTACTGGATCTCTAAAATTACTCCCTTAAAAACACAACTCTTTACCGCAAAGTCACGGGGCGCCTAATTTATTGCGGTTTGCTCCTTTAGCTTTGACAATTGAATCATATACAGGCTATGCAGCAGCAGCAGCAGCAGTAGCAGCAGCAGAGTCGAAAAAGGAATTCTTGTCCGCGTTTTTTTCTGATTGAACGGTCCTGTGCGTATAATACGTCAGTGTGACTGCATACGTACGGTTGAGGAATTCCATGGACGGCCTTCGAAATGAAAGCCATCGCGACCCTCTCTTTCTCTCGTACGTTCCTGCGTCCGTAGAATTCCGAGCGTCAATGCTTTATTAAATAGGAATTTAATTGTTGGACTCTTCCTCTGTCTCACTCCTTCACTCAATTACATACTTTTACGCCGTGAAAAATATGAGACGCTTTTTTTATTCTACAGTCTTGTTAGGCAAGTTCGTACTTTCGCAATTAATTAGCATTAACGCTTTGCTCGACACGGAAATTTACCACCCGTAAATCGCGTTTGCTTTTTCAACAATATGAAGCGTTAGGCTCTTACGTACACGTATACACAGAAGCTCGACGATCTCGTTCGGCCTCTTGCGGCGTTTTATTCCCCGGAGCTCGTAAAAATTTAATGGGCTTCGAGGAAATTAATTTCGCCGTATGCGCGCGAGCGAACGAGTCAAAGTTCGGGAGTCGAGAAACTTTGGTCTCCTCTGTAAAATGCGCTTAATAAGGCGCATACCGATCTGGCTAGGATTTTCCTTTTTCTCAAGAGTCATAGCGAAATGTAGCGTGACTGATCGAAATTTCTAATCGATTGTCTATTACAGTTACTTTCCATCCGTTATCTCGGAACTTTTCTTGAAATATACAATAATAAAAAAAAGATAGTTCCGTTAGTTCCTCCCACATTGTTACACGGTGTGAAATCGTGTCGACGAGGTGGTAACGCCCTTGCAGTCGTATAAGCCCATTGTTGCTGGACTCCTTGTATTTCTCGTTTTCTCCAACGGAAAAGAGCGGATAAATAGCTCGTCCGCGCGAAGAGGCTTTGTTTCCCGCCCATACTACGATACAAATAACGTCTATAACTTATAGCCCAGTGAATCTTCTTCTTCTTCTTCTTCGTCTTGGCAGTGGTTCAAGTATCAGTTCTTAAGAAAGAGTCTACTTCTTATTTTATTCGTCAGACGCGTAATTTCACAGCATGTATAATTTTTTTCCCTCACTTCAGAAATAGAGAAGAGGAAGAAATAAAAGCTAGCGATAAATCCTACAAGTGCTCGCGATAGACGAGGCGGCTAATGGCTAATAGTCGAATTTATAAGACGATAACGCAAAGCTTTCCTATATTTTTCTACACAGCAATAGTTGTAACACACTACCCTCTGCATCGTTAGCCCTAATGTTGAGACATTATCGGGAAGTAGAGACTTTCCGATGCTTTTCTCCCAGATTACTTCAATATACTGCTTCTCTCGCTATACGACTGTAGGTTCGATCGTTCGCTATATTTTTATCTTGCTTGTAGTAATAAAAGCCTTTTCTCTAAATTAATGTAAGAGAGAAAGTGGTTAGAATAGGAGTCAGATTTTTTCATAAAAATTATCAAGAGCTCGTGGGACAGTAAAGGGGGAAAGCTCCCTGCTCGCAGTTTTACCTTGGTGGAGCTTTAATAGTCAACTTTTTGCCAGCTGCAAAACAATATTTTTGATTTATGCTACCGCAATATCAGGCCAGCACCGTCGACCATGCCATACTAGAAGAGAAAGAGGGATGGAGAGAAAGAGAGGGAGAGGAGAATTACCACGACGCTTATACGCTACCGCGCTCACGCGAAGGAGGAATAGCGACCCTCGAATATTACAACGGCACGGCAAGTGTACGTTCAAGGTCAAATTTTTCGAGGCACATTATTGCCGATTCCTAAGCCTCCTTCCATTCTGCAAAGAGAAAGAGAGATGCAGGGAGTCGAGAGGCTCTTTTAATCGTCTGATTTATCCAGGGTCGATGCGTCTCGTCGCTGAGAGACACACGCAGTGCGGAGAATTTTCGTCGCAGGGTTGGCAGCGTAGTTTTACGAGCGTGTGGGTTTATACGCGGTCCCGTAAATCTTGGTCGAGTCTGCGACGTATAGAGCTTGCTGAAAAAATGACACCATAAGCGCCGAAACGTAAATGTCTTCGCGAATTTTCACAAGGCTTGTGTAGCCAACCCCTCGAATGGATTTTTCTACGTTAAGGGAAGGAATGTATCGGGCTTGTGATGGTAAAAGAATTGATACGACAAATTTATAAGGCAGAGATCGATTGACGAAGGAAAATTCGAGAGCAAATCGTGACAAGAGCGTCGATTCGTCACACGCCGAATTAACTCGTAAAACTCACTTGTCGCTTGCGAGGCTTCTTCCTCTTTACTTCTTACTGACTTGTACGGCTTTACTTTCCAGTAGCCACGAATTCTTTTTCAATTTTACTACATCGCACTTTTTTCTGCCTTTGGATTTTATATGAAACGAAAGGATTCGTGGCGTTTTAGCATAATAGAATTAGACAGAGTGTGAGAGAGAGAGAGAGAGAGAGAAAGATTCGACTAATTTAAATACTGAACGGATCATTAAGCGATCTCGCGAACAGCGCGTCACTCAAAGTCTCGCGCATAAAATCGCAGTAAATTTTAATAGTTCAATCAGAATCTCTCTCTCTCTCTCTATATATATATATAAATTAGTTTCTCGAGAGCTTTTCTCTTTTGAGATATTTATACACATTCCAATGTCGTGCGACGAAACGACAAGAGTTTTGTTTTGTTCCACATAGATTTCGCACGTCGTTATAAATCTCAGGTTAATTGCGAAATTTCCCTCTGCCGATCACTTGATTAGGCCAACAAAGTATCGGAAAAATTGTTTTAAAAAATCCCCTCTTCCCCTTTGCGATGTTGATCAACGGGTGCCTCGCAAATCAGCAATAAATAATGAAAGTCGCGGGTAATGGCTATTCAGTCGCAGCAGCCACGAATGATGAACAGCCGGCGGCCGTTCAAATGGACATCATCAATCTGGTGAACTTATATACCTCGAGACCGATGTTCTAGCAAATAAATCAAGATATACAATATCTCTGCGCATAGACAGTTGCTCGTCGCGAGAGAAGAGATGATATTAAAGCATTGAAATCTCGAGTGTAGAGGTGTGTATCGATCGCAAGTTTATATGTACTGCACCTACACCTCGAAGCCTATTCGCGTTATTATTATCCTTGCTACTCGCTTCTCTCTCTCTCTCTCTCTCCCTCTCTTATGCATACCCCGGAATGGCTCTATGAGGTCAAACAGTAACCGGCTTATGGGGGCGTTCTGACGTAATCGTTCGCTCCTCTACTCAACGAGATATTACGGTCCATGCGTAGTCTCTCCATGCCCTCATATTGGTTTCTGCAAAAAATTATGAATATGCGCTGTTAATGAGTTTAACAAAATTTATGTACGTATAGAAAAAGTCATATCGTATGAAATGTTAGAAAGTACGGAAATAACGGAAGAATCGAGAGTTCACAGTGTAATTCTATTTGTATACACATTATATACCCACTCGCCGTTCAATTTCCTCGCTTTCCTGTACATAGTTTCGAATTTCTCGTGGTCAAAGTCAAGGTACTGGTGCGTCCCATTTCCTCCTTTCAAGTCAAACAAAAGTCCTAGCTAGAAATTGAATATATCGCAAAAAAATTCATATAACTAGCTTCTTTCTCTCTCTCTCTCTCTCTCTCTCTTTCATATCGGAATAATCGACGTTCCATCTATACACGTCTCTCTCTTTCTCTCGTTAAATAATTCAGCTGTGGCGCGGGCGTATATCCCTCGTTTTCATAAGCCACCTGCAGCTGTGCCGTGCGGCGGCTATCGGTATTCTCCGAGACGGCAGTTGGAATTCTGTTCGTGCGAGCTATGGTGCATGCTTCATAAATCCTGCGGGTGAGAGAGAAGGCAAGTAAATAAATAAAGCTGCATTATAGCACACGGAGCTGTGCGCAACATTCACGTTCTGCTGTACGCAGTAAGATAGGGAAAGAGCAAGGCCAAGACGGCAAACTCACCTTGAACTCTGTCTATGCTCGCGGATGATATGTTCTCGGTTTTGTGTTCTATCGACTAATTACTGAAACTCATTTTGATTAGAAAAATATTCACGGGATACACGCCCGTGAATATTTTTCTCATCGATATACATATATCGATGAGTTTGCGCGAGCGGGTTGGTATTTTTTTATTAACTTTATTATGATAAAAAGTGCGTGTACGTGTGTCTATATACGCTATGGTTGATGCATCGATCCTGGATAGTACAATAACATTGGAACAGCGAAGGTCATGGGCGGAGAGGCAGTGGCGGAAGCAGTGTGGAAATTCGTCTCGCCGCGGGCTGCATCAAATCATGATCTTGCGAACATCGCACGCTGGTAATAAATTGAAATCCGAGAGTAGTGTACACAGCTGAGTTCCGTGTACTGCTCTTTAATAAAATTAAATGTAAATTATCGAGAGAATATATCGACAGATCGAGAGGTTATAGTCAAATTCACGAGAATGAGCTAACGGAAGAAAGAAGGGAGGGGAAGTGAGAGAAAGAGTACGTAGATATATAAATATATATATGTATATAAGAGAGCAGGGGTCGTCGTCTGGCTGGAATTGCGTCGAGGAGTGAGCGTAACGTGTGGCAGTATAAATCAAGCGGGGCCACCTTGATAGAAGCAATAAAGAGTCGCCTGGGCTGACCGGCAATTCTCTCACTCCAGTGCACGCGTGCGCGCGAACGACGTCGTCTGCTGCCGCTGCCGTTGCTGCTGTTGCTGCTGCTCGAGAGTCAGCAGGCCGTCTCCTGAGACTTATATTACGGAGTAGTAGTAGCACCTTGCAGTGGAATTTCCAGACTATGCGCTCCGGAACCACCAGCTCCTTCGCCTCTTCTATCCTCTGCAGGAACAAAGACGTGATTAAATTAATGATGCTGTTTCTCTTGTTTCACGCAAGCTTTGCTTTTCAGTATTTGCCTTGCGCTACTATTGCTGTTCATGCTCTGTTTTTGAACATTTTTTGTATTATTCTTCGCCACTGCATAGTGTTGTTGGATTGTTCGAGAGTATAAGTCAACCGATAAATAACTCGAGCATTGAATTCATGTAAGCGAATTATTTTATTTATTTTCAATACAAAAAACCATTATAGAAAACTTGATCACATTATTTTCATATTCGTGGATTGACAGAATAAAAAATGACAGTGCACCTATACAAAATCGAGGTTCAAAGTCACATCAGAAAGTTAGTATTAAGAAGACGATGACGGTTTTAGCCATTATACAATTCAATTTGACACTGGAATCTAAATAAAGGTTACAATACAATTGAGAATAGGATAAAAATATTATTTAAATGTAGTAATTAAAATATTGTCTTCGTGCCAGAGGAAAATACTTCGAGACTACATCGGAAAATAAGTCTTAATAAAGGAAAGCTTAAATATAATATTTTTCAATCTCGGGATTAATCTAAATGGACGTAGGCATAACCACATAATGCACGAGTTCCAGTGGTCATTTCTGTGCAGTTTTTGAGTGAAAAGAACTGCAGAATTAAACAATAAATTTATAAATTTTTCTTTTTACAGTCAATATTCAACGCAACTACGGTGTAATTTATTTAGCACATAATTTAATTAGAAGCCTTGTACGTAATTTAATGATATTGCTTGCACATATGCACTACTACCAATTCAAAATTAATTAGCCTGTTAAGAAAAATAATTAACTGAAAAGTTAATTAATATGCACAAAATAGTAAAAGAATTGTGCTTTAAATATTATGAATATTAAAAACTGTACTGCGAAATGTAATCTTGTAGTATGAGGTGGTAGCAGACGGTGTAAAAATTTAAAAAAACAGACAGGGATGAAAGTGTGAGATTCGATTGCCGCGGTTTATATGGAACCATAAAAGATAGCGGAAAGAACAATTTTCTACAGTCAGAGCAAAATAATAAAATGGCAATACACGTTGAAAGGGAAGGAATTTTTCTTCAAAGCCAATTTGTCGGGTGGGCCGAACGCGCATAAAATCTATCACAAATTACTCATTACGGCGGTGGGTAATTGGCAATTTTCCGGAAGTTTCATTCAATAAGGGGATGTGTGTTACCGATGCTACTACTGGTTGCAGTAGTAGCTCAGCTTTTGACGCCAAGAAGATTCTCTCGTGAGAGACTAGTGGCATGAAGCCATTGCTCGGCTTGTGTCTTGTATATCAATTAACCGCTAGCTCTAATCGAGCCCGGGGATCTTAAATTAAAGCGTAATCCCTGCTCTCTAGAGTCGACGAGAGTATTTCCTCTCTCTCTCTCCATCTCTCCCTCCATCTTTTGCGAACCGAGAGAGAGAGAGAGAGAGAGAGAGCGCACTTTCTATCGATTAGCCCTCTTCTCTGCTTTCTGGTCTGGCTTCCTCCTCGCCATCGAGTATTTACCGAAGATGCACGATCTGTTGGCGCAGCCTTTGGCCTATATAAAGCTTTATGCACGCCATCATACTATATACAGCTTCACTTCTTTTGCTTTCGTGGCGACGTCTTCATTATTTACGCTGAATGAACGCAAGCTCTCCAAGTCACTTTTATCTCCTCTGTAAGCGGATTTTGCCAGGGTAAGCTCAAAATTCGCGATTTCGAATTTCTCGCGCAAATCGTCGGACTTTTTCTTTCCGCAGGGTATAAGACTGAAATTTGTGAGAGGAAATGGCTCGGTTACACAGAAACGTAGTCGCTAGCGTCATCGTCGTCGTCGTGTAGATCTCGTCGCGGGGCCAACGAGCGATAAGCACAGCGAGGTTATACGTACGAGTTGGTGGTATCTAGGGCTAGAGGTAGTGGGCGACTAAGTTGGCGGCGCCATAAAGAAAGATTCATTACGACGATCGGTCCATTATCGGCGGTTATAAGAGCCAGCGCTCGGCAGCAGCATCAGCAGCAGCACGCACCTCTTACGTTGCTCTCCGCGCTCGTTAACTCCGATAATGCGCCACTTGCCGTTTCGGCAAGCCAAATGGACTGCAGCTGACTCTTCTAATTGAAATGACGCAGTGGCGCCACCTACATCGAAAGATAACCCCTTCAATTGGTTCCCTTCGCACCTTTGCCTTTTCTCGATCCTCTCGGTCTTGGTGAAATTTCACCAGCGAGTATTACTATATTTTGGCAGAGAGAAGGAGGAACGCGAAAAACATCGTACGAGGAGAGAAGAGTTTCTAGTAGACGGAACGATAAGTGTATGCAGTATCAGGAGAAAAAGAGATGGAGAGAAGGTTCTCGTTTTTTACTTTGGGGAGAGTGCGCGCGAAACGCTCGGATTTTACTTAAGCGAGGTAGAGCCCGATGCAGATGGGCTGCTGCTGTTGCCGCTGCTGAAGAAAAAGAGAAGCGATGGATCGAGTATCGGTGAGTGCGCTGGAAGCTCCGGCTGGAAAGGATGGGCCGATGTTTCACACTCAATCTCCTGCCACTCTTCGGCCGCTGCAGCCGCTGCAGCCGCAGATATCTCGGTGGCTCCTTCTCTTTACCTTCTTTCTCTTCGCCACCGTTCGTTCGTTCGGTCTTTCGTTCCTTCTTTTTTATAGGTTTTACGTTACTTCTTCCTTCCGAGAGCTGCTCACTTTTTTTCTTTTTCTCGCGCACGGCACTCTTTGAAAGGATCATTTTCCGCAACTCTACTGAGTAATTTTCATTCTCTCCGTATCTCCTGAAGGCTAGAGAAAGAACTTCCTCAAGTTTTTCCGTAAATAATCAAGCGAAGGTCTTGTACACCTGACCCGCATCCCTTTTTTCTATTCTTCTTAAGTGGCGATGCATAATAATGAATAATATGACGTTATTTTGACGAAAGTAATGCGCGACGATCAGTAAAGTTGAGCCGTATGGTAGATATATATATATATATATATATATATATATATAGGTAGGAGGTACGTAAAAGTTGAGTGCCGTCGGCAAACAGAGAAAAGTTTAAATCGTCGGGACGTGATCGTGGGCAAAGTAGGCTGCTGCTACTACTGCCGCTATAGGACAACGACTACGCTGACGACAATACACGGGAACGGATTCTCTTTCTCCGCTTCTTCGTCTTCTTCTTACTACCTGCTATTCCGCTGCGGACACAAAGCGGTATTAAAATAAAATAGAGACGAAGATGGAGATGGAGATAAAGACAAAGGAGAAATAAAGTTGGAAAGTGAGAAAATACTGAGAGGATGTAGGCGAGAAAGGGGAATCCTCGACGCGGAGAAACAATGAAAGTAAAAGGAGCGAGATGCTGGGCGATGTAAAACCGAAGAGAGAACCTGGAAAGCAAAGGGAAACTTGCGCTTACTTACTCGTCTCTGTACCTATGTGTGTACACGTCTGTGTACGTGTGGCTAAAATAAACGTTTTAACGGCCGAGTAAGACTTTTCTCTATCTCCAGCAAGAAATAATACAGCCAGAAAGTCCGAACGAAGTTAATAATTGAGAGAAGAGAAAAAAATCGCGAATCCAACGCCGCGTAAACATTGCGCTTTACGGTCTCCTTTTTCTTTTTCATCCAAAGCATACACATACTGTAAGGGCTACTAATAAAAATTCTAGTGTAGAGACCCTCCAAATTCAATAAGTTTAAAAGCAGAGAGAGAGAGAGAGAGAGTCGATGTTTGAACGGAAAGAAGAAGCATAGTAGACTCACACACATGACTTTTATACATCGAAGATTCTCGAATCAGAGAAACCGGTCTATAGATACTATACGAAATCGAAGCGAGGAAGCAAATCTAAGCGAAGATAAGAAGCAGCAGCAGCCGAGTAATACAATTGAAAGTTGCAATCTGCGCACGCGCCGGAGAGTTATGCTGCACGCGCTCATGTACTGATGCTCTCACGCTCTCTCTCTCTCTCTCTCTCTCTCTCTCTCTCTCTCTCGATCTCTCTCTCTCTCTCTCTCTCTGCCCTCACGGCTATGCTGTCGCTCTTGGATTAACTTCGCAAGACTGAAGAGAAGTTTCTTTGTTCGTCCGGCTGGTCTACCACTAGACGGACGAGAAGGAGGAAAAAGGGAGGACGCGAGTGGGCGGAGTGGAAAGAGAAATTCAATCGAACTGACTGCAGGCCTTATTATTCCCTTAAGGAAATACAGTGTGCTCTATAGGTCGAAGCGACGTAGGTTTCTTTATGAATTGAGTATTTACTTTGACAACCTTGAGATTGTGTACGTGAATGGTTTGGATGTTTTTTCTCATGTTTATGCGATTCGACTGCTTGTAATAACTGAATGAAAGAAAACAGGATTTGGGTAAATTATCGTACAATGGCTTGGCTTCAAACCGGTTTACTGATGATCCTTATTCAAAACATACCAGATATTGTTATTGCATACCGGTTGTTGCACCTTGCGTTCTTTACGGAAATCTAACAACTTTTTACTCTCTTTTCGTATCTCTTCAAAGATGCACTTATATTGCGGCTACTGCCATGCGGGTAATCAGGAAACGGCGCGTGCTGACTTCCCTCGCTTATGCATGCATAGAACATAAAAAGCTCAATGCAAAAGCACAAAAAAAACAACAAGCGAATAAATTTGCACCAGTAAACGAGAGAAAAAATGAACAAGTACTCTCTTTTACCCCTGAAAGTCTAATTGCGTATTCGTATATGATTTTCTCTTACAAGCCGAACATTTAATCGACCGATCGCACGATCAGCGTCGGTAGTAGCGACATGCAAATAATATTATCGAGTCAATTAAAAGTGATTATGTCAAGACTATACCGACAAGACAGAGTAAAGAAGAGCAATCATCTGGAATTTCAGTAATTCGAGGGTAGAATCGTCGCGAATATTGAATGACGAATTCCGTCCTTCTATCGTTCTGATTATTCCGATCGTTCCGATTCCATTGATTTTCTTCTCAAATACCCCTATAAAATTTTTACAAATTATAATTTTTTCTCTGTTTTAGGTAAGTCGTATAAAAAGCTGTTTCGTCAAGTTCGTAAGTCTATAGGCATTCAAATATATTTATAGTACATGTTGATCTACAATAAACTATCATTAACGTTTTTACTTGGAATTTTTGTAACTTGGAAAAGGGTTGTGAAAGAAATCTAAAATAATGCATGAAGACATACTTATTTAGTGGTTAGAAAAGTTTCAAATTATTTCGAAGAAACATCAAACTCAATTGACCGTCAATCTATGAGAGAAGCATCTATTGCTATTTATATATGAAGAAACGCATGTAATAGTAAAGTATACGTTTATAGTGAAGAACGGAATCGAGGGCCATTCTCTGTAACATGTATATAATTAAAGCTCGTCAAACGTGCAAATTTCCTCATATGAAAGCTTCTCGCACATGCACACGCATGAGCACAGAAGCTATAGCGAATGCAATTATAATGAAAAAGACGAGCGTGAAATGACTTTCTCATTAACGCGTTGAACAATGAAGTCGCGCGCGTCGGTGAGAGTGTGTGTATAGTAGCTCGCGGCTAGTCTTACGCTGGAGGGCGGCAATAAACACCTTTGAAATTGGTTATTTTCCTCGGGCAGCATTACGACGAAGCTGGCGACGACGGTAATTGTACGTCAACCACAGAGATTACAATCGTTCTGATTGCTCTTTGTCTTTTGCTGCTGCCTCTCACTCTCCGTCGTTCCATAATTTTTTGTACAATCGATTTCTGCACGTCGATTTTGCAAAATTTTGTTCTTCTTTTCATCGTTACTTATAACTTAAAACTTATGGTCGTTTGCGACGACTATATTACACGCCTGTGCATAGCTACAGTGTCTCCAGAATTAAATATTAAAAAAATGGCATAAGTAATCCTTAAGCGAGAAAAATCAAAGCCGCGGGCGATCTTCCATTGGCTATCTCTCTCTCTCTCCCTCTCTGTCTGTCTCTCTTTCACTCTTTACATTTCTTTTCCTTTGGAGAAACGCAGCCCGTTAGCTGATGGGGGTCGCAATTAATAATAGTCAAGTCATTTATCACTCGAGTATACTGCCTTCTTCTTCTTCTTCTTCTTCTTCTTCTTCTTCTTCTTCTTCTTCTTCATCTTCTTCTTCTTCTCCTTCTCGTGCATAAGTAGCCGCACCTGCAGCAACTACTGCACGCGACTGTCGTCCTTCATTTCCATCGTGGGCTACAAACTTATTACGCTCTCGCACTGCACACATGCAGGTATTATAAAGCTTGGACGAGAAAACGCGTTAATGAAGCCATCGAATGGTACATCGGTCGAAAAAAAATCTTCGCTTTCAGATAGTATACAATACGAATCGAGCGCGGCCAGTGCAATTTCGTACGGCTCTTTCTCGATTGCGAGCCGGGGATTTGCAGTAGCAGCCGCGCGTTATAGCGGTGTCAAAGCTGGGCTTTTGTTTGAGTGGACTTACGCGAGCTATCGCGTGTATATACGCTTCGTTCACTGCAAGCTCAATTAATATTTACGTTTCCGAGCACGGCTTTTGCGGCAGATTAAACGTCCATTTTTAAAGGCTCGCCAGAGAGTGCGCGCGCGCGCGAGAGAGAGAGATTGGATTAGCGAATAACAGTTAACACCAGTTTACCGATGCTTTTATTAAGAATTTTCCTTTTTCGGTTATTACATGTTCGGTGTTCTTTTTTTGCAAATTCATTTGAATAATTCAAAAGATCGTCGGTACTGTATTTACTGATGAAAAGGCGTTTCGTATCGAGGCGACGACTGCAGAGGATAAATCGCGTGCAGAAAAACAACCGCTAAACAAGTTACGTAGCAGCGTACTAAGAGATCAAAAGAAGAGGTTCTCTTCGTCTTTCTTTCTCTCACGGCTGGAAGTGGCGCAGCGGAGGCGAGTCTGAGAAATGGCCCTGGAGCTTCGTCTTGACGCGCGGCCGCCACGCGTTGGCTTGTATAAGTCGATCATACAAATTAATGGTTAACCGAGGCGCAGCGTGCGCGTATATAAGCGAAGAAAAAACAGCTCCTTTGGTTCGATCTTAGAGGAATAGTTGTATGAATATTTAAGTAAGGGAAGGATTGATTGAGATGTTGAGGATAATATACGCTGTTATATTCTTAAGGACCTTCCAGTTTAAGAAGAATGGTCGAGAGAAAGGTAAATGGCTTCGAGTTTCGTTTCATTTCATTGGCTTATGGGTAAGTCAATCTCTGATTATGACTGAGAACTTATTCTTCGGTATCGTAAATCCTTCAAATACAGATATATACTTGTTCTTTATTTTCGATGTAAAAAAGCTCTCGCTTATTGATAGTGATCGAACGGTTAGTATTCATTTACGAGAATCTCATATACAGTGCTTAATATCGCATCGAGGATCGCTGAAACAACAAGAACAACAGCTATAACTACCTAATAGAATAACAAGTGGTTGTGTGCATTTATCTGTTGCCTGATTTGAATTACAGATATGATGTCACGGAGTTTACAACTTGTGAATAGAGTTCCTTGTACTAACGAGCGAAACATCGCATCTCAATACCGTACACTTCACGCGAACTCCGACAATAATCCATCGATAACGCATCAAAGGGATATGTAGAGAAAAAAGCGCGTATACCATATTCTTCTTGCGTCTCTCTTAAATCCCGAAATCTTAGGTGCAGTCGTAAAACCGTTAAGTTTTTACCACGATTCGCTCGCGGGGCTTTAGGCTGTTACACAGCTTTCCGTGGTATACGCACGCATACGGATGTACATATTTGTGTACACGTAGCGCAGTAGCAGCGAATCAGAAGAAGACGTCGTTGCATCTTCCTGTCCTCCGCTGCGAGCGTGACGCGTATGTATATGTATACGTATAGCTATACGTATCTATACATATAGCTATACGTATGTATGTGCAAGCTATGTATATACGAAACTCGCGGGGGGATGCCAGAGGATGACAGTGCGCAACGGGGCGTCGACAAGATCTTTATTCACTCGGGGGATTTCCTTCCGCAGTGCGAGTGCGAGCGCGCGCGTCTTTTTCTTGTATGCCTGCCGGCTCTTTTTTATGTGCTTCTCGAGGCGCGTTTCGCCGACTGGATTAAATTTGATGAAAAAAGTTTGCATCGGCGACCGGGGTGGGGTAGGAGAGGGATTACGCTTCCTCTTCTGGGAGAATTATTAAAATTTTCTTTCCACGTTCTTTTATTTTGTCGTTGGACGCTCCGCATCGCGACAAACATTCCAGGAGCGATTAGCGGCGTTCGTATTTTTTCTTCTCTTCTTTCTTCGTCGAGCTTTCATGTCGGGCGGCAGTAAATTTTACAGCAACGCGTATGTAACCCGGTAATTTTCTCAAGCTTAATCGCAAGCCATCAAGTCGAGAGGCGTATTGTTATCAATTAAGAGGATTACTGATAAGGTATGAATGGGTAAGAGCGTTTGATACATGAAGCGCGTAAATTTGAAAACGATTTTCAACAGTGTTGTGCGAAAGGAATATGAAGTCACAACAGGTTTGGAAAGTGTAGAAATGACTCAAGATGAATATGACTATACAGCAAGCACTGCAAGATCTCTCGCGACTGATAACTCAAGCGAGAGAGGCTTTAGCGTATGCAGAACGCGTATTGCTGCTCGTGACAGTTGGCGTGAGATAATCGGGTTGGTTTGACTCTCTTGCTACAGAGTGAAATATTATAACACTCGCCTATCAATGACGGGTGCACAATCGCTTGATAATTATTGCTATTTATTGTTATGCGAACTTTCGCGAAAATTCTTTTATCGACAGACACGCATTCGTATACAACACACATATACTTTACATGCATACACAGTAGCTGTGCAATATCTCCATGCGTGCTTCGTGTTCTCTGTTGTTGTGCGATCTGATTTGAAAAATTAATATTCAAAGACTCCCTGTGTAGAAATACAAAAATGTTTATGTGTAGTATTAAAGCGATGAATTCTGCAGGAGATTTTATGATAGCAAAAGATGCTATTTATAGCATTGAGAGAATAAAATCAAAGAAGCCTTTGATCTCTCCTCCTTCTCCTGCTGCAGTTTAAAAATAACAGAAAAACTCGTTCCGATGCGCGCAACTACTCACCGGTATAATAAAATTCCTGTGCGAGCCGTAAAAACAGCCACGACTCAGGCGTGCGCATGCGCGGGAGGGAGAGAGAGAGAGAGAGAGAGAGAGAGAGAGAGAGTGAGAGAGAGCCAATTTAAATTTCAACTCTTGCGCTCGTCGTACGCAGGTTGCTCAGCGATAACGAAGCAGGCAAAGGCGAAAGGGTGGCGGGTAACAATCGGCTCTTGTAATCGGCCCCCGCCGCTAATTTCCGTGCGCTTAGCCGTTCGGAAATTAATTAAGAGGGGCCAACTCACTGTCTATATATACGTTATTGTCAACAACGTTTATCTCGCGCCTCTGATTTTACATGCTTCGCGAGTGAAATAAATTAACGTTTTCGAGCATCAGCTTTTTCTCATAACGATTTTTTCGATGAGGAGGACAAACAAGTGATACAATCAATATATACGGGGAGAAGCGAAGAGGAAGAAAATAAGTGGAGCGAGAGTATCCGGGTATGTGCGTGTGAGGAGGAATAAAACGCAGAGACTGCAAGTCCGCGCAGTGGACCAAGAAACGAGCGTCTTTGCTTGAAACAAAAAGTAGTGGAGGAGTTCAATCGACTCCAGAGGACGGAGATGAGATGCTGGAAAAAATTGGAGCGTGAGACGA
Source organism: Apocrypta bakeri (assembly GCA_018906985.1). Taxonomy (NCBI): domain Eukaryota; kingdom Metazoa; phylum Arthropoda; class Insecta; order Hymenoptera; family Pteromalidae; genus Apocrypta; species Apocrypta bakeri. The sequence goes on along the minus strand of JACCIA010000008.1, from coordinate 3,092,768 downwards.
AGAAGCTGCGCAAAGAGAACTTGGGGACAGAGAAAATTTAGTCGAAATTGATATAAAGTCCGAGGGACGAGAAGAAAAAAAGGTATATAAAGCTTCGAGAAGACGAAATCCTTGAAGCGAACTTGCTTGCTACTGCACGTACTGCTGAAAAAATGCTAACGCGTTTATGCAGAACATAATAACGATAATTCAAGGAAATAGCATTTTTTATGCCGAATTCTGCATGATGACGCTAAAATTCAATTCAATTTAATTCAAATTTTGCACAAGGAGCCCTGTTTTTGCCTCGTTGCGCAGACTTTTGGGGAATTTTTATTTTCCCGACCGGTACACGTTACTATATAATAATCGTTCGTCTCTTCAAAGGATGTACTACTTGAGTACACCCTTCAATATGTCCGAGGTTGTAAATTCATTAAGACGTACACACTTTGATTTTCACATAATTCTAGACTTTTAATGGTTATAACAAGCAATTCTTGTATAGATATACAACATACTCGCATATTTTATTTTAAAGGCAAATAGTTTGGACGGCGGAGATGCTCGTCATACTCATTAAAGCGTGCATACGCAAGACGAAGGACAGTACCAGCAACGTTTACAGAATTTCCCCTTGTGTCGTGTCACTTTTAATTTACTTACCTGTGTAGCAGCATCGACTACCTCATAAGTGATCGAACGGGCGTTGCTGCTGCAGCTGTCGCGATCTCGTATAAATCGGTGCGGATTAAAATTTCGATCTTTCTACCGACTTAATTAAGACCCTTTTCTTTCAACGTTGCCGTCTTTTTCGCACGCGCGCCTGGAATGATTTCCAGGTAATTTCGTTGATGTTTCAATTTTTCTTTTTTTTATAGGTAAACCAAGAAGGTTCGAGAATTTCAATTTTATGTCATATTATTGATCGATAAAACATTGTTCTATTGCTTGTGTTTGGTTATACAGGTATTGTTAAGAGATTACAAAATGATTTTTCCATAACCCGGAAATTGCCTTTCCTTTTAGTCAGGAGTATTTTTACTAAATCAATTGTATCATTTTAGCAAATTCATTTATTCTAATTTTTAGGCCGAATAACCCTAGTAGGAATCGCCGGTGCTGGAACAGCAGGCCAGTACTGGCCTTTTACTGGTAACCAATATACTGGCCGGTAAAGGGCCAGTATTGGTTCGGTATCGGAACGATAAGATCGGGCCAGAGTTCTATACCGTACTGGCTGTAAAGGTTGAATACTGTACGCCAGTACTGGCCTAGCACTCGGCTAATGGCCAATTCCTACTAGTTAACTAGTATACGTTGCACAGAGCTATATATTTCGTATGTTTTACATATTTTGATGAGCTGCAATTCTCATCAGAATTTCGCAGTACATTTTATAAACTATAGACGAAATCCTGAATTATCTTTATTTAATAAACATTTCATTAGTTAATGGAAATATTTTAAAACCTTTTTTCTAGTACAATATATTGCTTATTAGCACTATTGTTTCAGTTTTCAACTGCAAAATTATATTGAAAATTCAGATATAACTAAAACATTAGTTTAATTTCAGTCTGAATACTTTGCTTATAGTTTTTTTTTCGTTAAAATACTACACGTGAAAATATATTTATTGTAAAATATTACATGAATTGAATAAAATTCATATTTTACTTTGAGATAATGCTACTCTTTGACGTATTTTAAATACTAATTGAATACGTTCCAATATTTATGTATTGGAAAAATAAAATATTAAAATATTAAAATAAAATATTAAACAGTAAACTATCGTACTTCGTATTCTTTAGCAGCGCATGCTTTTGATCCTCTCTTTTAAAATCATTGCAATTCAAAATCATCAGTGTTCACTAAAATTCTAAAAATTTCTCATAACATATTGATATGAGAAAGACATTATACTATTTAAATTAGTTATGCAACCCGAGCTATATTCTTGGAAAACCGCTACCCTAATGAATATAATAAATTATGAAATGCAGATGATCAAATTATAATAGTTATAATAATTATGACCTTGCTTGATGTGCACATTTGCATGAGGACGTTGAGTAATGTATATTTTATTTTCAAAATTATATAAATCTTATACGTTATTTAAACAAAAATCAAAAGTATCATGTTGGCAAGTAGAAACTTTTCTTTATACTGTCTAAGATAACTTTTTTATACTATTTCGACAATGAATTTATTTTTTTAGCTTTGTATTTACTGTTCATTTAATAGTTACTACCTTGCTTAATAAAATAAATATTAAATAATTGTTAGAATAATCAGAACCAATATTTGATAACAATAATAACTACAGTTATCATTTTCGTTTCATGAAAGTACTCAACTAATAATTTGCACATTCTATTTTTCAATGCATTAAATATAAAATAGCGACACTAAAATTAAACTGGAATGCGTATAATATTACATATTAACAGGCTCACAGAAAGTTTTATTTATTAGGCGAAATGGAATTCACATTACCAATCTGTTTTAACTGTTGTAACTTTGCGATAAAATGATCTTTTACAGAAATAAAATACGAACATTATTATAAAAAAGTGTCCGCTCGAGTAGAGCAATGAAATCGAATAGTCTACTCAATAGTTAAGTATATATTTGACTTTACTATTTAATCTGAATTTTAGACGTAGGTGAATTTTAGATTAATTTGCTACATAATGATGATTACAAATTATAAAAGTTAGTCGTTTAAAATGAAATGAAAGATTTACAAAGTAATTTCTATGAAGAGAAGTGATCGTAATTAAAAAATATTTGTATTTTACTGACTAATGTCTCTGAGCGCCACATTCATTTTTTTCGGGATAAAATTCGCATCTGATGCGCCGTAGCTATAGAGCCTTTTATCATCGGCATGGAAAAATAAATACAAAGTTTTCACCCACTACTTTTAACATAGTAACCGAAGCAGCATTAATCGCTCCAGGCCTCGATTGCAACAATCGCCATAAAGTCAAGAGTAAGTGCACCGAGAGTCATTAGGGCCGCCGCGAGATGCGTAGTTTTCACGCTAATTGAGCGTGTTAATCAACTCGCGAACTAGCTCATGCGGATAAAAATGGCGACAACGTAGTCCGTTATCAGGGCGCGTCGTTACATTTTCAACCGCAACTTTTCAGTCCACGCTTATGCGGCTCTGTGCCAGTTTCAATGGGTAGCTTTTACTTAAGAGGTAAGCGACGCTCAGCATAAATTAATCTCGATTCACTAGTCATTTCTCTTATCGAGTCCCTTTTTTAGTCCGTTCTTATGGGAAGATTAATAGCGTAACTTGCTGCTTGCATTAGAGCTTATGAAAAGCTCGCGCTATCTATTTAAGCCAATGAATTTTCATGCTGATATTTTTACGGTGATATTTTTACGGTCGGGCTGGGGCATTTTATTAATTTTTGAAAGGATATGTGCGAGGTATAATTAACATTTGGTTTTAATTTCCGTCACTCTTGAATAGAGCTAGTCATTATAAATTGCGTCGAAAAAATATATCTTCAATAACGATAGCCTATGCAAAAGGATTGACATTTTTGTCATTTTTCATCGAGTCAAGGTCCGTTAATATCGAGTTGGTGACACTGCAACGCGCTGCGTACCGAAGCTTTTCGCGTTCAACGATGGTCATTAATCTCGCGGTACTTAGCAACTAGACTGTTACTCTTCTTCCGAGAAGCGCCAGAGGCCGACTGGCGAAGTGTCGCGTCAGGTGGATAAAAGTTGCTACATCTAGCGCTTGAATAAGCTATCAGGATAATCAGTCCTGCTGTGCAAAGTGGTCTAGTGCAAAAGATGTCTAAAGTTGTATCGAAGTTTTTCACTAACATTCATCATTCTTCGACTTGTGTTATTTTCGTCTCCTCGGGACATTCTATTCTGGGACTAGTACACTTATTTGATTACATCTGAACAGTTGATGAGTAATCAAGAATGAGTTAGTCATAATTTACGAATCTCGGATGACGATGATGTATTAAAATTAATTGAACGAACGATAATATACCGCATTGGAGCTATAATTCACTAATTATAGACCAAATTTGATTTTGATTATTGAACTTTTAACAAATCAACCCTCTCGGATATTCGTGTAATCAAACACACTAGTATATGTTCCTCTGATTAAACTGCAACATCAATTTACCATGTAAATTGTGATAATTTAATACGCGTTCTCGATTAATTTCTAGCTTACAGCTATTGCATAGCGTACTCGCGTAAAATGTGCGCGCATCATCCACTACGTAGAATCACAATCGCGGAACTGTGCAAACTGTATTAGAGACAAAGTTACGTAAAATTAATGCGCCTCAGCTAGTGTACAACGTGGTAGGTTAACGGGGTGCGCGAGTACATTGTAAAAAACTTTCAATTGATCGATGCAACTCGATGAAAGAACCGACGGAAAAAGCAGTCAGCGAGAGCGAGAAAGAAAAAGAAAGAGATAGGATAGAAAAATAAGACATCAGCGGTCCCAACGCTATTAGTCAATGCTCTTCTTACGTAGGTATGCGCGCGGAAATCACCATTTCCACTCTACGATGTTTTCCTCTTTCTGCCCCTTTACCTTTATATTTTATTCTCTTCTCCTTAAGCGCCTCTAGAATCAATATTATGAAAGCTCCTCTGTCGAGGGCATCATTATGAAGTTTTATTTTTTTCAAACCATCTGCTGCCATAGTCCTTCGACTTTATTTCGACGTCTCTTCTTTTTCTTTCTCTCGATATCCAGATGCTTTTTCTCCTACGACCCTTTGTCATTTTCTCCGAGCGATTCACCCTCTGACTTCTCGATCGGTCTTTCCGCTCCTTTACACGTGCAGCAGTGCGATCTTCCGCGCTGTTCTTTCCTCGGAAGATCTTCCGCACCGTCCGTAATGGCTCTGATCTGCGATGAGACAAACTCGACCCTTTGACAAATGTTCTCGAACGTGATTGTCGCGATTTGAGGCTCCGGTGGTAAAGACGAAAGACGATTGTAACGTCTTTTTTTATTCCAACAGTGGCGAAGCAAATTTCATTCCGCGCTCTTTTAAGAGAAGAGATAAATTCAATAATTGACAATCGCTATTTCCGATGCAAGTTTTTTCCTCCCTAAAGGCAGAGAGAATTAATCGGCGTAAATGGAAAGTGGCTCTCACTCTCTCATCTCTGCGGTAATCGTGTCCTCTCAACGCACGCTTGTCACACGGCAACGAGCAAATCTAATTCTACGGCTGCAAGAGATCTATTCGCGCGCGCACATGGGAGAAAAGAGTAAGGAAAAGTTGAGCATGAATATCTGCTATATATATATATAGGTATATGTGTTCAACCTTTCCTTAGCGGGTATTTCTGCCGGTGGTGCTGCTTACCGAAAAGTGGAGCGACGAAAAGAGACTTGGCTCTTCTTCCACTACGCTCGTTTCGAGATTTAATCTCGTCGCCGTAAGAAGTAGAAAAGGGACGACAACGAGCAGTATCTTGCGAGAGCGCGGAACCGAGAAAAAACGGAAGCGGCCGCCGCCGCTACCACCGACGCCACCGGCACCGCCACCGCCACCGCCTCCGAGAAAGGGAAGCAACGGCAGCATAGCAGCAACAGAGAAAAACAGGAAAAGCTCTGTCAGTGTGTGGAGACGACGATGACGACAAAGGAAGCCGGACCGAGATAATGCTTCTCAAAAGAGAGGGAGTCTAGAGCGCACGTATATATTCTATATGTATCATTTGCTTTTATTTCGTTCGCACGACGAAAATCTCAAGCGTAAACAGACGTAGAGAATCAGCGCCACACCTACTACAACGGCAAAATGCAATCTCGTTCTTTGGAAGTCTCTCCGCAAAAAGCAAGAGGGAGAGAGAGAATGCAAAGTAGGCAAAAAAAGGCCATATTCTCGGTGAAAAGTGGCCAGTGCAGGCGTAGACAAAGCAGGAGAAGTGGGAGTAAGTGAGATAGAGAGACCGAGAGAGAGAGAGAGAGAAAGTGAGAGAGAATCCGAGCGAATATCCCCTAAAGTATATCCGCGGAGAAGAGAAGTCGTAGCTGCGGACTCCCCGAGGAGCGGCAGAGCAGCGGGACGCCGCCGAGTGGATTTCGCGTCGGCGCGAGAAGAGGAAGGAGTCCCTCTTATTGCGGAAGCATCTTGCGAGGAAGTCGTTGTTGGTCTGGTGTGCTCTTGTGCTGGTGTGCTGGTGTGATGGTACTGGTGTGCTAGTGGTGCCGAGAGGCCTCGCTTTATCATAAATTGCCCCGGGATTTATTCTCCTTATTGCACTACTACTGCAGAAATTTTCCAACTGATTGTTTTTATGCAAATTTCGTCCGGCTACACACCGAACGAACTTTAATGTAAGCAGCTACGTTTTGTCTTTTTTCTTTCTGCCGCGACTCTTGAAATTGAATCGAGATTCAATTTGCTCGGCTAGGATTATTAATTATTAACAATTGTAATACGCGTAGTTCGGCAAGTTACTGGCGTCGACTCTTTGATGCCGAGAGAAAAATCGGTAATGGACGCGAAGAGAGCTGGTGCATACGAAAGATGTATGTGAAAGAAAACTATTTACGAACTCAGTTCATGCTATTCCATCGCGATTTACGATCGTGTAACAGATGCTTTTGCATATATGACCATGTGTACACCCAGAGCAAAGTGGGCAAATGCATACACACTGTGCTCTGCTCGAGAGTATATTGGATAAGAAATCACCAAGTACACAGCGTGTCCAAGCTTCTCTTACTCCACCTCTTCTCATTGCCTTTTCGTTCCGTACGAGGATTTATTTTTTTATTCATTCACCACCGGGCTTTAAGCGGATCTCTTGAAACCCCTTACCAAATTCACCTTATTCAATTTAGAAAACAAAGTTGTGCTATAATCTATACCTGATTATTTTCTGTACCCCGCGCTCAAGAGAAATAAAGGAAGAGATCAGCTTTTCGGTACATTATGCTCTACGTCCTCTTCGCTCATTTTCTCTCAGTGCTGCCATTTCTGCAAACTTACGAGGCTATAGTCCAAGTGTTCTGTTTGCTTTGTACAAAGCCTTTGTTTTTCGCCTATAGACGTATCTGCGATTGGAAAAATGTCGAATTCCCGTTGTTTTGCTTATTGGATACATAGTTGAGGAGAAATCCCATTTTAATGAGCGTCCACTCGTTACCGAGCTAATAATGTCTATCTTCAATATCTATAAGTCTTGCGTTACATATGCATACTAAAACGAACGAATAGCACCTTTGCTTATTTGGCGCTGGATTTCCAATTTGTCACTACTGCTCCTACTCCCATATGCTAACTTTTTCCCCGGAATTTAACATAATCTCTCATTCGTTTTATCTTCAGGTTAACGTCATAAAATACAGCGAACCGCGTTACAAATTCAGTTATAACTGCAGCTCAGTGAATTTTAAAGCTAAGTTAATTGTGTAGCCTGTACTGTTCTCCAAAATGTGTCCCCACTTCCTCACTCCCTTTCTCTCTCATTAAAATAAATTAGTTAATGTAGTCAGTGAAATTTTAGCAGAGCAGAGAGATGCTACGCCGTAAATAGCAATAACCAGTTAAATTAAGCCGCTTCAAAATTTATTTATAATACCTTTTACTTTTCAGATATGAGAGAAATAAAAAAAGCTTCTTCTAGAGAGGACACTTTATTTTTTTTAGCCTTTCCACTTAATTTGCGCCTTATTATTCCGGTCTCACTTCTTTCTCGGCTTCGCGCCAGTTCTGTCCGTTTGTTGAAAAATGTAGGTAAAGGCGACGGCGACACGTGTCGCCCGCGGGGGTGCCTGTAACACATGTGCTGTTCTGCCGATGTATGTTCTCTCTCTGCCTCTCTCGTACTCTCTTTCTACCCCTCGATTTTTCATGAGACGACGGAATAAGCTCTACCTGCTCAGCAATTTTCGAGATTGCCTTGGACGAATTCAACTTTCTCTCACATACGCGATATATGTATATTATATATATATGTATATATTTATATTTCATTTGAAATATGTTATACGACGAGCGTAATGGAAAAATGTTCTTCCCTATGTAAGTCCGATAAATAAATAAGCCATCGAAAATTCAGAGGAGCAGAGTCATTGAAATTCCAATACGAAGTGCGCAAGTCAGAGTCGTGTCGCGGTCCTCTGAATATTTATATCTTGAGCAATTAAGTTCGCGCGCAGTCAAAGCCCTCACGAGCGGCATCGTACCTATATACAACGTACGACACAACAGGAGGTACACAATCGGACGGCAAAAGCTTCGAACTTGGAGTTACTGCTCTAGTTCGCCTAAGACGTATAGGTATAATAGGTATAAAATACAGTGCCGAGAGTGACTCGTAAAAGAGAGCAAGAAAGAGCGCGTGCTTGTGCTCTGCTCGTTAGTTGTGGTTACTGCATATAAATATAATACGCATACGACTAATAAGAACGACTCTTTTATACACATAACTTGCTCAATATAGTTTCGAGCTTGACATTTCGAAGCTCATTATTATATATAGTATCTTTTCTAAAAGCTACTTCGTACTTTACATACACTTAATTGAAATTGCGTAGCTCGTTAAACTAGAGGGATAAGATCGTGGAGTGACAGACTGGCGTAAGTTACGAAAAATCTTTCGCGAGACTCGTGAAATTAATAAATTACTTGGAGAAGCGTAAACACAAACGCAGAATCAGTCATAACACTTAGACAGAGAGATACAGGCGGTGAGTAACTTAGTCTCAAGCCAAGTGGAAGATTCTTGCAGACACGAGGGCGTGTCCGGGAGAGATGCTATGTGTGTAGTTCGCGGCGAGTTTAGTCGCGAGATGGAGAAGGAAGCGACAGAACTCGTCGCTTTGATATACGACTACAACTTTCTCCTCTCTCTCTCTCCCTCTCTCTCTCTCGTACAATTCAGCCCAAAATTTTCAGTCACAGTAGTGTATAATGTTTACCTGCACATTTATGTGTTTCTGTTTCTGCCTTAACCTGCAAAATCTCTGAGACAAAATATAGCAATCGGTTTAGATATATATATTTGTCGTCGTCGTCTCAAACAATCTATATATCCACGAGTCTCTGTACGTACGTATACCTCATCGAACGCTCTAATTACACCAGCCGTTCTCGTAATTCCGAATACTTACGCGAAGGTGGTATTTCGAACCCGAAGAGCGAATATAATTAAATTACTCTCTTGTGCACAGGGTAGAAGTAATAATTCCTACTCGGAGTCTCTAATGAAACTCAAGGCTGAGTTATTGAATATTTCCTTGGGTCAAAGTAGATGTGGCTCTTACACATGTACACTTACACACATATATTCGCGTACATCAAATGAGAGAGTGCGAATCGTGATTGCCGATTCGCTATAAATTAAAGCCGAACTTGTTCGACTATGTACAAACCTTATTTTACCTGCTGGTGTCGGTACACGATTTAGTTACATCGCTTAATGACGGAAGAACTCTTCGGTATGCGCTTTATAAATTATACGAAGGAGCGATAGGAGTAGGGAGAAAAAAACCAGAGAAGGATATGTATATACATAACGGATTTACCGGCCGATTGATCAAACAAGCGCGAATCTTTCGGCACATGAGACGAGAGACACGAATCTGTCGCGAACACGTATATACCCTTATATATATAGTTCGATGAAAATGCTGATCGGAAATGGAACGAAAGCGCTCGCGCGCGCGAATTGTGCTGCGCTGTGATATATAGTCGCGTTAGAAAAATGGTTCGGTGGTTCGTTTGTTCGTTCGTTCGGCGCCAGACTAAAATGCGGTTCACGCTTCGTCAAATAACGAAACCCCACACATACATGCGCACATACATATACCAGCGATTTCCACGTTTATTTTTATGAAATATTGGTTAGCACGCTTGAGCCTCGATTAAACGGGGGAAAAATGTTGCTTTCACAGAGATAGTATTATTATACTTGTCGCATGCAGTCGAGAATGTAGATGTCTATAAAAGTATGAATAAGGAAATACGGACTCAAAGCTCGCGTGCGATTGTGTTTCACCTTCTCTCGAAGGTTCCGACGTCTTTTTGAGAGACGACGGTCGACTTTCTTTATGCCTGACGACGCTGTAAGCTCGAGCGATTTTTATTTTTCACACTCGTTATATATCCAGTGCCCAATTTTTTGCCCGCGCCTGGGCACCCTGAATTCTCGACCTACTTTCTCAAATAGAAATGCGTATACCGTTCGCGGATTTGGCCAGGGTTTTATTCGTTGATTTTTGTTTCCTTCGGAATTTTTTGGAAAAAATAATTCAAATGGTAAATTTTCGAATCCCAGTTATTAATGTATCGATTGTAAATGATGTCCTCCATAGTGTCAACTCATCTTTTCACTTGCAAAACAGTAAAATTGTTAAATTATAAATGGTGACTCTTGCATTCTTCTTCGATTATATATACATTATTAATAAGCAAACTTTTCATCCCAACTTCTGTGTTCAATGAATATGCACTAATGATCAAGCGATAATTGTGAGATAACCTCGAATTTTATATAATATTTTAATTTCAAAAACGCAAGATTAAATCTGATACTAGCCTTGGACTTTGTACGCTTCGATCGTTGATATTCCTTATTAATGTCATCGAGCTAGTTAGAAATAAACTATGGTAACTTTTTCTCTTTGGACTGCATACCCACTCTCTCTCTCTCTCTCATGTAACTCTCCGGTATTAAAGAGAAGAAGAGCTGCTCACGGCTTTGTACTCTTTTTGTGTGCATTGAGGGGAAAAAATGCTTTCCTCGCTCTCTCTCTCTCTCTTAAGTTATCTAGTGTGACTAGCCTCTAAACAACCCGATTCGCCGCCGCCGACGCCATCGCTGCGACGAGATGGAATTCGTGCGCGCGGTGCTTTTTATATTCCGCGCACTCTCTGTCTATCGAGCAAGTTTCCTCTCTATATACGTTTCATAGAATCTCTCGCAATATAGTATCTAGGAAAGCGAAGAGGGTATATTACGCAATTCTGAAATGAAGACGTGCTTTGATCTGCGGAAGCTTCGAGAAAGCTTGTAACGCGAGGGAGGATTTATGTCTTTTTTGCCGGGGAGAGAGAGATAGTTTCTATACAGCTGCAAGTGCTTCAATTTCGTGATTTCGCGGGGAAGAAGAAGTCCTCTTTGAGTGCTAATCCTGCAGTCTCGTTCATAGAGATGGAAGTATGAATAATAAACTATATCGAAAAGATCCAAGAGCCAGTATTTGGTACGATTTTTCAGGAAGGAGGTCAGGGGCCTTATACGCAGCTGCCGCTATACATACGTCCATCTCCACATCCCAACTTCACAGAGGCGCAAAGGATAAACAGGTTTCTTTGACTACTTATACATCCGAGAGAATCGAAGAGAGACGAGAGTTGCTCAGCTTCCGGGCGGATCTTTCCGTTCGCACTGTGTATGCGAGAGAACTATATATTCTGCTGAATTCCTTTTTTCTGTCACTATGATTACCCACTGGATTTTATTTTTATTTTTATTTATAAACTTGCTTCGATTCCTGATCGAATCGTGGATCGATATGCGTTAGTTTGTTCACACGTCCCTCGTGATTTCGATACGAAGGAATATGTTAAATTCCTGTGTTGCATAATCTATCGAATAATTGCTCAAAGTGTTTTCAAGCAAGTCGTCAAAAAAAGACGTCACCTCCAGCGCAGAACAATCGGAGTTTTTGCCCTTGGACTCCGAGAGAATAATAATGTAGCTGTCGTTCTTTCAGATCTATTGTCTTTCTCTCTCTCTCTCTCTCTCTCTCTCTCTTTCGCATAGCAGCCAGCAACAGCCTATATAATCGGGAGAAAACAACTCTTTCCTGGAAGCGTCAGTGACTTCCGATAACGAGAGCCAACATCAATGATGGATCTTGCGCGTGTGCTTATATGTGTCTGCTCTTCGCAGGACTTTATTGGCAGTGCCAATCAAGTTCTTTTTCCAGACGCAGTCTATTACTCCTTTGTGCACTTCGGTTTTTTGCGCGAGTTTTTGCTAGCCTTTTCTTCGCACTACCGTAATTAAAAGTATTGGTTTTCAAGGGATTCCCTTCCGGGAAGTTATGTTCACTCTTTGAGGGATTTAAACGTTTCTCTGGCATTAATGTTGCATTTTTCTTTCATCAAACTTGATAGTTGGAAGTAAAGAAATGTATAAAAAAAAGTAAACTATAAAAAACTGTGATAGCGTCGATTTCTTCTATACTCTCTTCTGTACTTCGATTGCGTGAATATCTCGCGGACGGGATCGACGCGCCCCTTTCTCACATAAATCCTTCAGATGTCAAAGCTTTCGCGAGCGCCCACTGAATCGTCGCGATAAAAAAAGGGATTCGAGATGTCGAATTCCTTTCCTGCACATCCTTAAATAGATATATCTCTCGCGGATCGTATTCATTAAATATTAATTACATTCGATTTATCTTTCTAAAGTCGTACAGAGTCGCGCTCGCGTTTATGTTTGTTCGTTCTAACAAAGTGCGTAGTCTATACCTATACGGAAGTTACTTTTTGGCAAAGTACAGAGGATGTGCCGAATTATTCGTGAGTAATTAGAGACACGCAGAGCCAAATTGAGTATATGATAATTATTCGAGAAGCAGTCGATGCGTAATTATCGTTCTCTTTTTTCACGCGCCCGACCGATTAACGCCCTGATACGACAACGACAACGAGGAGGAGGAATCGCGTGATTCCTAATTTATTCTCTTAGCAGCGATCTCGCTACCTTCTCTTTTTCTCTCGCTGTTTCGATTAAGTTGCCCGCGATTTCGTATCAAGATCTTGTTCGGGATACTTTAACGATCTTTCTTCTTCCCTCTTTCCTGCTCGCACGCCTTCGCCGAAAGTGTCAAGTTTTTCGATAGCACGATTGATTCGAGAATGCGAAGCATAATAACGTATGATTACGTTAGAAAAGGGTATGTCAATCAAGCTCAAACACCTACCTACAAAAATTTAACTACCATTTCACGTGAATTCAAACGGATCAGAACTCTCGGCAATCGGGAAATCGAATTTTCGCACCTCAGAGTAGAAGTCGTTGAACAAAAGTCATAATCGCGCAGCTTCCGTTTAGACGCTACGAGCTCCTTGGAAAGCTGTTAACGTGTCATTGTCAGACTAAAGAAGAAAGAGAGGGAGAGGGAGAGAGAGAGAGAGAGAGAGAGAGAGAGAGAGACAGCTCATTGGTTACGGCTTCGCGCGCAAGTCGTAATTTGCTCGACGCCCGCTTGAAACGTATAATCAGAGAGTTAAGGCTTCGCGATTATTCTACCGCAGTCGTTTGCGAAGATTCGGAAAACGTTCTCAACACCTTTCGACTCACCACTAGATGTGTATAAAGGAGAGCAAAGAAAAAGAGACCAAGAATCAGGGGATCGAAAAAGAAAAGGAAAGGAATAAGTAAGTGGCACCTGCAACAGCAGCAGCACCGTAGCTGTCAGAGTATAAATTACATTAAAGGCTGCCGGTAGTCGTAATTCGTTTTCGCGGTAACATGGCCTTGAAAAAAAAGATGCGACCCATCGAAATTGCGCCTCTTTCGCTCTGTCCTACTTGAAGCTGCTTAACCCGTTCTTTCTTGTTGTACTTAGTATTTTTTCTTAAAACGCAGCTCACCGGATATGGCGAGAGATCGTATTTTTGTTGAAAACTCGTTGCTTTGTCGAAAGCTATTTGAAATTAAAATTTGTTGAATAAAGTCAGGTAAAAACAAATTCTTCTCGAAATTCTGGGAAAGAAACTTTTTTATACGGTTTCTTAAGTTGGAGGAGAGCAGATTGGAACCGATGAAAATGTTCTACTGAATACATACTATCTACTCTCGCTGTGTTCGTAAATAAATCCTTTTGAAATCGAAAGTAAACAGTGGAAGCGATAAGTCGCGAATTGAATGAAAACAGACCAACAGTCAGCTCGAAATGAGGTCACTACCTCTAGCATAATTACACCAGTACGAACTCGTCAGGCGACGCTATAATTCAATTCGAAAAATGAATAACCCTTCATAGGCTTATTTCCCTCAAAATAATACCTTAAAAGTTGAGCGTCGATGGCCTGGAAAATCGTAAAGTCCGCGCGGGCATGCACGAAAGAGATACGAATCGAAGGCGCCCTTTTTCGTTATACGACGAAGCGACTGCGCGATCGTAAAACTACGACGATGACGACGACGACTCCATTCGCGGATGCGTCCCGATCTCGATCGATTTTTCTCGCAAAGTGCTGCTTTACGAGCTTGCGCATGTAAGTGTGCGAGCTTTAACAGCGCGAATCTTTACGTAATTTTCTATTCGGACCGCGCCGCACACTACGAGCTCAAGTGCGCTCTTACGCCTCTTTTAAGTGTACCCCTGACGACGCGCTATCCTTCCTGAGTGGCCATATCTATTCTTCATCTATTTTCTGGAGAGAGTAAAAATATATTTCCAAGTGTACATTGTACATGTCATTTTGCGACGAAAAAAAACGAAGAAAATCCAAGATGATAGAGAGCGTAATGAAATGCAAAATCGTAAAATCGGTTCGAGAAAATCGGATATCCGTATTCAATGTACGAACGCCTCGTAGCATAAAGTGTCTTGAGTACAGCGCCGATACGAAATTTTATATTCCGTATCGGCGCTTGTCGCGCGTCTCTATCTGTATCGTCGTCTTCCAAGTCCGTTCGAGCCGTTCAAGATGGAATTTTGAGGCGAAATAAATCGGAACACTTCAGAACTACTCCACACGAATCCGAAAGTGCTTGTCGTCCATCGCTTGTCACTATCTATCACGTTTCCTGCGAGAGAGTACAAATGTATTTCTGCCTTCACGGTGGGGTGTAAGGAATATATACACATGTATAGTATATACATAATGTATGGGAAAATTTAGTTTCATAATTTGAGTTTCGTGCATAAGTTATTGATAAAAGTTGTAAGAATGTTTACCGAAAGATTTAAATGTTGTACAAAAGGATGATACAAACAGAGCTAATACTGCGATTAATCTTTGCAAATTTAGTCGCACAGATAATTTAGCAATAGTTCCATTGTAACGAATACCAATATGGGGTCATTCAATTCCTAAGTTAGAGGGGTAAATAACTGTAGAGACTCCGAAAAAAGTGTACACTTTATGAATAAATATTTAATAAAAACGTTGATAGTTTACAATCAGGAACGAACAAAGTGAAGGCAAATCTACGATATATACGTGAGAGCAAGATTGTCGCATCGAATATATCTGGGCACCAACATCGTCTAAAACATTTTAGAAAGATATCTCGAAGATCATTGAACATCATCATCGAAGATCCTCGAGTAACTATCATATCAAATATATATTTACATATACAAAAGGCCTTCGAACGATTGTAATTCCGACGAGGATATATTAACGAGCCCGATGTATACGCGATATATACAAACATGTGACATTATACAATAAGTAATCCAATTTAAAATTCTACAGGCTCTACGGTCCTAAATAAATAAATAAAATAATAACATATGATTGACTAAGAATCTCACATGATTATAGTTGATGAATCCTCATTCATTTAATTTTTCATTTAAATACAATATAAACATTATAAAATAAGCCAGCTACATACAAATCTTGCAAGATTGCCCACTGTCTGAAATATTAAAAAAAAGAGAGATAATTTGCATCCAGAAATTTAACGGCTAAACTATAAACTTATGCTATATTTCTATGATGATTACATGTTTTTAAAAATAGAGTAAGTGATTTTCAGTTCAAAAAATTATTTTTCGGCCGATCGACGAAAATTCTACGTATATAATTTAATAATTTTTATAAAGGATTGTTTCAATCTCTTCAGCAATATTTTCTAGATAATTAATTTATAATACTGCTAAAATATTAATTGATGATTTCTTTTGAAATCTTTGATGATGATACGCAAAGCAATCGCAACAAGTCAAGTATCGAATGTAATATAAGGATTATCAGGATACTGACAAAGATATAAATACTTACAAAATGGTGAGTGTACTTTTAGTATTATCGTAAATGTCTAATGGTTTCTGTAAAATCTACTATTATTACACGTCTTATGGCACTTAACATTTCCAGTACAATATGTTCTAAAACACATTTTACTATAAAAAAATAAAAAATATTCATCTACGTCTTGACATTAAAAAAAAGTTTCGAGGGAACTCGAATTGCAAAAGCAGAAAGATTCTTGAGCTCGAGTCTTGTCACAGTGAGAGTAAGAGGGAGGGGTGGAGTGAGCGGGAGTAAGAAATTCAACACATAAAGGAAGCCTCAATTTCTTTCGACGCAATTGCCATGTTTTCTAAAGAAAAACTTAAAAATAATATTCCCCAGAAGACACCACCGACACAACAAAGCCGAGTGTCAAACTTGTTTTTTTTTTACAACGCATCTCTGTTTCTCTTTTATCAGAGTACATACATACGTATATATTTTTGCACGAAAGAGCCGGAAGAACGAGAGAGGATAAGCAGCTACGAAAAGTCGCCGGAACTCCGCAAGTGGGTTAAATGTTCTGTGGCTCCTTTTTTCGGTAGTGCCACCGGAGAGAGATATTCTAGCCGGTGTACGATTCGATCCCCGAACTTGTTCGTTCGAAAGAGTATACAGAGAAAGAGAGTGAGGGAGAGAGAAAAAGGGAGATATACATCGAGTAGAATCTACTGTTGAATTTCAATGGAGAAGGAAATTGCTCGATGACTTCTCTCTCATCGATCGAAGAGCTATACGAACATCAACAATCGTAGCTTTTTTCTTTGATTAATTTTCTCTCTTTTTCTACGATTCAGGTGAGTACATTGTTTGACTCGATGTCAACTCGCATACAAAAGCTAATCATAGATTAAAAAAAACTTGTAGCCTCGTTCGACAAGTGTCGGTAGGGTCCAATCCCGTTTGTCAAAAGATTAACAATTCATAGAGACCGCGGAAGCGAGCCGAGCGTGCATTTCATTTTAATTCGAGATCGGCATTTTCTCTTTTATATGTCGACAGTTCCGGGAAAAATTCACAGCGAGGTAGTGGTGGCAGCAGCAGCAGTAGCAGCAGTAGCAGCACCGATGATGCAAAACCGTTGCTACACTGAATGCGCGCCCGCAGTCCGATGCGAGACGAAGCCTTTTATGGCTCCTGATTTTTCCCTGACTCGGTTGCTACTGTTCTGCTGGCCGACATTTTTTTTATCTTTCGTTCGAACTCCCTTTCGCAACGACACCAGCTTTTGAATAAAAAAAAAGGAATGTTAAAAAAATGAAAAACTATCCATTTTACAGCTTGCACCAGTCCCAGAGCATGACTGTCTCTTTTTTTTATTCGCTTTTCACGATGCGAGCTTTGTGACGAACGAGCTATACAATATTCAACGCGCGGGCCAGAGCGATTGTTATGAGACTCTTTTGTCGGGCATATATGTTTTGTTTAATACTTTTAGCGGGGAATCCGGATCGTATCGGTGGTGCATCTGTTTATTTAATTTTAAATCTGCACGCATATCAAGTGCGAAGAAACGAGAGAGGGGGGACATGAGATATACGCATCAATGGCACTTACAAATGACAATTTGTAACAGGGAGTCGGAATGACAATAGTTGAGCCCGAGGCTTTGTCGTTAATTAATTCCCGAGCTCAATATTAATGGTAAGTATAATCAGACTGTGCTTTACAATTCCGAGTAGGACTACTCGAATACTGCTGTTGCTACGCCTTCACTATTACAATTACTAATTATGCCGCCGCAAGCGTGTATTATAATCCGATCGAAATTCATCGGGCTGCGTACGGATGATTGCGTGATTTCGAGCCCGCTTTTACCCTTTCTCTCTTTTCTCCCAGGTTTTATCTATCTCCCCATTCCCCCTTCCTATATCTATATAATTCTGTCATATATACGATATGTATTTCCGAATAGTCTGTTATCGGTTATTTCATGAGCTTTCACCTGATTAGTTGACGTATCAAAGAGAGCGCGCTAAGTTTCGTCGTCCGCCCTAATACATATATACAATAATTTAATGCGCGAGCTTTTGTGATTGTATAATTCTGTATGACGGGTATTAGTTCGAGACTCGAAAAAAGCGACGTACAAGCTTTCGTGGATTCACGAGGGTCTAGCTATCCCGTATAGTAAATTTCACGTCTAAATAACAGTAGGTTCAAACCCGGCAGAGTATTACGTAGCCATAGCTCAGTAATCTGACAGAAGCTCCCATTGGTACTGAAAGGGCGTTATAAAGTTGGTAGCCAGACGGAGAGAGAGAGGGGGGGAGGAAGAGTGGACCCTTCATGCGTATAACCTTTGTGAGATCAGCTCGCTAATGAAGCGCTAGTATTAATGAGAGCGAGAAAGAGCTTGGTCGAAAGCTCCACATATTACTTGGACGAAGGAGTTTTCACTGAATAGAGTTTCTCTATCCCATCCATCAATCGAAACAGTTACGCAACGATAGGTTACTTTTACTTATCATCGTAAAGCTTTCGATTGAACGGCTACCATTAATGATAGATTAGTCGAGTATCAGACGGCATATTTTTAGGCTACATGCCAGAGCTCTTACGATGAGCAAGATACTTACCAATGCCGTTTTTCTTTCAAACGATAATCGTGATCCTGTGGCTTACTAGGTGTGCCAACTGATTGGGGACATTGAATAGTCGAGCTTTAGAAAAAGCAGCGACGCGGGTGAATTTTGAATTTGAATAGCTGATGAATCGCAGCGTTTGCGGAAAAACAGAGAGGGAGAGAGAGAGAGAGAGCACTCTATTGGCTTGATTACAAAAAGGCGGATATATCAAAGAAGCCCATGAACGCGAGTACCTGCGTTGGAAATTATTCATTTCCTCTAGAGGAAAATCGATTGATTCACGCTCTGGCAAATAATGTATTTCTGCATAAAAATCGAGAGCAGTCTAATTTAATTTCAAATCAAGTACGATGTTAATACGCGGCATTCTAACATCATTTTTCTCTACAAATATTTTCACACGGTTTGTCTTTTGGTCGGCGCGGATAAAGAGAGAGCCCAGGAATGTCTAGATACAGAGTGAAAACTATATAAGAGTCGCCGTGACGCAGAGGGACTTGACGCGCAAATATAGTTGAGTCGCTGTTATTTGGGAGAACGATGAACAATATCTACATTGCATTTTTATACCCTTTTAAACACTTTACCTAAAGTTAATAAAGATGTTTGACTAAAGCATTTCGTTAGTACAATAACGTACAGAGTATTAACGGCAAACAAAAGGTATTATATTTGTATTTTTGAGCAGGTTATTTTACATCATTAATAATTTGCTTCAAACAATTCATTAATAATCCATTAATTATAATTAACAAGATTATTTTGATTAAATTGAAAGGATCGTGTACGGTATTGCTGTTACATCGACTATATTAATTAATTTACCGATCGACAGCTGCAAATGAGGAATTTTATCAACATGTATCCAATGTTTTAGTATTCGATATAATTCTGTTAAAAAATGAAAGCTCGGCACCCAAATCAGATGCATTCTTTACTAAAATATAAGAAAAAAAATACGACAACGTACTTATTTGTTTAAATATTACACACATTAATGCATAAATATCTATTCGGCTTACGATTTTAATTCAATATTTTAACTTTTCAGTAAAAAATTTTCAAGATCCTGGATACCTATCGTGATAGATTATTAGGAGTTCGGTTGTTCACCTATCAATGTATCAGTTCATGAATTCCACTAACGTTACGAGATAATATACCGTGGACATTATTTTAATAACATTATGAGTGTATAATATGAACTTTCAAATATCAATTATACTCCTAATTATGCAGAAACATTGAATGGATGATATATTCGAGATATTTTAACATGAACTCATTAAAATTCAGATCGATTATAAAAACTAACGATTACACGAAAAATTTCTTTTAAATTACTTGCCAATAATAACTCGCCAGCTTTTGATGGTTATTATAATTATTCATCTCTTTGATGGTATAAGAGGGTGTACGGGCGCGAGCGATTTTGTCGAAAGGAAACGTTCGAGCGAATTACACTGTTCAACGCGTTAGCCCAGCGGTGGCAGCGGCGTACCTGCCACTGACAGTTGGTAACACTTGCTTTCTTCCCTTGATGCCCTTTGATCGTCGCCCACCGCCGTATCCGAACGATGCAAGCACGCTTACTCTCTCTCTCTCTCTCTCTCTCTCTCTCTCTCTCTGCTGGTCACATAGGAACCTTAGCGCCTAGGGCTCATATCTATATGCGTATATATGCAGTGTCTCCTCATTACACGCACATTGAGCGTTCTATTATAATAACAAGAAGCTGTTCCCGGTGACAGTTTCCCGCCTGATAACTTAATCTACTCGGGCTTGTTTAATCGTGTAATCTGGATAACATCGATGGTAGTTTCATATTGAATTACACTCGCTCTGAATTATCACCAACATCATGTATACGTATGTTTCTTATTTTCTCGATTAAAATTTGCGAGTACGAAATGACGATCTCACGGGATTTCAAATACATAAGCGTATACAGTCAGTATGGCACTAATCTCGGTCTCTGACTCGAGTTTATTTTGCAATTACTATGAGATCCATAAACAACGGACCCGTACATCCCTCGAGATACTCCATATTATGTACATATACAATTATATATATATATATGTATATGTATATATATGTATACATGTACATAACAGGTAACCTTCGACCGCACGCTTAGACTATCTCTCATTAGATTTTTCAAAATTCCACAAGGATTAATTGGTAGACTGCGCATGCGAGCGATTTATGAGCGGTCGGGACTCGCTCGTTTGTTATCACCCGCCGGCTCTGTTAGGATTGAATCGTACAACGCACGCAGCTACGCGTGCTTCGACCTCTATCTGTGCTGTATCTTTATTATACTGTCTTTTTTCCATCTCACTTTGATCGATCGCATTTTTTCACCGTAGGCCAATTATATTTTACATATTGATTTCTTCTCTTCTCCTTAACGAAAATTTATCCTTTTTTCGTCTATTCAATATCGTCGGCATCAAATATTTGTTTCCATTTGCCGAGAACAAGTTGTTTTTTCACCATGCTACTCGTCTCTCAAGACCAACATAAATTGATGCTAGTTCTACTTTCGCCGAAGTCGTAGTAATCAAACTTTTCTCCGAAGAACTTCATTTAAATTTTCGCCATTCGAAAATGCAAAAGTGCATAAGTTGTGGAGCGTCTCTTGAAGTCGGCTTGAAGTAGTTGGAAAATTTCAGAATAATTATTATCGAAAATTCTTGTGAAACTAAAGAGGTTGTAAAATCTTTCCCGCCGTTATTACTGAAGACAATGAATACAACTAAATAAGTGTAGCATTCACACCTGCGAGCGCGTAAAATTTGCTATTTAAAAACGGTCATCCCACGCAAAGCTGGCCCTATCTCAAGGTGCAGGCGAAGACACACAGCCGGAAAGCGCAATCGTTGAAAGACGCTTTAGCCCGTGTAAACGAGCGTGTGTATGAGTGTGTGAGCTCCCGCCGGTGCTAAAGAGAGACAAATAGCTCGACCTCCAGCCCTTCTATGGGACGACATCGTTATCTTGCGGATATGGCACATACAGCTACGTTGCGGGATAGATATTTCCAGTAGAAAGAGATGAATTATCAGCGTTGGTTAGGTATAATTACGAATGTAATTTATAAAAAGCGTGGGCTTTCTCTCTTGCATGTAATGTGCCGTTGGTCTAACAACCCTTTCGCCGCACTTTTTCCCCTGTGTTAGCCTTTATTAATCATTCGAATTTGTCAGCATTTACTGTTGTAATTAGTTGTTTTGGGAGGCGTTGCTGTTTTAAATTGCTATTGCGCGAAGCGAGCTTTTTTATGATAATGCAAAACAATTATGGTGATTTTTTCACTGCGAGTAAAATGCTCAAAAAGCCCCTTGTATAATACAAAAATTTTAATAACGCGAAATTGCAGCTTTTTCCGGTTGGTTATTAATACTTGTTTGCGTTGCAAAAATTGTATGAAAGCCATCTTCGTTATTCCTTTCACTTACAAAAGCATCCGTATACACATAGTATTTCCATACATATTTTTCATCGCGTATAAAGTCAATATGATCGATCTCTCGTCAATTTGAAAAATGTTTTTTTTTCGACAGCGGGCAAAAATATTAGAAAGCAGCATGTATGCATCGTATGCGTATTCTATTTTGAAAAAGCATACAGAGAGAAAAGATTCGACTATCACAGGAGGCCGAATAAATGAGATGGTACACGAGTTCGTGCGTCGCCCGGAGCTTCAATTTCGTCGATAAAATTGTAATAATAACAGACCACAGGGTGATGAAAATGAAAACAAAAAATGTTTGCTGTACATCCGAAAAAATAGATAAACTTTTAAAGTAACGCAGATTAAAAAAACGTTATATTTACGTTACGTCGGTGGACGTTGCAATATAGGGTGGAGATGAACGCGAAATCATGTGTTCAAGTTTGCGTGCAAGATTCGCGACGTATACACCCCACACCCACACCCACCTATGCCTTTACTTCGACTACTACAGTCCCTTTTTCCAGCCAAATAAATTAGATTGCTCGGTAGCGAGCACTTTGTTAAATTGTCGGCACCATGGCGAGCTTTCTTCATTTTGTCGGCATCCCTCTATTTTTACGTCCTAAAATTTACTACTTTCTCTTTTTTTAACTTATTTGAAAGTTGCAATTATGCTCTCACAGGTGATGAAAAAAAGTAGATTACTCGATTGTTTCTATTGCTACGTGAAATTGTACTGCAGAGGAGGAGGGAGAGTGTGTGTATATTCTAAACGTCAAACTACCAACATAGAGTATCGATTCTCTAGACTCTGTCTATGTATTATCCAAATTGCTGCGGCTACCCGAGGCCATTTGGCGACGGTGTGTAATGCATAATGCTAATGGAAAAATTACGACAAAATCGCTGAATTCAAACGGCAAGTTATATACACTTTATACGAGCGCAGAGAGATTAATTAACGAAGAGACCACTCCGAATAGACTACTCTGCGGACGAAGATAAACTGCCGACCAATTATGAAAAAGAGTACGAGGATTCATTTGTATTCAAATGGGAATAATTTTTCGCGCCATCGGCAGAGAAGAAAGTCCGCCCGTAGCGCGACCATTAATTAGGAAGGGGTGTGAGGCAGCAGCGTTGAACGGACGATACGCGCGGCGTGTAATGGCTAATGGAAGGGGGTCGTCACTGCCAGAAGCATATTCCGTTAAATCAAAAGCAGCAGCAACAGCAGCAGCAGCAGTCCTTGTGTCGCTCGTACCTATTCCTCATCTCAGTATTTTTGCCTTCGCATACTGATGTATGCTTATATGTATACCAAAATTTTTTGATGACGGACGTCAGTGGAAAAAGTCAGAATGTTGTGTAAAGGCTAAATAAATCAAAGCTTTTATTTCGAGTCTCGATTTTTATGCAGACCCGTGGATGATTTAATTGGTAGTGAAGCGAAGTTGTCCCGCATCCGTCACAGCAGCTGTGTATGATGATTTAGAGAACGGTCGAACGGACAGGGAAAAAGAGTAGTAGTTGTAGCTCTGAAGCATCGCCTCCCTCTTCTGCCTCTGAACGACCTGGATTTCCGCGAGGATACGTTCATTCATGCTTTGGACAGTATGAATTATGCGACGTAATTTCTGTGAATGGAAAAAAGCGTGTCTTTTCACAGGGCATGTGGATGTGGCTGTGTTGGTGCGGGTGTGTGGATGATTTCTTGCATCATGCAATTCACCGGAGTTACTGAAATTGACATGGTTAACTTAATCGGAGTAGTCAATGGTTTTCACCTGTTAATAACATCACCATTCAGAGTTTAACATTCAGAGCTTACTTCAAGCTTGTTTTCATGATTTCTTTGAGCGATGCATGACTTTGATTGATTCAATTCGATGATTAGCACCATCGAACTACGTCTTTTTTAACTTCGATAATCTACGAGTTAAAATCGGGAATCACAGGGGGAAATTTCCAACATAAACGTAAGTTTGTATAAAAAAAGCTACAAAGAAAAATTCGCCGCTCAAAGTCAAAGCCAGCAGTGAGAGCTGATGGGCAAAAAGCTCGTGCGCGGTGTGAAAAAAGTCGTTCAACTGCTCACTTCTCCATTTCCCAACGAGTGCAGTAGAGGCGAATCGAAACTGAAGATTGAATAGTCCAATTTCAACATGGCTAAAACAAGCGGCTTTAGGCTACGGCGGCAGAGGAGGAGGAAAACAATGAAAGTAGGCAGGAAAAAGCAAAGCTCTGAACATTATGATAAAACCTCCTCGTTTTCTCCTTATGCACTTTCTCTTTCCCTCTCCTTCGCTCACTCACTCTTTCATTCCCTCGTTTTATACAGATTATATTCCCTCGTTATATACGTGCAGGGGACACGTCGCGCGCCTCGAAATTCCCACGCGAAATCAGCTTGATGTTTTTTTCGCTTTGCTTTGTTTTGCAGGCTCGAGCTTTCATAGTCGTTTACATGGCATTCGCCGCAGCAATTATCGCGAGCCGGTCCTCGGAATTGTCAATTGCTCGTTACACTTTCTCGTTTCTTTCCGACGAATGCGCTAGAACGACTAGCGCAACGAAAGCAGAAAACGAACAAAAGGTAAAGCCTTAGTCGAATAAAGATTACGTCGTTCATTCGATTCGACTTCTAATTAGCTCTAATACTCGTTGCCGCCGGATTTTTTGACTCGGAGATTTTCCTCAATCGATTAGAAACGTAATCTCTACTCGTTAATGCCTGCTTATCACAAGATCTACTGGAAACCTGTAAAATTGTCTAAATCCGAATAACGTCAAAACAGAGAAGCGAAGAAGGTCCTATATAACTTGATCAATAGATATACACGGAAGATTTTAATTCTGATAAGACCGACTCATCGAGCAGTTGCTAGGGCCAACAGCCGAAAAGCTCGCGCTGAGGGGAGCATTAATGAGCGCTCTAATTAAAACACGGGCTAATGAGAATATATTAGAACTGCGCTGCGGCCGAGCGAGAAAAGTAATTGTATGCGCAGCTTCGGGATGCGAGAGAGAGAAGGCTTTTGTGTCTGAGCTGCGCGCGTAAATATCTTGGATGCCGCTGGAACCTTTTGAGATTGATCTTAATTGCTGAGGAATCCACAAATTCTTCTTTCTTCTCTTGTAAATGTACATGAAATCTTTGTGCTTTTCAACATTCGTGTATTCAGATGTTTCAAATTCGTTAAGAGTGTGAAATTTGTTTTGCTGTTATTTCGCACAGGTGATAATTGCGCACGCCACGCATAACGGGAATAGTTTTGCTTTATCAGTATCTGGCATTGATTGCGGTATGTATATTGAATTCAATATTTTCTCTTCTCCCCCATTAATGCATTTCCGATATTGAATACGGCTAATAGCACCATACCGAACAATATCTCGTTACACGCCGATTGTGGAAAGGGGAAAAGTACAAAGGTGATTAACCAATGAGACTGTAGGTGTATTCGCATTACGTAGAGTAATATTTACTGCCTAACCATTTAATAATAAGACATTAAGTGTCTAGTCTCCTAATGACAAATATTAATAAAGTAGATCAGTTGTAGTAGTTGTTACGAAGGGAGAGAGAGAGAGACAAACGGTTTCGCGAGCCACCAATTATAACGCGCCGCGATTGAAACGCGTGCCTCGAGTAGCGAAGTACCATCAACACGTGACAAGAATGCTCTAGTGTGTACATGATGCTACTGCTTGAGATTTATTCGAATTTGCTAATTGAAAATTCATCTCTGCGATCACCTATTAATAGAACTTTAATGCTTTTATAATAGACAGCAGTGTTAAAGCAATGACTTTTAGCTTAAGGACATCTCGGTAAGTGTATTTATGTGCATTCGTTCGCTTAAGCTTCTGATAGCAAAAAAGAAGAAATAGATTGTTGCAGGTCGATACAATGCCTTGTACAATGGAACCAGGTATTCTGCACGCGTATACACATACCGGCCAGTGCATGTATACAATTTCACATCGGCAATCCGTACAAGTTCTCCTAATAATTAGGCACGCGAGAGAGCAGCTCCGCGCATGCAATGCAGTGCGGCGACCCTTTTAACTCTGTACGTACACACACACGCACGCACACACACACACACATACATACATATATAGAGTAACCGTAGCAGGCTATGTTTTCTTAGCTGCCAAATAGTATCTTATTATATCGAGTAGCAGTTATAGTCATTGGATTCCCTTTTGTTTAAGGCACGAAAAGCATGTAACTGTTATTATAGATATATTATAAAAGCTCTGGAATATTTTGATACATCTTGAGCTTTTCATTAGCAATATTAAGTTTTTTAACTTCATCGAGCTTTGCTTTACGCTGTCAGGTAATATTAATTATTTAAGTAATGCGTACATAAAATTATAACGCGAATGCATTAAGATATTAATAACTCATCACAGATAGCAAACTCACAAATGGAACAAAGTTGTCGTGTTATAAATAGAAGGCAAAAATATATAAATCTTAGAATTCAGCGAACCATTTAAAAATGAGTTTGCTTATCGAGTATGCGCGATGAGAAAGTGAGTAGTAGTAGCATTTTATCAGCTTTATCTTTACATAGATGCATGTTTATGTATATATATATATATATATATATATATATATATATATATACATGTTTGGGTGCCTCGAAGACGATGCGCGCACGAGTCTCAAAGTGCGGACAAGAAGTGCTCGCAAAGCAGGAACTCGAACGTGTTGGACATGCGTATAAAAAGTCGCTGTCTCCCAAAGATGCTATCTGCCTACCTCTTGACGACATTCTTTGAACATTTATTTACTTACTACTTACCACCACCTCCCCTTCAGCTACTTTCTTTAACTTTGACGATTTTTCTCAATTCCGTTGTTTTCTATCTATAGAAGTTTCGTCGTGCGAGTTCATTTTTATATTTTAGAGGTATACTTCGACTAAAACCGTATGTAAGTTATTATTCAAAAACTGAAAGTGCATAAAGCTCGTTTAACGAGCGCATAGCTTCTCTCTAAGCTTGAGTGCTGCAAGGCATTATAAATTGGTGAGACCGAAAAGAAGAAATGCAGAAACGCTGCTCGGACCTGAAATTGTTCGTCGGGACTTTGATGTTCGACCGAGAGGCGCACTTTGTCCGATACAGCGATGCAGTATCTCCCTGTTTGCGAGATCTGTTTTTAAAATCCGGCTTGTATACTATAGCATTGTGAAAGAGGTCGAACATCTTTTTCCTTTTGCTGTTTGCGAGAGAAGAGAAGAGAAAGAGATTCAAGAAATAGAAGAAATATAGACAGGGGAGAGGTGGTTCAATCGCGGTTTGATAACGAGATGCTATAAACGTTTTTCATTTAGTTAAAATCTCTTGATGTGATTATATCTTGCATATATCTTATAGAAGAAAATCATTAAAAAAATTAGATGCGTAATTTTCTAAATCTGATAGCCTGTGTCGATCGCGCAAGCTTGAAACGAAAGTACATCCGAATAAGGCTTTTTGCAATCAAACGAGTGAAAGCTCTACTTACAAATTTAGTCAGTAGACAACGTAGTAGAAAAACTAAGCACTTACCACCGCAGAGAGACGATTTCGTCAGCAAGTATTAATCGACCATCTCATTCAAAGCCTTTTTCTCCATTAAGTAAGAAAAAAAACACATAAACGCGCGCCACTTCCACATCTACAAGTACGAAACAGGCTAGACTTGGTGGTAAACTTCTTTGATTCGAGCGTACATTTCGGCTGCTCTCTTGAACACAGCATACCGCAGCCGCCGGGAACCCCGGAGGAAAGTTAAACTGCAACTCTTATTTTTTTTCTTTCGGCTGAGAGAACGAGAGAGCTTGCGAAAGGGAAATCGACGATTGAGAATTCGCCAAGTCGTGTGCAAGCTTTTTTCTCGACGTGAAGTAATGCGGCTGATTAGCCTAGGGAACCTTTCTCTTTACTCTGTATGCTTTTAGTCTATATGCTTCACCTTTTTTGCTTTAAATTTGTTTTATATAGGAAGTTCAAAATTTGTTTGCATAAACACAGAAATATTGTTGATATTCTGTGTTTGGTTTTCATTTTAAAAAAAAATTTGAATCCTACTCTATACAAATACGTTTCCCATTTTTTCAGTCTCGAAACAGCCCCTAGGGCTTGAAAAATAACGAACTCAATATTTGCGAAAAATAGTACCAGGAAATCGATGGTAACTATATTCGCTATGGTATTATATTCGCTAAAATCATTGGCCAACACGTATGCGCATCTTATCTGTTCAAATTTATCGAGCTTGCAAGCTGCTATGGTCGAGCATTGAAATTCGGTCAGTGTGTGATACTACTCGTGTGCAGGTGCAACGCACCCTTCTTGCTCGAATAGCAAGTATCGTATAGTACGAGTGTACGTGTATAAAGAAGACCTGTTTCTCCGTATACGTACCTTCTGCTGATGTTGCAAATGGAAATTAGAAATTTTGCTGACTAAGACTATACTCTTTGAATATCGAATTCATCAAATTCCACAATAGCGGCAAAGTTAAAGATTTCCTCCATTTTTTCGCACTTGACGCTTGGGATTCGTTCTTCACGTCGTCGGTTGTCGCGAGTTTGGACTGTTACAACAGCAGCAGCGGGAGCCTCGCGCGGAGAGCTCTCGAGATTCGTTCTTCTCAGAGAGAGATTTTCCGGGCCGTCGCGACGTCGCCGACCTCCTTTTTCAGCTCTGACCCTTTTTCGTCTCAAGCTTGTTTTTCTCTCTGTCGCTCTCTCTCTCTCTCTCTCTCTCTTTTCTCTCTCTCTCTCTCTGTCTCTCTCTCTCTCTTTTCTCTCTCTCTTTTCTCTCTCTCTCTTCTCTCTCAGTACAACTATGTGCATCGGATCGTCAGGGGCTTACGCTTCCGGGATTTATCTCGCCTGGCTTCCTCTCTTTTTCCGCGCTTGGCAGAATCTCAAGTGTATTGCGTGCCGAGTGCTCTACTCCTGCTGCTGCTCATACGGCGTTCTCTGATTGTCTCGAATTATGTGAGCAGATCGACTTATCCGATCGTTTCTCTCTATCGCGATTTGTCAAAGACGCAGCTTGAAAGCTCTTTTAACTATAAATATCTTCTGTGCATGAAAGATTCTTCTCTCCTGTTATATACTTCCTCTCTACTCTATCTGAAATTGCCTAGCAGCGAAAAATTTCCGAGCAAACAAGTTCTTCCTTTGGCTTTTCATCGGAAATCTAATCGAATAGTCATATATAGTATCAACAGAAAGTATGCGCGAAGCAGCAGCAGTAGCTGCAGCAGTAGTAAGTATTTATGCATTTGCGGAAACAAGCTTTCGAGGAAGAAGCGAAGCAGTTCTTCATCCTCTAGCAAGCTTTCGCGCTAGAGGCATTACTATAATCTCGCATGGTAAATATTTGCGTTACCCTTTTAAGAAGCGGAGAGTGAAAGCTACTGTTTCGTAGCTTCTGTCACTCATTGCTTTACAACGTGAGATTAGATTGCGTATCCCAAACTCTTAACATCGGGAGAAGAAGGAAAGCTATATCCATCGTGAAAAAATAAATTTTAGCATGTTTGCTATTAAAATACATTTACAAAATGTGTTCGAGTTTTTTCCACAGGTTAACGATGTTTTTACTACTGATTGTTTAAGAGCTAGGTAAACCTACCGATACGTAGCGTCGTGATGAAATGAAGAAGCGCGACGGAGGCGACAGTGGCTGACAATTCAGCGTGTCAATATTGAATTATGAATTTATTAGCCGTCTGAGAGGGGCCCGAAGGCGTTCGAACATTGCGCTAATGAATGAGACAAAGAAGTCGATGATAGCTGCTAGGGATGTTAGTGCTAGGGTGCAAGCGAGAAACCAGTTTTTGCCGAGTCTTGAGATATTCTTTCCCTTGATAAGCTTATTATTCTCTTCCAGTCAACTTTGACCGAGACACTGTTTGCCTACAATTATAAGCGAGAGAAAAAGAACGAATCTGTGAAAAATCAGAGGGTTGAAATACTAATATTTAAAGCCGATCACACCTTCGTTCTTTTATCAAACTAACTCGATAAAAAGGAAAAAACTGAATTGAAATTAAAGAATCGCCATCGATCGGATGCGCGATAAGTTCGAAAAGAGGAGCGAAGGAACGGCTACAGAGAAAGGCTAGAGAGAAAGAGAGAGAGAGAGAAGGTTAGAAAAGCCGACGACACGATAAGGTCACTCGTCGTTGCGTTCGTGACGGAAATTGGAATGGAGTATGAGTGGCGGTATGCCTATAACACACCACCGCTTTATTCGGAGTCGTCGTCGTCGTCGTGCTGGGCTCTCTCGACTCCAACAGACGAAGCGAAAGTTTTCGCTCGACTTGACGCTGCACACCTTATATATCTCTTTCCCTCTACCACTCTCGAAAGCTTCGGACGTCCGTAAGACGAGAGCCGAATTATATGGATTTAACGCCGACGAACATTAACTTTCTTAAACAATTATTGAAATTGTGTCGAAATTATACAGATATTGGCCGAAAGATTTTTTTATTGTGAATCAAATTACAAACCGTGGACGAGCCTTCCAGAGAAAACGATAGTAGAGCAAACAAAAGGCATTTACGGCTATCGAATAACCGGGACCATACGATCGAAAAAATAAATTGAGCGCCGAGTTTATATACGCGCTCACGCTATTGTTATTACAACCACACAGTGAACATTATTATGGCTTCGTCGACGGCTTTTTTTAAGTAACGCGATATTCTTTCGTTTCGTACTAACGCATACACGTCCGATCATTCGTTCCAGAGCTTCGAAACTCATCAGCTCATGCATTTCATTTGATTCGCGTCAAGTCCCGGAAATAGCTTCGATTTACAACTACTGGCTCATCCCGGCGCGTGGACTGGTTTTTTCCTCCCTGCGAACATCGTAAAAACCGACGTAAAATCCGAGCTCTGTAATCTACATTTAAGGCGCGGTGAGACAGTATATGTATATATATTTCTTTAATTTCGAGTCTTGTTTTTCTCATGCGTGTCGATTTTTTACTTTTATTTTCCCGTATTTTATACGATTTTATGCATATCTATATGTATAAATATATTTATTTGATTGAAATATGAAAAAAATCACATTTTTCTCTAAAAATGGACTCGTGATAGATTCTATGAAACGAATATGGTAAATTCATTTAAAAAGCTTTCAACGACTGTTTTGAGTATGCCCAAAGAGAGAGAGAGAGAGAGAGAGAGAGGTAAACGAATTTTCCCAAACCAAATAGTATATATTTTAAAAATCCGTTCAAAGTACTGGCTATAATTAAAATTGAAATTTATTTGCCTTTACACAACAATAGAAAAAAATATCAGTTTAAAAAGGGAGAATTAAAAAAATATACGATTTACGCGAAACATCACTACATCCCGAAAGATTGATTACCCACGAAATCTCGCGTATAGCTCGTCGCGGAAAGCGAAAGCTGTAAATCGGAGCTCAAACACTCTTGTGCATAGGGCATAACCTTGGAAGGAAGAAAGAGACGCCGCGCGAGATGAGAAAATAAAATAGAATGTAAAAAGGCAGGGGCGAAATCCCTTTATGGTCTCTCATTTTATTTACCATCCAGGCGCATAAACGCGAACGAAGAAAAAAACCCTCTTGCTCGAAAATTCTCTTTCAATGGCCTCCGCACTACTTCTGCCCCGCGCGTGGTTCGGATTTCTCCCTTTAATCCACGAGACTTGAGTTTTAGCACGCGTGCGCGTAGTCACGAACACAATAGAGCGAATAGACAGCATTACGAATTCACATGTAAGCTTCCTATCAAACTCACCGTGTGTGCATAGCCGAAATTGCCGTTACGTTACCAACTGATAACTCTGCAAACCTCTGCTAGCGTATTTTCTAAGGCTCATTAGGAGAAGAATAGAGAAAGTACGTATCGGCTTTGGAAAACGAATATTAATATTTGCAAGAGAATGTCAGGTTAGTGCTCTGCGACCGTGCGCGTCTAACGAATACCGATATGCAGGGATCGTATGAAAATTTCATGCTCCACTGCTGGTGCTGCTGCGTATGCATGTGCTTTTTCGCTGTCACGCTTTTTGACGCGCTGCTGCCTCGAAGATAAACATCAGGTAAAAGGCTAGTAGTTTATGTATACGCTTCAGTCAGACACGCTGCTTCAGCTCTGTCGGTTGAATTTTTCCGGAACGCTTTTACAGTGTTACCTTCAATTATCTTCGCAGTGAAACTTCTACCGTTGTTGAGTTTAGGTATTAAATTTACTTCAAAATAAAATTGATCATGAGAATATTCGAAGAATACTTTTCAAAAGAATATAAATCTCCAAGAGCTTTGCCTAGCTTTGCGTAGAAATTACAAATTAAATTATTATTTCAAGCTTGTTTCCTATTTTTTCCTTCATCTACCTTTTTGTATCCGTTTACACCGCCAAGCCAGTTCACGTAATACATTTTTAATACTGCGGGACATCAATCTCGCATTAGCTCTGCATGAACTATACGTTTACAAAAAATGTCAAGCTCTTTCAGAGATGAAAAATGCGACGAATAGTTGCTTCCGAATTTTTAATTAAAATAACTATATTTTCAAATCCTTAGTCTTATTTCGCGATAATCAAGAGATGTCGATGGATATTAGCAGCTAATCTAAATAATCCAAGTTAGTAATTTTTCTTGTAGACTTGTGACTAAATTAATACGTCAGCCGTAACGATTTTATCAACGATTACTCAATGTCGATAAAACTATAGCTAAGTTTTCTCGCGTACCGACTAATTATTGTACATTTTTATGCGAACGGCGTAGCAGCTCGCGTAATCGGATCCAAGTTTCGCAGCGCGCGAAGATTATTAAAAGTCCGTGTGCTTCGTTCTCTCCTTTTTATTTCCTTTTCCCTTCAGACCATTCTATACTATATTCTATATTCAGCGATTTTTTTTGCTCCACTTTCTTTTTACGACTTTTAATCAGACTATGCGGTCAGTATCTGTAAATTATCGGGCGCAGGAAACCGGCGAGATGCAGAAAAATAAAACAGCCAGATTGAATGACGGAAAATTTATGAAAAGTTGCAAGATAAAAAGGAAAAAAACTGTTAAATTCAGTTGTAAGTTTTATAGAATCAATTATAAATCCAGAGAGTGTGATAATGCAAGAGAGAGAGAGAGAGAGAGAATAGAATGCATAGGAGATGAGAGAAAGATACATTGAGCCTTAAAGTGTGAGCTATTTCGAAAATGTCTATAGTGCTCGTGAAAGTTGAGCCATTTTCGAGGATGGTTGTTGAAAAAGCGATCTTAGTGGCAAAGACTCTTGCGAAAATTCCAGACATCGGCCAGGGAAAGTGCTTATGTGTTACGAAGGATCGCGCATAGCTTGACTTACCAACTTGCTCTCCTTTCTTGTTACGAAACTTTTCCGATTCGCAAAGCTCGGATATATTTTTTCGAAATGTAAACTACTGTTGAATTCCATATTTTTTATTTGCGATCAATACGCAAAAGTTTACAATGTACCGATACGCTACAATTTTTCAAAGTTTCTATACATAAATTATACATGAGATTATTTGCGCAAAAATTGTTTTTATTGTTTACTAGCAGAAAAAGCTTCAATATGAAAAAGCAAAATTAATTTCAAAGTCGCCAGACAGAGACATTATTAATGAATTTAACCGTGGCTGTGAAAAAGGGGGACTGCACCTCTACAAGGGAAAAATCAAAAAGCGCATATATAACAAAGCTTCGTCGGTCAAACAAACGTAGCCTGATGAGAGAAAGGGTCACGCCATTTTTCTAGATTGGAATAATAATGGTACATACACATTGCACGTTGGTCACTCGAATATTCTTCTTTTTAATTCCCAGTACGACGCATTCCAACGCTGTCCGATTTTACAGCCGTCGTTGTATATACACATACACATATATATTCACAAACTCGCATATACAATGATCTGCCGCTACTCGAATTTTAACGACTTTGTTGTGTATTCCACGTGTCCAAAACACACATAAAATGAATTTAGTGAGTCCTGCACAGTATCAGACCTTGAAATATACGTCAAAAAACTCGCCCTCTCTCTCTCTCTCTCTCTCTCTCTCTCTCTGTCGAGCTTTTTATGCGAATGACTTCATATTGGAGGTTGGCAATGAAAATCGAATTAGATTTTTCGTAATTAGCCGTGGTTAAGCACTGGGGGAGGATGTAATTACTCGACTAAAATCGTATAGAAGTTTTATATCTCGAACCAACTGGTGGCGCGGTATACATCCATAATAAATAGCCCAACCGCTAAGCAAAGGGTGTTTCTTGTTAACGTTATGTAGAGAACAGAAGCGGTGGCTAGCGATGGCGTTGGCAAAATGTTTCTCTTTCTCTCGTGGTAATTAAAGCTCCTACACAACGGCAAAGCCATTAGGTAGGATATAACTTAACCCGGAAGCCGAGATTCACTCGGCGAATCAGTCATTTTTTTCTCATTAATTATTCTACCGATAGAATAAAAATTTGCATCGATGACAAAAAAAAACTGAAGATAACATTCTGACTACACTATAGATGACAATAGCTAGATGATGGATATAAAGGATATACCGGTGGTTCCGCTTTTCCACAGGAAATGAACCAACGACGCATCGAGACGATGAGTGGAAAACGCGTAATGGAGAAGAGAATCCGTGGAACTGGTGAGAGACCAAGAGAATACAGAATAAAAGAGAGTGAGAGAGAGAGAGAGAGTGAGAGAGTAAAAACTGCCTTAAAACACTGACAATAGTCGTTAAAATATAGTCGTAAATTTCAGCGGGAAATAACCAAGATGCTTTTCCTCATACCATCCTCTGAATTGATACCGCTACTAAAGGTATATATAATAATATATACAAGCGAAGGATAGCGTATGCGAATCTACTTTACCATTTTATTTTTTTGTTCATTTGCAAGTCCTCGAGATGTGTTCTTAAAAGAATTTTCACTTTCATGTGTGTTTTGGTAGGAAATAATTTTGCAAGAGTTTCGAGGAGAATAAAAAAGTTGAAATAAGTGTACATGCTCGAATGCTAAGGTACCATTAAGTTGTTCTATAACTTTTTTGTTTACTAGAGTCGCGACGTGGCAACTAACGGCAAAAAGTGACAATGCCACACAAGAAGATTAGTGGCCCCAGCGAACGTCGCGAGTTTTATTCTTCGCGGTTTTTTAGTCTGCTTCACAAAGCTTAAAAGCTTGGCTCCGATGCAACTCAATTTTCACCTCTACGTTCAAATCAATAATGTGTAAAAAGAATGCGAATGCAGAGAGGGAGTCTAACAGAATTTTGAAAAAATATAAAAAGAATTTGCGTGAGGCATACGCTAGTGATGATGAACTTTAATGAAAAATAATATCTAACGTTAGACGGAACCGACGATGACATAAATTTCGAAGTCAATTTTATGTGTGAGATTTGACGAAAGTAATGGAGCGCAATTAGGAAAGGCAGGTCTGCGATTTTTCGTCTTAATCTACATGACTTATACATATATATATATCTTTCTTTTACACTAATGTATAGCGATTTTCCGAATTTCGGAATTTTATATTAACAGTAATTACTAGAGCGAATTTTAGTGATTTCATTATTATTATTGATTCTACTTTACGCCGACAACAAAAATTTTGGATGTACTTACGACTAAATTTTTCAGGTACGTGTGATGAAGCGGTTAATTTTTCGTAATGTTGGATAAATTCCCAGTTGCGATTCGCATATTGATAGCATAATGCCAGTTAAATGTACGGCTTTTATGCTAGAATATGTACAGCGCGGTTGGCATGTAGAGTTAAATATATATAGATGAATATAGACGCGAGCGAAGGAAAAATGTACGTACTCTGCAGGAGGTTGCTTCACGCCGCACATTTGATAAACAGAGCATAATACTTTCGTCAGACAAGCTCTTATATTCTGCTTACCGATGGCGCAGCTTGATTTAGATGCCTTCTTGGCGTTTCTCGCACTTACTGATTTCTTTCACTCAGTTATGGCAATGAATGTTTTATCCCGTGACATAAGTGAAAGTTTGTACGATAAACAAAAACTTACAGAAAGTTACAATCCTTAAGCACGCGTGGACGTACCTCTCACCACGGACTCAGACTTTCGATTGAAACTTGTCTTCTGACGATCGAAGCTCTTGGCAACAATAGCTCGTGAAGAGACATGCATCTCGGATATATGACGCGGTTATCAGAAGTGTCCGGTATCGAATCAAAATGATGCTCACAGTCCGGTTATATTTCTGATAGCTTATATAATATACATATACCGTGTGTCCACGGTTAAACACTCGATACGACTTGTGTATGCGGAACAAATTTTAGCCGTGGAAAATCATTATGAAAAAATTGGATATTTTTTCTAAAATTTTGTTGCTCATAATGAGGGTCGAGACCTAAAAAAACAATCGATGCCCCTTACTAATATAAAAAATATCTTACGAATATATTATTCAAATTATTGCAAAATAGATATTTAATTACTGTGTTAAAATCTACGAACAATATTGATTTCAGCAAAATTTGAATGAGAAAATCGGATAAAATTCACGTATATTTATTGACAATTTTGAGATTTATATGGTTGATTTTTCGTAATACACGATAAACACGAATATGGTCCGAATACTATCATTCAAATTTTGATTTGATCAGTAAATTGTACGAAATATGAAAATATATTAAAACAAAAATAATTAAAAGGTTTGTAATGCTGACAATTGTGGACGAAAGCTTACTTTTGTGACGGGTGATAGTAATAAGGTAGTCGGCCTTACTGGAGTCGCATAGTGGAACAATTTTATAATGAAGAATTTATAACAAATAGATAGTATAAATTATGGATCAATATTTTTCATTACAAAACAGTAATATTAACAGAATTTGAATGATAAAAGTCGATCCATTTTTATGTAACCTAAATAATGGAAAATCTACTACATAATTATCAGAGTGTTAAAAAATTTTAGGTAAATTTGATCCGATATTTCTCATTCAAACTTTATTATAATCAGTATTTTTCACAGATACTAATGGTATGATCAAATATAAATTTTTTCATGTTTTTAATAATATTTCAATACTAATAATTTTTTGTCAGCAGGGGATCTAAATATTGTCTCAGGTCTTGACCGTCATTACAAGTTGTAAAGTTTTGCTAAACGCCTACAATTTTTTCTCAGTGACGATTCACGGGTAAAATTTTTCCCACATACACTTAGAAAAATATTGAATAGAATAGTAGCGTGCAAAATACAGGTAGCAGAATACGAAATTCTTTACCCCCATTGTACCCTCGCATATACCTATCGGTATACGCATAGCGCAAACATTTCTGTATTTTTGTACTACACAGGTCAGCCTGCACAGTGCCAATTGTCGTGATTCACTCACCTGCTAAAGACTGCTCTCTTCGATTCGACACGATTTATCGACAGCGTTAAGAAAATATCGTCTTTATAAACAAGGAAATAAAATATTGTAAAATGATCGTCGTAAGACGAGATCCCAGCCATACCCATACCAAGGCACTCGTTAAGAATTTCAAATCGTTCTACATTCTTGAGATTAGCTCTTATCGTTGGTGTAAATTTAAAAATAGCTCCTTTTTACTTTGATGGAGAAACGAGGGTGAGAGAGCAAGAAAAGGAAAGTTTCAATGCCGAGTGTATATGGTATACAGGCCGCCGGAAAGTCGCTTAGAGTTTAAAGGGCTTCGTAAGCTTGGAAGTTGGTACAAAGAGTAACTTGCTCGCGCCGCAGCCGCACTGACGATGCTTCTACTAATTGTTTCACTATTATTAATGATTGCACCGCGAACAGTTATAACGCGGTCGTTAAGACGAATGGCTCTGTGAAACTGGCAGAGACAAAAGCAACGTTTGATTCTGGAGAATGGTTGCTGTTGCTCGTGCTGCTCTTCTTGCGTTTTTTAATTACATTCTCCGATTTTCAACTCCTAGCTGTGACCTTATCAGTGAAATGCACGAATATAAAAAGTATAAACTACAATCGAACAATAACATTCAAGTGTGTATCTGTGTGCGTGTGTGAGCAAGCGGAAATTTTGCGATCGTCAGAACGGAAAGCTCCGCGGGCGTATATTTCTTTATACAAATAAAGTAATCGCAATGGCAGCAACGCTACAACGGCTTTATATTCGACCGGCCGAATCTTATCCAAGAGCTTGTCGTATATAAAATACCTGTTATTACCGTAACATCGGATTCGACTTAAATCATAATAATAATAATATTCAAGTCGTTGTAAGTATTGAAAACAAAAGAGCAATCGTGTGTGAATGGTATAATCTGAAAACTTTTGAAAGGCGTGTATCCTAAACGGATTTTAAACAGACGATGCTTTTTTCGTTCTATTTCAATTTCTAGAGACTGTAAACTCTCTTTCTCGAAATAACGGAATATCTCGCACCAGGACTCGGTTGTCCTGTCTCTGCTTTAAGGCAGACAGATTTATTTACTACATGAACAACGACGAGCAAACTACCTGTGTCTCTTCCGTTGTTCTGGGCTTAGTCTACTAGATTTTCTCTTCCTCGCTCTCTGACGTAACATTGTTCTAGAGCGGTGTCTTTCTGACTTTTCACGAAGTTCGGTATAAACGAGTTGGGAGTTTCATAGCGTTTTGCTGCTAAATATTGTTGTAAGCGATGAGCGAGTTTGACAACGAACTGCGACAATAAAAGTATATAAAATCGACGAGGTGCATAAAATAGTTGGTTAAATTTCATGGACACGATTGTAAAATGAAAAACAAACCGCCCGCCTGTAAAACTTTTATCGTACACTGGTAAAATAAAACAGAATCGAAAAATAAAGACGACACCCACGTATAGGGGTCGACGAAGAAAAGACGGGGCGTAAACTCGAGAGCATAAATAATAATACGAAAGGTATCCGATGAAAAAGCAAAAAAAAAATATATATATATGACACGCGAGTCAAGAGAAAATGAAAAAAGTTTATCTGCTCCGCGACGACGGGTAAAAGCTGAATTTAAAATTGAAAATAAATCCAGCGTCAAGTGCTGCCGCTCGCGCCCGCGCGCATGAGACGCAGAACAGAAGGAATGTTTTCTTGAAAACTATCATGAGTCATAAACAGAGCGCATTACCTCGAGCTTTTATATCTATAGGGAAGAGAAAGGGAGAGAGAGAGAGAGAGAGAGAGAGAGAGAGAGAGAGAGAGAGAGAGAGAGTGAGAGAGCCGCGGAAAAACTTTCTTTTTATTTATGAAATTCAGCGCGCGCGAGAGAAAAAATGCAATTTCAGTCGATCCTGTACTTCGTTCCGCTCGTTTTACTGTTTTTATTTCTAGCAGTACGTCATAAGTTCCAGTGACGCTTTTACCTTCACAGATCGATTTTATATTTGATTAAAAAGAACGAGCAGTATAAGTTATATGAAAAATTATCCTTCGCAATAACGCTCGATGTTCTATTAAAAAAGGAGAAAGGAATGTATCGAATTTTAATCGAATCACAAATTCTTTTTCTTTATTTCTTAAAGCTATGTCAATTCAAACATTGATGTATTATGAAATTTTCTCAAAAGTTACGTCGTAAGTTTCATCCGCAAAACCTGACAAACAAATTTCCAAGTAATACAGAATATAACCATTCTATCTCCTATTCCTGTGAGTTTGTAAAATGCATATACAAACCAAGTGTATATTTTATAGACGTTATATACACCACCGAGATTAGTTTCTTTCTATGGTATGTAACGTCACATTCAAAAGTTGAGAGTCCGACTGTGATTAACAGTCAGTTATACGTTTTACTATTACTACTTACATGGAAAGCCATGACAATTTGTGATCCGTCTCATAGACCGGGAACAAATAATATCACGATCCATCAATAAAAAGCTGGCTTTAAAACACCGACCATCTCAGCTCTCTGTCTCTCTCTCTCTGTCTCTCTCTCTCTCTCTGTCTCTCTCTCTCTCTCTCTCTCTCTCTCTCTCTCTCTCTCTCTCTCTCTCTCTCTCTCTCTCTCTCTCTCTCTCTCTCTCTCTCTCTCTCTCTCTCTCTCTCTCTGTCTCTCTCTCTCTATGTACATAATAGAATCACAGGTAACGTGAACAACTGCAGCAGTGTGCCACGCTGCGCGTTCTTAGGGCCAATGAATTTTATTATCTCGTCGTCATATTTATCGCGAAGTATAACGACTGATTAGTACGATTGTATGGGCCGCCGAATCGCCGTAAGCGAGTCTTTTCGAGATAACACGATCGTTATTGACGTCTTTTTGCCGCTGCAGCTCTCGGCGCAATTCTGAGACCAGCGCTTGGTGACCAGCGAAATCTGTGTTGTGTTGTCCTTGAATGTTTCTGAAATACACTTGCTCCTTCTCAACAAAGTTGTTTATGATTTTAATTCATTGAATTTACTTTGCAATTAGGAGCTGCAGTTATGCTTTGTTAACTCATGATCCTCTCGAGGCAGAAATTCGTAGAAAGAAAAAATTTATGAATTTTTTTTTATCAATAAGCGTTCGTGCGCTTAACATGTAGAAGACACGTGCACTCGATCGGGTAGTTGAACCATATCAGCCCGCGGGAAATAGTTTAGAGTTTGTTCTGGGAGTCGAGCACACACACAGTGGATATACTGCTCTCCGGGCACGTTGATGATTAGCCGGAAATAGCAGGATCATGCTTGGCCTGGGTTCGTGCGATCGCTGCACATCTATGACTGGCCGTGGCCATCCCTCAAACTTCCAACTGCTGTCGAGTCAATATAGTTTCGGGCGAATTTCATTCGATCCTCCTATGCAAGCGAGCTTGTGTTGAATGTCGAATTTTAGCAAAATAACTTGCTTCATTGACTTGCTTACTCTCTTGTTTACAAAATTTTATTTTACATTTCAATTTATAACTCAAACTGTCAGAAAATCATACAAATGTTAACGAAAGTATTATCAGAGCTGTGAAAAATAATATTAGTAGACAAGCTTTCTGTGAGTTTTATAGATGGATCGCTACAGCGTAGAAGATGCATAGCTTCAGCTCATTATGGCTTGAACGTAAGTCTTCCACTCTTTCTTCCTCTTATATTCTGTCCTTTGCTTATTTTCTCACAAGTATTTCATTGATGAACTAAAACATTCTTACCCTCTCAGCTTCCCTGGTGAGTATTGTCGGAACTAGAAAAACGAGTTAGTACTGAATTTTTAATGGCAGCCAATATACTGGTTATCAGTACTGATCAAACCTCGGTTCGATAACAAAATAATAAAAGTACACCAGAGTTGTAATAATGTACTGGTTCAATACTGGCGTACCAAATTGGAACCAAAGTTAAGGTATTCTTTCAAAAAAGCAACATTACAATTCAGCTGTAATAAAT
This sequence comes from Apocrypta bakeri, assembly GCA_018906985.1. Lineage (NCBI taxonomy): Eukaryota > Metazoa > Arthropoda > Insecta > Hymenoptera > Pteromalidae > Apocrypta > Apocrypta bakeri. The sequence goes on along the minus strand of JACCIA010000008.1, from coordinate 3,051,306 downwards.
CTAGTAGATAGGTAATCCAGTAGGGGCGATGAAGCGTTCGATTCTGATCTGTTAAAAAATCAAATAATTAAAAAATCAAAAAAATCATATAAATATTTTATACATAAATTTTATAATTTCATAAAAGTAGAACAATATACAATATTAATGTATAAGAATAATATGAAAGTAAATAAAACAATATTAATATAAAAAAGTGATTTTCGGAATGCTCACCTAACATAGGGCCGTTGCTTCATTCCTACTAGCGCACAATCAGCTTCAATTTCACACAAGCTATTTTTTTGAGAGAATTTTCCGGAATAATTTTAAAATATTTTGCTGGCGTTCGAAATTTTTTTAACTCAATCATGTGTAATATTATATTAACCTTTTTTATCTTTGTCTGTTATAGGTAAGTACACGCTCTTGAATAATGATATCCTACACTTACGACATCATACGACAAACAGCAAAAAAGGTAAATTTACACGATTGTTATATTATGCAAGAAAATTGATTATTTTCTTTATACTGTTCAAATAAGAGCTACTATTGCAGGCAACTTTAGAGATGTTTTACTAACTATGCTCTCCCTCTCGTCCCCTCTTCCTTGAAATGAAATTACTGCACAATTATTACTCCGCGTTAAAATTCGTAAACTTGGCTACAGTGTGCTTGGACGAGAAACGTCTTAGGGCCAAGCGAATTAAGAAACTTTGCCAGACAGCAGTAGAAAGAGAAAATGGTACTGGACGACATGGACTGGGAAAAGCTCGTCGACCTCGACAATTGCTCTTCACGAGGTTCTTATCCAGGTACTTTATATACGGTGACAATTTTTGTTTTTAATTCGTAAACGACTACAGGAAAATTGACGATCGGTCTCTATTAATCACTTTTATGAAATGATAAAGTTAAGAAGAGAAGCTTACTTACTGCTAGACGTGCTCTAGCTTCTAGTAAATTCACATTTTTCTACTATTATACACGAAGCTAATGAATCTAAAATAGTGGCGACACTTTATGGCTATATTAAATTTTAATGCCTGTAGTATACTGTATATGAATTTCATAAATTAACCGAGATACGAGGTGTAACTTTTTTATCGATAATTGTTTAATGCGTACCATAGTAGCAGGACGCGAATATCAGAGAACTCCCCTTGTCGATTAGATGTGGATGATTAATATCGGACTAGAGCTCCGACAAGCCTCTCAATTGAATATTTGGTTCGCTAACATTTCATTTAATCATCCGTAAAGTCGTTATTTCTTTCAGTTCAATCGTTATATAAACGAACTGTCTCTGGTACCGATAGTCCTTTGTTTTCATGCACAAAACATTTTATACTAGATTTAACGAAGAATAGTAGTTATTATTTCTGGAAAAGACTATTGACATAGTAATATAGGAATCTGATGCTTTGGTCGTTATATATCTAGTCAATAATCCGATTGTTTGCGGCTTGCTTTTAAACTGTTTTCATCCGAGTGCAATGGGTCGTTAGAATGGATTTCGCATAAAGGTATAGTAATGATCAGCAGCGTTCAATACTCATACATCAAAATATTATTAAAATAAAACAACATGGAAATGCAGCTATTTTGCGAGAGAGTAGTCGTAACCGACAGTCAGTGCAGAACAACTCATACATAACAGTATATTTATACATGCATAACGATCGAGTGAGCCAGAGAGAGAGAGAGAGAGAGAGAGAGAGAGAGAGAGAGTAGACAAAGGTTAAATTGGCTGAGTTTGAAGTTGAACAGAGGCAGGTGGGTCTACGAGTGGGCGCCAGAGTCGGGCACACATACATACATATGTATACACGGTTTAGGTAGTCTGTTACTCTCGGGTTACGGACTGAGTAGACAATTAATTTGCGAGTAGTTGCGGTCTTTTCGTCTGTCCATTGGCTTAAGATTGATTAAGAGTCCTTTAGCCCCCCCCCCTCTCTCTCTCTCTCTCTGTCTCTCTTCTTTTTCACTTCGATCCTCTCTTGTTGCATTGTTGCTCTTAAGGAAATAAACAGTTGAGAGAGAAGGTAGACACAAAGCACATTATTTGGAAATATGTTCGCTGTATGTACGTATGTAAGGCTTTTGAACCTGCATATATTGCTCTACACGTCACAGAGTCCTCGAACTCATATAAATCCGAGCTCTACACACCGAGTCGTGGACGTGTACATGTCAATATATGTATATAAGAGAGTAGGCGAAATCGTTGGAAAATTGGCATAGTGCAGCCGCGTAAGTAATGACGGGCGGGTCGTTCTGGCAATACGAGCGGTGATTTATAGCCATGCACCGAATGGAGATTTACGATGGCGAGTCACTTCCTCTCGCGTTAAAGGCGGAACTCCTGCGCGCTCTGCGCTTCTTATTTGCCAGCTACTTTATCTGCATTTTCTTCTATAAATACGCGAAAACCTCCTCCTCCTTCTTCTTCTTCCTCAGTCCAATGCTTTCTTCACTTATGAAAACATTTACTTGTTTATGCAATATTGACGAGTGAACAGCGATGAGGTATCGGAGATTGCTGGAAGCAGATAGCTGCCTTGCTATCGCTGAAGGCGACTGCGATCGATCTCGCCACATTCTCGTGTATCGCGGTCTTGAAGCTGGATTTTCAAAATTTCACGGTCTTGAGATAGAAGCAGTTGCTCGTAAACGAATTACTCGGAGGAACACCACAACATCTCTTTGCCTGCTCCGATTTGCGCCTCTTGACTACGCAATAATCGCAATAATCGTGTCTTCTTATTATTGTGTCTTACAATGCGTACAGAATGGACTTTTTTACTTAAAGACCGGAACACTTGATCTTTCACTCTTCTGTTACGACGCTAGGTATAGTTTAGGAAACGATAAATCTACGATACACAAAGCACTGGAGTCTCTATGGGCGCGATGAAAAGTTTAGAAAAAGAACATAAAGCAGAAAGTTTAAGTGAAAGCTACTGCGCATAGTTAAGTTAGAGGTACGAGCTCGTGCAATTTAATGCGTGATTTATGTCAGGTATAAAGTTTCGACTTTTCCGCAGCGTCTGCTGTTCTGACTGTATCGGAACCGCTGTTGCTGCTTCGTGAATCATCGCGAGGGTTCGTTCTAGGAAACAATAATCGTCGAGCCAATCACATAAAGCGAACAGAATTCTTTTTCACCGATTGGAAATGGCCCGGAAGGAAGAGGGTGCAAAGTTTAGGGAGCAATTTTTTACTTTTAGTGCCCTGCGACGAAGACAAACCTATTTCGTCTATAGCGACACGACTTTCGATGATTCATACTAATAGTCTTGTTCGCGCAAAATTTACATCGTAAGGGTGAAACCCTATAGAAAACGAATATTATGAATTATATTATAATACATAGAGTGCAAAGACTATTTGTACCTAAGTTACCTAAGTTGAATCGTGTAGTCTTTTGGCAAGAGGTAAATGAAGGACTCGCTCTTCGTGATTAAGAGTTAAGGATTTCGAGACCGCAAATAAAACTCTTTTCCAAGCTCGACAACGGCTACCGTCGCTCCTTGGATGTAATTGAAAAGCCTGATCGAGGTCCCTGCCACTTGCCACCCTAGAAATTATCCTTATAGATTTTAGCCCTTGGTATGTCCCTCCCAAGTCCTTAATACTTCGTTTCCACTTGAGAATGTCGCTACGTATCTGCAACTTTAGCAGCTTATTATTATTCTTCCTGGTATATTGTACACACATGTACACGGTACATAAAAAAAAATAATTTTTCGAGCGTAACGCATGTTCCATACTGTGGGTTCGTCGAAAAATCCATGCGAAGAAACGACTACTAAAAGAGATTTAAAAAAATAAAGCACGGAAAGACGGGACTATACAGAAGAGGAAAAGAGCATAGGCGGAAAACTCAAGCTTCCAAAGTACCCCTTTTTCCTTCCTCTCGTGGACGCTGGCGAGCGACTGTACCCTTCCTTTTTACGGTCTAATTTGTTTAGCAGTGCTGGTAACGACATCTCGTAAAAGCTCCTTCTCTATTTTTGTTCATAAAAGGCCAAAGGAACTGTGTAGAGCTGGCCAGACGAGACTACTGGAGAGCGATCCAAAAGTACACGATGGACGAGAGAGCTCGTACGTTACGAGTGTGATACGCGAACATACATACATCTGGCTGCATTTTTATGCGTTTTCCTGCCTGACTCTCCCACCTTTTCTCCCTGTCTCTAGCTCTCGACAACGTAATGAGTTATTCATGAATCTTGGACAGTGGAATTGCCGTAATGCTTGTATTGCAATTTTTCCTACTCTGCATATGTCGAATGTACGTCATTCCAAAGTCTATTCGGTATGTTTTTGAATTTATTTAATTTTTACGCGCGGCAGAGTTATTTTGCAAAAGTATTTATACGGCGTGCATCGCTCGAGTTCTTAACATGTTTCGAATGAAGCCGTTATAAGCACGATAAATCAAAATACCATTATGCTTCGCAGTCGTAAAATACGAATTTCGCATGCTAATCATCCGTGATTCTCCACTGAGTCTGCAACGCAACCCTATACAGCTGTAATTTTTATTATATCATTAGGCTATGCTATAGTATATACTTGGCCGTTTTTTAAGGGTGTAATTGATTTATATGGCTCTGTAAATGTCACTGACGGCTTTAACGCACTCCGCTGGCAGATGAGAGAAAGTCGTTGTGCTGCGTAAATTTTTACGAGGCAGTTCTGGAATTATATTTGCGCTTTATAGCACGTGTGTGCGTGTAATTTTTTGCTAAGCCATGTAGCAAACAAAGAGCGAGTTTTCAAAATGCGTAATCATTTTTTATTAAGAATGACTTTTCAAAATATCGATATCAGAAGGTGGTGAAGCTATAGACAGGACTTTCATTAGCCAAATTGAATAATGAACTAATCCTTCTTCTCTCTCTTTCTATCTAATTTTGTCGCTCGGTGGCTAGTCACTTCTCGCGCACAGTTCGGCTTTTCTCGGTGGTAAGCGCCAGTAGCCGGAAATCCGAGCGCTGATGTGCCTACGCGGATAACGATCATTGACAAGGAATTATCACGAGTGCTAGCCGGGCGGTGTTATGGTGATTGATGCTCACTTGTCGCCAGGCGATAAAAAAGACTGCCTTCCAAACACACCTTTCGCTGATTTATGCGTTGAGACTAACTTGCACACACAGCTGCTATGCACACAGACTTGGTAGAAGATATAGCGAATTAGCAATGCGACGATCAATAGTATTGACGGATATAGCCCTCTATATCTTGGAATTGATACCGTGTTATATCGAAACTATGCGCACATGCAATTTTCACATTTTGTCTTTCTAATGGATGAATTACACTGTATGGAAAGAAATTTAGTCGTTTGCGTGCTGTACTTTGTTGCTTGTGCTTTGCATAAGGAACATATCAGTTTTCTTTTCCATTCAATTTTACACGGAGCCTTCCTTTCTCTTGAGCGAATAAGCAGGATCACAGTGAGGCTTTGAAGTGCTCGCTGATAAATAAAAATTTCGATCAAATAAACAAAACGTCTAGTGAAAGAAGGCGGACGAAAGAAAAGCCCTTACGAGAACCACTGGAAACGAGAAACAACATTATAATTGAGTCCTGGCTCAACGAGCAATCAGTCGACGAGCCGTTGATTCGCACGTGCGTGTAGCATGTAAAAACTAAGCTCTCAATAATCGAGTATAGGCATAGAATCAATTGCGCGAGTGCTTATTGCTGGCGCGACTTACCGATTTTACCGCATGCTGCTCACGGGCAGTTCTCTACATTTTGATTTATATTGTATTTATTTCGGACATGTTTTTTCAATGCGTCGAGGCAGACTATAACAACTCGATATATGAATTTTGATCATTATATTTTGATATTATTTTGCCAATAGTCGCGTAGAACCGCCAATCCCAAACTTTGTCGACACCTTTTTTATAATTTAAAAGAAGCTATTCTTTGATATATTACCTTATTATAAATAGACTCTAATATTATTTTTTTTTTCAAAATATGGCGAAATATACGTATTATATAGTGACTATCAGTTTTCACCTCAATGCATACGAATTATTTTTATAGTTGTTGTTGAGCAAATACAAATTGAAATTGAAATCTTAATAATAAACAAGCTATTTAGATCTGTTTTATTTTAATGAGAGTTTTTGTTGAATCACGACGATGTTAATGACAAAGTTATAACCTTTCGAATAATGAATTGCCCTGAGCGACGGTGGCTGCTATGATCACTAGAAGAACAGTAAAGACAAGTAAAACATTTTAGTGCATGTGTAACGCGTATACTGTAGTCGTGAGAAGAAACTTCAACTAAGGCAAACGATGACTTTGTTCTTCGTATGTCTCAAGATACAGGCCTTGCACCAGGCAGATGATTCCTCGGTATGACATTATATTATGGAATAAACAATTGATCTTGTTACAGTGAATGCGAAAAAAGTAATTTGTAAATTGTACGATCATTTGCGGAAACAGCTGATTAATAAAAATAGCAAAAGAGAAGTACCCAGCGTAACGTTTGCACACGCGAAATCGCAGAGACGAGCAATAATTTTGCAACCCGAACCGCCAGCGGCTATTACGGTCCCGTCACGTAGTCCGATATCAAGCACGACGGCTATTCGATTCCCGGGTGATATTTTGATTATGGCAATGCCGCAGAGCGAGACAGGGAGAGAGAAGGAGTCGGGGTCGGAACGGATTGAGGAAACATAACGCACATCCGAATACGTACACACATCGATGAACCGTTTTCATTTATAGAAGGTCCGTGTCCGATACTACGCCTGACCTATACTTTGCTATCTAGCTTCCTATAGTCTCCTCCGTTGTTCCCTTTTTTGGTGTATTGATTCGGTATTTTTATTCTGTCAGTGTGTCATGCTCGTTGAATACTATGTTTTACCTACTCCAGTACGCAAGATACTATCCGAATTATCAATGCAAATTTACTCGAACAAAGTTAGAAATCGGACTTCCTTCACAATAAGTTCTTAGTTGGTCAAAGCCGAGTATCACGCGAGCGTATACAAGCTTTTCGTTGATACAATCTTGACCAATTTGGTAAACATAATTAGTACAATCTGAATAATGCACTTGCGTGCTTCGGCATAGCACGTTCAATCAGAGACAGATAAGCCTACTCTGATTACTGAACTGAATGGGAAGTAATAGCGAGCGACACCGGCAAGTCAGTTTATGTGAGAGAACTTCCACTTAATTTATCATCAACTTTACCATTGTTTCGTTCTTTTTTTCCGTCTCTCTCTCTCTCTCTCTCTCTCTCTCTCTCTCTCTCACGCTCTCCCTCAATCTTTCAGTATAATATTCTTTGTCCAATTATCAACCGGTGTAATCAGTGGATTTTGTTATAGTGTTTGTAACTCGGGATGGTAATATTGAGGAACGATCAATTCGATAAGTAAAACTTTCGATGAGGGAATCGTCCTCGTCGCACTGTATATAAAAATCATCGAGATATAACAGAATATTCAGAAAGCTTTGATCGTGATTAAAGTATTTTGAACTCGAGTGTATTAATATACACTCGATTGAGCCACGAAAAGGATGTACGGATTCTTTTAGATTTTGCAAAAGATACGTTTCAATTTGGAAAAAGATGTACTTTGAGAGGTTGTACACGAGAAATCTATGGTCTGGAAATATTTAGATAAAGAAAAGTGGGAATATATACGTATATAAACACGTTGCTAATTTTTCGATAAACTATGTACGGCATATTTAATTGGCTACCTCCTGTCAGTACAGGAATTTAGGACCTTTATCGGATTCGGATTTGAACATAATGTTCGGTCAATTACTCCCCATGCAGTTGAATTCGATAATCTCTCTCTTTCTCTCTCTCTCTCTCTCTCTCTCTCTCTCTCTCTCTCTCTCTCTCTCTCTCTATGCCCCGGTAACAAATTATTATTACTTCCTCAATAATTTCCAGTCATTACTAATATAACCCCATCATTGCCGGACAGTATCGCGTTGAGTTATCTCCGGCATACGCTTGTATGCGCGTAAACAGCTCTGGCATACCCGTAGTTTACGAAATTTTTATCTTATTAAAAACAAATGCAATCTTTGCAGCTCTAAATTGCAAAGTAAGTATAGCAAAGTTCTAGCATCTCAATATCCGACAAGAAAATACGATCTCCCTCCATAACCTTGAGACTTTGTGATACCATTACTCATCGTAGACGACGTTGGATGTTCTTTTTAGCTCTTACAGAGGGTCGAGCGTAATGACAGATCACGCGCGATATCGATACGTCCCCTAACTTCGTCTGTATACACTGGCTGAGAGATAAATTCGTCGCTCGTTTACGCTTCCCCCCTTGACTTACTCCAGTGTCTATAGTTACTGGCGACAATTTCATCCATATATATATTATATATATATCCCAAGAGAGTTATACGTCGCGTTTTGAGTATATAATCCTATTTTTAGGCTGATTTCATTGCACGTGCTAACAAGCCAATTGTGAAAGCATTTGTTAAAAGTCGTTTACTCCCTCGTTAAATTCCTTCATTTTTCGTAATGTATCACCGAATCTTCACCGAAAAATTCACTGAGCCCTAAATATTTACATAAGAGTGCAAATACGGTTGTTTTCTTTTTTACCCCGTAAGGCATATCAGAAAAGGCATTTGAAGGTTATAAGATACTTCGCAATCCAAAAAAAGTTGTCCGTGACTTTAATTTAGTGATCCGTTTCTTTCTCAATAATCATGAGCGAGATGAGTAAGAACAAAAGAGTGTATACGCAGTTTTCGCAAACTGCGTATACACTCACTGCGCTTCCAGAAAGTAGAACTAAACTCATAATTGTCGACGATGAGGCGAAATCGCGTTCGAGATCAAGGCAGCAGCAACTCGAGTTCGAGAAGTGCTATAAGGGAGAGTAAAGCTCGCTTCGGAATTGATGGAGGGTTCGTTGTTCTATACTCGAAAGCTTCTCCCTCTAAGTTGTAGGTTTCCTATATCGTGTATGCGGTGCGTGTGCAGAGAATGGCGTACTGGAAGCACAGGACAAACGAGCCATAGCTTTCACGGAAACGGCGCGGCTCTCGAAAAGTTTCAATGCCAGTCCTTTAACGTACTTACACGCGGATGAATTGCTTTCGAGTGCGAGAGAGACAAGATCCAAAGCAAAATGTCACTGTATATAATACTTTTAAGGATTTCTCAATCTCAGCTTGGGGATAATCGCAAGCTGTTTTCTCTATTTGGAGAAGCTAATAAATCAGTTTTAAGAGAAAAGAAAGAGAGTCGAAATATTCTTTAAATTCGATTCATAGTAACTTATTGTATATTTAATGTGAGAGAGGTCGTATCCTGCACTAATAGAAAGATTTATTTTTTGTAAAGTCAGTGTATCAATATTGGAAATTATTTAGAAATTACATTACTATACTAATGTGCGCAGTAAACGGAAATTTAATTCTGACATTTTACGTATACATCTAACATTTAGATAAAATTTTTCAAATGATGGACCTTAAATAGGTGATGGGTTAAAAAACGACTTGAGCGCGTGAAAGTTTATTGAGATAGTACAAGCGAATATTATTCAATCGCTACAGATATTTAATTCTAGCTTGTAACGGATCTACCTAACCGGTAGCTATATACACGGCGATATACAACAAATTGATAGAGTAGGAGAGCAAGTCCGCGAGTCTGAATCGACAAATAGGCAGATAGGTCCGAGAAGCTGACGAGTACACAGCCCCTCAGGACAAGAGAAATCCCGGAGTGCAAGTAGGCAAAAACCCAAAGGGGTGGGTGTTAAGAATAAAACAATCTAGAGCGATTTATTCATTTACGGTATTCGGGATGCGTAGTTTTTGTATTGGGGAGCAACAACGATCCTCACGCTCAGGACGTTGGGCGGAAGGTCGTGAACCTCAGGACATACGACCGCCATACTTCCTGAGACGACCGGGAAGAGAAAGAAAGAGAGGGCACAGCGACAATCGTTCAACGACGCTGCAGAGAAGATAAGTGTCATTGCGATCGAATTAAATACTAATTGTTGCGTAATACCATAGTTGTATCATCGATTATTTAAAAAACAAATAAAACTCTATATATTCAAAAAGTTTATAGCTCGAATCTTTTACAAGCTGGAATCTGACACCAACATTGCGCCAATATATTGCTACAATTGCGGACCATTCTTATATCAATATCGAATCAAGATTTTACCAGTACCAGCCAAGTATATTCACTGCCAGTAAAGAACCAGAACTGGCTTGTAGTTTCAGGATCGGAGTTTCTTATCAGAGTAATACGCGACACAAATATGTACGTGCTAAAAATGATTCATCAAGGTTGAAACTTGGATGATGCTTGATTGCTGCTACTTCATTTCTTGATTACTTAATTTTAAATATTTTTAGTATTTACAATAATGGTAAACATGCATTAGCTGTTAATGAATATTTTGTACAAATTATTATGAGAAATTTGTAGTTCTAACGTACTTGGGAGCGAAAGATTCTTTGTATTAGTGTACATATTCGTAAATAATTATACGTATTTATACCTAAAATTGCGTAAAAAATGCTCCGAAATTATATTCTCTAGAATGAAAACAAGAACATGCATGTTTTCGGATCGTGACATATCCGACATTTGTTTTCTAATAATACTAGACACGACAACTTGTCCGTTTGATTTGTAGATGACATCGCGTACGCTCGTGACCCACAAAGCTGTGAAATTGAAGCGCCTAGAGCAGCATAGCTCGAATGCAGAAGTTGCTTCGTGCACGAATCAACTGTAGAGAGTTGCTATATATATATCTGTCGCGAGCTGTTTCGGAAATCAAATTCGGCAATAATGCGATCTCGGCAATCTATCGAGCGACGGACGCGTAGAAATCCCGAAACGAACATGCAGCAGTTCTGCGAGATCGGGATGACAAGGATTGCTGATACTGTTGCTGCTGCTGCTGCTGCTACTGCTGTTGAGTTCTAGCGCCTACGCCGTCGCATACCTATCCGTTATAGTTGCATATACACACGTGTAACGCAACGCATTTGGCGCGTCCTCGTATATTAGTATAGCTTGAGCTCCAACCGCACCGGTAAACGTTCCTCTGTAATTGTTTGACGGTTATATAATATGGTTGAAAGTCTATACTTTCAACTCTATAGTGTTTGAGAACTGGATTTTCTCAATAACCCGTCATATGTATACAGAGTACATATAGAAAATGAAGTTTTTATCGGTTAATTGAATTGCAAATTATTAAATTGCAAACTCTCTTTGCAGCTCCAGTATTTCAATGACAAACCGATCACCGAAGACCCTCCATTGGCTAAGCGTCTTCGGGGCTGATTTACATCGTTAAGTCTCGTGAGCATAGAAAGGTTGGCGTAACCGAGAAAAGGGGAGGGAAGTAAAAGCGAAAAGTTCGACATCGCATCAATCTTCGGATCCGGCGACGTTCGACAAATGGCAAGGGAAGACGACACGCTCTTATCTGTGCGCAAGAGCTATACCGCGGGGGGGGGGGGGGCGATCCATAAGAGGCGTAACTCTGGATGAGGTCGGTGTGGCGGAACTGGTGCAGCCGGCCGCGAATGTGCGCAACCATGTCTCTATCTCTTCGCCGTAGCGCGCGACAGATGCGACAATCAGAGCTAACCCAAGGCTTGTTCTTTGCCTGCGGACGATTTCAATGTGGATGCGAGCTAATCGAGGGAGAACGACTAGCAAGAGCTGCACTCTTGATTAATGCAACGCTTTGGATAATTGAGAAAAGGACGACTTAAATCAGAAAATTTTCCGTTCGTTCTGATTATTCCTTAGCAAATTTAATTTATAAGCTTCTTTATTAGCTACGAATACACCGTTAATAGTCATGGCTCAAAATTCAGTCTGGCAAAATAAACAGGACTTTGACCATCAACGACAGGTTAATCAAGTCGTGGGGAGAAGATCCAATAACTGTCACCAGGAATCCCTTAACCCCTTCAATGCACAGACGCAAAGTGATCTTTGAGCGAATCGTGCGTCGCTTAAACAACGCATCGAAACTATAGCAGACGAAGCCTCCGGCTGGAGCGTGTGTAACTGAGCTTTGTTTAAGTCCGTGTGCTGCTATTATTGCTGCGGAAATTGGCGCGGAACTGACGCGCTAGATGTTGACTCTATCGTCAGAGACAGAGGCTGAGTGTACTGCATCTTGAAGCTATCATATACTATCGCACTATTTCGCTTGCTGATTCGAGTAGTACGCTTGAACGGATATAACGGTGACTCTGCTATTGAAAAAATATTGGTGACTTTGAAAGACTCTTTGATAATAGCAACTCAGTGAAAGCTTATCCCTTCTTTCAGAAAAAGCTCATCACTCTTAGGGCTTTTGTGCAGAAAAGCTGCTGACGTGCAATGGAAACACGAAGCTTTATGAGACATTGTACTCAGTGGACGTTAAGAGATCATCAAAATTTAAAAACCTTCAATCATTTCACACTGTTTTCGTTCCACACAAGGCAGGCTCGTGTATTATTTCTTACGAAACTTTACTTGACTATTTTCCTTTGTTTGCTGAAGTTTATCCTCCGCGCGACGAGTGAACTCTCTGCACTGAGCTTTTTACGATGGCATAATTACGACACTATATAGTGATGCTTGATTCGATTTTCTCGCATCTGGTGTACAAGGATTTCTTTTCGATGCGCAGCAGTAAACAATCCCAAAGTTTATTCTTCTCGATGAGTTGAAGAAGTAGATAACTCTATATAGTATTTGGCACTACTGTTTTCGCTTCTTCTTTTAAGAGAAAACTGTAGTTGGAAAAGTTTACAGATGTCCATAGTTTTCAATTTTTTTACTTCCTCTCCGCCAGTTCACATCATGATGTGCTTGATAAGCGTCATGTAGAGCTAAATGATTAACTCATAATACTAAAGACTATATTCTATTATAAATATTAAATATATTCATTGTGCGTATAACCAGACCTGTGCCAAGGATTTAACACCGAGTAATTAAGCATTACCTCTTAAGTCGCGATCATTAGGGAACGGATATTCCGAATTAGTTATTACAAAATCGTTCATTTAAATTCATGCTCTTTCTCTCTTCGTGCTTTAGTGAGAAATTTGAAATTCATATTTCAATTATACACGCGTGCGCAGCCATACAAGTTTCATTTTTTCATCGCGTATCTCAGCAAGATATATTTCTTACGCACACATATACATACGCACACACACTCGGCGCTCGTAAAACTAAGCGTGAGCACTGCACCCCTTTCTTCCTTCCTCCCTCCCTCTCTTTCTCTTTAACTGTTCCCAATTTAAAACGTCGAGGACCCGAAAAATGCATAGGATTTAAACGGATCGTGCCGAGATGTAATTCGAATGTATACGAGGCAGCTCGTATTTTCGTATAAAAACTCAAAAGACTTTTCCTCGGACGCTTTTTACGCGTCGACTCTACTAGTGCTGCTACTGCTGCTACTGCTGCTACTGCTGCTACTGCTGCTACTATGGCAGATAAAAAAGAGGCTTTTGGTTTGCAAAGTAGCTGCAGCCGCGAACTTTACGGGCGGGCTATATTACCTTGGAGAGAAAGAAGAGTAAGAGGAGGCGACAAGCTGCTATCTGCACGCGTTATTGACATCGGGAATTTTATTAGCGCGCGAGTCGAGCTCTGAAATAGTTTTAATAAGTAGATCGACGTTTATTGTGTTTAGGAGAGAAGACAGGCTAACTCGGCTATAAAGAGCTTGTGGCGTAAAATATGTTGAAATTCTCTGAATTCTTGCGAATATTACATGGAGATATGAAACTTATTTTACCACCTGCACCAGCCTTTTTATGACCTGATTTCAATACAAAAAGCCAATGACCAAATCTATATCAAAGTATACGGAATGTATTATTCTTAAAAATTTACTTTTTCTCCAAGGTACCGAAAAAAGGATAATATTATCTATCAAACGATGGCCGAAACCTACCTAACTATTCTAAATATTTAAATATAATTTATACGTAAGTAATAACATTGTAACGAAGTATTATTATTCGTACAGTTTTTTAGCACTAAAAATTCCTCTTTTAGTGTGGTAATAGATTGGTTTTTATTAGGTTAATTAGTCGCCTCAAATTGCAGCAAAATTGAACGTCTTAAATTAATAATTACTTCACTAGTTATCAACCTGCAAAAATTTGCGTAACTAGATGAGTCAAAAAAGTGGTACATTGATTGCAGTGTCTTAGATTACTGTATTAAGGCGCTCGATAGAAAAAATGCGCGAATCCTGATAGTTACCTGAGAGACTTTAATTTTGTTTTCCCAATAAGAGTTCTTTTTTTAAGTACTTCACTAAAGTGAATTAAACAGATTCCTTTCTTACAGTAATCGAGAGAGCGAGCAAGCGAGCGAGAGAAAGAGAGATAGAGAGAAAGAGAGAAAGAGTGAGAGAGGAAGAGAGAGAGAGAGAGAGAGAACAGCTTTATTCAATTTGCTGAAGAAAAGTGCTTTACCTCTTCATGATTGGCGAAACGTGCCGAGGACTTTATGGAGCAGATTTATCTCTCCAGCGGTTCTGGACCTATTTGCAGGCCTGTTGTATGGACCAATTTCAATCAATATCCCAACGCCCAATATTCTTCATTCCGATGCTTAAAATTTTTAGAGTTTATCGGCTTATGCCCAGAATCGTTTGCATACTTCCTTTTTAGTCAACAATGGTGTAAAGGCTTTTGTTCTGCGCAATGCAGCATCCGAAGCTAAAAAGCGTCGAATATCGTGGCTACGGATAACACTTGTACAACTGGGCCATAAAGCTTAAAAACCGATAGCTTGCTACGAAATTCCAACTATCCAAGATTCTCGGACCCGCGCGTATACTACGCGCAATGCGATGTCAACAAAGCCCTTTCTCTCTCTCTCTCTCTCTCTCGCTCTCTCTCGCTCTCCATCCTAGTACGATAACTTTCACCGAAACTATTTGTCGTAAGCAAACGCGCGCGAGCGCGTTGTCGTGTAACCGCTTGTCGCCCTTGCTGCTGTAAAGCTGGAGAATTTAGGCAGCTGTGGATTTTCAAAACTCTACGCTTTGAAACTCAATACTAGAAAAACAAGCTAAACTAAGTATGTTGCAAATGACGAAAAGGTAAACAAATAAAAAAGAAGCTGACGTACATGTAAGACTTTATCTTAGTTACTTGCTTAAGTTGTTACTTGTTGGTGAGGGAATCGCTAAGCCGAGGGATCGTCCGCGTCGATCGATATCCGTGCGTGACGTGTCTGCGACTCGAGTGTGCCTTGTATATGTACTTATTTGTCTCCATGACGTTATTTCTTATTCAGCTGATATTTATGCGGTTCGATGACTATACCCATTCGATGCGATATAGCAATGGGTGAATATTTCTTGAAGAATATTTACTTTCACTGCTACTTCATCGAGCTTTGAAAGAATTTGGAAAATTTGCATTTGTAATGGTTTGTGGGGTTTGGTAGTTATACGATTCTGTCGGTTTTGAAACTATTGCATTGAAATTAATGCAGCACGCGTACGCTGGCTAAATTAATTTGACTTTAAATTAATGTTATTAAGCAGTCCCTATTTTCATTGAAATTCCGCTTTAAAGCCAATATTCAGCGCGTAGTTGCGTTGCTGTATACATATACACCAAGCGAACCTTTAGTGCTGAATCCGCACGGGCACGCGCGCGCCCAGACGAGATATGCTTTGATATCGATGTGACTGGACTCGAAAAGCTATTACGGAAATATCGATGCTCGGCATTGATTGCATTCAGCGGTTTAATTTTTCACAGCTGATAAAACCGAGAGCGAATATTTGCTGCTCGCAAAAGCAAGTCTGCACCAGTAGTATAACATCCGACGAAATCGAATGAATATTGTTGTAGCGTCAAATATTAGCTTTTTCAATGCTCTTGCCCGCTGACAATGCATTGTTTTGTTCGTATGTATTGTCCAGAGTCCTATGTTATTGAAAGGACTACCCTCTGCTATGCACAACAACGTACATTTTCCCGAGAAATATATTGTTATCGAGACGTTATCAATTATATTGCTCATTTACTTTGCATGATATTTCTCTCTCGTTCTCTTTCTTTCTCTCATTTTCTCTATCACAGGCAATTTGTCGCTGTTTTATTTTCATTGCAAAGCCGATCATTTCAATTCGATTATGAGATCCGATCCGATCATCGATGTATCTTTTTTCTCTTTTTATTCGTCCTTTTTACCTTTTTTTACCCTCGTTTTCCCCTTCCCAAATGTTCAATATTATGGATCTTATCTACGTGCAGGTGGTGTGAAAAAACTTCGCTGCGAGAAAAAATCCCGGGAAAATACAAACGAGGCATCCGAGCTGTCCAATTCGTGATCGCAAGCGTTCAGACACAGGCAGGAGAGCTCTGAAATCATCGGGTAGTCGAGAATACGCTGAAACAAAACGCGATCGCTATATCCGTTGGCGTGCTCTCGCCGATAAAAAAGCTCTCGCTGAAAAGAAAAGGGCTGTTGGTAAAAAGGGGAAAAGCGAGGCTCGTCGGCTGTCAACCAACAATTAACACCTCGCGTGCGATTGTTTGCCGCAATAAAGACACGTCAGGGACAGGCTTTCGTTTTCTGTGCGTATGAGTATTTCTGTATATGTGTGAAAACGTGCCTTTTCATCGGATTGAAAAGCAC
Source organism: Apocrypta bakeri (assembly GCA_018906985.1). Lineage (NCBI taxonomy): Eukaryota > Metazoa > Arthropoda > Insecta > Hymenoptera > Pteromalidae > Apocrypta > Apocrypta bakeri. The sequence continues at coordinate 3,034,616 of JACCIA010000008.1, read as the reverse complement.
CAGCTACCCTTCGAGCGGAAAAATAACGCGATCGGAGATGAATTTCTCTCTCTCTCTCTCTCTCTCTCTCTCTCTCTCTCTATTTTTTGTTTTTGAAATCCTTGTTTCGAGAATCCAAAGGTAAATAAAACGGGCGTTCGGTTCGCCGATCTCGTTGTTGAACTTGGGATTTCGCGAACGCAAACACGCAGCAAACCGGTTTATTATTTGTTTGCCGGGAAGCGACATTACAGCGTTTGAATTTTTGTTGCCAACTTCTTTTCGCTGAATAATGCATGCAACCAACCTTCTGACCCAGATATAATTTCTCCCCTGCGTTTCCACAAATTTCACACGTAATAGACTTGAAACTCGGTTAAATTGCAGCTAGCAAACGCCGCGCTGCACAACATTTTCCTGAGCTAATGCAGCACGCACTGCTTATTTCCTTATCCGCTACTCTCAAGAGTTTCCTTAAGTTGCGCGCAAGAGAGAAGAGAAAGAGAAAAGTTAAGTTTCCTTACATTGAATATGAGAAAGATAAGCGGTTAAGGCTAAGTCATATAGTATGGCGAAGCAGCAGTACACACGCATACTACCCAAGCCAGAGAGCAGATCCGAAACTCTGGCAAGTTTGACTGGCGCGAGCGCGCGATTCTCGATGCGCAGACAGAGAGTAAGCGATGCTTCGGGCTATGCGTGGCATACTTTTGTTCCTGAGTTCGGCATGATGCATCGATAATGAGGCTAAGATGAAATATGTATACGACTTTTTTGTACTCTTCTTGCTTGAGGCGTGCTTCCAACTGCTTTAAATCTTTGATGCGTGCCGAGGCGTTTTAAAGCTTGTATGCGTTGAAGATGTGCTTAACGTTTTAACAGCCTTTTAGTTAGAACAACTTATAATATTAATGACGGTAGTGATAGATTTAGAAAATATTCGTACTTCCCAGTTTAGTCTCGGCGAATGATATCGTAACCTTCCAAAACAGTCGATCTAACACTAATGTATAGAATATATAGATTGATGAGTGAAAACATCCAGTGAAAATGATTAGTGATTCCATCAAAACGTTCTGTTGTAGTCGGGCCCAAAATTTGTCTACTCCGTTAGATTATTAAAGTCGATCGTAACGCAAACTCGCTGCCGTGAACCGTATTTGATGGCTACATCTGATCTTGACAATTTACACTCTGTCCCTCTCAAATTAAATAGTGGAAAAGAAGTCGCGAGCGATCGTTCTCGTTTACCAATTTTCTTTTAATCCACAGTACACAGAGCAGTGCGCTCGTTAATCGTCATTAACGAATGCAATCTGCGCGATGTCCTATCTCCTTCTCTTTATATCTCTCTCTTTTTGTCGGAATGAAATTTCATACCCCTCCAGCAGCAGCCGTAATTAGTCGTACTCTCAACTGGTTACGTTAACAGTCTGTAATGTTATCATTATTGGCGTTGTTACGCCCAGCAATTAGGAGATATGAGATTCATCTAGATTGTAACGCATATAGCACTCCTTTTGTTTGTATGTTATCGATGAACATCGATTGCTCTTTTGTAAATGCAAATTCGTTTAAGCACTAAGCGAAAATATTTTTTCCCCCTTGATTCCAGGTGAGCAAACCGATTGCCGCTCTGCACAAATGACGTAAGACCAAGATTTGTCTTTTCTTTCTTGAAATTATTTATCCCTCGCTGCGCTCAAAATCGTTTCTACATCAAAGTCACAACGGAAAAATTCCAAGGGTGATGCGACGTAAAAAAAGGCGTCGCCTCGAAATTCGTTTGGCTTTAAAGAAAAAAGAGAGAACGAAAAGGAAAAAGACCTCATGCTCATGCATACGTTACGCGGGTAACGAGCGCGAGAATCCCCGGCACGCAGCAGCCCCGCCGACACGGTTGTTAGAGCGCCGCGACGACGCAGTCACTACTTGCGCTCAGACGTGTATTCACGTATGGAGTCTGCATGGGCGAGGAAGAATTTAGATGGTCAAGTTTTTATTTCATTCTTTTGCATGCTTAATAAACTACTCGAATTAAAAAGGTCAGAATTTACAACAGCTAATAATAGTGAGATTTAAGACATGGTCAAAGATCGATGCGATCATCAGGTGGCAGGAAACTGCGCTATGTGCGACTCGCGCTTTAAAAAAAGCTCAGAGAGCGTTGCGATGGGGAGGAAAAGAGTAGGGCTGTGCAAAATCGATTTTCCGGACCGAGCGGCGACGGGAGAAGGGTGACGTTGGCGTCAGACGCTTTCTGGCGACTGCTCGCGAAGTCATCCGAGTCATTGACATCCGCCGTCGACGACACATCAAGTGCGCGCGCGCGCGAGTTCGAGCGCGATATACTGCAGTTAAGCCTTTTTTCTCACTCTTCCTCTCTCTTGCACTACCGGCTAGTATGACGCTCTCTATATGTATAGGTATACTCTATGCATGTACTCGATGTATATACTCGACGTGTAGGTATACGTCTCGGGCTAGAGGTCGTAGTAGCATCGATGATGTCGAGAAAGAAATAACGGTCTCAGCTCTTTTGATTTTCAAACTATAATCTTTGCTTCGTCGAGCTTGCGATTTTAATGATTATTTTTATTGCTCGAAGGCAATTGGCACACCTGACGATGCAATGAACGTTAATTGGTATCGGTTACGAAGAAAATTCCAACTACTTATTAACATTTCCACGTCTCGGTTTGCGCAATTATAAAAGCATTTGTAAAGTGGAAATTACGAACTCGTTATTATTAATACCAATGATATTGCTTCTCCCATTGGATAGTTGGATGTGTATCTATGTGTAGATTTTACCCCTTAATATTACCGGGTAATACGTACATGCAGCTGCGTCTATATTACCTTCCGATAATTACTCGCGTAATGCATATCGGATCGCAGCTGCCTTGCATTATCGATTGCTGCAGTTCGCATACTGCAATTATAGACGAGATATGAGACAGAAAGTCAAGAACCTCCACGGTGCCATGAAGATTACTAGTTTACTAGAGCAAAATCAACAAGCGCGTGAATTTTCCTCGACGACATTGCGGCAGTTGACCGTTACAGAAGCAGCAGCAGCAGCAGCAGCAGCAGCGGCGGCGACTTGAGATTGAGAACACACGGTTACCTCAATCTGATAACGCGTGTTCGACATCGTCGGAACATCCCGCAGGACAAGCTCGTAACATAAGCTATTCTATATATAGTCTCGGCAACGAGGCTTGCGCGTTCGTATTGCGACAAATCTGGCGGGAGAGCTTTTCTGCTTCAGCGGACGCCATACTCTGTATACGTTCTACTCATGCCTCTGGCTTTGAGATATTTTTGTCTCCTGATGATTTTCGAGTTCAACTATATTGCAGCGTTTATTGTTATTCTGATTTAGCCACGGAAGAGAAACGGTGACTTTATGACGCGTGAATATCTTCCAAGAGAAGTATATAGTCTATATCATCGCTGCTATCGTCAGAAGATGAAGGAGCAGTGGTAGGAAGCGACCGCAGCCCCAGTTTGTTTACCGCTAAAGTCTCAAGACGAACCACAGATACTCTATGGATAACGCGAGCGGTTGCTTATTATCGCGTCTTTTACGAGCTTCACTCTTACTCTCCGACGTCTTGCGTGTTTTTTTCTTCTCTTCTCAACTTTCATCACCTATACCTTTATGCTCTGTCGTTCGCCTCCCAAAGTGTTACGTTATCTCTCTGCACCATTGATAAAACCGAACGTGGCGCACTGCTTCTCTTAACCGACTAAACGACCTGTGCTTTAACTCACGGTACAGCTTTTTTTCTTTTCTTTTCCTTTGCATAACTCAGTTTCTGGATCTTTCAAACGGATACACGCATTCTAGCCGCTAATTTTGTTAGTCTCATTCTTGCGTGAGCGCATGTGTCGTTGTGGTATAGGGTTTCGCTTTGGGACGCTCGGGTTACCGGCTTGTCTTAACCGCGCGCTACTTGTGTACATATGTATACCTATATATACTCAGGCAGCAACAGCAGTAGCAGCAGCTACCTGCAAGGACTTCGTGTGAAGGAGCTGCTTCTACGATCCGAGAGAAATGCCACTTAGCTTTATTTTCGCACGAGTACCGCGATTATGCTGTTTATATAAAGTTTGTCAGTCTTTTTTTTGAGTAACTGGTTTGTTCACAGTCCATTATCGACGATTAAATCTGAAATATCTCACACTGGAAAGTTGGTACGGTATAAATTACAGTAAATTGTTAGCTTCGTATTAGATGTCGCTGGCTCTTTATTATTCAGGATGATTTTTCTAAACTGTGTACAAGATAAAACGGAGTGGAATGCTGTAGACTAGTAATTACTTAATCACGCCGTTGCTTCTTATTCCTGAGTAATGCTTCCTGCGTTAATCGATGCGAATGAGTATAAGAGCCTGCACTACTATTTATTCAGCGCAAGCGGCAATTACACGCGGGTGTAATTATAATTCGCGGAAAACTGTAGCTGTGCAGTCTATTAAGGTACGAAAATTAATACCTGCGAGCTAGGGCGTCTCGTGAAAAATGCGAATATTGATCTCGAGGATGAAAGTTTAATTTACTCTCATGAAACAAAAAGGAAAAAAAAAGAAAATGTAGCCGACATCGCGACGCCAAATTGCAAGTTTTAGCGCGACGCGATGAAAATTTTAATCTCATTTATACCAGCTATACGCAGTCGCAGCCCTGTGGAAAAGCGTGAAAAAGTAATTTCTCGCCGTGATCCAAAGCAACGTGGATTGTTTATGAATGTGAATAAGTAAATTCGATGCGCTATATATAATAATACTGGGTTTCGAGTTTGCCGCGTAATTTTTCGAGTCAGCCGACAGTGCATCGCAGTAGTGGCGCATTATGTCGATCTGCTCGCGAAACGTGGCAGCAGAAAGGAAAACGGCAAAGTTGCGCGTGTCAAAGGAAGCGCGCGTTGGAAATTGTAGCTCCTCTGTTCTTCGGATGGAAATTCGTAATTTATTAAATTATACATTCGTGACATCGAACAACGCCGCAGTGTTTTATGTGAAATTTCTTATAGAACAAAAACCTTTATTTCACAATTATTTAATCTTTGTATACGAAGAATTTTTTTAAATTAGACTTTTTCAGTTTACATAACCACACTATACTTCAAAGTTTAAGTACTTTGAAATTCAATTTTATGAATTTTCCTGTCAACAGAGATGATTTATTCCACGGAACGTGAAGTTATAAAGTCTTGACGAATTTGCGATATCTGCTTTTGCTTTGAAAAAACTGCAGAATGTCTCGTGTAACTTTGGTTCAAATCATATAGTAAAATAAATGCTTTATAATCGATCCGAAAGCTATCGCAAACGTTCACAAACTGCATTAATAAATAATACGTCGGATAGTCAAATCTTATCTACATGTCATAATTCTTTATTATCACCGTGGAAAAAGTCATGGACGAAAAAAGGAGGGAGACCCTTTGATGAATAATTTGTTAACGATGCGTTACGGCAAGATAACGTAATTACGGACCGGCGGTAAACGTTGGGCTAGAGAATTCGCTTCCTATGGTCACCCGTAGCTCACTCCCTAGATTTGGCGTGATTTACTCGTTGGCTAAGCGAAGCTTTAATTGCATACAGTGATAATGTGTTTTATGCACGCTTAGTGGCGTATGTAACTCGTTGAAAGTCGTGCACGTTGGCTTCCGTATATACACCTGTCCAGCGAGGGAAAATCGACGGGCCGTTGTAGATTCTACGATACACTAATTTTCCAGCTGGTAGTTCCTGTATGGATGAAAGGAATCGTGATTTCTTATCTTACCTAATCTCTAGATGAACCTTAATTGTCTTTAATTGCTAACCGTTTATACACGCCAACGGCAGACACAATAGCAATACATTCAAACTCGAATCGATTACTTAACACTTTATTAAATAATTTAATTGTTTTTCTTTGAATTTGTTTCATCAAAGTATTGCAACTCCAATCTCACCAGGTTCGTAATTAATGTAAAATTAACAGGGCAATGTTAGAAAGCATGAATGATTACTCGATTTGTAATTAATTTGTTAGCAGGAAAATTAATACAAAAAATGACTTAACTCTCCCTCGTGTAACAATGCACACAAGCAAACATACAAAATGTGAAACAACATCGATGTAATGAAAGGAAACGAAATTTGAATTTTTATTTGAAAAAATATATTTTTAACAAATAAGCGTTATGGCATAAATTATGTATATAAGAATAAAGTTGAATCGAAAAAGGAAAGAGTGATAGGGGGAAAAACACTATACGATAAAAGAATTACGGATACAAAGAGAAAGTATGAGAAAGAAGATAAAGAAAACAAATTACTTCAAAATCCCTCGAGCCTTTTGCCTACATCCGCTTTGTTTCTCCCGAACAAAAAAGCCAGCAACTCCGGACGCGCGAAAATAAATCCCACGAAAGAGCAGGAAAACTCGAACTGATAGGAAAACTTGGCTTATTACACTAGAGACAAAAAATTCTAAAACAAAGTAAACTATACAAACATTTTCACAATCAACACTAGCATCTATCCGAAAATACTCGTACGCTATACCTGAAATACTATCGGAATTCGAATTTAAAAAAATATAAGGCTTATAGCTTGAGAAATACTTATAACTGAGAGGTAGAGAAGCTTGGCTGATCGATTCGCACAGCCCAGCCAAATTTCCAGTCGATGGATTCTCGAGCCGCAGCAGCTCGGAATCCAATTTCAACGTTGTGCGCTTCGCTTTCGGCGGCAGTGGCTCGCGCGTTTTCTCTCTCGCTCTCTTGCTAGCGCAAAGGGAAAAGCAGGAGGAGGCCTGTTGGTGCACCTCTCGCGTCGATTGGCAGTTTAGGGTCCACGGCCGCCGACGCAAACACTAATTTCCAGTTGCTAAAGTTCTGATTGCAAATGTAGCAGATGCGGCCGGTCGACCGCTCGCGGTCAGTTCCACAGCTAGTAGCGTCAGCTTTTGGCCCAACCGAAGCTGTTGATTTATTTGGAAAATTATTCGATAGACCACTCCAGTACTCTCTACCGTCTATATTTAGAGAATGAAGAGATGAACAAGCTTATGTCAAATATATCGATTTTCTACGTAGAATATATTATAGAGAAAAATCGAGGGTACATCGAGTCAGGTGTGAATAAACAGGTGTCACATAAGAAGGTGTATAGTAGCGTACCGTGGCTCCAATAGCTCTGAAAGCATACAAGCAATTGCATGTGTGCAGGAGATCAGTCCGGATTAAAAGAACACGATAACGATGACGTACATTAACGCACCGATTTTCAACACGGGAATGGCAGTATATGAATTCTGAATAAGAAACGGCAGTAGTATACTCCATCTTTGCGTTTTAGAATGTTAACTATCGGACATATATGTATATATGTACATATAGTCATTCTCTGACAGATTGAGCGAATAACAAGATTTTTTTTAAACATTTGTAAACTTTCGTTTGGCATTCTATGTGTACCTTCATGAATTATCTTACATTTTTTCATAAAGGCTTCCTAGGTTGTTTTTAGTGACAAAGGTTTTCAGGGAAGCCTTTGTCACTAAGAACACAAAAGGCACTTTTGTTGGAAGATAAGTTAAATTTGACAAATAAAATATTTTCACACCTGTGAAAATATAAATCATAAGAATCTCCTAAGCCATCAAAATCTAGAGATTCAGTTTTGAGAAGGTTCGATCTTAAGTTTTAACACGAAAAAATTGACGAAGATTCAAAAGTGCCTTTTGTGTTTTTATTGACAAAGGCTTCCCTGAAAAGTTAGGATCTTTTGAAAATTGGCGTAAAATGCCAAAATCGGTAAAAATGCCAACTTTGAGAAACTACAACTTAAAAAACCTTGATGAAAAAATCTAAAATAATTCTAAAATAAAGTTTATAAATGTTAAAAAAACTGTTTCCTTCGATCAGTCTGTCTGAGAATGACTCATATATAAATGCTGGGCATACTTAGTATTAATACGCATAGAAAACGATCAGTCGCCAGTGCGTGTTTTCTAAAATGATTCTTAAGGTTTGAGCAGTTCTTACGGTACTGCACAAAGGTAGGGAAAATAGATCTCAAGTATAGAGATGTAAATGCAGGCTCGATTGCATTTTTAAAGTATATATCTTTAATTACTGTAGAGTGACTGGTAAACATGAGAAATTCTCGTTAAATATAATATACGTCATGCTAAAGTATTGAGATAAAGCTTAGGTCATCACAATCACTATTACATAACCCCTGATGGAATTAATAATATGCGCACTGGAATAGACTAAATCTCGTTACGACGAGAATAAAGGAGCTACTGTAGACTAAAGCCGGTATGAGCATGTTCGTGGAACGTTAGAATAATTTTTAAAAACGGTTAAATGCTTGAATTATGAAAATCTCGCGAATTATGATTTTAGCATGGTGTTTAAAAAAAAATCAATATACAGGTTATTTCACTTTTCTATGTCCCTTCCTTGAATATTTATACTAGGTCTGGAAAACTCACTCTTTGTAAGATAGATTCGTTTTGGGTAATCTCACTTAACCTCTAAACCCCCAAACGTTGCGATTTTGCCATTCATTTTCAGTTTAAGTTTAGAAGAAGTTATCGACGACAGAAATAATTTAAACCCAAGATTTCCAATGTGAAATTTCTTATATTTTCTTGGAACAAAATTAGTGTAAAATTACACGTAAGTTCATTGAGTAGCGCACATATGCAATGATTATTCTTTTATTTAAGAGTGAAAGAATAATTAGTTTGTTCGGATAGTTGATAGAAAATGTATCTGGATATTACCTATCGATAAATCGCCATATAGTTCCTCATAATCTAAAATGTTGTAGTACAAAATAATAAACATATGGAATAATGAGACCTACGTTGTTATCGCTTTTGACTATTTTAAAATCTTTATTAAACTATAAATTCAAAAATTTCACTAAAATTTCTTGTTAATATTCAAAACCACACACAGAAAAAAGTGTTCGCGCGATAACGTATCATCATTCCTCACCTGTACCAGACTCCCTCGAAGGCACATGTGTATGCGTTCGCTCCTTTCTCCAGGCGCTCGCGCTCGACAAGTTCATCTCTATACCTATATAATACATGTATTTCCTACAAACTCCCTCGCTCGATACTTGTAGCTATGCTGCATTTAAGAATCATTTGTACGGCGATGGCAGTTGAATTTTTTTCTGTCACTGCATTTAGTCTACCATGTCGGATGGAGTGATATTGGCGCGAAATCCATAGCACGGATATCACTCCAGTCGACATCAGACAGAGTTAAAGAGTCAGAGCCTCATCTCGTCGTAAACGAGCTTGTCGCACTTTGGCGTCAATATTCTCCCTCGAGACTGAGCTCACTCTCCTTTTCCGCGTAAGACAAAGGGCATACGTGTATATATTCGACGAGATCATCAAGGCTACGCTACTACAGTGAAGCCGCGAGGATCTTTCTTCTCTCGTAACTATACGCTCTCACTTTGCGCAGCAGTCGAAAGCTGCTCGATGAATAAATCAAATGGGTGTAACTCCAGCCGAGAGTGTCGTCTCCTATCTTTCAAGCGGAGAGTGCAAACTTTCTTATTCGCGGGACATGCTAATGCACGATGTAGTCACACAAACAAGAGACAGCCACACCAAAGTAGTAAACCTTTTACTCCAACGCGATGATTGCTTAAATTCTTTTTGAATCACGTCTATTATTATAATATATAATGTATATGTATACTGTCTAATTTTCTGGACTGCAGTTAATTAATTAATAATAATTCTAGAAGTTCATTTTCTTTGAGTACGAAAAATGAGCTCAGACTTTGTCATGTCTCGAAACCTTTTTAAAAATAATAAGAATACAGGCCAAGTCATTAGCAGAGCTTCTTAACGAGTCAGCAGCATACAAATCTGGAGGAGCGACAGCCGTCCATTTAAGGACGATGGAAAATTGAAGAAGATAGCGCGCAATGCAGACTACATGGGATCATATGTGTACAGGGGAAAAACGAACCTCTCTCCTACTTTTGTATGCGCATACATGTGTGCACGCATGCATGTTAACCCCTTTCTTGCTCGTGTCTACTGCAGCAGCAGCAGAAAGCTGGAATTTCGATCGACGTGTGTCGTCGACGCGTCGCGGCAGCGTCGCGGCAGCGTCGGGGGTCACGGCTGCTACAACCGATGTACATATACTCCCTCTTTTTCGATACTGTGTGTGCTCGCTAAGCGATTCCATTGGTAAATCTCGATTTTTTTATGGTTAATATCGCAGAGGCGTCACGGCATTCGCAATGTAGACTTTATAACGAAGATATTTCTATTTTTAAAGCATTTTTGTAGTCATAGTATTTTTTTTCTCTCGAAAAGAATAAAAATAAAAGAAATCTTTGACACTCGGTGAATTTTGACCTATGACGTTTGATGCAATATGTGTGTAGATCTACCTGTACATTACATACATACTAAGTCCTCGCACCCCTCAGAGCTTGCAGTCAACGTGCAGTTCGAGTTCTTGCGTCTCCTATTTAAGGTGCATACGTCGAGTTGTGTACGTGTATGCGTGTATGTGTAGACTGCAGCAGAAAGAGAGAGGGGAGAGAGAGTGAAAGAGCCGGAGGTGTGGAACGAGATGAGGAGGAAGCTGAAGGGGGTCGAGCCAGCCGGCAGCCAGCCGGCAGCCAGCCAGCCAGTATGTAGGGTCGCAGTAGAGTAGGAGAGCGTCTAGACAGACCGAGGGGGCGGCTCTGTGTACAACTTGCAACGCGCTGCAGCGAAGCTTGCACGCGCGGCGACGTCGCTCCCTGAAGGAGGCCGCTGGAAAAGAACCCCACGCATCTCTCTCGCTCTATCTCTCTCGGTTTCTCTCTTTGCGCTACTATTTCGCATTCTTTCGGTTTAAGTGCAGACATACACGTGCAATGTATCGCTGCGACACGTGGATCGGTTAGATGCAAAACTAGCCTACTATTTTCTCGCGACTCGCAACTCTCAAGGGAGAATTCTACTGTCTGCATGAGATCGAGATAAAGAAAAAAAGAAGAGAGAATGAGAGGGAAGCCCCTTTCTTCAGGACTGTAATGAGCGCGAATGAACGGACTAGCTTGTGTCGAGGAATTTATCCCTACTGAATTACGTAAATTACGTCGCTGTTGCTAGTGCTACTTCTTTATCTCTCTGCAATGAGGATGTATTTTACTTCAAACTGTTTTTACTCTACATTCTATTCACCGTTTCGCCAAGTAGTACACCGACGTACTTTAATTAATTCCGCCCAGAAATTCGATTAAGGAAAACTTGTGGTGTCCTAAAGTTTACGTTCTGCGGATTTTACTGCCAGTCGATAGACTAGTGCACACAACCGAGTGTTATACATATATATGAAGAGCAACGGAATTTAATGGCCAGAGACGAGAAGCCATTCTCCCTCGAGGTTGCCTCCGCTACCGTTTGCTTCCTTAGCCGCTTCTACATACCCGGCTCAGCCCCAGCTTAGCCCTCGCACCTCATATTCGATTTCAAGTCGAGCTGGCTATCTGCCCGACAAAGCTGTCGCTGCCGTTCATGCTCCTCCAGCGTATACGCATATTGCCATGGTTTATGGATGGACCCACGCTCTCTAGATATAGACTTAAGCGTATCCGATACGTGGGGTTAGCCTATAACGTCATGCTCTATGTATCGAATTTGCTGTTTTTATTTTTCCTCCTCAAGCTCTTCCATAAACAGCCTCTTTATCCGAAGTCCTGGATTTTCCGCTTTCGCGCGGCGTTATTTTTCTTTTGACTACGATATGCTCCTTCTAGGAAAAAACGACTGAAAAGAAAACAATTTTTGAAAGTTACGCGGAGAAAATTCAATTTCCAAGCTGCGGAAAGGGAGAGAAAAGCTAAGGTACACTAATTTACCAACTGATTGAAATCAAGACTCTAATAGCAAGAGCGAGCGTTAATGGGGGGTCGCTGAAGAAACCGGTTGCTCGAGCGAAATTTCTAAAAATTCCCTTCGTTCGCGCGCCTCGTCGTCTAATTACAACGTACGACACATATACCAGCAAATTTCTCTGGCTCACAAGGTAAGGGAGAATATTAACGCTCGAGACCTATATTTAATAACGCCAGTGCAACTATTAGGTGTTGGCATCGGTACCAACAGTTCCAGCATATTAATGACTCTGTAAAATGTAAGCACTTTTGCGGGTTGTTCGGATAAGAAATTTTCTGTTTTCGAACGATTTGCCTCGCTTACGTTTAGCACTGTAAATACATTGAAGAGATATACAACAAATTAAATTATATTATAAGGGCAAAAATTTATACATTTCCAGACTCTCTGGTAAACGTAGGCACGACCCTTTTTTTAACCTGCGTAATCCGACCCCATCCGCGAAATTTCATTTCGCTAAGCTGAATTCGTTCTGCGAGATTTCTCTGTAAGAAAAGCGATAACGAATGTACCCGAAAGAGTGAGAGGAGGGGGCAGAGGCGAATGGGTGGGAAAAACGAGTTTTTGGAGGAGCGAACGAAAGTGAATTACGATAATTTTTATCAACGTATAACTCTAGACAAGCGCTTGCGCTTGCGCATTCATCTCCTTCTTCTCTGTCTTTATCTGGCGATTTGGTCGAATGAATAGCGAATTAGCCAGGAAGATAATGGGCCGAGGGCAAAGGGGACGATGTTTTTATGGGATTCGGCGGTAAGAGACGATAAGCGAATGGATGGCTAATCGGGAAATGGTTGGGAAGATTTTTGCATATTTTTTAGATGTGTTATATATTAATTTTTTTTAAACTGTAAATTGTTAGTCGTCCCGTTTTTATTGAAAAGTGTGTGTATAGCTTTTTAACTTTGCTACTAATATTTTCGATTTACTACGTGACAAAAAAGTATTAACAACGCAGTAACAGCAGTACAGTAACGGCGTTATCTCGTTTAAATTTTCTCTATAGATTAATTAATTTTCAGGCAATTTCGGCTCTGTCAGCGACATGACCGTGCGAAATTGAATGTTTCATTAACTGACCTACAGTAGCATTCATTTTTTATTCGAAATATCTCTTTTTTCGATTTGATAGAAAACTAGAATTTCGTAAATACGTATGTCCAGAAAAGTTGTTTTAAACGACATGACTATATCAGCAAGACACGAGCCAAAACTCATTCGTTTCTTTCTCATCGCACACATGACCTCGCTTTTGACTTCGCGAAGTTCCTACCGCCACGTAGTCATATAGCTCTGAAGATAAAGAGCCGAGCAGCTGTAGCAGCACCAGCAGCAGTAGCTCTCAAGGACACAGAAAGCTGGAAAGTTCGCGAGCCGGATGTGCTGCTTCTCTTTCTCTCTCACTCGCCCTTCGTACTACGGTAGCGTATATACATCGGCTCACATTCTCGCCGTATATCTCGCACCGCGGCGGCGTAATCTCTCGTGCAACGGAGGGAAAAACGACGATGAGCCCCATAAGCTGCCGCTCGCGCGCTCACCCACAGCGCTAAGAATGTTAACAAGCCTAGAAGCGGCAACATCTCGTGAGCGCCGGATATTCTTTGGTGCTTTTTGTGCTTATTTTTGTCCTCTCTTCGCAGCTCCTTTAACGTATTTTCGCCCCGATGCCGCCGATCGCATCACAACTTCTTAAGTAGCGGATAATATAATGAGGAGTTATACCGCCATTGCCGTCGAGGCGCTACGGCTACGGATTAGCTGATGAGATAAAACACCACTGCGTAGGCCATTTGGCGCTATGTATTTGTATTATCTTACGTACCGATCATGTATATATATAAATATATATATACATAAATATATATCATTATGTTAGTGTAGATATAGTTTAAATATCGTAAAATATTTCAAAGAAGATTATTTAAAGATACTACTACGATGTGAGTTTGTACGTATTAGCAAGGTACGGGGCCCAAGACGACACTACAGTGTGTATAACCTATATCTAATACATGCTGCATCACGAAATTTACGACACCTATCTGCTAGTCGACTTACCAAGACATCGCGTACGTGTCGAATATGGAGCGACGACTACCGTAAAATGCAGGAAATGACCGAAGCTAATAAATGAATATGCACTCCATTAGGTCTCGCGGCTTCTTACAATTAATGCGCAAGATATGGAGAGAAGAGAAATAGTTATTAAAATATATTCGAGAAAGAAAACGATAAATCGTCTAATGTTGACAACTAATTTGCGGAAATAGATAGATGACGAGCAATTAGGATTGACCTCAAAGTTAGGTACCTATCCAGTCGCTGCTTGTCACTATATTTCCTGTCTTACCCATCAAACTTGATTGGATTATTACGCGGAAAAGGACCTTCCGTCGGTTTATCGACGTCTACCGCTCATCAGGCAGTAGAGCAGCAACGACTATACATATCGGCCGGCGGCAACAAATTGGATGTTAAACGGTGAAAATTGGTCGATTACGATAGCCCGCCAACCACGACCTGCTTTTCCCCAACGACGATGACGACCTCTGAGATTGCACAAAGTGTTAATCGATCACTTGTCATTTCCCGTCCAATAATCTCACTCTCCACGACTAGATTAAAAAGCTATTTTCCAATGTTGATGAAAACTTATTCAATTTCGATTCATTCGATGATATAATCGATATAACATCGACTTATTAATTTCATCAGTGTTATTATACATAGCTAAACTATTTCATGGATATATAATGATTGCTTCTCCCTTTTATCTGAATATTTCGCGCAGCGATTTCCCATTGAAGGTATACTCTATCATTGCGGTAACTCCATCGAGAGCGATTAAAGCGACTCGGGACGAGGCAAACTCCTCTCGACTCGGAAGTCTTCGTAACAACCCTCTATCGGTACAGTTCGCGCAACTCTCCCCTTCGAGAACAGAATATCGAGAGGTTTAAAGAAAAAGTGGGTTCCGCTCGCGAGGACAACCAGTTAACGACTTAATGATAGGCAAGAGTCGAAGTAGGATCAAGCTTAGAGAAATAGGAGGAGGAGGAGAATAGGGGGTCGAACGCGCGCAAGACACAAGCAGATTAGACTCTAATGCGTTTAGGACGACGTGCATTAGGTTTCCTTAGGGTAGAGTCTGCAGTAAGGAGTCGGTCAGTGGGGGATGGGGGATAAGATAACTCCGGAGGCTCCAAGTGTATACCGTTCTTCGGACTATTAGCCACTCGACTCCTTCAACGATTTTATAGCTGTATCAATGTATATATCTATAGTGATTGGAGGTTGCTGACCCTCCTGAACTTTCTTGGCTCGAGTACTGATGCTATTCTAAGTCGATGGGACGTCAGTCTGCACTATCCGGCCGCTTGTGAAAAACTCGGGACGATGCCTCTGACCCGTATTCTCCTTTGCAGTGATGGTGGACGTTGACCTTATTTATCTTGTCTATTAACTTTGAGATATAAAACTCAGATAAACAAAATAACCTTGACGTAAGCTATATTGTATAGTTTTTAGAGATAAATTAACCAAAATCGAAAGAAGGTTTCTATTTCTTCATTAGCTATGGGTCAATAATTATATACAATTGAATAGAACATTCATAAAACCATGCTTAAATAATTGTGCAAGAAGTGATCTGAAATAATTCATATTCATATTGTATGTGTAATCGGAATTCTTAACAAATTCTACCAAACAATTACTTACTTTCAAAATAAATACTTTATTTTTATAACCTTATTTTTAACCGCTCTAATAACGTGTTATACTGATATTTGAATATTATTTTATATAAATTAACATATTATACATACATTCTAGAAAATGATTTAAATCAAATTTCACAAACATTTAATCGATTCAATTGTTTTACTTGGAACAAATGTTGTCCTTTGATCGGTATTTGATATTTATAAATAAAAGCTATATGATTGCAAAAAGAGGTTGCAGTAACGGCCTCAATATAAAACGGTATATAATATATAATATATTGCCCAACAGTCCGCATCCTTCAACGCAGTCGACTTTGTGTCTGATTTTTCCCTTTAAATACACAGAGTCGCTCCCTCGCTTCCCTCGCCTCTCTCGCTCATTGACCCGACTGGACAGATACGCACAATGCGCGTACTCTCGAAATTTATTTTAACCGTCTCGTTCCTTTTCCAAACGCGCTTCGTTACTCTCTTCAATGTCCCTATGAAGGCAATTTTCCGGAGGAAAGGTCTTTCTCGGTCCCCGCCATTGCCGCCGCTTTTATCTCACCAGCACTACGTGTGTTTTATCAGGGCGATGACGTGCCTGTCAGCGGAGTGCTTTCACCATCAAAATTGCATTCAGACGAAAAACTTTGTCGCGTTGCTACTGCGCTGTGGCCATGCGAGAGGATCGACGGTATGCAACGCTGCTGCTGCCGCTGCTGCTGCTCCTACTGCACTCGCGCATATGTGAGAGAAATCAGGGAGTAAGGGTATAAAAACGGCATAGGGCAACGATCGGTCGGCATTTGTCTCCCGTGAGCGAGTAATTACTTCAGCGAGCTGCAGCAGCGTGCAGTTCAAAAGTGGCGAATGCAAATTTTTTTTCATACATTTTTTCAAGCCAGATACTACGCGCTTCCACGATTTTTTGTTCGTTTGAGGCTTCACATGCGCAACTCGGAAAATATCTTGATGGCCAGCAGCGCTACCTGATGCCCTCTTTGCTCTATGTAGAAGCCAGATTTTCCTACGGCTCTGCTTCAACGTTTACGTAGTTTAAAAATATCGTCAAAGTTTGTAGTTCTGTTTTTTTCGTTCGAAAAAATAAATAACTTTCGTTACCTCAAATAAATAACATACGAAATGTTCAAATATTAATATGCGTGACGCATCGTTGAAAATAATAGATGAATGAAACGAAAAATATTGCATCTCATAAAACTTTGTTTTTTACTGCACTCTTCGCGTATCATTGCTTTCTTAATTACAGACGGAGTTTAGCCTCAGAAAAAAGTATATGGTACTGACTGCATCTTCACGTCAGAGACAGATGATTGTCATGCGGCTAATTTACACCGGCCATCGTAAAACGGGATTTAACGTCAACCAAACGATAACCCTATACCACGCGTCGTATACACAGACACACATTATATATATATAGAAAGAGCGCGAGAGGGGGGGGGGGAAGCAGTTCCGGTTTTATAGTGTCTCGTGGGCATTAAAGTGCTATTGAATATCCCGCGTCCCTCTGTAGACTATATAGTTGCCTTTGCCAAGACCCACCTGCACCCTTCATTCTTCTCTTGGACCACTTCCTATATCGTTAACCCTCGCATCAGCATTTCCGGATCTTAAACACACGCTCTTCTTTTTCTCCATTTGTATATGCAATTATTGTAACAATCAAATTATCTAGAATGTGAGTGACAAATCCGGCCGATTCTACTTACCACAAAGTCAACTATTGAAAAACTCAATTATGTATGAAATTTATTTAAAATACTAACTGTTAAATATTAAATTTCCGCGGCTTTAAAAAAGTATACAAGCAGTGGTTTACAATAAATATCAGTATTTTTTTAATCGATTTCAACTAAAGGCTCGACAATCGCTATTTCCCGAGAGCACTTCGATCCTTTTCAATGGCAACATGAGTGCGTAGAGAGATATATAGGTGCTCATTCTCCCACATTTCTCTTTCGTCTGCTGGCAGTTTACGGGTTTTCTGTCCTATAGAGTCCAAATGTTATAGTAGTCTTTACTCTGGCGGAGTCTCCTGCGGCACTCGCTTCGTTTCAACCTGACTCGGTGTATATATACTCGCTCACTTTTACAGACTTACAATGTATACGTATACGTATGCGTGTAAGAGAGAGGGAGAGAGAGAGAGGGAGAGAGAGAGGGAGAGAGAGAGAAAGAGAGAGAGAGAGAGAGAGAGAGAATAGCCTCGGCGGGACCGCGAATCGCCTCCGTCCGGTCCATCAGGACCGCGTCGATTGGCCACGTTCGGCCGTTTCACGGCGACAACTTCGTCAATTTGGCCCCATGTGAATGCCTGCATTCTCCAGTCGCAGAGAACTCGACTATTTTGCCCCGAAGAGGTTCCTGCGCTTTACGAGCTGGCTAGCGCTCTCCACCCTCCGCACCTGCTGTTGCTACTGTTGGCTACTGTTATACTTCTACGAGCTCTTGCCAATGATGCTGTCGTGATTTGTTTAGGGAAAAGTCCCTTCCCATACTAGTGTTCATTGTTTCCTCGACGGGTCTACTAATGGCTTATTTTCCACGACTTTCGAAAGTTGGTTAATACCCCTAAATATTTATAGTAAAGCAATTTTCATAAATTTCGCAAGTAAACAAAATCGGATCTGTAATACTATATTTTGCTTAGATATAGCGGCTAGATTCAACAGACAGGATAAATTTCCGTGATACATGAGAATAGTGCAACTTAATCACGATCCGGCGTATCGAATATCGGATCGTAGTTAACAAATTTATCCGTCGTTATTAGAAGTTCTGTTTCTCGAGCAATATATCGAAGTCTAGTTTTAGCATACACTTACAAGTTTAAAAAAATTACTTGAATACTTTTTTTTGAAGATATTTTAACCAACAAATTCTATTCTATGGTATTATGGTTCTAACCATTGAATGTGCGCAATAATGCTCGAATATCTTCCTCATTTAACACTCATAATATAATATGCTTTCGCTAATGAAATGCACTTTTGAAGAGATTTGTTAAGCTCGACGAATAGAACCAAATCGCCGTTAAAATATGTATTGCTATGTTTTTTATTTTATCCTTCAAGCTTTTATAATAGATCAATACATTTTATAATAGATCATATATAAAATACAGAATTTCTTATTAATAATCTGTATTATTTACATATTATCAATAGATATATTTATAATTTTAAGATTTGAAAAAAAATTGATCATTACAATAACTAATTGGATAGTGTTGAAAATAAAAACTAAATGTTAACACCTTCGTACTGTTCATGTCGACAATAAATCTAAACGATCGAGTCATGAATTTAGTGTTAGAACCAAGAAGTACATGGCCACATGCTGTGGGGATCGTGTCGTGACCCACGCGAGTTTCGCCTCTTCTTCGTTTCTCTACCACTAGTAGTGAACCAAAACAGGACACTCGGTACTGTAGTTTTTCAAGGTCACTATAATATAGTATTGGCAAATTCAAATTCTTTAATAGAACGCATTTTATATTGCAAAAAAATAATCTTTTTCACACTAAATAGAAAATATAATATAAATTTTCTTCAACGAATTAATATAACTCTATTCAACAAATATGTATCGTGCAGTTTAAAGATTATTGTTGTAAATGTAGTGAACATATATGAAATAATAATAAATTGAGGTCACTTTTTCTAAAATATAGTTATCTTTTTTATTAACGTGCATAATATTATTATTTACGAAAGAGTATGTGAAATTATTTATTATTGGTATAGTTTGAATTTATAGAATCAATATCATTACATACATATATATATTACATACTTGCAGCAATACCATTGTTTTTATTTTTAAAAATCATATTTAGACTTTAATTTGTCTAAGTGTATTAAAAAATAATTCAGAATTTCAATCGGTTTAACAGAAACTAAACTAAATATTACTTGAACATTAATAATTATTATTGCAGTAAATCGTAAATTACTAAATTACTATAGTAATAATCATGATACATTCGAATTTGAGAGTTTACAATAAACTCATTGACAAGTATTTATACATATCCATGCTTATATATCCGTTTACCTATTACTCAAGTTAATTTAATATTAAGCTTTACCCTGAAATTCTCCATCATTATTTTTAATCCACTACGGTTGAACTACAGTTGTATTCATAAACGATACTTTTGTACATAATGTACTGCAATTTTCTTCTGAGAAATCAAACGCCTGCGGCACAAAAGAAAAAATAAAATGAAAATATGCTGCATCAAAGGAGAAGAAAATGAAGGTAAAAAAATGGAAAAAGATGCATTCTTCGACAACGTTCTCGTTCACGTATCTGCTGGGTTACACACGCAATGGCTCTTAGGCAACTGTACTTTAATCTTCTCAATGTCGGTTTCTTTGTCGCAAGTACTCGCAAGCCGCTGATTATTCCACACTCCTCGGAGGATTTCTTTCCTACGTTCAACTTGTCTCTCTAGCAACTCACAATAACCTAACAGTTCTGAATCAATTAATCCGTTCGAATTTTTCTTCCCGTGCACAGATATGCCGCAGTCTTTCTCACTATGCCTTCAGCTTTGGTAACTAATAATTAAATCCGCGTGCAGTTTTTAGCTTCTCTTTCGCTCATCTTGATAATGGCGTTAATGGCTATGGTGTGCGCCTGCGGAGAGAAGGAGAGGGGAAGGGGGCGCTAAATCTTGCGAAAAAACGAGCGGCTCGAGTGAAATTGAAGCGTCTTACGCGAGAAACCCTTACTTAGCGTAAAACAGCTAACTACTTCGAATAACGCCTGGCCGCTGTCGGTATTTTAGTCGGCGCCTGGCGTACGCTTCGGCCATTTAATCACTACTAAATACATGGGCTTTAAAGAAATTTCATAAAAAATATTGAGTCAGACAAGATAGGGAAGGAAGTTGAGGTACAGTTTGAATCATACCTACGGAGAATTCACACCTAACGTCCACCTTAATGCGAATTCTTTCGGGTACACTTGCGGATATTCACAAGTATGCGTGATGACACTTGGAATATTTCAGTATGAGATTATGAAAATTTTAAATTCAACAAATTAATGAAACGCAATTCCTTTTGAGTCAAAGAACTCACAACTCATTACGGCGATCTAAAAGGTAAATTCAACGACAGGCAGAGCCTGTACTGCTCTTTGCACACGAAGTAAACCTTTGGCCTCTCGGCATCGACACAACAGAAAAAGATCGAAGCAAGCTTTGGCTGAAAAAATGGAGAATGCTAAGAAAACTCAAGTTATTTCTCGTTGAAAAATTCGCTTACATCATCTGGTTCGCACTAGAGAGCCTTGCATGCAGCTAAACAAGGATCTTGTTAGAAGGGCCCCCGTGGGCTTGTAGGCTCTCTTCGAACATCCTGCGTACAGCGGCATTGTTCTTGGACGACCTTATGTGAAACTAAATACTCGGCATTCTGTTGAGCCGATCGACTGGGAGAGAGAGAGAGAGAGAGAGAGAAAGGATGGAACAAAAAGATATAAGTATTCTACCGTATTCAGCAGAATTTGAGTATCGCTCCGTTGACTTTAAAGCGCGAATGAAACTCTCTGTATAAGTGCAGTATCTGCTTTATGTGTATGGAGAGAAAGAGAGAGAGAGAGAGAGAGAAATAGAGTCTACTGACAAATGTGGGAATACTCTCTATGTAGAACAATGATACTATTATTTGCGAATTTATTGGAACGCGTTGCAGCTTCGCTCTCTTGCTCCAGGCAGTGCAATTTGAATACATTTTTGCAATAGCATCGTGTATGTGGTAGTTTGACAATTTTATAGACTTTAGTTATTTGAAAAAGAAACATTTCGTGCTTGTGTATAAAAAATTATTGCAATTTATAACGAATTTAATTTTTTTTCTGTCGTAGGTGAGTTATTATTATTTATAACCTGCCAACTTGATTCTAAATACGGTAAGTCAAATAGAAAAGATCAATATAACTTTGCTATACATAATGAATTCCCCAAAAGTAGAGAATATCAGAACTGCATGAACGGAAAGCCAGCATGTATAATAGAAGCCCGATTCCGCAATTTGATGTCTCGCGCATTCGCACGACAGTCGTTCCCATTCGCAACTTTGCCTCAGTGCGCATACGTCAAAAGTATAATACACGTTTCTCCTGTTTACGTAAAGCAGTATATATGCATTTGGGACTCGTCGGCGTGGCATCGCCGATGCGCCTCACCGGAATACTCAAGATTTATTCGTCGCATAAAATAGATGTTACGATGCGATGCATAAAAGTCCAAGCTAGCGCGAGCTTGAAAGACCCAGTTATAGTATATAGAAGACGAGCGCTAGGAGTTGAAATCCGGACTCTCTTGCGTACGCGTATAGGCAGGTGTAAGAAAAATGGAAATAGAAGAAGTCTTTTCTCATATTACGAACAACATTTGAATAAACCCCCCTAGGACGTACTATTCCTTGAAAAAGAATAAAAAGATGAAGATGGGAAAATCTATTTCTCCTTCATTACGAAAAACTAAAATAAACGAGTTTACGTAAACGCCCAAGTTTTTCCCGAGGCGGCTACTATCCCTGCGTTATAAAGAAAAAGTCGTATAACTTGGACTTTGTTCTCACGTCACCGCCGAATAATACAGCTAGGCAGAGAGGAGTGAGCGTATGTATACGTATATGAGCAAATCCAAGGAATTCTTTTCAGTTCTAACCAGGTAAATAGAAATAACCTTCGTTTAAACAAAAGCTGGCTCGAAAAGGATTCTCGAGTAAAAAGTTATGAGTAGCATTTGCGTAAATTAACATGTAAGAATAGGTTTACGTTAACAGATGTCGAATGTACCTAGCATTTACAAAAGAAATAGAAGAAAAAATGTATTTCAATCCAAAAACATCGTTTCAAAGACCGCCAAGAAGAAAAGTTACGAGTATTTGAAGTTCAAATTTAGATTTTCATAACGCTAAATAACTTTTTATCCATGCATATAATCTAAACAGTTTTATTCATAATCGGAAGTCGTTCATTGTGGACGAAATTTACTTTCAAAAATATACAACAATATTTTAACTTCATCCATAAAAATCAAGTGTCAGGTTACAATTTATGAATTTCGCTTTCTCTTACTTGAACCCGGAATATTTAAGAATTGATCGATGTACCCAAAAGTTTCGTTAATTTCGAGGTACCGTGTTCTTTTTAGTATCTTGTGGATTTGCTCATGTATACCGGTGGCGACGAGCCGCCGCCAAATAATAGCCGGAAACAAAACAGACGGCCGAACAATGAAACTCACCGCGGTAAAGGCAATAAAATATGATAAACGTCATCGTCAGAGGCACTTTCCTCTTTGTTCTTCGCGGTCCGTTAGTCCAATGATGCACCGTGTAATGCGCTATAGCCGTAACCACTGCCTGTTTACACTACGACAATCGTAGCACTGCACACTCCTTTTCAATTTTTCGTTCGTGAGTATTTATCTTTTTTTCGCTCAACTTGCACATTGAATTTAATCGTTTCTTTCATTGAAATGACATTGAAGACGCGATGTTCACTTGGAGGGAATTTTATATTGAAACGTATAGTGGTACTTCTAATATTTCAAGTCGAATATTTTAAGTTTTAAATCATGAGCTACCATAGCTTTAGTCTCTCTGTCTTTTCAAGCTCTATATCTGCTAACCCGACAGTAAGTCTCTCGAGCGATAGCGGCCTGAGGTGCAGTCCGAAAGTTAACCCGGGCGAATCACTCATGTAGCAAGTGCATCTCCTGCACATTTTGTGCGAGTGCTTACGTGCCGGATGTCCCGGGACGAGAGAAAATTCGCTGAATGAAGCTCTGCGGAGAGAACGAGCTTGCAAGTTCATATGAGTCTTCCACACTGACACTTTGTGGAGGGTTACGTAATTTACTCGTAATATTCCGTGTTTTTTAAATTTCTATCACGTTTCTAGAATACTATATATAAAGCTGTAGTTGTGGCTCTTTTAATCCAGCGGAAATTAATTGGGGCTGCAGCGGTTGCAATCAAAAGCTTTGGATCGATTGGGAGAAGAAAGGTAAAAAGTCATTGTAAAACTGGCTTTGGTTCTTAGTTCAGACCAGTACTAGTAGCACGTGCGGGATATATAAACGGAAGTCGGTCGACGTGTATGGGCCAAAAGAAGGGTGCAGGTAGAGGTAACGTACGAGCTTGGAGCCTGGCCAGACAGTATTTCACATCGGCAGAGGGGGTGCTCTCCCTCTTCTACGCTGTGCTGCTGCTGACCAATGGACCGTCAGATAACCCGCTCCGGTTGCGTCGAGATCATCCGCTAGAAATATGCTTATGTCACGCTAGCCCGGACACGGGTCCGGCCGCAATCTCCGAAGAGAGATTACCGCTTCTAGCTTCCCCTCTCTATCACTACCCCTTTTAATTTCTTCTTCTTTCTTATATTCTCGCTTGATTTCATAGCTTTAATTGCTCGAGAGATATCAACTTGAATGGCTAACTTTTTTCTTTTTACTGACTTTTTTTATTATATGAAAGGCTGGTACTTAGGAATATTAAATCTGAGGTGAATGTGCGTTCCATTTTCTTGTGAAGAATCAGCCGCTTTCATATGTGCGCTTGAGCGACCAGTACCTGAGAGAGCTTTCGACGTAATAAGCGTCACAGTACACTTGAGTGTCTCATGTTCTCATGTTTTGAATCTCCGAGTCACTTGGTCATGTTGAATTTTTCGTCTTTTATATAATTTGCTAATGTTGGATGTTTTACTGCAGCATAATTCGCTCTAGTTTAAAGTATAAAGTTGCGTATAATGAGAGCAGCATTAATTATAATGTCGTTGCATGTATGACAGATTAAGGAATAATCTTAAGATAACACATTAAATGATCATCTGTACTCGTCGCGTGATAGATGACTTAAGCGTCTTAAGATAGGATGTCTGTTTATTATCAAAATTGGTATTATAATCGGTAACTTTATATTAAGCGAGCCAGGCCATCAAGGAAACTATGCAACAAAACTTTGATCGACGATAAAATGAGCACGGAAGAAGTAGCAGTTGATGCGACAAGAAAGTGAAGAAGCATCGGGCGAATAAAAACGTTGCTGCCGCTCTGTGCGAGTGCTCGCGTTTCCTTGACTGACGCTCCATTAATTTCGGCTCATCAATCACCTTCGCCAATTGTTTTTGGTTTTCGCATTCTCCCCGAATTGGATTACCGTAATGGATTACTAGTGCAGAGAAAAGCGAAAGGTAATCAATTGATCAACAATTGAGATTCTTCCAAATTAATAGCCAATAATCAATCGGGTATAAATGATGTTATTATACATTAATTATTGCGTACTAATATTTTGAGATTGTCATTTTCAAGAATATCTTTTGAAAGCGCGATATAAGACTGTACAATAACAAACGATTCACTCAGTCAGTTAAAATCGTTTAGAGCTGTTTTCTTTGATGTCTAGCAAAACCTACCGTCTTAAATGTCGGCAAAGGTATTAGAATCTCTTAATAATAGCTTACACAGATTTTCGAAAGATCAAAAGCTGGAGCTTCGTATAATTTCCCTCGAAAATGCAAAATTCAAATGACGAGAACAGAGAATCGCGTGTACGCGCGATGTAGAGGTCGGGATAATTAAATATCGTTGACTCTCCGTCTTGCTCTTTCACATTATTGGCCATATTACTGCTATACATACTGGAAGTGGAAGCAGCGAAAGCAGCAGAAGAGATCTGCTGACATAACACAGCCTGCAGGCTCGCGCTCTATTCAGTACCTTGAGTTTCTTGCCGAGAGCTGCTCTTTAAGTAGAGAGACAACGCCGGAGACGTCGACGACGATGTCCATGGAATCTTAAAAGGAATACGTTTAATGTTAAATCCATAGTGATAAGGATCTCTTCATTCCGCTGCCGTACAATCTCTGCCTTATCAGCTCAGCATCAAAGCTTGTTCAGTTTTGTGTCCTCGTCACTTCTTCTTCTTACCCTGAGAAAAGAGCCTCTTCTTGGTTGAGCCAGTCTTGCAAAGCATACCCGTATATATATACATAAACATTACACCGAGAAAAAGAAAGACAGAGAATCAGAAACAGCATTGCGTCTCTTCCACGTAATTAGCCAAGGAGGTTAATTTTTTAATTGTAAATCGCGAAATTTCGTCTGCGCGACGATGCGAGTGTATTTTCACGAGTGAGCAACCATGAAACAGGTCACTTTGACGCGCGCTAAGCATACTACCTATATATACTTTCACAACCAGCCAAGCATCGGCCTAATTACATTTCTCGTTTCAAGTAAATGTAGCATGTTTTTTCTTTCTCGCTTAGACATACTACAACTTTCTTCATTTCTCACGTACACGAAGATCACTATAATATTTCCTTGTCATCGATTGGAAAAGGATAATCATATCGTTTGATTCAACGAAATTGTCTCCGAAGAGGAGAACGTTTGTCGAATAAGTGCCTTGGGCTTGTCTGTTTGTAAAAGAGGGGAAAAAGCTATGCTGTAAACACACCTCAGTCGTCTACGGTCCTCGTGGACCAAGCTCTGATTAAATAAAACGCGTCTGATATGCAGGATTTAATTTAGAAGAGGGTGGTCCTGCAACCAGCGCGGAAAAGAGGCTTGAGAGAGGTCCGCGCGAGCGGCTGAACACCATTTCCCACTCTCTACATCGGGGCACTGCATTTCTTGTCGGGGAATAAATTGAAAATGATTGCGGAGACGCTCGAATTGATCGAACCCGCCGAATGAATGAGGATATATTTTCCGTAGCGGGTAATGACGGCCCAGGGGCTTGGGCATGCTTTGAAGTCGAGACCCTCCGCTCTGTGAAATACAATTTACCACTCTTCCCTTAGCACCTGCTCATCATCGATCTTTCTTTTTCGCCGTGAGCTTATGGTTTCATGGCGATATTCCAATGCTCGAGAACTACTACTCGTGAAACTTCCTTTCAACTTCCCAACAACTGCTATGAAGTATATGCGTGAATTTTATTTTGCTATGAAAATATAAAAACTCGAGAATTATCGTTAAATTGAAGGGATGATGCAGCAAAGTTATGATAGATATTGGAAAACGTTCGGTTATATAAGTTTATATATATTATCGTCAGAAATAAAGTTATCGTTATGGAATTTCGTCCCTTCCATTTTACGAAGCTTATCTCATCGAATTGAAACTCAACTTTTTCAAACAATTAGTGGTTTTGCTGAAGAATGTTGTATTGAAAGTGTGCAGATTTGTACTAGGAGAGTTATACTAGTTTCATTTAGGGAGTGTGAATAAAAAATTGTTTAAGGTCTTGGGTTTAAACTTTAAATTTTCACGTATTTTTTGTTCACATTCTCTCGATATGAAATGTTAGAATTCAATTTCGAGGTTTGTTGGAAATTGTGAACATTTTAAAAACTCGAAAGTATTGGAAAAATTTGAAACTCTATTGGTATAATAAATATATTAATATTCATTTAATGAAGATTGTTAAGAAAATCATCTTAAGTTGAGATTGAATGATACGGTTACCTTGAGCTTTTAAAAGGGTTTCCAGTGCATTAATCGAAAAGTTTTCCGAGTCGTTACGCTTACGCTTATCGAGTGTGCGTTGGTGTATGCGTGAGACTGTTTCAGAGAAAATACAAACTGTAGTGTCGCGTCGCGAAAACGTCGTTAAAGCCGACAGGTCACATTGTGCACCGAGGCAACCGCTAACGTCGTTTCTCCCGTCGTAGTCGTCGCTGGGGTAGGAGGTCACTGAATGCGAAACTCGAGAAATCTGCAAATGGTTCTAACTGGTTTCCCTTAGGAAATTGGTAAAACTTAATTTGCCTAATTTGCGAGTGCCGCGTTCGCGACTCCCTTGTGCCTCTTGTGTGTCCCACGAAAGAGTCTTATATTGTTGCAAAGGCGAGAGACTATGCGCGAACGCGTTTTACGAAAAAAAGGCCAACGGTAAAACCGTTTTAAATATTATCAACAATTTTAAGAATCGTCGATGGGCCAGACAAGTGTCACCTCGTTATCGCGAAATTTACTTCGCTCCACTCGCTGTTGGCTCTAGGCAAGCCTCCAAGCAATTTACAATATTTTTGTGTTAACTTCCACTGAGTCGAAATTGCGAAGTTTCCATTTCCCGAGAAGGGATAAAACCAGGCCAAGAAAAAGAGTCGAAGCTTTTCCGAGAGCTAGGCTAGATAGATGGTTCGTGTTTTGTCAGGTTGGAACGACTTTGAGGAGAAGAAGCGAACAAAAATAAAACGAAGAACTGATGGCAAGGTCAAAGGATTAACCAATATTTCGTTCAACGAGACGTTATTCGCTATAATTAATTATGTCTATGCTAATTTTACTATTATCAGAACATACATTAATTCATAATAAAAATTAGAATATTATCGAGTTCAATAAGTCATACTTTGCGTTGTTGCCTTTTTGGATGTGCCTAAATCATTAAAATCAGTAGTATTTCATTCAAAATTAATCCGAACTCACTCAAACAACATTAGCTGGTGATCGATCCTCGATTGACCTTGTTAACCTCGACTTCCAATTTGAACAGGAACACTTTATTCAGTAGCAAAATTGAACCGATTGCAGTCGTACTCTCGAATAAAAATTCACTAGTCGGGTTTTAGCCTGAAATTCTTGTAAATTCAGTAATTATACAGAGAATCAAAGTACTCATTTACAATGGACACTGTTAGATTTAAAATTCGTTTTTAGATTCATAATGATTTGTTCTTAATCTTTTCATTTTCGACGATAAATCAATACTTAAAGAGCATTCATTTGAAGTCATGGAGGGTTGGCGAGATCAGCATATTATCCGAATCTTATTATCAGCTTAGCCAAACAACTGCTCGTAGCTTAAATATTATCAACTTTTTCTTCTCTATAAGCATGGTCTGCAGCATTCATATGCCAATATTGAAATATATTACTACATTACATGATGTTATCCATAAAATGAGACATCGTATTTACTTAATGTGTTATATAAATCAAGCTAATATGAGAATATGTGGGTATTGTTACGTTATTATTTTCTATACAATAATAAATATTTTAAGATAATAACTGAAATATAATACCAATATTTTCTGAAATAATCTGAAAATACTTCTGGTATTATCCTCGTACTATACGAATATCATGATATAAGTAACTAAAAGAGGAAAGCAACAAAATTTCCATATTTATCACCTCAGTAAATATAAATCAACTTTGGCATAAATAACTGAAAATATGTAATATTTTGTTAGCCAATTGCGATATTTTACAGAGCATAGTGTATATTATACTAATGTAAATTAAAACCAAACTCAAATTACTTTTTTTATTATAAAAACTGGATCGTTGAATAATTACTTTCATAAAGTAAAAACATTAAAATGTCAATTTTTATTATTACTAATGGCTGCCAAGAAAGTATTTTAGATGTATTTGTAAAATGTTATTAGCTCAATTCTTTCAAATAAATCAAGAAAATTTATTTAAGGAAGTTGCGAATCATACATTGTCGTTATTCAAATTGGTACTACTAATTAAAATATGTAATGAGGATGAAAGAACCAGTTCTTCTCTTTTGGCCAGCCCATGGATTAATTTCGTTTTTCAGTGCCATGTTCCGCAAATGTTGAAAAAATTTGAATTTATGTAAACTGCGATAAACCTTGCAGAAAATTTCAATCTTGTATTAGGGAGTAGCATTTAGGGATTACACTTTCCCCATCTTGCACCACCACAGGAAAGTTTCGAACACATCTATACTGATAGCACATGCGTATGCTTTTATAAATAAATTATAGAATTTATTTTTTAGAGTTGTTAAAATAATTAATGTAATTTTAATAAATATAGTAAACTTTTAGTTATAACTTGTAGTTTTATATAGATTACTGAAGTATTTGTTAAATGTTCAACCTTTGAGGATTCGTTAAGTTCTGAAAATGATTTTTCGCCAGTTGCTTCGAATTCATTATACACGTTTAAACATCGTGAAATTATTGAAGAATATTTCATGAATAAATGTAAATGTCATTTGATTAAAAATGTGCGCATACTTATGAAATTAAATTATGTAATAATTAAATAGTATATAATTAAGTTACACTGTCGCCAAAATCAGCCCGACTCACACTTTACAGGTGGTCGGTTTGATTTATCCTGTCTAAGCGAACGCAAGAGTAGCGGCGACGCGCTTCGAGGCAACTCGATTAAAGTTATGCCCTGCGAAGCATCCGGAGTCCAGTCAAAGAGCACCAACAGAAGGAGTAGGGGTTTATATAGCAGGAGCATTCCAATATATAATAGATTTTTCACCGGATGCTGCGAGCTGTCCATACATCATGCAGCCTACACTTCCGTCGTGCTCACGGCGAGTTGCTCTGATTTATTCTGTTGCGGCACGCGTCTCATTTTGCGTATACTCATGTACATGCAGCGTATACAAAATGCACACATACTATACAGATTATGAACGCGTCGGCTTAATACGTTTAATGTACTATTTTTAAATTTTGGATTGTTAATTCGTGTTTTTTTAAATTCACCCGATGATCCTTCTTCTTTACGTTTGCAACAATTTATCAATATTATAATTGGATTCGTGAATTCGCATACCCCGTCCGAGGTACGAATGTATATAAACGAAGTGAGTGGTGTGCGAAGATAGAAGAAAGAGAAGCAATAAGAGGAGAAATAAAGAGCAGTCATAAGAGAAAGAGAGTAATATAGATCGATAGATAGGAGTATCAGTATTAATAAAAGTGATTGTGTCAACGTAAGTCCGCATAAATTTACACATTTCATTTTCATTTCAGAAAATTCAAACTCTTAAACGAATTATTACGCGAGAAAAATATATCTCTCGATAAATTATATTCTAAAAGCATCTCTCTCGCTGACTCGTTACAGAAAGTATAAGGAATAAATAAACTCGAAATCTCTCTCGCGGTACTGGTATCGAGGTTTATTTAGTTGAGCCTCTTTCTTTCTCTCTTTCTCTCTTTCGTTCTCACCGTGGAAAAGTTGTCCGCCTGTTTGTCTTGTACAAAGAAAAGCTCGCTCTCGCCTGCGATTATTCGCCCAGTTGGCATTGTTAATTAACGCCGTTGTGAGAGTGAAAGAGAAAGATTCAATAAAGTTCCATCTTGTCTCGAGCAAACAACAAAGCAGTAGCAGCACGACATCTCTCAGCTTGATATCCTAGACAGAAGCTCCGCAGGAATCACGCAAAATCTCTCCCTTTCTCGAATAAGAAAAAGAAAATACGACTCTTTTGCCGAGGCGAAAATGAAGGAAGCAAGAGCAACTGAAATTCAGTGTGACTGTCGCTATTTTTCATTAACCGCCCGACCGATGGAGCGTGCAAGCATCGCTAGCTTACGTTTTTCTACTTCTTATCCTTTTTCTTTTCATCCGCCTCTCAGGCTTTTGTGTAAGTATATATATATATAATATATATAGACTTCTTTTTCTTTATACGCATGAACACCCTTCGACACGGCATTTCTAAGAAAATTCTTTTATTAATTTCGATCCCTGAGCGTACGCAGAAAAAGTAGAGACATGTTTCGATACAAGAAAGTATCAAAGTCAATAAGGTATGTGCACCTATACAAAGGTAGGTGAATCAGGTCGATGGATTTTATGCTATTGCTTCTTCGGTGGGACCATTGTGTGTCTTCGTACATATTTGCTTCGCGAAGAATTTCTCTTTTGACGTCGCGTCGCCTGTTTCGCGACGTTCAAAAGCTTTATGACTTTGCGCGCGGGATACCGGATTTACCGGTTGCTAACAATGGAACTGAGAGAGACTGAGCACCAAAGCTTCGCAGTATGCTGTCTATCGGATTCAATAAAAACTTGCCGCCTCTCGTCAAAGAAGTTTCCACTTTCTATAGAAATTCAACATAACGTTTGTTTATTTCGTCTCTGTTTCTCCTTCGCTAATTCTTCGCGCCTCGCGCGATTTTTTCTCGACATCTTTCCGGAGATGTATGCTATTTAATATTCTATTGAAATTCGATTGTTCGCCGGAAGTATTATTAAAAGTTTAGTCGTTTCGAAATTTCGAAATTGCGTTCTTCGATTCGTTACAAACTCCTCTGCGGATTAGATACAAAATAAGAAAAAAAGCTTTAGTAGTTATATGCTATACTTTACAAGTAATCATCATTCAATTCACTCGTGTAAGGCAATTAAAAAATCGCTGCTCAAAGAGACATCGAATGCGGCTAATACGAAAACTTGTGTATATCTCAGGAATGGTATTAGCAGAAAAGGAGAAACCTGCTACGGTCGTGGCGCAATCAAAACTTTAAGCTTGGAATAATCCTTAGGGGAGAGCTTCTGCCGCGGCGATTTGTCGCGCGACGCCGGAGATCCAACGAGTCGCACGGGGGCGCGCATGCGAAAAGTTAATGAGAGTCCCGGGTGCGTTTGTGTTTACGTGGCGGACGCATT